>CAUPSG010000858.1:2423558-3635338 GCA_963513935.1 Aphrophora alni | reverse complement strand
ACTCTTACTCTTACTATCACTCTCACTCTTACTCTTACTCTTACTCTTTCTCTACTCTTACTTTTACTCTTACTCTTACTCTCACTCTCACTCTCACTCTCACTCTTACTCTTACTCTTACTCTTACTCTTACTCTTACTCTCACTCACACTCTTACTCTTACTCTTACTCTTACTCTTACTCTCACTCTCACTCTTACTCTTACTCTTACTCTCACTCTCACTCTCTCTCACTCTCACTCTTACTCTTACTCTTACTCTTACACTTACTTTTACTCTTACTCTCACTCTCACTCCCTCTCACTCTTACTCTTACTCTTACTCTTACTCTTACTCTTACTCTCACTCTCACTCTTACTCTTACTCTTACTCTTACTCTTACTCTTACTCTTACTCTTACTCTAACTTTTACTCTTACTCTTACTCTTACTCTCACTCTCACTCTTACTCTTACTCTTACTCTTACTCTTACTCTTACTCTTACTCTTACTCTCACTCTCACTCTCTCTCACTCTTACTCTTACTCTTACACTTACTCTTACTCTTACTCTTACTCTTACTCTTACTCTCACTCTCACTCTTACTCTTACTCTTACTCTTACTCTTACTCTTACTCTTACTCTCACTCTCACTCTCACCTCATTCTAAATCTTACTCTTACTCTTACTCTCACTCTCACTCTCTCTCACTCTCACTCTTACTCTTACTCTTACTCTTACTCTTACTTTTACTCTCACTCACACTCTCTCTCACTTCTCATTCTATTCTTACTCTTACTCTTACTCTCACTCTCACTCTCTTTCTACTCTTACTCTTACTCTTACTTCTCACTCTTACTCTTCTCTTACTCTTACTCTTACTCTCACTCTCACTCTTACTCTTACTCTTACTCTTACTTTTACTCTTACTAGTACTCTTACTCTCACTCTCACTCTCACTCTTACTCTTACTCTTACTCACTCTTACTCTTACTCTTACTCTTACTCTTACTCTCACTCTCACTCTCACTCTTACTCTTACTCTTACTCTTACTCTTACTCTTACTCTTACTCTCTACTCTCACTCTCTCTACTCTTACTCTTACTCTTACTTCTTACTCTTACTCTCCACTCTCACTCTCTATCACTCTTACTCTACTCTTCACTCTCACTCTCACTCTTACTCTTACTCTTACTCTTACTCTCACTCTTCACTCTTACTCTTACTCTTACTCTCACTCTTACTCTTACTTTACTCTTACTCTTACTCTTACTCTTACTCTTACTCTACTCTTACTCTCACCTCTCACTCTTACTCTTACTCTTACTCTTACTCTTACTCTTACTTCTACTCTTACTCTTACTCTTACTCTTACTCTTACTCTTACTCTCACTCTCACTCTCACTCTTCTTACTCTTACTCTTACTCTTACTCTCCTACTCTACTCCACTCTCTACTCGTACTCGTACTCTGTCTTACTCTCACTCTCACTCTTCACTCTACTCTTACTTCTTCTTACTCTTACTCTTACTCTTACTCTTACTCTCACTCTCACTCTTACTCTTTACTTACTACTCGTACTCTTACTCTTACCCACTCTCACTCTTACTCTTACTCTTTCACTTCTCTTACTCTTACATCTTACTCTACTCTTACTCTTACTCTTCTCACTCTCACTCTCTCTCACTCTCACTCTTACTCTTACTCTTACTCTCTCTACTCTTACTCTCACTCTCACTCTTACTCTTACTCTTACTCTTACTCTTACTCTTACTCTTACTCTTACTATTTTACTCTTACTCTTACTATCTACTCTTACTCTTACTCTACTCTTCTCTCTCTCACTCTCTCTCACTCTCACTCTTACTTTTACTCTTACTCTTACTCTTACTCTCACTCTCACTCTTACTCTTACTCTTACTCTTATTCTCACTCTCACTCTTACTCTTACTCTTACTCTTACTCTTACTCTTACTCTTACTCTCACTCTCACTCTTACTCTTACTCTTACTCTCACTCTCACTCTTACTCTTACTCTTACCTTACTGTTACACTTACTCTTACTCTTACTCTCACTCTCACTCTCTCTCACTCTCACTCTTACTCTTACTCTTACTCTTACTCTTACTCTTACTCTTACTCTTACTCTTACTCTACTCTTACTCTCACTCTCACTCTTACTCTTACTCTTACTCTTACTCTTACTCTTACTCTCACTCTCACTCTCTCTCACTCTAACTCTTACTCTTACTCTTACTCTCACTCTGACTCTCTCTCACTCTCACTCTTACTCTTACTCTTACTCTTACTCTCACTCTCACTCTTACTCTTACTCTTACTCTTACTCGTACTCTTATTCTTACTCTTACTCTTACTCTTACTCTTACTCTCACTCTTACTCTTACTCTTACTCTTACTCTTACTCATACTCTTACTCTCACTCTCACTCCTACTCTTACTCTTACTCTTACTCTTACTCTCACTCTCACTCTCACTCTTACTCTTACTCTTACTCTTACTCTTACTCTTACTCTAACTCTAACTCTTACTCTTACTCTTACTCTTACTCTTACTCTCACTCTCACTCTTACTCTTACACTTACTCTCACTCTCACTCTCTCTCACTCTCAATCTTACTCTTACTCTTACTCTTACTCTTACTCTTACTCTCACTCTCACTCTTACTCTTACTCTTACTCTTACTCTTACTCTTACTCTCACTCTCACTCTCTCTCACTCTCACTCTAACTCTTACTCTTACTCTTACTCTCACTTTAACTCTCTCTCACTCTCACTCTTACTTTTACTCTTACTCTTACTCTTACTCTTACTCTCACTCTCACTCTTACTCTTACTCTTACTCTTACTCTTACTCCTACTCTTACTCTTACTCTTACTCTCACTCTCACTCTTACTCTTACTCTTACTCTTACTCTTACTCTTACTCTTACTCTCACTCTCACTCTTACTCTTACTCTTACTCTTACTCTTACTCTTACCCTTACTCTTACTCTTACTCTTACTCTTACTCTCACTCTCACTCTCACTCTCACTCTTACTCTTACTCTTACTCTTACTCTTACTCTTACTCTCACTCTTACTCTTACTCTTACTCTTCCTCTTACTCTTACTCTTACTCTTACTCTCACTCTCACTCTTACTCTTACTCTTACTCTTACTCTCACTCTCACTCTCACTCTTACTCTTACTCTTACTCTTACTCTAACGCTTACTCTTACTCTTACTCTCACTCTCACTCTTTCTCACTCTCACTCTTACTCTTACTCTTACTCTTACTCTTACTCTTACTCTCACTCTCACTTTTACTCTTACTCTTACTCTTACTCGTACTCTTACTCATACTCTTACTCTCACTCTCACTCTTACTCTTACTCTTACTCTTACTCTTACTCTTACTCTTACTCTCACTCTCAATCTCACTCTTACTCTTACTCTTACTCTTACTTTTACTCTTACTCTCACTCTCACTCTCTCTCACTCTTACTCTTACTCTTACTCTTACTCTTACTCTTACTCTTACTCTCACTCTCACTCTTACTCTTACTCTTACTCTTACTCTTACTCTTACTCTCACTCTCACTCTTACTCTAAGTACGTGAATCTAAATGACCTCTAAGTACTTGGTTCTAAATGACCTCTAAGTAAGTATTTCTAAATGACCCCTAAGTACGTAGTACTAAATGACCTCTAAGTATGTAGTTCTAAATGACCTCCAAGAAGTTGGTTCTAAATAACCTCTAAGAACGTGGTTTCTAAATGACCTCTAAGTACGTGGGTTCTAAATGACCTCTAAGTACGTAGTTCTAAACGACCTCTAAGTGTTTGGTTCTAAATGACCTCTAAGTACGTTGGTTCTAAATGACCTCTAAGTACGTGCTTCTAAATGACCTCTAAGTACGTGCTTCTAAATGACCTCTAGGTACGTACTTCCAAATGACATCTAAGTAAGTGGTTCTAAATGACCTCTAAGTACGTTGTTCTAGATGACCTCTAAGTACGTGGTTCTAAATGACCTCTATGTACGTGCTTCTAAATGACCTCTAAGTACGTAGTTCTAAATGATCATAAGTACGTGGATTTAAATGACCTTAAAGTACGTAGTTCTAAATGACCTCTAAGTACGTAGTTCTAAATGACCTCTAAGTATGTGGTTCTAAATAACCTCTAAGTAAGTGGTTCTAAATGACCTCTAAATACTTAGTTCAAATGCCCTCTAAGTACGTGGTTTTAAATGTCCTCTAAGTACGTGGTTCTAAATGACCTCATATACGTAGTTCTAAATGACCTCTAAGTACGTGGTTCTAAATGACCTCTAACTACGTGGTTCTAAATGACCTTTAAGTACGTGCTTCTAAATGACCTCTAAGTAAGTGGTTCTAAATGATGCCTAAGTACGTAGTTCTAAATGACCTCTAAGTACGTACTTCCAAATGACTTCTAAGTAAGTGGTTCTAAATGACCTCTAAGTACTTGGTTCTAAATGACCCCTAAGTACGTAGTACTAAATGACTTCTATGTACGTCGTTCTAAATGACCTCTAAGTACGTGGGTTCTAAATTGCCTCTAAGTACGTGGGTTCTAAATGACCTCTAAGAAATTGGTTCTAAATAACCTCTAAGAACGTGGTTTCTAATTGATCTCTAAGTACGTGGGTTCTAAATGACTTCTAAGTACGTAGTTCTAAACGACCTCTAAGTGTTTGGTTCTAAATGACCTCTAAGTACGTTGGTTCTAAATGACCTCTAAGTACGTGGTTCAAAATGACCTCTAAGTACGTTGTTCTAAATGACCTCTAAGTACGTGGTTCTAAATGACTTCTAAGTACGTGGTTCTAAATGACCTCAGAGTACGTGGTTCTAAATGACCCCTAAGTAAATAGTTCTAAATGACCCCTAAGTACCTATTTCTAAATGACCTCTAGGTACGTACTTCCAAATGACCTCTAAGTACGTGGTTCTAAATGACCTCTAAGTACTTGGTTCTAAATGACCTCTAAGTACGTAGTTCTAAATGACCTCTAAGTTGTTGGTTCTAAATGACCTCTAAGTACGTGGTTCTAAATGACCTCTAAGTACGTGGTTCTAAATGACCTCTAAGTACGTGCTTCTAAATGACCTCTAAGTAAGTAGTTCTAAATGACCGCTAAGTACGTATTTCTAAATGACCTCTAGGTACGTACTTCCAAATGACATCTAAGTAAGTGGTTCTAAATGACCTCTAAGTACGTGGTTCTAAATATCTTCTAAGTACGTAGTTCTAAATGACCTCTAAGTACTTGGTTCTAAATGACCTCTAAGTACTTGGTTCTAAATGACCTCTAAGTACGTGGTTCTAAATGACCTCTAAGTACTTGGTTCTAAATGACCTCTAAGTACGTAGTTCTAAATGACCTCTAAGTTGTTGGTTCTAAATGACCTCTAAGTACGTGGTTCTAAATGACCTATAAGTACGTGGTTCCAAATGACCTCTAAGTAAGTAGTTCTAAATGACCCCTAAGTACGTAGTTCTAAATGACCTCTAAGTACGTGGGTTCTAAATTACCTCTAAGTACGTAGTTCTAAATGACCTCTAAGTAAGTAGTTCTAAATGACCCCTAAGTACGTTGTTCTAAATGACCTCTAAGTACGTGAATCTAAATGACCTCTAAGTACTTGGTTCTAAATGACCTCTAAGTAAGTAGTTCTAAATGACCCCTAAGTACGTAGTACTAAATGACCTCTAAGTACGTAGTTCTAAATGACCTCTAAGTACGTGGTTTCTAAATTACCTCTAAGTACGTGGTTCAAAATGACCTCTAAGTACGTTGTTCTAAATGACCTCTAAGTACGTGGTTCTAAATGACTTCTAAGTACGTGGTTCTAAATGACCTCAGAGTACGTGGTTCTAAATGACCCCTAAGTAAGTAGTTCTAAACGACCTCTAAGTATGTGGTTCTAAATGACCTCTAAGTAAGTGGTTCTAAATGACCTCTAAGTACGTAGGTTTCAAATGACCTCTGAGTACGTCGTTCTAAAAGACCTCTAAGTACGTAGTTCTAAATGACACCTAAGTACGTAGTACTAAATTATTTCTAAGTACGTAGTTCTAAATGACCTCTAAGTACGTAAGTTCTAAATGACCTCTAAGTACGTGGTTCTAAATGACCTCTAAGTACGTAGTTCTAAATGACATCTAAAAAGTTGGTTCTAAATGACCTTTAAGTACGTGGTTCTAAATGACCTCTAACTACGTGGTACTAAATGACCTCTAAGTACGTGCTTCTAAATGACCTCTAAGTAAATAGTTCTAAATGACCGCTAAGTACCTATTTCTAAATGACCTCTAGGTACGTACTTCCAAAAGACCTCTAAGTACGTGGTTCTAAATGACCTCTAAGTACTTGGTTCTAAATGACCTCTAAGTACGTAGTTCTAAATGACCTCTAAGTTGTTGGTTCTAAATGACCTCTAAGTACGTGGTTCTAAATGACCTCTAAGTACGTGGTTCTAAATGACCTCTAAGTACGTGCTTCTAAATGACCTCTAAGTAAGTAGTTCTAAATGACCCCTAAGTACGTATTTCTAAATGACCTCTAGGTACGTACTTCCAAATGACATCTAAGTAAGTGGTTCTAAATGACCTCTAAGTACGTGGTTCTAAATATCTTCTAAGTACGTAGTTCGAAATGACCTCTAAGTACTTGGTTCTAAATGACCTCTAAGTACTTAGTTCTAAATGACCTCTAAGTACGTGGTTCTAAATGACCTCTAAGTACTTGGTTCTAAATAACCTCTAAGTACGTAGTTCTAAATGACCTCTAAGTTGTTGGTTCTAAATGACCTCTAAGTACGTGGTTCTAAATGACCTATAAGTACGTGGTTCTAAATGACCTCTAAGTAAGTAGTTCTAAATGACCCCTAAGTACGTAGTTCTAAATGACCTCTAAGTACGTGGGTTCTAAATTACCTCTAAGTATGTGGTTCTAAATGACCTTTAAGTAAGTAGTTCTAAATGACCCCTAAGTACGTTGTTCTAAATGACCTCTAAGTACGTGAATCTAAATGACCTCTAAGTACTTGGTTCTAAATGACCTCTAAGTAAGTAGTTCTAAATGACCCCTAAGTACGTAGTCCTAAATGACCTCTAAGTACGTATTTCTAAATGACCTCTAAGTACGTGGTTTCTAAATTACCTCTACGTACGTGGGTTCTAAATGACCTCTAAGAAATTGGTTCTAAATAACCTCTAAGAACGTGGTTTCTAAATGACCTCTAAGTACGTGGGTTCTAAATGACTTCTAAGTACGTAGTTCTAAACGACCTCTAAGTGTTTGGTTCAAAATGACCTCTAAGTACGTTGGTTCTAAATGACCTCTAAGTACGTGGTTTAAAATGACCTCTAAGTACGTTGTTCTAAATGACCTCTAAGTACGTGGTTCTAAATGACTTCTAAGTACGTGGTTCTAAATGACCTCAGAGTACGTGGTTCTAAATGACCCCTAAGTAAGTAGTTCTAAACGACCTCTAAGTATGTGGTTCTAAATGACCTCTAAGTAAGTGGTTCTAAATGACCTCTAAGTACGTAGGTTCCAAATGACCTCTGAGTACGTCGTTCTAAATGACCTCTAAGTACGTAGTTCTAAATGACACCTAAGTACGTAGTACTAAATTACCTCTAAGTACGTAGTTCTAAATGACCTCTAAGTACGTAAGTTCTAAATGACCTCTAAGTACGTGGTTCTAAATGACCTCTAAGTACGTAGTTCTAAATGACATCTAAAAAGTTGGTTCTAAATGACCTTTAAGTACGTGGTTCTAAATGACCTCTAACTACGTGGTACTAAATGACCTCTAAGTACGTGCTTCTAAATGACCTCTAAGTAAATAGTTCTAAATGACCCCTAAGTACGTATTTCTAAATGACCTCTAGGTACGTACTTCCAAATGACATCTAAGTAAGTGGTTCTAAATTACCTCTAAGTACGTGGTTCTAAATGTCCTCTAAGTACGTGGTTCTAAATGACCTCATATACGTAGTTCTAAATGACCTCTAAGTACGTGGGTTCTAAATGACCCCTAAGTTCGTAGTTCTAAACGACCTATAAATACGTAGTTCTAAATGACCTCTAAGTACGTAGTTCTAAATGACCTCGATGTACGTCGTTCTAAAGGACCTCTAAGTACGTAGTTCTAAATGACCTCTAAAAAGTTGGTTCTAAATGACCTCTAAGTACGTGGTTCTAAATATCTTCTAAGTACGTAGTTCTAAATGACCTCTAAGTACTGGGTTCTAAATGACCTCTAAGTACGTGGTTCTAAAAAATGACCTCTAAGTACGTGGTTCTAAATGACCTATAAGTACGTGGTTCTAAATGACCTCTAAGTAAGTATTTCTAAATGACCCCTAAGTACGTAGTTCTAAATGACCTCTAAGTACGTGAATCTAAATGACCTCTAAGTACTTGGTTCTAAATGACCTCTAAGTAAGTAGTTCTAAATGACCCCTAAGTACGTAGTACTAAATGACCTCTAAGTACGTAGTTCTAAATGACCTCTAAGAAGTTGGTTCTAAATAACCTCTAAGAACGTGGTTTCAAAATGACCTCTAAGTACGTGGGTTCTAAATGACCTCTAAGTACGTAGTTCTAAACGACCTCTAAGTGTTTGGTTCTAAATGACCTCTAAGTACGTTGGTTCTAAATGACCTCTAAGTACGTGCTTCTAAATGACCTCTAAGTACGTGCTTCTAAATGACCTCTAGGTACGTACTTCCAAATGACATCTAAGTAAGTGGTTCTAAATGACCTCTAAGTACGTTGTTCTAGATGACCTCTAAGTACGTGGTTCTAAATGACCTCTATGTACGTGCTTCTAAATGACCTCTAAGTACGTAGTTCTAAATGATCATAAGTACGTGGATTTAAATGACCTTAAAGTACGTAGTTCTAAATGACCTCTAAGTACGTAGTTCTAAATGACCTCTAAGTATGTGGTTCTAAATGACCTCTAAGTAAGTAGTTCTAAATGACCTCTAAATACTTAGTTCAAATGCCCTCTAAGTACGTGGTTCTAAATGTCCTCTAAATACGTGGTTCTAAATGACCTCATATACGTAGTTCTAAATGACCTCTAAGTACGTGGTTCTAAATGACCTCTAACTACGTGGTTCTAAATGACCTCTAAGTACGTGCTTCTAAATGACCTCTAAGTAAGTGGTTCTAAATGATGCCTAAGTACGTAGTTCTAAATGACCTCTAAGTACGTACTTCCAAATGACTTCTAAGTAAGTGGTTCTAAATGACCTCTAAGTACGTGGTTCTAAATGTCCTCTAAGTACGTGGTTCTAAAAGACCTCATATACGTAGTTCTAAATGACCTCTAAGTACGTGGGTTCTAAATGACAACTAAGTTCGTAGTTCTAAATGACCTCTAAGTACGTAGCTCTAAATGACCTCTAAGTACGTAGTTCTAAATGACCTCTATGTACGTGGTTCTATATGACCTCTAAGTACGTGGGCTCTAAATGACATCTGAGTACGTGGTTCTAAATGACCTCTAAGTACGTAGTTCTAAATGATCTCTAAGTTGTTGGTTCTAAATGACCTCTAAGTACGTGGGTCTAAATGACCTCTCAGTACGTGGTTCTAAATGACCTCTAAGTACGTGGTTCTAAATGACATCTAAGTATGTGGTTCTAAATGACCTCTAAGTACGTAGTTCTAAATGACCTCTAAGTACGAAGTCCTAAATGACCTCTAAGAACGTAGTTCTATAACACCTCTAAGTACGTAGTTCTAAATGACCCCTAAGTTTGTAGTTCTAAATGACCTCTAAGTACGAGGTTCTAAATGACCTCTAAGTACGTGGTTCTAAATGACCTCTAAGTACTTGGTTTTAAATGACATCTAAGTCAGTAGTTCTAAATGACACCTAAGTACGTGGTTCTAAATGTCCTCTAAGTACGTGGTTCTAAATGACCTCATATACGTAGTTCTAAATCACCTCAAAGTACGAGGTTCTAAATGACATCTAACTACGTGGTTCTAAATGACCTCTAAGTACGTGCTTCTAAATGACCTCTAGGTACGTACTTCCAAATGACATCTAAGTAAGTGGTTCTAAATGACCTCTAAGTACGTTGTTCTAGATGACCTCTAACTACGTGGTTCTAAATGACCTCTATGTACGTGCTTCTAAATGACCTCTAAGTACGTAGTACTTAATGACCATAACTACGTGGATTTAAATGACCTTTAAGTACGTGGTTCTAAATGACCTCTAACTACGTGGTACTAAATGACCTCTAAGTACGTGCTTCTAAATGACCTCTAAGTAAATAGTTCTAAATGGCCCCTAAGTACCTATTTCTAAATGACCTCTAGGTACGTACTTCCAAATGACCTCTAAGTACGTGGTTCTAAATGACCTCTAAGTACTTGGTTCTAAATGACCTCTAAGTACGTAGTTCTAAATGACCTCACGTAAGTTCTAAATGACCTCTAAGTACGTGGTTCTAAATGACCTCTAATTACGTAGTTCTAAATGACATCTAAAAAGTTGGTTCTAAATGACCTTTAAGTACGTAGTTCTAAATGACCTCTAACTACGTGGCTCTAAATGACCTCTAAGTACGTGCTTCTAAATGACCCCTAAGTAAATAGTTCTAAATGACCCCTAAGTACCTATTTCTAAATGACCTCTAGGTACGTACTTCCAAATGACCTCTAAGTACGTGGTTCTAAATGACCTCTAAGTACTTGGTTCTAAATGACCTCTAAGTACGTAGTTCTAAATGACCTCTAAGTTGTTGGTTCTAAATGACCTCTAAGTACGTGGTTCTAAATGACCTCTAAGTACGTGCTTCTAAATGACCTCTAAGTAAGTAGTTCTAAATGACCCCTAAGTACGTATTTCTAAATGACCTCTAGGTACGTACTTCCAAATGACATCTAAGTAAGTGGTTCTAAATGACCTCTAAGTACGTGGTTCTAAAAATCTTCTAAGTACGTAGTTCTAAATGACCTCTAAGTTGTTGGTTCTAAATGACCTCTAAGTACGTGGTTCTAAATGACCTATAAGTACGTGCTTCTAAATGACCTCTAAGTAAGTAGTTCTAAATGACCCCTAAGTACGTAGTTCTAAATGACCTCTAAGTACGTGGGTTCTAAATTACCTCTAAGTACGTGGTTCTAAATGACCTCTAAGTAAGTAGTTCTAAATGACCCCTAAGTACGTTGTTCTAAATGACCTCTAAGTACGTGAATCTAAATGACCTCTAAGTACTTGGTTCTAAATGACCTCTAAGTAAGTAGTTCTAAATGACCCCTAAGTACGTAGTACTAAATGACCTCTAAGTACGTATTTCTAAATGACCTCTAAGTACGTGGTTTCTAAATTACCTCTAAGTACGTGGTTCAAAATGACCTCTAAGTACGTTGTTCTAAATGACCTCTAAGTACGTGGTTCTAAATGACTTCTAAGTACGTGGTTCTAAATGACCTCAGAGTACGTGGTTCTAAATGACCTTTAAGTAAGTAGTTCTAAACGACCTCTAAGTATGTGGTTCTAAATGACCTCTAAGTAAGTGGTTCTAAATGACCTCTAAGTACGTAGGTTCCAAATGACCTCTGAGTACGTCGTTCTAAAAGACCTCTAAGTACGTAGTTCTAAATGACACCTAAGTACGTAGTACTAAATTATTTCTAAGTACGTAGTTCTAAATGACCTCTAAGTACGTAAGTTCTAAATGACCTCTAAGTACGTGGTTCTAAATGACCTCTAAGTACGTAGTTCTAAATGACATCTAAAAAGTTGGTTCTAAATGACCTTTAAGTACGTGGTTCTAAATGACCTATAACTACGTGGTACTAAATGACCTCTAAGTACGTGCTTCTAAATGACCTCTAAGTAAATAGTTCTAAATGACCCCTAAGTACCTATTTCTAAATGACTTCTAGGTACGTACTTCCAAATGACCTCTAAGTACGTGGTTCTAAATGACCTCTAAGTACTTGGTTCTAAATGACCTCTAAGTACGTAGTTCTAAATGACCTCACGTAAGTTCTAAATGACCTCTAAGTACGTGGTTCTAAATGACCTCTAAGTACGTAGTTCTAAATGACATCTAAAAAGTTGGTTCTAAATGACCTTTAAGTACGTGGTTCTAAATGACCTCTAACTACGTGGTACTAAATGACCTCTAAGTACGTGCTTCTAAATGACCTCTAAGTAAATAGTTCTAAATGACCCCTAAGTACCTATTTCTAAATGACCTCTAGGTACGTACTTCCAAATGACCTCTAAGTACGTGGTTCTAAATGACCTCTAAGTACTTGGTTCTAAATGACCTCTAAGTACGTAGTTCTAAATGACCTCTAAGTTGTTGGTTCTAAATGACCTCTAAGTACGTGGTTCTAAATGACCTCTAAGTACGTGGTTCTAAATGACCTCTAAGTACGTGCTTCTAAATGACCTCTAAGTAAGTAGTTCTAAATGACCCCTAAGTACGTATTTCTAAATGACCTCTAGGTACGTACTTCCAAATGACATCTAAGTAAGTGGTTCTAAATGACCTCCAAGTACGTGGTTCTAAATATCTTCTAAGTACGTAGTTCTAAATGACCTCTAAGTACTTGGTTCTAAATGACCTCTAAGTACCTGGTTCTAAATGACCTCTAAGTACGTAGTTCTAAATGACCTCTAAGTTGTTGGTTCTAAATGACCTCTAAGTACGTGGTTCTAAATGACCTATAAGTACGTGGTTCTACATGACCTCTAAGTAAGTAGTTCTAAATGACCCCTAAGTACGTAGTTCTAAATGACCTCTAAGTACGTGGGTTCTAAATTACCTCTAAGTATGTGGTTCTAAATGACCTCTAAGTAAGTAGTTCTAAATGACCCCTAAGTACGTTGTTCTAAATGACCTCTAAGTACGTGAATCTTTATGACCTCTAAGTACTTGGTTCTAAATGACCTCTAAGTAAGTAGTTCTAAATGACCCCTAAGTACGTAGTACTAAATGACCTCTAAGTACGTAGTTCTAAATGACCTCTAAGTACGTGGTTGTAAATTACCTCTACGTACGTGGGTTCTAAATGACCTCTAAGAAATTGGTTCTAAATAACCTCTAAGAACGTGGTTTCTAAATGACCTCTAAGTACGTGGGTTCTAAATGACTTCTAAGTACGTAGTTCTAAACGACCTCTAAGTGTTTGGTTCAAAATGACCTCTAAGTACGTTGGTTCTAAATGACCTCTAAGTACGTGGTTTAAAATGACCTCTAAGTACGTTGTTCTAAATGACCTCTAAGTACGTGGTTCTAAATGACTTCTAAGTACGTGGTTCTAAATGACCTCAGAGTACGTGGTTCTAAATGACCCCTAAGTAAGTAGTTCTAAACGACCTCTAAGTATGTGGTTCTAAATGACCTCTAAGTAAGTGGTTCTAAATGACCTCTAAGTACGTAGGTTCCAAATGACCTCTGAGTACGTCGTTCTAAATGACCTCTAAGTACGTAGTTCTAAATGACACCTAAGTACGTAGTACTAAATTACCTCTAAGTACGTAGTTCTAAATGACCTCTAAGTACGTAAGTTCTAAATGACCTCTAAGTACGTGGTTCTAAATGACCTCTAAGTACGTAGTTCTAAATGACATCTAAAAAGTTGGTTCTAAATGACCTTTAAGTACGTGGTTCTAAATGACCTCTAAGTACGTGCTTCTAAATGACATCTAAGTAAGTAGTTCTAAATGACCCCTAAGTACGTATTTCTAAATGACCTCTAGGTACGTACTTCCAAATGACATCTAAGTAAGTGGTTCTAAATGACCTCTAAGTACGTGGTTCTAAATATCTTCTAAGTACGTAGTTCTAAATGACCTCTAAGTACTTGGTTCTAAATGACCTCTAAGTACTTGGTTCTAAATGACCTCTAAGTACGTGGTTCTAAATGACCTCTAAGTACTTGGTTCTAAATGACCTCTAAGTACGTAGTTCTAAATGACCTCTAAGTTGTTGGTTCTAAATGACCTCTAAGTACGTGGTTCTAAATGACCTATAAGTACGTGGTTCTAAATGACCTCTAAGTAAGTAGTTCTAAATGACCCCTAAGTACGTAGTTCTAAATGACCTCTAAGTACGTGGGTTCTAAATTACCTCTAAGTATGTGGTTCTAAATGACCTCTAAGTAAGTAGTTCTAAATGACCCCTAAGTACGTTGTTCTAAATGACCTCTAAGTAAGTGAATCTAAATGACCTCTAAGTACTTGGTTCTAAATGACCTCTAAGTAAGTAGTTCTAAATGACCCCTAAGTACGTAGTCCTAAATGACCTCTAAGTACGTAGTTCTAAATGACCTCTAAGTACGTGGTTTATAAATTACCTCTACGTACGTGGGTTCTAAATGACCTCTAAGAAATTGGTTCTAAATAACCTCTAAGAACGTGGTTTCTAAATGACCTCTAAGTACGTGGGTTCTAAATGACTTCTAAGTACGTAGTTCTAAACGACCTCTAAGTGTTTGGTTCAAAATGACCTCTAAGTACGTTGGTTCTAAATGACCTCTAAGTACGTGGTTTAAAATGACCTCTAAGTACGTTGTTCTAAATGACCTCTAAGTACGTGGTTCTAAATGACTTCTAAGTACGTGGTTCTAAATGACCTCAGAGTACGTGGTTCTAAATGACCCCTAAGTAAGTAGTTCTAAACGACCTCTAAGTATGTGGTTCTAAATGACCTCTAAGTAAGTGGTTCTAAATGACCTCTAAGTACGTAGGTTCCAAATGACCTCTGAGTACGTCGTTCTAAATGACCTCTAAGTACGTAGTTCTAAATGACACCTAAGTACGTAGTACTAAATTACCTCTAAGTACGTAGTTCTAAATGACCTCTAAGTACGTAAGTTCTAAATGACCTCTACGTACGTGGTTCTAAATGACCTCTAAGTACGTATTTCTAAATGACATCTAAAAAGTTGGTTCTAAATGACCTTTAAGTACGTGGTTCTAAATGACCTCTAACTACGTGGTACTAAATGACCTCTAAGTACGTGCTTCTAAATGACCTCTAAGTAAATAGTTCTAAATGACCCCTAAGTACGTATTTCTAAATGACCTCTAGGTACGTACTTCCAAATGACATCTAAGTAAGTGGTTCTAAATTACCTCTAAGTACGTGGTTCTAAATGTCCTCTAAGTACGTGGTTCTAAATGACCTCATATACGTAGTTCTAAATGACCTCTAAGTACGTGGGTTCTAAATGACCCCTAAGTTCGTAGTTCTAAACGACCTATAAATACGTAGTTCTAAATGACCTCTAAGTACGTAGTTCTAAATAACCTCGATGTACGTGGTTCTAAAGGACCTCTAAGTACGTAGTTCTAAATGACCTCTAAAAAGTTGGTTCTAAATGACCTCTAAGTACGTGGTTCTAAATATCTTCTAAGTACGTAGTTCTAAATGACCTCTAAGTACTGGGTTCTAAATGACCTCTAAGTACGTGGTTCTAAAAAATGACCTCTAAGTACGTGGTTCTAAATGACCTATAAGTACGTGGTTCTAAAAGACCTCTAAGTAAGTATTTCTAAATGACCCCTAAGTACGTAGTTCTAAATGACCTCTAAGTACGTGAATCGAAATGACCTCTAAGTACTTGGTTCTAAATGACCTCTAAGTAAGTAGTTCTAAATGACCCCTAAGTACGTAGTACTAAATGACCTCTAAGTACGTAGTTCTAAATGACCTCTAAGAAGTTGGTTCTAAATAACCTCTAACTACGTGGTACTAAATGACATCTAAGTACGTGCTTCTAAATGACCTCTAAGTAAATAGTTCTAAATGCCCCTAAGTACCTATTTCTAAATGACCTCTAGGTACGTACTTCCAAATGACCTCTAAGTACGTGGTTCTAAATGACCTCTAAGTACTTGGTTCTAAATGACCTCTAAGTACGTAGTTCTAAATGACCTCACGTAAGTTCTAAATGACCTCTAAGTACTTGGTTCTAAATGACCTCTAAGTAAGTAGTTCTAAATGACCCCTAAGTACGTAGTACTAAATGACCTCTAAGTACGTAGTTCTAAATGACCTCTAAGTACGTGGTTTCTAAATTACCTCTAAGTACGTGGTTCAAAATGACCTCTAAGTACGTTGTTCTAAATGACCTCTAAGTACGTGGTTCTAAATGACTTCTAAGTACGTGGTTCTAAATGACCTCAGAGTACGTGGTTCTAAATGACCCCTAAGTAAGTAGTTCTAAACGACCTCTAAGTATGTGGTTCTAAATGACCTCTAAGTAAGTGGTTCTAAATGACCTCTAAGTACGTAGGTTCCAAATGACCTCTGAGTACGTCGTTCTAAAAGACCTCTAAGTACGTAGTTCTAAATGACACCTAAGTACGTAGTACTAAATTATTTCTAAGTACGTAGTTCTAAATGACCTCTAAGTACGTAAGTTCTAAATGACCTCTAAGTACGTGGTTCTAAATGACCTCTAAGTACGTAGTTCTAAATGGCATCTAAAAAGTTGGTTCTAAATGACCTCTAAGTACGTGGTTCTAAGTGACCTCTAACTACGTGGTACTAAATGACCTCTAAGTACGTGCTTCTAAATGACCTCTAAGTAAATAGTTCTAAATCACCCCTAAGTACCTATTTCTAAATGACCTCTAGGTACGTACTTCCAAATGACCTCTAAGTACGTGGTTCTAAATGACCTCTAAGTACTTGGTTCTAAATGACCTCTAAGTACGTAGTTCTAAATGACCTCTAAGTTGTTGGTTCTAAATGACCTCTAAGTACGTGGTTCTAAATGACCTCTAAGTACGTGGTTCTAAATGACCTCTAAGTACGTGCTTCTAAATGACATCTAAGTAAGTAGTTCTAAATGACCCCTAAGTACGTATTTCTAAATGACCTCTAGGTACGTACTTCCAAATGACATCTAAGTAAGTGGTTCTAAATGACCTCTAAGTACGTGGTTCTAAATATCTTCTAAGTACGTAGTTCTAAATGACCTCTAAGTACTTGGTTCTAAATGACCTCTAAGTACTTGGTTCTAAATGACCTCTAAGTACGTGGTTCTAAATGACCTCTAAGTACTTGGTTCTAAATGACCTCTAAGTACGTAGTTCTAAATGACCTCTAAGTTGTTGGTTCTAAATGACCTCTAAGTACGTGGTTCTAAATGACCTATAAGTACGTGGTTCTAAATGACCTCTAAGTAAGTAGTTCTAAATGACCCCTAAGTACGTAGTTCTAAATGACCTCTAAGTACGTGGGTTCTAAATTACCTCTAAGTATGTGGTTCTAAATGACCTCTAAGTAAGTAGTTCTAAATGACCCCTAAGTACGTTGTTCTAAATGACCTCTAAGTACGTGAATCTAAATGACCTCTAAGTACTTGGTTCTAAATGACCTCTAAGTAAGTAGTTCTAAATGACCCCTAAGTACGTAGTCCTAAATGACCTCTAAGTACGTAGTTCTAAATGACCTCTAAGTACGTGGTTTATAAATTACCTCTACGTACGTGGGTTCTAAATGACCTCTAAGAAATTGGTTCTAAATAACCTCTAAGAACGTGGTTTCTAAATGACCTCTAAGTACGTGGGTTCTAAATGACTTCTAAGTACGTAGTTCTAAACGACCTCTAAGTGTTTGGTTCAAAATGACCTCTAAGTACGTTGGTTCTAAATGACCTCTAAGTACGTGGTTTAAAATGACCTCTAAGTACGTTGTTCTAAATGACCTCTAAGTACGTGGTTCTAAATGACTTCTAAGTACGTGGTTCTAAATGACCTCAGAGTACGTGGTTCTAAATGACCCCTAAGTAAGTAGTTCTAAACGACCTCTAAGTATGTAGTTCTAAATGACCTCTAAGTAAGTGGTTCTAAATGACCTCTAAGTACGTAGGTTCCAAATGACCTCTGAGTACGTCGTTCTAAATGACCTCTAAGTACGTAGTTCTAAATGACACCTAAGTACGTAGTACTAAATTACCTCTAAGTACGTAGTTCTAAATGACCTCTAAGTACGTAAGTTCTAAATGACCTCTACGTACGTGGTTCTAAATGACCTCTAAGTACGTAGTTCTAAATGACATCTAAAAAGTTGGTTCTAAATGACCTTTAAGTACGTGGTTCTAAATGACCTCTAACTACGTGGTACTAAATGACCTCTAAGTACGTGCTTCTAAATGACCTCTAAGTAAATAGTTCTAAATGACCCCTAAGTACGTATTTCTAAATGACCTCTAGGTACGTACTTCCAAATGACATCTAAGTAAGTGGTTCTAAATTACCTCTAAGTACGTGGTTCTAAATGTCCTCTAAGTACGTGGTTCTAAATGACCTCATATACGTAGTTCTAAATGACCTCTAAGTACGTGGGTTCTAAATGACCCCTAAGTTCGTAGTTCTAAACGACCTATAAATACGTAGTTCTAAATGACCTCTAAGTACGTAGTTCTAAATGACCTCGATGTACGTGGTTCTAAAGGACCTCTAAGTACGTAGTTCTAAATGACCTCTAAAAAGTTGGTTCTAAATGACCTCTAAGTACGTGGTTCTAAATATCTTCTAAGTACGTAGTTCTAAATGACCTCTAAGTACTGGGTTCTAAATGACCTCTAAGTACGTGGTTCTAAAAAATGACCTCTAAGTACGTGGTTCTAAATGACCTATAAGTACGTGGTTCTAAAAGACCTCTAAGTAAGTATTTCTAAATGACCCCTAAGTACGTAGTTCTAAATGACCTCTAAGTACGTGAATCGAAATGACCTCTAAGTACTTGGTTCTAAATGACCTCTAAGTAAGTAGTTCTAAATGACCCCTAAGTACGTAGTACTAAATGACCTCTAAGTACGTAGTTCTAAATGACCTCTAAGAAGTTGGTTCTAAATAACCTCTAAGAACGTGGTTTCTAAATGACCTCTAAGTACGTGGGTTCTAAATGACCTCTAAGTACGTAGTTCTAAACGACCTCTAAGTGTTTGGTTCTAAATGACCTCTAAGTACGTTGGTTCTAAATGACCTCTAAGTACGTGCTTCTAAATGACCTCTAAGTACGTGCTTCTAAATGACCTCTAGGTACGTACTTCCAAATGACATCTAAGTAAGTGGTTCTAAATGACCTCTAAGTACGTTGTTCTAGATGACCTCTAAGTACGTGGTTCTAAATGACCTCTATGTACGTGCTTCTAAATGACCTCTAAGTACGTAGTTCTAAATGATCATAAGTACGTGGATTTAAATGACCTTAAAGTACGTAGTTCTAAATGACCTCTAAGTCCGTAGTTCTAAATGACCTCTAAGTATGTGGTTCTAAATGACCTCTAAGTAAGTAGTTCTAAATGACCTCTAAATACTTAGTTCAAATGCCCTCTAAGTACGTGGTTCTAAATGTCCTCTAAGTACGTGGTTCTAAATGACCTCATATACGTAGTTCTAAATGACCTCTAAGTACGTGGTTCTAAATGACCTCTAACTACGTGGTTCTAAATGACCTCTAAGTACGTGCTTCTAAATGACCTCTAAGTAAGTGGTTCTAAATGATGCCTAAGTACGTAGTTCTAAATGACCTCTAAGTACGTACTTCCAAATGACTTCTAAGTAAGTGGTTCTAAATGACCTCTAAGTACGTGGTTCTAAATGTCCTCTAAGTACGTGGTTCTAAAGACCTCATATACGTAGTTCTAAATGACCTCTAAGTACGTGGGTTCTAAATGACAACTAAGTTCGTAGTTCTAAATGACCTCTAAGTACGTAGCTCTAAATGACCTCTAAGTACGTAGTTCTAAATGACCTCTATGTACGTGGTTCTATATGACCTCTAAGTACGTGGGCTCTAAATGACATCTGAGTACGTGGTTCTAAATGACCTCTAAGTACGTAGTTCTAAATGATCTCTAAGTTGTTGGTTCTAAATGACCTCTAAGTACGTGGGTCTAAATGACCTCTCAGGACGTGGTTCTAAATGACCTCTAAGTACGTGGTTCTAAATGACATCTAAGTATGTGGTTCTAAATGACCTCTAAGTACGTAGTTCTAAATGACCTCTAAGTACGAAGTCCTAAATGACCTCTAAGAACGTAGTTCTATAACACCTCTAAGTACGTAGTTCTAAATGACCCCTAAGTTCGTAGTTCTAAATGACCTCTAAGTACGAGGTTCTAAATGACCTCTAAGTACGTGGTTCTAAATGACCTCTAAGTACTTGGTTTTAAATGACATCTAAGTCAGTAGTTCTAAATGACACCTAAGTACGTGGTTCTAAATGTCCTCTAAGTACGTGGTTCTAAATGACCTCATATACGTAGTTCTAAATCACCTCTAAGTACGAGGTTCTAAATGACATCTAACTACGTGGTTCTAAATGACCTCTAAGTACGTGCTTCTAAATGACCTCTAGGTACGTACTTCCAAATGACATCTAAGTAAGTGGTTCTAAATGACCTCTAAGTACGTTGTTCTAGATGACCTCTAACTACGTGGTTCTAAATGACCTCTATGTACGTGCTTCTAAATGACCTCTAAGTACGTAGTACTTAATGACCATAACTACGTGGATTTAAATGACCTTTAAGTACGTGGTTCTAAATGACCTCTAACTACGTGGTACTAAATGACCTCTAAGTACGTGCTTCTAAATGACCTCTAAGTAAATAGTTCTAAATGACCCTTAAGTACCTATTTCTAAATGACCTCTAGGTACGTACTTCCAAATGACCTCTAAGTACGTGGTTCTAAATGACCTCTAAGTACTTGGTTCTAAATGACCTCTAAGTACGTAGTTCTAAATGACCTCACGTAAGTTCTAAATGACCTCTAAGTACGTGGTTCTAAATGACCTCTAATTACGTAGTTCTAAATGACATCTAAAAAGTTGGTTCTAAATGACCTTTAAGTACGTAGTTCTAAATGACCTCTAACTACGTGGCTCTAAATGACCTCTAAGTACGTGCTTCTAAATGACCCCTAAGTAAATAGTTCTAAATGACCCCTAAGTACCTATTTCTAAATGACCTCTAGGTACGTACTTCCAAATGACCTCTAAGTACGTGGTTCTAAATGACCTCTAAGTACTTGGTTCTAAATGACCTCTAAGTACGTAGTTCTAAATGACCTCTAAGTTGTTGGTTCTAAATGACCTCTAAGTACGTGGTTCTAAATGACCTCTAAGTACGTGCTTCTAAATGACCTCTAAGTAAGTAGTTCTAAATGACCCCTAAGTACGTATTTCTAAATGACCTCTAGGTACGTACTTCCAAATGACATCTAAGTAAGTGGTTCTAAATGACCTCTAAGTACGTGGATCTAAATATCTTCTAAGTACGTAGTTCTAAATGACCTCTAAGTACTTGGTTCTAAATGACCTCTAAGTACTTGGTTCTAAATGACCTCTAAGTACGTGGTTCTAAATGACCTCTAAGTACTTGGTTCTAAATGACCTCTAAGTACGTAGTTCTAAATGACCTCTAAGTTGTTGGTTCTAAATGACCTCTAAGTACGTGGTTCTAAATGACCTATAAGTACGTGGTTCTAAATGACCTCTAAGTAAGTAGTTCTAAATGACCCCTAAGTACGTAGTTCTAAATGACCTCTAAGTACGTGGGTTCTAAATGACCTCTGAGTACGTCGTTCTAAAAGACCTCTAAGTACGTAGTTCTAAATGACACCTAAGTACGTAGTACTAAATTATTTCTAAGTACGTAGTTCTAAATGACCTCTAAGTACGTAAGTTCTAAATGACCTCTAAGTACGTGGTTCTAAATGACCTCTAAGTACGTAGTTCTAAATGGCATCTAAAAAGTTGGTTCTAAATGACCTCTAAGTACGTGGTTCTAAGTGACCTCTAACTACGTGGTACTAAATGACCTCTAAGTACGTGCTTCTAAATGACCTCTAAGTAAATAGTTCTAAATGACCCCTAAGTACCTATTTCTAAATGACCTCTAGGTACGTACTTCCAAATGACCTCTAAGTACGTGGTTCTAAATGACCTCTAAGTACTTGGTTCTAAATGACCTCTAAGTACGTAGTTCTAAATGACCTCTAAGTTGTTGGTTCTAAATGACCTCTAAGTACGTGGTTCTAAATGACCTCTAAGTACGTGGTTCTAAATGACCTCTAAGTACGTGCTTCTAAATGACATCTAAGTAAGTAGTTCTAAATGACCCCTAAGTACGTATTTCTAAATGACCTCTAGGTACGTACTTCCAAATGACATCTAAGTAAGTGGTTCTAAATGACCTCTAAGTACGTGGTTCTAAATATCTTCTAAGTACGTAGTTCTAAATGACCTCTAAGTACTTGGTTCTAAATGACCTCTAAGTACTTGGTTCTAAATGACCTCTAAGTACGTGGTTCTAAATGACCTCTAAGTACTTGGTTCTAAATGACCTCTAAGTACGTAGTTCTAAATGACCTCTAAGTTGTTGGTTCTAAATGACCTCTAAGTACGTGGTTCTAAATGACCTATAAGTACGTGGTTCTAAATGACCTCTAAGTAAGTAGTTCTAAATGACCCCTAAGTACGTAGTTCTAAATGACCTCTAAGTACGTGGGTTCTAAATTACCTCTAAGTATGTGGTTCTAAATGACCTCTAAGTAAGTAGTTCTAAATGACCCCTAAGTACGTTGTTCTAAATGACCTCTAAGTACGTGAATCTAAATGACCTCTAAGTACTTGGTTCTAAATGACCTCTAAGTAAGTAGTTCTAAATGACCCCTAAGTACGTAGTCCTAAATGACCTCTAAGTACGTAGTTCTAAATGACCTCTAAGTACGTGGTTTATAAATTACCTCTACGTACGTGGGTTCTAAATGACCTCTAAGAAATTGGTTCTAAATAACCTCTAAGAACGTGGTTTCTAAATGACCTCTAAGTACGTGGGTTCTAAATGACTTCTAAGTACGTAGTTCTAAACGACCTCTAAGTGTTTGGTTCAAAATGACCTCTAAGTACGTTGGTTCTAAATGACCTCTAAGTACGTGGTTTAAAATGACCTCTAAGTACGTTGTTCTAAATGACCTCTAAGTACGTGGTTCTAAATGACTTCTAAGTACGTGGTTCTAAATGACCTCAGAGTACGTGGTTCTAAATGACCCCTAAGTAAGTAGTTCTAAACGACCTCTAAGTATGTGGTTCTAAATGACCTCTAAGTAAGTGGTTCTAAATGACCTCTAAGTACGTAGGTTCCAAATGACCTCTGAGTACGTCGTTCTAAATGACCTCTAAGTACGTAGTTCTAAATGACACCTAAGTACGTAGTACTAAATTACCTCTAAGTACGTAGTTCTAAATGACCTCTAAGTACGTAAGTTCTAAATGACCTCTACGTACGTGGTTCTAAATGACCTCTAAGTACGTAGTTCTAAATGACATCTAAAAAGTTGGTTCTAAATGACCTTTAAGTACGTGGTTCTAAATGACCTCTAACTACGTGGTACTAAATGACCTCTAAGTACGTGCTTCTAAATGACCTCTAAGTAAATAGTTCTAAATGACCCCTAAGTACGTATTTCTAAATGACCTCTAGGTACGTACTTCCAAATGACATCTAAGTAAGTGGTTCTAAATTACCTCTAAGTACGTGGTTCTAAATGTCCTCTAAGTACGTGGTTCTAAATGACCTCATATACGTAGTTCTAAATGACCTCTAAGTACGTTTGTTCTAAATGACCCCTAAGTTCGTAGTTCTAAACGACCTATAAATACGTAGTTCTAAATGACCTCTAAGTACGTAGTTCTAAATGACCTCGATGTACGTGGTTCTAAAGGACCTCTAAGTACGTAGTTCTAAATGACCTCTAAAAAGTTGGTTCTAAATGACCTCTAAGTACGTGGTTCTAAATATCTTCTAAGTACGTAGTTCTAAATGACCTCTAAGTACTGGGTTCTAAATGACCTCTAAGTACGTGGTTCTAAAAAATGACCTCTAAGTACGTGGTTCTAAATGACCTATAAGTACGTGGTTCTAAAAGACCTCTAAGTAAGTATTTCTAAATGACCCCTAAGTACGTAGTTCTAAATGACCTCTAAGTACGTGAATCGAAATGACCTCTAAGTACTTGGTTCTAAATGACCTCTAAGTAAGTAGTTCTAAATGACCCCTAAGTACGTAGTACTAAATGACCTCTAAGTACGTAGTTCTAAATGACCTCTAAGAAGTTGGTTCTAAATAACCTCTAAGAACGTGGTTTCTAAATGACCTCTAAGTACGTGGGTTCTAAATGACCTCTAAGTACGTAGTTCTAAACGACCTCTAAGTGTTTGGTTCTAAATGACCTCTAAGTACGTTGGTTCTAAATGACCTCTAAGTACGTGCTTCTAAATGACCTCTAAGTACGTGCTTCTAAATGACCTCTAGGTACGTACTTCCAAATGACATCTAAGTAAGTGGTTCTAAATGACCTCTAGGTACGTTGTTCTAGATGACCTCTAAGTACGTGGTTCTAAATGACCTCTATGTACGTGCTTCTAAATGACCTCTAAGTACGTAGTTCTAAATGATCATAAGTACGTGGATTTAAATGACCTTAAAGTACGTAGTTCTAAATGACCTCTAAGTCCGTAGTTCTAAATGACCTCTAAGTATGTGGTTCTAAATGACCTCTAAGTAAGTAGTTCTAAATGACCTCTAAATACTTAGTTCAAATGCCCTCTAAGTACGTGGTTCTAAATGTCCTCTAAGTACGTGGTTCTAAATGACCTCATATACGTAGTTCTAAATGACCTCTAAGTACGTGGTTCTAAATGACCTCTAACTACGTGGTTCTAAATGACCTCTAAGTACGTGCTTCTAAATGACCTCTAAGTAAGTGGTTCTAAATGATGCCTAAGTACGTAGTTCTAAATGACCTCTAAGTACGTACTTCCAAATGACTTCTAAGTAAGTGGTTCTAAATGACCTCTAAGTACGTGGTTCTAAATGTCCTCTAAGTACGAGGTTCTAAAGACCTCATATACGTAGTTCTAAATGACCTCTAAGTACGTGGGTTCTAAATGACAACTAAGTTCGTAGTTCTAAAATGACCTCTAAGTACGTAGCTCTAAATGACCTCTAAGTACGTAGTTCTAAATGACCTCTATGTACGTGGTTCTATATGACCTCTAAGTACGTGGGCTCTAAATGACATCTGAGTACGTGGTTCTAAATGACCTCTAAGTACGTAGTTCTAAATGATCTCTAAGTTGTTGGTTCTAAATGACCTCTAAGTACGTGGGTCTAAATGACCTCTCAGTACGTGGTTCTAAATGACCTCTAAGTACGTGGTTCTAAATGACATCTAAGTATGTGGTTCTAAATGACCTCTAAGTACGTAGTTCTAAATGACCTCTAAGTACGAAGTCCTAAATGACCTCTAAGAACGTAGTTCTATAACACCTCTAAGTACGTAGTTCTAAATGACCCCTAAGTTCGTAGTTCTAAATGACCTCTAAGTACGAGGTTCTAAATGACCTCTAAGTACGTGGTTCTAAATGACCTCTAAGTACTTGGTTTTAAATGACATCTAAGTCAGTAGTTCTAAATGACACCTAAGTACGTGGTTCTAAATGTCCTCTAAGTACGTGGTTCTAAATGACCTCATATACGTAGTTCTAAATCACCTCTAAGTACGAGGTTCTAAATGACATCTAACTACATGGTTCTAAATGACCTCTAAGTACGTGCTTCTAAATGACCTCTAGGTACGTACTTCCAAATGACATCTAAGTAAGTGGTTCTAAATGACCTCTAAGTACGTTGTTCTAGATGACCTCTAACTACGTGGTTCTAAATGACCTCTATGTACGTGCTTCTAAATGACCTCTAAGTACGTAGTACTTAATGACCATAACTACGTGGATTTAAATGACCTTTAAGTACGTGGTTCTAAATGACCTCTAACTACGTGGTACTAAATGACCTCTAAGTACGTGCTTCTAAATGACCTCTAAGTAAATAGTTCTAAATGACCCTTAAGTACCTATTTCTAAATGACCTCTAGGTACGTACTTCCAAATGACCTCTAAGTACGTGGTTCTAAATGACCTCTAAGTACTTGGTTCTAAATGACCTCTAAGTACGTAGTTCTAAATGACCTCACGTAAGTTCTAAATGACCTCTAAGTACGTGGTTCTAAATGACCTCTAATTACGTAGTTCTAAATGACATCTAAAAAGTTGGTTCTAAATGACCTTTAAGTACGTAGTTCTAAATGACCTCTAACTACGTGGCTCTAAATGACCTCTAAGTACGTGCTTCTAAATGACCCCTAAGTAAATAGTTCTAAATGACCCCTAAGTACCTATTTCTAAATGACCTCTAGGTACGTACTTCCAAATGACCTCTAAGTACGTGGTTCTAAATGACCTCTAAGTACTTGGTTCTAAATGACCTCTAAGTACGTAGTTCTAAATGACCTCTAAGTTGTTGGTTCTAAATGACCTCTAAGTACGTGGTTCTAAATGACCTCTAAGTACGTGCTTCTAAATGACCTCTAAGTAAGTAGTTCTAAATGACCCCTAAGTACGTATTTCTAAATGACCTCTAGGTACGTACTTCCAAATGACATCTAAGTAAGTGGTTCTAAATGACCTCTAAGTACGTGGATCTAAATATCTTCTAAGTACGTAGTTCTAAATGACCTCTAAGTACTTGGTTCTAAATGACCTCTAAGTACTTGGTTCTAAATGACCTCTAAGTACGTGGTTCTAAATGACCTCTAAGTACTTGGTTCTAAATGACCTCTAAGTACGTAGTTCTAAATGACCTCTAAGTTGTTGGTTCTAAATGACCTCTAAGTACGTGGTTCTAAATGACCTATAAGTACGTGGTTCTAAATGACCTCTAAGTAAGTAGTTCTAAATGACCCCTAAGTACGTAGTTCTAAATGACCTCTAAGTACGTGGGTTCTAAATTACCTCTAAGTACGTGGTTCTAAATGACCTCTAAGTAAGTAGTTCTAAATGACCCCTAAGTACGTTGTTCTAAATGACCTCTAAGTACGTGAATATAAATGACCTCTAAGTACTTGGTTCTAAATGACCTCTAAGTAAGTAGTTCTAAATGACCCCTAAGTACGTAGTACTAAATGACCTCTAAGTACGTAGTTCTAAATGACCTCTAAGTACGTGGTTTCTAAATTACCTCTAAGTACGTGGTTCAAAATGACCTCTAAGTACGTTGTTCTAAATGACCTCTAAGTACGTGGTTCTAAATGACTTCTAAGTACGTGGTTCTAAATGACCTCAGAGTACGTGGTTCTAAATGACCTTTAAGTAAGTAGTTCTAAACGACCTCTAAGTATGTGGTTCTAAATGACCTCTAAGTAAGTGGTTCTAAATAACCTCTAAGTACGTAGGTTCCAAATGACCTCTGAGTACGTCGTTCTAAATGACCTCTAAGTACGTAGTTCTAAATGACACCTAAGTACGTAGTACTAAATTATTTCTAAGTACGTAGTTCCAAATGACCTCTAAGTACGTAAGTTCTAAATGACCTCTAAGTACGTAGTTCTAAATGTCCTTTAAGTACGTGGTTCTAAATGACCTATAACTACGTGGTACAAAATGACCTCTAAGTACGTGCTTCTAAATGACCTCTAAGTAAATAGTTCTAAATGACCCCTAAGTACCTATTTCTAAATGACCTCTAGGTACGTACTTCCAAATGACCTCTAAGTACGTGGTTCTAAATGACCTCTAAGTACTTGGTTCTAAATGACCTCTAAGTACGTAGTTCTAAAAGACCTCACGTAAGTTCTAAATGACCTCTAAGTACGTGGTTCTAAATGACCTCTAATTACGTAGTTCTAAATGACATCTAAAAAGTTGGTTCTAAATGACCTTTAAGTACGTAGTTCTAAATGACCTCTAACTACGTGGCTCTAAATGACCTCTAAGTACGTGCTTCTAAATGACCTCTAAGTAAATAGTTCTAAATGACCCCTAAGTACCTATTTCTAAATGACCTCTAGGTACGTACTTCCAAATGACCTCTAAGTACGTGGTTCTAAATGACCTCTAAGTACTTGGTTCTAAATGACCTCTAAGTACGTAGTTCTAAATGACCTCTAAGTTGTTGGTTCTAAATGACCTCTAAGTACGTGGTTCTAAATGACCTCTAAGTACGTGCTTCTAAATGACCTCTAAGTAAGTAGTTCTAAATGACCCCTAAGTACGTATTTCTAAATGACCTCTAGGTACGTACTTCCAAATGACATCTAAGTAAGTGGTTCTAAATGACCTCTAAGTACGTGGTTCTAAATATCTTCTAAGTACGTAGTTCTAAATGACCTCTAAGTACTTGGTTCTAAATGACCTCTAAGTACTTGGTTCTAAATGACCTCTAAGTACGTGGTTCTAAATGACCTCTAAGTACTTGGTTCTAAATGACCTCTAAGTACGTAGTTCTAAATGACCTCTAAGTTGTTGGTTCTAAATGACCTCTAAGTACGTGGTTCTAAATGACCTATAAGTACGTGGTTCTAAATGACCTCTAAGTAAGTAGTTCTAAATGACCCCTAAGTACGTAGTTCTAAATGACCTCTAAGTACGTGGGTTCTAAATTACCTCTAAGTACGTGGTTCTAAATGACCTCTAAGTAAGTAGTTCTAAATGACCCCTAAGTACGTTGTTCTAAATGACCTCTAAGTACGTGAATCTAAATGACCTCTAAGTACTTGGTTCTAAATGACCTCTAAGTAAGTAGTTCTAAATGACCCCTAAGTACGTAGTACTAAATGACCTCTAAGTACGTAGTTCTAAATGACCTCTAAGTACGTGGTTTCTAAATTACCTCTAAGTACGTGGTTCAAAATGACCTCTAAGTACGTTGTTCTAAATGACCTCTAAGTACGTGGTTCTAAATGACTTCTAAGTACGTGGTTCTAAATGACCTCAGAGTACGTGGTTCTAAATGACCTTTAAGTAAGTAGTTCTAAACGACCTCTAAGTATGTGGTTCTAAATGACCTCTAAGTATGTGGTTCTAAATGACCTCTAAGTACGTAGGTTCCAAATGACCTCTGAGTACGTCGTTCTAAAAGACCTCTAAGTACGTAGTTCTAAATGACACCTAAGTACGTAGTACTAAATTATTTCTAAGTACGTAGTTCTAAATGACCTCTAAGTACGTAAGTTCTAAATGACCTCTAAGTACGTAGTTCTAAATGACCTTTAAGTACGTGGTTCTAAATGACCTATAACTACGTGGTACTAAATGACCTCTAAGTACGTGCTTCTAAATGACCTCTAAGTAAATAGTTCTAAATGACCCCTAAGTACCTATTTCTAAATGACTTCTAGGTACGTACTTCCAAATGACCTCTAAGTACGTGGTTCTAAATGACCTCTAAGTACTTGGTTCTAAATGACCTCTAAGTACGTAGTTCTAAATGACCTCACGTAAGTTCTAAAGGACCTCTAAGTACGTGGTTCTAAATGACCTCTAAGTACGTAGTTCTAAATGACATCTAAAAAGTTGGTTCTAAATGACCTTTAAGTACGTGGTTCTGAATGACCTCTAACTACGTGGTACTAAATGACCTCTAAGTACGTGCTTCTAAATGACCTCTAAGTAAATAGTTCTAAATGACCCCTAAGTACCTATTTCTAAATGACCTCTAGGTACGTACTTCCAAATGACCTCTAAGTACGTGGTTCTAAATGACCTCTAAGTACTTGGTTCTAAATGACCTCTAAGTACGTAGTTCTAAATGACCTCTAAGTTGTTGGTTCTAAATGACCTCTAAGTACGTGGTTCTAAATGACCTCTAAGTACGTGCTTCTAAATGACCTCTAAGTAAGTAGTTCTAAATGACCCCTAAGTACGTATTTCTAAATGACCTCTAGGTACGTACTTCCAAATGACATCTAAAAAGTTGGTTCTAAATGACCTTTAAGTACGTAGTTCTAAATGACCTCTAACTACGTGGCACTAAATGACCTCTAAGTACGTGCTTCTAAATGACCCCTAAGTAAATAGTTCTAAATGACCCCTAAGTACCTATTTCTAAATGACCTCTAGGTACGTACTTCCAAATGACCTCTAAGTACGTGGTTCTAAATGACCTCTAAGTACTTGGTTCTAAATGACCTCTAAGTACGTAGTTCTAAATGACCTCCAAGTTGTTGGTTCTAAATGACCTCCAAGTACGTGGTTCTAAATGACCTCTAAGTACGTGCTTCTAAATGACCTCTAAGTAAGTAGTTCTAAATGACCCCTAAGTACGTATTTCTAAATGACCTCTAGGTACGTACTTCCAAATGACATCTAAGTAAGTGGTTCTAAATGACCTCTAAGTACGTGGTTCTAAATATCTTCTAAGTACGTAGTTCTAAATAACCTCTAAGTACTTGGTTCTAAATGACCTCTAAGTACTTGGTTCTAAATGACCTCTAAGTACGTGGTTCTAAATGACCTCTAAGTACTTGGTTCTAAATGACCTCTAAGTACGTAGTTCTAAATGACCTCAGAGTTGTTGGTTCTAAATGACCTCTAAGTACGTGGTTCTAAATGACCTATAAGTACGTGGTTCTAAATGACCTCTAAGTAAGTAGTTCTAAATGACCCCTAAGTACGTAGTTCTAAATGACCTCTAAGTACGTGGGTTCTAAATTACCTCTAAGTACGTGGTTCTAAATGACCTCTAAGTAAGTAGTTCTAAATGACCCCTAAGTACGTTGTTCTAAATGACCTCTAAGTACGTGAATCTAAATGACCTCTAAGTACTTGGTTCTAAATGACCTCTAAGTAAGTAGTTCTAAATGACCCATAAGTACGTAGTACTCAATGACCTCTAAGTACGTAGTTCTAAATGACCTCTAAGTACGTGGGTTCTAAATTACCTTTAAGTACGTGGGTTCTAAATGACCTCTAAGAAATTGGTTCTAAATAACCTCTAAGAACGTGGTTTCTAAATGACCTCTAAGTACGTGGGTTCTAAATGACTTCTAAGTACGTAGTTCTAAACGATCTCTAAGTGTTTGGTTCAAAATGACCTCTATGTACGTTGGTTCTAAATGACCTCTATGTACGTGGTTTAAAATGACCTCTAAGTACGTTGTTCTAAATGACCTCTAAGTACGTGGTTCTAAATGACTTCTAAATACGTGGTTCTAAATGACCCCAGAGTACGTGGTTCTAAATGACCCCTAAGTAAGTAGTTCTAAACGACCTCTAAGTATGTGGTTCTAAATGACCTCTAAGTAAGTGGTTCTAAATGACCTCTAAGTACGTAGGTTCCAAATGACCTCTGAGTACGTCGTTCTAAATGACCTCTAAGTACGTAGTTCTAAATGACACCTAAGTACGTAGTACTAAATTACCTCTAAGTACGTAGTTCTAAATGACCTCTAAGTACGTAAGTTCTAAATGACCTCTAAGTACGTGGTTCTAAATGACCTCTAAGTACGTAGTTCTAAATGACATCTAAAAAGTTGGTTCTAAATGACCTATAAGTACGTGGTTCTAAATGACCTCTAACTACGTGGTACTAAATGACCTCTAAGAACGTGCTTCTAAATGACCTCTAAGTAAATAGTTCTAAATGACCCCTAAGTACGTATTTCTAAATGACCTCTAGGTACGTACTTCCTAATGACATCTAAGTAAGTGGTTCTAAATTACCTCTAAGTACGTGGTTCTAAATGTCCTCTAAGTACGTGGTTCTAAATAACCTCATATACGTAGTTCTAAATGACCTCTAAGTACGTTGGTTCTAAATGACCCCTAAGTTCGTAGTTCTAAACGACCTATAAATACGTAGTTCTAAATGACCTCTAAGTACGTAGTTCTAAATGACCTCTATGTACGTGGTTCTAAAGGACCTCTAAGTACGTAGTTATAAATGACCTCTAAAAAGTTGGTTCTAAATGACCTCTAAGTACGTGGTTCTAAATATCTTCTAAGTACGTAGTTCTAAATGACCTCTAAGTACTGGGTTCTAAATGACCTCTAAGTACGTGGTTCTAAATGACCTCTAAGTACGTGGGTTCTTCTAATGACTTCTAAGTACGTGGTTCTAAATGTCCTCTAAGTACGTGGTTCTAAATGACCTTATATACGTAGTGCTAAATAACCTCTAAGTACGTTGGTTCTAAATGACCTCTAAGTACGTGCTTCTAAATGACCTCTAAGTTCGTTCTTCTAAATGACCTCTAGGTACGTACTTCCAAATGACATCTAAGTAAGTGGGTCTAAATGACCTCTAAGTACGTAGTTCTAAATGACCTCTAAGTTGTTGGTTCTAAATGACTTCTAAGTACGTGGTTCTAAATGACCTATAAGTACGTGGTTCTAAATGACCTCTAAGTAAGTAGTTCTAAATGACCCCTAAGTACGTAGTTCTAAATGACCTCTAAGTACGTGAATCTAAATGACCTCTAAGTACATGGTTCTAAATGACCTCTAAGTACGTAGTTCTAAATGACCTCTAAGTACGTGGGTTCTAAATTACCTCTAAGTACATGGGTTCTAAATGACCTCTAAGAAATTGGTTCTAAATAACCTCAAAGAACGTGGTTTCTAAATGACCTCTAAGTACGTGGTTCTAAAAGACCTCATATACGTAGTTCTAAATGACCTCTAAATACTTAGTTCAAATGCCCTCTAAGTACGTGGTTCTAAATGACCTCATATACGTAGTTCTAAATGACCTCTAAGTACGTGGTTCTAAATGACCTCTAACTACGTGGTTCTAAATGACCTCTAAGTACGTGCTTCTAAATGACCTCTAAGTAAGTGGTTCTAAATGATGCCTAAGTACGTAGTTCTAAATGACCTCTAAGTACGTACTTCCAAATGACTTCTAAGTAAGTGGTTCTAAATGACCTCTAAGTACTTGGTTCTAAATGACCTCTAAGTAAGTAGTTCTAAATGACCCCTAAGTACGTAGTACTAAATGACCTCTATGTACGTCGTTCTAAATGACCTCTAAGTACGTGGGTTCTAAATTACCTCTAAGTACGTGGGTTCTAAATGACCTCTAAGAAATTGGTTCTAAATAACCTCTAAGAACGTGGTTTCTAATTGATCTCTAAGTACGTGGGTTCTAAATGACTTCTAAGTACGTAGTTCTAAACGACCTCTAAGTGTTTGGTTCTAAATGACCTCTAAGTACGTTGGTTCTAAATGACCTCTAAGTACGTGGTTCAAAATGACCTCTAAGTACGTTGTTCTAAATGACCTCTAAGTACGTGGTTCTAAATGACTTCTAAGTACGTGGTTCTAAATGACCTCAGAGTACGTGGTTCTAAATGACCCCTAAGTAAATAGTTCTAAATGACCCCTAAGTACCTATTTCTAAATGACCTCTAGGTACGTACTTCCAAATGACCTCTAAGTACGTGGTTCTAAATGACCTCTAAGTACTTGGTTCTAAATGACCTCTAAGTACGTAGTTCTAAATGACCTCTAAGTTGTTGGTTCTAAATGACCTCTAAGTACGTGGTTCTAAATGACCTCTAAGTACGTGGTTCTAAATGACCTCTAAGTACGTGCTTCTAAATGACCTCTAAGTAAGTAGTTCTAAATGACCCCTAAGTACGTATTTCTAAATGACCTCTAGGTACGTACTTCCAAATGACATCTAAGTAAGTGGTTCTAAATGACCTCTAAGTACGTGGTTCTAAATGACCTCTAAGTACTTGGTTCTAAATGACCTCTAAGTACGTGGTTCTAAATGACCTATAAGTACGTGGTTCTAAATGACCTCTAAATAAGTAGTTCTAAATGACCCCTAAGTCCGTAGTTCTAAATGACCTCTAAGTACGTGGGTTCTAAATTACCTCAAAGAACGTGGTTTCTAAATGACCTCTAAGTACGTGGTTCTAAAAGACCTCATATACGTAGATCTAAATGACCTCTAAATACTTAGTTCAAATGCCCTCTAAGTACGTGGTTCTAAATGTCCTCTAAGTACGTGGTTCTAAATGACCTCATATACGTAGTTCTAAATGACCTCTAAGTACGTGGTTCTAAATGACTTCTAACTACGTGGTTCTAAATGACCTCTAAGTACGTGCTTCTAAATGACCTCTAAGTAAGTGGTTCAAAATGATGCCTAAGTACGTAGTTCTAAATGACCTCTAAGTACGTACTTCCAAATGACTTCTAAGTAAGTGGTTCTAAATGACCTCTAAGTACTTGGTTCTAAATGACCTCTAAGTAAGTAGTTCTAAATGACCTGTAAGTACGTAGTACTAAATGACCTCTATGTACGTCGTTCTAAATGACCTCTAAGTACGTGGGTTCTAAATTACCTCTAAGTACGTGGGTTCTAAATGACCTCTAAGAAATTGGTTCAAAATAACCTCTAAGAACGTGGTTTCTAATTGATCTCTAAGTACGTGGGTTCTAAATGACTTCTAAGTACGTAGTTCTAAACGACCTCTAAGTGTTTGGTTCTAAATGACCTCTAAGTACGTTGGTTCTAAATGACCTCTAAGTACGTGGTTCAAAATGCCCTCTAAGTACGTTGTTCTAAATGACCTCTAAGTACGTGGTTCTAAATGACTTCTAAGTACGTGGTTCTAAATGACCTCAGAGTACGTGGTTCTAAATGACCCCTAAGTAAATAGTTCTAAATGACCCCTAAGTACCTATTTCTAAATGACCTCTAGGTACGTACTTCCAAATGACCTCTAAGTACGTGGTTCTAAATGACCTCTAAGTACTTGGTTCTAAATGACCTCTAAGTACGTAGTTCTAAATGACCTCTAAGTTGTTGGTTCTAAATGACCTCTAAGTACGTGGTTCTAAATGACCTCTAAGTACGTGGTTCTAAATGACCTCTAAGTACGTGCTTCTAAATGACCTCTAAGTAAGTAGTTCTAAATGACCCCTAAGTACGTATTTCTAAATGACCTCTAGGTACGTACTTCCAAATGACATCTAAGTAAGTGGTTCTAAATGACCTCTAAGTACGTGGTTCTAAATATCTTCTAAGTACGTAGTTCTAAATGACCTCTAAGTACTTGGTTCTAAATGACCTCTAAGTACTTGGTTCTAAATGACCTCTAAGTACGTGGTTCTAAATGACCTCTAAGTACTTGGTTCTAAATGACCTCTAAGTACGTAGTTCTAAATGACCTCTAAGTTGTTGGTTCTAAATGACCTCTAAGTACGTGGTTCTAAATGACCTATAAGTACGTGGTTCTAAATGACCTCTAAGTAAGTAGTTCTAAATGACCCCTAAGTCCGTAGTTCTAAATGACCTCTAAGTACGTGGGTTCTAAATTACCTCTAAGTACGTGGTTCTAAATGACCTCTAAGTAAGTAGTTCTAAATGACCCCTAAGTACGTTGTTCTAAATGACCTCTAAGTACGTGAATCTAAATGACCTTTAAGTACTTGGTTCTAAATGACCTCTAAGTAAGTAGTTCTAAATGACCCCTAAGTACGTAGTACTAAATGACCTCTAAGTACGTAGTTCTAAATGACCTCTAAGTACGTGGTTTCTAAATTACCTCTAAGTACGTGGTTCAAAATGACCTCTAAGTACGTTGTTCTAAATGACCTCTAAGTACGTGGTTCTAAATGACTTCTAAGTACGTGGTTCTAAATGACCTCAGAGTACGTGGTTCTAAATGACCCCTAAGTAAGTAGTTCTAAACGACCTCTAAGTATGTGGTTCTAAATGACCTCTAAGTAAGTGGTTCTAAATGACCTCTAAGTACGTAGGTTCCAAATGACCTCTGAGTACGTCGTTCTAAAAGACCTCTAAGTACGTAGTTCTAAATGACACCTAAGTACGTAGTACTAAATTATTTCTAAGTACGTAGTTCTAAATGACCTCTAAGTACGTAAGTTCTAAATGACCTCTAAGTACGTGGTTCTAAATGACCTCTAAGTACGTAGTTCTAAATGACATCTAAAAAGTTGGTTCTAAATGACCTTTAAGTACGTGGTTCTAAATGACCTCTAACTACGTGGTACTAAATGACCTCTAAGTACGTGCTTCTAAATGACCTCTAAGTAAATAGTTCTAAATGACCCCTAAGTACCTATTTCTAAATGACTTCTAGGTACGTACTTCCAAATGACATCTAAGTAAGTGGGTCTAAATGACCTCTAGGTACGTAGTTCTAAATGACCTCTAAGTTGTTGGTTCTAAATGACTTCTAAGTACGTGGTTCTAAATGACCTATAAGTACGTGGTTCTAAATGACCTCTAAGTAAGTAGTTCTAAATGACCCCTAAGTACGTAGTTCTAAATGACCTCTAAGTACGTGAATCTAAATGACCTCTAAGTACATGGTTCTAAATGACCTCTAAGTACGTAGTTCTAAATGACCTCTATGTACGTGGGTTCTAAATTACCTCTAAGTACATGGGTTCTAAATGACCTCTAAGAAATTGGTTCTAAATAACCTCAAAGAACGTGGTTTCTAAATGACCTCTAAGTACGTGGTTCTAAAAGACCTCATATACGTAGTTCTAAATGACCTCTAAATACTTAGTTCAAATGCCCTCTAAGTACGTGGTTCTAAATGTCCTCTAAGTACGTGGTTCTAAATGACCTCATATACGTAGTTCTAAATGACCTCTAAGTACGTGGTTCTAAATGACCTCTAACTACGTGGTTCTAAATGACCTCTAAGTACGTGCTTCTAAATGACCTCTAAGTAAGTGGTTCTAAATGATGCCTAAGTACGTAGTTCTAAATGACCTTTAAGTACGTACTTCCAAATGACTTCTAAGTAAGTGGTTCTAAATGACCTCTAAGTACTTGGTTCTAAATGACCTCTAAGTAAGTAGTTCTAAATGACCCCTAAGTACGTAGTACTAAATGACCTCTATGTACGTCGTTCTAAATGACCTCTAAGTACGTGGGTTCTAAATTACCTCTAAGTACGTGGGTTCTAAATGACCTCTAAGAAATTGGTTCTAAATAACCTCTAAGAACGTGGTTTCTAATTGATCTCTAAGTACGTGGGTTCTAAATGACTTCTAAGTACGTAGTTCTAAACGACCTCTAAGTGTTTGGTTCTAAATGACCTCTAAGTACGTTGGTTCTAAATGACCTCTAAGTTTAGTACGTGGTTCAAAATGACCTCTAAGTACGTTGTTCTAAATGACCTCTAAGTACGTGGTTCTAAATGACTTCTAAGTACGTGGTTCTAAATGACCTCAGAGTACGTGGTTCTAAATGACCCCTAAGTAAATAGTTCTAAATGACCCCTAAGTACCTATTTCTAAATGACCTCTAGGTACGTACTTCCAAATGACCTCTAAGTACGTGGTTCTAAATGACCTCTAAGTACTTGGTTCTAAATGACCTCTAAGTACGTAGTTCTAAATGACCTCTAAGTTGTTGGTTCTAAATGACCTCTAAGTACGTGGTTCTAAATGACCTCTAAGTACGTGGTTCTAAATGACCTCTAAGTACGTGCTTCTAAATGACCTCTAAGTAAGTAGTTCTAAAAGACCCCTAAGTACGTATTTCTAAATGACCTCTAGGTACGTACTTCCAAATGACATCTAAGTAAGTGGTTCTAAATGACCTCTAAGTACGTGGTTCTAAATATCTTCTAAGTACGTAGTTCTAAATGACCTCTAAGTACTTGGTTCTAAATGACCTCTAAGTACGTGGTTCTAAATGACCTCTAAGTACGTGGTTCTAAATGACCTCTAAGTACGTGCTTCTAAATGACCTCTAAGTAAGTAGTTCTAAATGACCCCTAAGTACGTATTTCTAAATGACCTCTAGGTACGTACTTCCAAATGACATCTAAGTAAGTGGTTCTAAATGACCTCTAAGTACGTGGTTCTAAATATCTTCTAAGTACGTAGTTCTAAATGACCTCTAAGTTGTTGGTTCTAAATGACCTCTAAGTACGTGGTTCTAAATGACCTCTAAGTACGTGGTTCTAAATGACCTCTAAGTACGTGCTTCTAAATGACCTCTAAGTAAGTAGTTCTAAATGACCCCTAAGTACGTATTTCTAAATGACCTCTAGGTACGTACTTCCAAATGACATCTAAGTAAGTGGTTCTAAATGACCTCTAAGTACGTGGTTCTAAATATCTTCTAAGTACGTAGTTCTAAATGACCTCTAAGTACTTGGTTCTAAATGACCTCTAAGTACTTGGTTCTAAATGACCTCTAAGTACGTGGTTCTAAATGACCTATAAGTACGTGGTTCTAAATGACCTCTAAATAAGTAGTTCTAAATGACCCCTAAGTCCGTAGTTCTAAATGACCTCTAAGTACGTGGGTTCTAAATTACCTCAAAGAACGTGGTTTCTAAATGACCTCTAAGTACGTGGTTCTAAAAGACCTCATATACGTAGATCTAAATGACCTCTAAATACTTAGTTCAAATGCCCTCTAAGTACGTGGTTCTAAATGTCCTCTAAGTACGTGGTTCTAAATGACCTCATATACGTAGTTCTAAATGACCTCTAAGTACGTGGTTCTAAATGACTTCTAACTACGTGGTTCTAAATGACCTCTAAGTACGTGCTTCTAAATGACCTCTAAGTAAGTGGTTCAAAATGATGCCTAAGTACGTAGTTCTAAATGACCTCTAAGTACGTACTTCCAAATGACTTCTAAGTAAGTGGTTCTAAATGACCTCTAAGTACTTGGTTCTAAATGACCTCTAAGTAAGTAGTTCTAAATGACCTGTAAGTACGTAGTACTAAATGACCTCTATGTACGTCGTTCTAAATGACCTCTAAGTACGTGGGTTCTAAATTACCTCTAAGTACGTGGGTTCTAAATGACCTCTAAGAAATTGGTTCTAAATAACCTCTAAGAACGTGGTTTCTAATTGATCTCTAAGTACGTGGGTTCTAAATGACTTCTAAGTACGTAGTTCTAAACGACCTCTAAGTGTTTGGTTCTAAATGACCTCTAAGTACGTTGGTTCTAAATGACCTCTAAGTACGTGGTTCAAAATGCCCTCTAAGTACGTTGTTCTAAATGACCTCTAAGTACGTGGTTCTAAATGACTTCTAAGTACGTGGTTCTAAATGACCTCAGAGTACGTGGTTCTAAATGACCCCTAAGTAAATAGTTCTAAATGACCCCTAAGTACCTATTTCTAAATGACCTCTAGGTACGTACTTCCAAATGACCTCTAAGTACGTGGTTCTAAATGACCTCTAAGTACTTGGTTCTAAATGACCTCTAAGTACGTAGTTCTAAATGACCTCTAAGTTGTTGGTTCTAAATGACCTCTAAGTACGTGGTTCTAAATGACCTCTAAGTACGTGGTTCTAAATGACCTCTAAGTACGTGCTTCTAAATGACCTCTAAGTAAGTAGTTCTAAATGACCCCTAAGTACGTATTTCTAAATGACCTCTAGGTACGTACTTCCAAATGACATCTAAGTAAGTGGTTCTAAATGACCTCTAAGTACGTGGTTCTAAATATCTTCTAAGTACGTAGTTCTAAATGACCTCTAAGTACTTGGTTCTAAATGACCTCTAAGTACCTGGTTCTAAATGACCTCTAAGTACGTAGTTCTAAATGACCTCTAAGTTGTTGGTTCTAAATGACCTCTAAGTACGTGGTTCTAAATGACCTATAAGTACGTGGTTCTACATGACCTCTAAGTAAGTAGTTCTAAATGACCCCTAAGTACGTAGTTCTAAATGACCTCTAAGTACGTGGGTTCTAAATTACCTCTAAGTATGTGGTTCTAAATGACCTCTAAGTAAGTAGTTCTAAATGACCCCTAAGTACGTTGTTCTAAATGACCTCTAAGTACGTGAATCTTTATGACCTCTAAGTACTTGGTTCTAAATGACCTCTAAGTAAGTAGTTCTAAATGACCCCTAAGTACGTAGTACTAAATGACCTCTAAGTACGTAGTTCTAAATGACCTCTAAGTACGTGGTTGTAAATTACCTCTACGTACGTGGGTTCTAAATGACCTCTAAGAAATTGGTTCTAAATAACCTCTAAGAACGTGGTTTCTAAATGACCTCTAAGTACGTGGGTTCTAAATGACTTCTAAGTACGTAGTTCTAAACGACCTCTAAGTGTTTGGTTCAAAATGACCTCTAAGTACGTTGGTTCTAAATGACCTCTAAGTACGTGGTTTAAAATGACCTCTAAGTACGTTGTTCTAAATGACCTCTAAGTACGTGGTTCTAAATGACTTCTAAGTACGTGGTTCTAAATGACCTCAGAGTACGTGGTTCTAAATGACCCCTAAGTAAGTAGTTCTAAACGACCTCTAAGTATGTGGTTCTAAATGACCTCTAAGTAAGTGGTTCTAAATGACCTCTAAGTACGTAGGTTCCAAATGACCTCTGAGTACGTCGTTCTAAATGACCTCTAAGTACGTAGTTCTAAATGACACCTAAGTACGTAGTACTAAATTACCTCTAAGTACGTAGTTCTAAATGACCTCTAAGTACGTAAGTTCTAAATGACCTCTAAGTACGTGGTTCTAAATGACCTCTAAGTACGTAGTTCTAAATGACATCTAAAAAGTTGGTTCTAAATGACCTTTAAGTACGTGGTTCTAAATGACCTCTAAGTACGTGCTTCTAAATGACATCTAAGTAAGTAGTTCTAAATGACCCCTAAGTACGTATTTCTAAATGACCTCTAGGTACGTACTTCCAAATGACATCTAAGTAAGTGGTTCTAAATGACCTCTAAGTACGTGGTTCTAAATATCTTCTAAGTACGTAGTTCTAAATGACCTCTAAGTACTTGGTTCTAAATGACCTCTAAGTACTTGGTTCTAAATGACCTCTAAGTACGTGGTTCTAAATGACCTCTAAGTACTTGGTTCTAAATGACCTCTAAGTACGTAGTTCTAAATGACCTCTAAGTTGTTGGTTCTAAATGACCTCTAAGTACGTGGTTCTAAATGACCTATAAGTACGTGGTTCTAAATGACCTCTAAGTAAGTAGTTCTAAATGACCCCTAAGTACGTAGTTCTAAATGACCTCTAAGTACGTGGGTTCTAAATTACCTCTAAGTATGTGGTTCTAAATGACCTCTAAGTAAGTAGTTCTAAATGACCCCTAAGTACGTTGTTCTAAATGACCTCTAAGTACGTGAATCTAAATGACCTCTAAGTACTTGGTTCTAAATGACCTCTAAGTAAGTAGTTCTAAATGACCCCTAAGTACGTAGTCCTAAATGACCTCTAAGTACGTAGTTCTAAATGACCTCTAAGTACGTGGTTTATAAATTACCTCTACGTACGTGGGTTCTAAATGACCTCTAAGAAATTGGTTCTAAATAACCTCTAAGAACGTGGTTTCTAAATGACCTCTAAGTACGTGGTTTATAAATGACCTCTAAGTACGTGGTTCTAAATGACCTCTAAGTACTTGGTTCTAAATGACCTCTAAGTACGTAGTTCTAAATGACCTCTAAGTTGTTGGTTCTAAATGACCTCTAAGTACGTGGTTCTAAATGACCTCTAAGTACGTGGTTCTAAATGACCTCTAAGTACGTGCTTCTAAATGACCTCTAAGTAAGTAGTTCTAAATGACCCCTAAGTACGTATTTCTAAATGACCTCTAGGTACGTACTTCCAAATGACATCTAAGTAAGTGGTTCTAAATGACCTCTAAGTACGTGGTTCTAAATGACCTCTAAGTACTTGGTTCTAAATGACCTCTAAGTACGTGGTTCTAAATGACCTATAAGTACGTGGTTCTAAATGACCTCTAAATAAGTAGTTCTAAATGACCCCTAAGTCCGTAGTTCTAAATGACCTCTAAGTACGTGGGTTCTAAATTACCTCAAAGAACGTGGTTTCTAAATGACCTCTAAGTACGTGGTTCTAAAAGACCTCATATACGTAGATCTAAATGACCTCTAAATACTTAGTTCAAATGCCCTCTAAGTACGTGGTTCTAAATGTCCTCTAAGTACGTGGTTCTAAATGACCTCATATACGTAGTTCTAAATGACCTCTAAGTACGTGGTTCTAAATGACTTCTAACTACGTGGTTCTAAATGACCTCTAAGTACGTGCTTCTAAATGACCTCTAAGTAAGTGGTTCAAAATGATGCCTAAGTACGTAGTTCTAAATGACCTCTAAGTACGTACTTCCAAATGACTTCTAAGTAAGTGGTTCTAAATGACCTCTAAGTACTTGGTTCTAAATGACCTCTAAGTAAGTAGTTCTAAATGACCTGTAAGTACGTAGTACTAAATGACCTCTATGTACGTCGTTCTAAATGACCTCTAAGTACGTGGGTTCTAAATTACCTCTAAGTACGTGGGTTCTAAATGACCTCTAAGAAATTGGTTCAAAATAACCTCTAAGAACGTGGTTTCTAATTGATCTCTAAGTACGTGGGTTCTAAATGACTTCTAAGTACGTAGTTCTAAACGACCTCTAAGTGTTTGGTTCTAAATGACCTCTAAGTACGTTGGTTCTAAATGACCTCTAAGTACGTGGTTCAAAATGCCCTCTAAGTACGTTGTTCTAAATGACCTCTAAGTACGTGGTTCTAAATGACTTCTAAGTACGTGGTTCTAAATGACCTCAGAGTACGTGGTTCTAAATGACCCCTAAGTAAATAGTTCTAAATGACCCCTAAGTACCTATTTCTAAATGACCTCTAGGTACGTACTTCCAAATGACCTCTAAGTACGTGGTTCTAAATGACCTCTAAGTACTTGGTTCTAAATGACCTCTAAGTACGTAGTTCTAAATGACCTCTAAGTTGTTGGTTCTAAATGACCTCTAAGTACGTGGTTCTAAATGACCTCTAAGTACGTGGTTCTAAATGACCTCTAAGTACGTGCTTCTAAATGACCTCTAAGTAAGTAGTTCTAAATGACCCCTAAGTACGTATTTCTAAATGACCTCTAGGTACGTACTTCCAAATGACATCTAAGTAAGTGGTTCTAAATGACCTCTAAGTACGTGGTTCTAAATATCTTCTAAGTACGTAGTTCTAAATGACCTCTAAGTACTTGGTTCTAAATGACCTCTAAGTACTTGGTTCTAAATGACCTCTAAGTACGTGGTTCTAAATGACCTCTAAGTACTTGGTTCTAAATGACCTCTAAGTACGTAGTTCTAAATGACCTCTAAGTTGTTGGTTCTAAATGACCTCTAAGTACGTGGTTCTAAATGACCTATAAGTACGTGGTTCTAAATGACCTCTAAGTAAGTAGTTCTAAATGACCCCTAAGTCCGTAGTTCTAAATGACCTCTAAGTACGTGGGTTCTAAATTACCTCTAAGTACGTGGTTCTAAATGACCTCTAAGTAAGTAGTTCTAAATGACCCCTAAGTACGTTGTTCTAAATGACCTCTAAGTACGTGAATCTAAATGACCTTTAAGTACTTGGTTCTAAATGACCTCTAAGTAAGTAGTTCTAAATGACCCCTAAGTACGTAGTACTAAATGACCTCTAAGTACGTAGTTCTAAATGACCTCTAAGTACGTGGTTTCTAAATTACCTCTAAGTACGTGGTTCAAAATGACCTCTAAGTACGTTGTTCTAAATGACCTCTAAGTACGTGGTTCTAAATGACTTCTAAGTACGTGGTTCTAAATGACCTCAGAGTACGTGGTTCTAAATGACCCCTAAGTAAGTAGTTCTAAACGACCTCTAAGTATGTGGTTCTAAATGACCTCTAAGTAAGTGGTTCTAAATGACCTCTAAGTACGTAGGTTCCAAATGACCTCTGAGTACGTCGTTCTAAAAGACCTCTAAGTACGTAGTTCTAAATGACACCTAAGTACGTAGTACTAAATTATTTCTAAGTACGTAGTTCTAAATGACCTCTAAGTACGTAAGTTCTAAATGACCTCTAAGTACGTGGTTCTAAATGACCTCTAAGTACGTAGTTCTAAATGACATCTAAAAAGTTGGTTCTAAATGACCTTTAAGTACGTGGTTCTAAATGACCTCTAACTACGTGGTACTAAATGACCTCTAAGTACGTGCTTCTAAATGACCTCTAAGTAAATAGTTCTAAATGACCCCTAAGTACCTATTTCTAAATGACTTCTAGGTACGTACTTCCAAATGACATCTAAGTAAGTGGGTCTAAATGACCTCTAGGTACGTAGTTCTAAATGACCTCTAAGTTGTTGGTTCTAAATGACTTCTAAGTACGTGGTTCTAAATGACCTATAAGTACGTGGTTCTAAATGACCTCTAAGTAAGTAGTTCTAAATGACCCCTAAGTACGTAGTTCTAAATGACCTCTAAGTACGTGAATCTAAATGACCTCTAAGTACATGGTTCTAAATGACCTCTAAGTACGTAGTTCTAAATGACCTCTATGTACGTGGGTTCTAAATTACCTCTAAGTACATGGGTTCTAAATGACCTCTAAGAAATTGGTTCTAAATAACCTCAAAGAACGTGGTTTCTAAATGACCTCTAAGTACGTGGTTCTAAAAGACCTCATATACGTAGTTCTAAATGACCTCTAAATACTTAGTTCAAATGCCCTCTAAGTACGTGGTTCTAAATGTCCTCTAAGTACGTGGTTCTAAATGACCTCATATACGTAGTTCTAAATGACCTCTAAGTACGTGGTTCTAAATGACCTCTAACTACGTGGTTCTAAATGACCTCTAAGTACGTGCTTCTAAATGACCTCTAAGTAAGTGGTTCTAAATGATGCCTAAGTACGTAGTTCTAAATGACCTTTAAGTACGTACTTCCAAATGACTTCTAAGTAAGTGGTTCTAAATGACCTCTAAGTACTTGGTTCTAAATGACCTCTAAGTAAGTAGTTCTAAATGACCCCTAAGTACGTAGTACTAAATGACCTCTATGTACGTCGTTCTAAATGACCTCTAAGTACGTGGGTTCTAAATTACCTCTAAGTACGTGGGTTCTAAATGACCTCTAAGAAATTGGTTCTAAATAACCTCTAAGAACGTGGTTTCTAATTGATCTCTAAGTACGTGGGTTCTAAATGACTTCTAAGTACGTAGTTCTAAACGACCTCTAAGTGTTTGGTTCTAAATGACCTCTAAGTACGTTGGTTCTAAATGACCTCTAAGTTTAGTACGTGGTTCAAAATGACCTCTAAGTACGTTGTTCTAAATGACCTCTAAGTACGTGGTTCTAAATGACTTCTAAGTACGTGGTTCTAAATGACCTCAGAGTACGTGGTTCTAAATGACCCCTAAGTAAATAGTTCTAAATGACCCCTAAGTACCTATTTCTAAATGACCTCTAGGTACGTACTTCCAAATGACCTCTAAGTACGTGGTTCTAAATGACCTCTAAGTACTTGGTTCTAAATGACCTCTAAGTACGTAGTTCTAAATGACCTCTAAGTTGTTGGTTCTAAATGACCTCTAAGTACGTGGTTCTAAATGACCTCTAAGTACGTGGTTCTAAATGACCTCTAAGTACGTGCTTCTAAATGACCTCTAAGTAAGTAGTTCTAAATGACCCCTAAGTACGTATTTCTAAATGACCTCTAGGTACGTACTTCCAAATGACATCTAAGTAAGTGGTTCTAAATGACCTCTAAGTACGTGGTTCTAAATATCTTCTAAGTACGTAGTTCTAAATGACCTCTAAGTACTTGGTTCTAAATGACCTCTAAGTACGTGGTTCTAAATGACCTCTAAGTACGTGGTTCTAAATGACCTCTAAGTACGTGCTTCTAAATGACCTCTAAGTAAGTAGTTCTAAATGACCCCTAAGTACGTATTTCTAAATGACCTCTAGGTACGTACTTCCAAATGACATCTAAGTAAGTGGTTCTAAATGACCTCTAAGTACGTGGTTCTAAATATCTTCTAAGTACGTAGTTCTAAATGACCTCTAAGTTGTTGGTTCTAAATGACCTCTAAGTACGTGGTTCTAAATGACCTCTAAGTACGTGGTTCTAAATGACCTCTAAGTACGTGCTTCTAAATGACCTCTAAGTAAGTAGTTCTAAATGACCCCTAAGTACGTATTTCTAAATGACCTCTAGGTACGTACTTCCAAATGACATCTAAGTAAGTGGTTCTAAATGACCTCTAAGTACGTGGTTCTAAATATCTTCTAAGTACGTAGTTCTAAATGACCTCTAAGTACTTGGTTCTAAATGACCTCTAAGTACTTGGTTCTAAATGACCTCTAAGTACGTGGTTCTAAATGACCTATAAGTACGTGGTTCTAAATGACCTCTAAATAAGTAGTTCTAAATGACCCCTAAGTCCGTAGTTCTAAATGACCTCTAAGTACGTGGGTTCTAAATTACCTCAAAGAACGTGGTTTCTAAATGACCTCTAAGTACGTGGTTCTAAAAGACCTCATATACGTAGATCTAAATGACCTCTAAATACTTAGTTCAAATGCCCTCTAAGTACGTGGTTCTAAATGTCCTCTAAGTACGTGGTTCTAAATGACCTCATATACGTAGTTCTAAATGACCTCTAAGTACGTGGTTCTAAATGACTTCTAACTACGTGGTTCTAAATGACCTCTAAGTACGTGCTTCTAAATGACCTCTAAGTAAGTGGTTCAAAATGATGCCTAAGTACGTAGTTCTAAATGACCTCTAAGTACGTACTTCCAAATGACTTCTAAGTAAGTGGTTCTAAATGACCTCTAAGTACTTGGTTCTAAATGACCTCTAAGTAAGTAGTTCTAAATGACCTGTAAGTACGTAGTACTAAATGACCTCTATGTACGTCGTTCTAAATGACCTCTAAGTACGTGGGTTCTAAATTACCTCTAAGTACGTGGGTTCTAAATGACCTCTAAGAAATTGGTTCTAAATAACCTCTAAGAACGTGGTTTCTAATTGATCTCTAAGTACGTGGGTTCTAAATGACTTCTAAGTACGTAGTTCTAAACGACCTCTAAGTGTTTGGTTCTAAATGACCTCTAAGTACGTTGGTTCTAAATGACCTCTAAGTACGTGGTTCAAAATGCCCTCTAAGTACGTTGTTCTAAATGACCTCTAAGTACGTGGTTCTAAATGACTTCTAAGTACGTGGTTCTAAATGACCTCAGAGTACGTGGTTCTAAATGACCCCTAAGTAAATAGTTCTAAATGACCCCTAAGTACCTATTTCTAAATGACCTCTAGGTACGTACTTCCAAATGACCTCTAAGTACGTGGTTCTAAATGACCTCTAAGTACTTGGTTCTAAATGACCTCTAAGTACGTAGTTCTAAATGACCTCTAAGTTGTTGGTTCTAAATGACCTCTAAGTACGTGGTTCTAAATGACCTCTAAGTACGTGGTTCTAAATGACCTCTAAGTACGTGCTTCTAAATGACCTCTAAGTAAGTAGTTCTAAATGACCCCTAAGTACGTATTTCTAAATGACCTCTAGGTACGTACTTCCAAATGACATCTAAGTAAGTGGTTCTAAATGACCTCTAAGTACGTGGTTCTAAATATCTTCTAAGTACGTAGTTCTAAATGACCTCTAAGTACTTGGTTCTAAATGACCTCTAAGTACCTGGTTCTAAATGACCTCTAAGTACGTAGTTCTAAATGACCTCTAAGTTGTTGGTTCTAAATGACCTCTAAGTACGTGGTTCTAAATGACCTATAAGTACGTGGTTCTACATGACCTCTAAGTAAGTAGTTCTAAATGACCCCTAAGTACGTAGTTCTAAATGACCTCTAAGTACGTGGGTTCTAAATTACCTCTAAGTATGTGGTTCTAAATGACCTCTAAGTAAGTAGTTCTAAATGACCCCTAAGTACGTTGTTCTAAATGACCTCTAAGTACGTGAATCTTTATGACCTCTAAGTACTTGGTTCTAAATGACCTCTAAGTAAGTAGTTCTAAATGACCCCTAAGTACGTAGTACTAAATGACCTCTAAGTACGTAGTTCTAAATGACCTCTAAGTACGTGGTTGTAAATTACCTCTACGTACGTGGGTTCTAAATGACCTCTAAGAAATTGGTTCTAAATAACCTCTAAGAACGTGGTTTCTAAATGACCTCTAAGTACGTGGGTTCTAAATGACTTCTAAGTACGTAGTTCTAAACGACCTCTAAGTGTTTGGTTCAAAATGACCTCTAAGTACGTTGGTTCTAAATGACCTCTAAGTACGTGGTTTAAAATGACCTCTAAGTACGTTGTTCTAAATGACCTCTAAGTACGTGGTTCTAAATGACTTCTAAGTACGTGGTTCTAAATGACCTCAGAGTACGTGGTTCTAAATGACCCCTAAGTAAGTAGTTCTAAACGACCTCTAAGTATGTGGTTCTAAATGACCTCTAAGTAAGTGGTTCTAAATGACCTCTAAGTACGTAGGTTCCAAATGACCTCTGAGTACGTCGTTCTAAATGACCTCTAAGTACGTAGTTCTAAATGACACCTAAGTACGTAGTACTAAATTACCTCTAAGTACGTAGTTCTAAATGACCTCTAAGTACGTAAGTTCTAAATGACCTCTAAGTACGTGGTTCTAAATGACCTCTAAGTACGTAGTTCTAAATGACATCTAAAAAGTTGGTTCTAAATGACCTTTAAGTACGTGGTTCTAAATGACCTCTAAGTACGTGCTTCTAAATGACATCTAAGTAAGTAGTTCTAAATGACCCCTAAGTACGTATTTCTAAATGACCTCTAGGTACGTACTTCCAAATGACATCTAAGTAAGTGGTTCTAAATGACCTCTAAGTACGTGGTTCTAAATATCTTCTAAGTACGTAGTTCTAAATGACCTCTAAGTACTTGGTTCTAAATGACCTCTAAGTACTTGGTTCTAAATGACCTCTAAGTACGTGGTTCTAAATGACCTCTAAGTACTTGGTTCTAAATGACCTCTAAGTACGTAGTTCTAAATGACCTCTAAGTTGTTGGTTCTAAATGACCTCTAAGTACGTGGTTCTAAATGACCTATAAGTACGTGGTTCTAAATGACCTCTAAGTAAGTAGTTCTAAATGACCCCTAAGTACGTAGTTCTAAATGACCTCTAAGTACGTGGGTTCTAAATTACCTCTAAGTATGTGGTTCTAAATGACCTCTAAGTAAGTAGTTCTAAATGACCCCTAAGTACGTTGTTCTAAATGACCTCTAAGTACGTGAATCTAAATGACCTCTAAGTACTTGGTTCTAAATGACCTCTAAGTAAGTAGTTCTAAATGACCCCTAAGTACGTAGTCCTAAATGACCTCTAAGTACGTAGTTCTAAATGACCTCTAAGTACGTGGTTTATAAATTACCTCTACGTACGTGGGTTCTAAATGACCTCTAAGAAATTGGTTCTAAATAACCTCTAAGAACGTGGTTTCTAAATGACCTCTAAGTACGTGGGTTCTAAATGACTTCTAAGTACGTAGTTCTAAACGACCTCTAAGTGTTTGGTTCAAAATGACCTCTAAGTACGTTGGTTCTAAATGACCTCTAAGTACGTGGTTTAAAATGACCTCTAAGTACGTTGTTCTAAATGACCTCTAAGTACGTGGTTCTAAATGACTTCTAAGTACGTGGTTCTAAATGACCTCAGAGTACGTGGTTCTAAATGACCCCTAAGTAAGTAGTTCTAAACGACCTCTAAGTATGTGGTTCTAAATGACCTCTAAGTAAGTGGTTCTAAATGACCTCTAAGTACGTAGGTTCCAAATGACCTCTGAGTACGTCGTTCTAAATGACCTCTAAGTACGTAGTTCTAAATGACACCTAAGTACGTAGTACTAAATTACCTCTAAGTACGTAGTTCTAAATGACCTCTAAGTACGTAAGTTCTAAATGACCTCTACGTACGTGGTTCTAAATGACCTCTAAGTACGTATTTCTAAATGACATCTAAAAAGTTGGTTCTAAATGACCTTTAAGTACGTGGTTCTAAATGACCTCTAACTACGTGGTACTAAATGACCTCTAAGTACGTGCTTCTAAATGACCTCTAAGTAAATAGTTCTAAATGACCCCTAAGTACGTATTTCTAAATGACCTCTAGGTACGTACTTCCAAATGACATCTAAGTAAGTGGTTCTAAATTACCTCTAAGTACGTGGTTCTAAATGTCCTCTAAGTACGTGGTTCTAAATGACCTCATATACGTAGTTCTAAATGACCTCTAAGTACGTGGGTTCTAAATGACCCCTAAGTTCGTAGTTCTAAACGACCTATAAATACGTAGTTCTAAATGACCTCTAAGTACGTAGTTCTAAATAACCTCGATGTACGTGGTTCTAAAGGACCTCTAAGTACGTAGTTCTAAATGACCTCTAAAAAGTTGGTTCTAAATGACCTCTAAGTACGTGGTTCTAAATATCTTCTAAGTACGTAGTTCTAAATGACCTCTAAGTACTGGGTTCTAAATGACCTCTTAGTACGTGGTTCTAAAAAATGACCTCTAAGTACGTGGTTCTAAATGACCTATAAGTACGTGGTTCTAAAAGACCTCTAAGTAAGTATTTCTAAATGACCCCTAAGTACGTAGTTCTAAATGACCTCTAAGTACGTGAATCGAAATGACCTCTAAGTACTTGGTTCTAAATGACCTCTAAGTAAGTAGTTCTAAATGACCCCTAAGTACGTAGTACTAAATGACCTCTAAGTACGTAGTTCTAAATGACCTCTAAGAAGTTGGTTCTAAATAACCTCTAACTACGTGGTACTAAATGACATCTAAGTACGTGCTTCTAAATGACCTCTAAGTAAATAGTTCTAAATGCCCCTAAGTACCTATTTCTAAATGACCTCTAGGTACGTACTTCCAAATGACCTCTAAGTACGTGGTTCTAAATGACCTCTAAGTACTTGGTTCTAAATGACCTCTAAGTACGTAGTTCTAAATGACCTCACGTAAGTTCTAAATGACCTCTAAGTACTTGGTTCTAAATGACCTCTAAGTAAGTAGTTCTAAATGACCCCTAAGTACGTAGTACTAAATGACCTCTAAGTACGTAGTTCTAAATGACCTCTAAGTACGTGGTTTCTAAATTACCTCTAAGTACGTGGTTCAAAATGACCTCTAAGTACGTTGTTCTAAATGACCTCTAAGTACGTGGTTCTAAATGACTTCTAAGTACGTGGTTCTAAATGACCTCAGAGTACGTGGTTCTAAATGACCCCTAAGTAAGTAGTTCTAAACGACCTCTAAGTATGTGGTTCTAAATGACCTCTAAGTAAGTGGTTCTAAATGACCTCTAAGTACGTAGGTTCCAAATGACCTCTGAGTACGTCGTTCTAAAAGACCTCTAAGTACGTAGTTCTAAATGACACCTAAGTACGTAGTACTAAATTATTTCTAAGTACGTAGTTCTAAATGACCTCTAAGTACGTAAGTTCTAAATGACCTCTAAGTACGTGGTTCTAAATGACCTCTAAGTACGTAGTTCTAAATGGCATCTAAAAAGTTGGTTCTAAATGACCTCTAAGTACGTGGTTCTAAGTGACCTCTAACTACGTGGTACTAAATGACCTCTAAGTACGTGCTTCTAAATGACCTCTAAGTAAATAGTTCTAAATGACCCCTAAGTACCTATTTCTAAATGACGTCTAGGTACGTACTTCCAAATGACCTCTAAGTACGTGGTTCTAAATGACCTCTAAGTACTTGGTTCTAAATGACCTCTAAGTACGTAGTTCTAAATGACCTCTAAGTTGTTGGTTCTAAATGACCTCTAAGTACGTGGTTCTAAATGACCTCTAAGTACGTGGTTCTAAATGACCTCTAAGTACGTGCTTCTAAATGACATCTAAGTAAGTAGTTCTAAATGACCCCTAAGTACGTATTTCTAAATGACCTCTAGGTACGTACTTCCAAATGACATCTAAGTAAGTGGTTCTAAATGACCTCTAAGTACGTGGTTCTAAATATCTTCTAAGTACGTAGTTCTAAATGACCTCTAAGTACTTGGTTCTAAATGACCTCTAAGTACTTGGTTCTAAATGACCTCTAAGTACGTGGTTCTAAATGACCTCTAAGTACTTGGTTCTAAATGACCTCTAAGTACGTAGTTCTAAATGACCTCTAAGTTGTTGGTTCTAAATGACCTCTAAGTACGTGGTTCTAAATGACCTATAAGTACGTGGTTCTAAATGACCTCTAAGTAAGTAGTTCTAAATGACCCCTAAGTACGTAGTTCTAAATGACCTCTAAGTACGTGGGTTCTAAATTACCTCTAAGTATGTGGTTCTAAATGACCTCTAAGTAAGTAGTTCTAAATGACCCCTAAGTACGTTGTTCTAAATGACCTCTAAGTACGTGAATCTAAATGACCTCTAAGTACTTGGTTCTAAATGACCTCTAAGTAAGTAGTTCTAAATGACCCCTAAGTACGTAGTCCTAAATGACCTCTAAGTACGTAGTTCTAAATGACCTCTAAGTACGTGGTTTATAAATTACCTCTACGTACGTGGGTTCTAAATGACCTCTAAGAAATTGGTTCTAAATAACCTCTAAGAACGTGGTTTCTAAATGACCTCTAAGTACGTGGGTTCTAAATGACTTCTAAGTACGTAGTTCTAAACGACCTCTAAGTGTTTGGTTCAAAATGACCTCTAAGTACGTTGGTTCTAAATGACCTCTAAGTACGTGGTTTAAAATGACCTCTAAGTACGTTGTTCTAAATGACCTCTAAGTACCTGGTTCTAAATGACTTCTAAGTACGTGGTTCTAAATGACCTCAGAGTACGTGGTTCTAAATGACCCCTAAGTAAGTAGTTCTAAACGACCTCTAAGTATGTAGTTCTAAATGACCTCTAAGTAAGTGGTTCTAAATGACCTCTAAGTACGTAGGTTCCAAATGACCTCTGAGTACGTCGTTCTAAATGACCTCTAAGTACGTAGTTCTAAATGACACCTAAGTACGTAGTACTAAATTACCTCTAAGTACGTAGTTCTAAATGACCTCTAAGTACGTAAGTTCTAAATGACCTCTACGTACGTGGTTCTAAATGACCTCTAAGTACGTAGTTCTAAATGACATCTAAAAAGTTGGTTCTAAATGACCTTTAAGTACGTGGTTCTAAATGACCTCTAACTACGTGGTACTAAATGACCTCTAAGTACGTGCTTCTAAATGACCTCTAAGTAAATAGTTCTAAATGACCCCTAAGTACGTATTTCTAAATGACCTCTAGGTACGTACTTCCAAATGACATCTAAGTAAGTGGTTCTAAATTACCTCTAAGTACGTGGTTCTAAATGTCCTCTAAGTACGTGGTTCTAAATGACCTCATATACGTAGTTCTAAATGACCTCTAAGTACGTGGGTTCTAAATGACCCCTAAGTTCGTAGTTCTAAACGACCTATAAATACGTAGTTCTAAATGACCTCTAAGTACGTAGTTCTAAATGACCTCGATGTACGTGGTTCTAAAGGACCTCTAAGTACGTAGTTCTAAATGACCTCTAAAAAGTTGGTTCTAAATGACCTCTAAGTACGTGGTTCTAAATATCTTCTAAGTACGTAGTTCTAAATGACCTCTAAGTACTGGGTTCTAAATGACCTCTAAGTACGTGGTTCTAAAAAATGACCTCTAAGTACGTGGTTCTAAATGACCTATAAGTACGTGGTTCTAAAAGACCTCTAAGTAAGTATTTCTAAATGACCCCTAAGTACGTAGTTCTAAATGACCTCTAAGTACGTGAATCGAAATGACCTCTAAGTACTTGGTTCTAAATGACCTCTAAGTAAGTAGTTCTAAATGACCCCTAAGTACGTAGTACTAAATGACCTCTAAGTACGTAGTTCTAAATGACCTCTAAGAAGTTGGTTCTAAATAACCTCTAAGAACGTGGTTTCTAAATGACCTCTAAGTACGTGGGTTCTAAATGACCTCTAAGTACGTAGTTCTAAACGACCTCTAAGTGTTTGGTTCTAAATGACCTCTAAGTACGTTGGTTCTAAATGACCTCTAAGTACGTGCTTCTAAATGACCTCTAAGTACGTGCTTCTAAATGACCTCTAGGTACGTACTTCCAAATGACATCTAAGTAAGTGGTTCTAAATGACCTCTAAGTACGTTGTTCTAGATGACCTCTAAGTACGTGGTTCTAAATGACCTCTATGTACGTGCTTCTAAATGACCTCTAAGTACGTAGTTCTAAATGATCATAAGTACGTGGATTTAAATGACCTTAAAGTACGTAGTTCTAAATGACCTCTAAGTCCGTAGTTCTAAATGACCTCTAAGTATGTGGTTCTAAATGACCTCTAAGTAAGTAGTTCTAAATGACCTCTAAATACTTAGTTCAAATGCCCTCTAAGTACGTGGTTCTAAATGTCCTCTAAGTACGTGGTTCTAAATGACCTCATATACGTAGTTCTAAATGACCTCTAAGTACGTGGTTCTAAATGACCTCTAACTACGTGGTTCTAAATGACCTCTAAGTACGTGCTTCTAAATGACCTCTAAGTAAGTGGTTCTAAATGATGCCTAAGTACGTAGTTCTAAATGACCTCTAAGTACGTACTTCCAAATGACTTCTAAGTAAGTGGTTCTAAATGACCTCTAAGTACGTGGTTCTAAATGTCCTCTAAGTACGTGGTTCTAAAGACCTCATATACGTAGTTCTAAATGACCTCTAAGTACGTGGGTTCTAAATGACAACTAAGTTCGTAGTTCTAAATGACCTCTAAGTACGTAGCTCTAAATGACCTCTAAGTACGTAGTTCTAAATGACCTCTATGTACGTGGTTCTATATGACCTCTAAGTACGTGGGCTCTAAATGACATCTGAGTACGTGGTTCTAAATGACCTCTAAGTACGTAGTTCTAAATGATCTCTAAGTTGTTGGTTCTAAATGACCTCTAAGTACGTGGGTCTAAATGACCTCTCAGGACGTGGTTCTAAATGACCTCTAAGTACGTGGTTCTAAATGACATCTAAGTATGTGGTTCTAAATGACCTCTAAGTACGTAGTTCTAAATGACCTCTAAGTACGAAGTCCTAAATGACCTCTAAGAACGTAGTTCTATAACACCTCTAAGTACGTAGTTCTAAATGACCCCTAAGTTCGTAGTTCTAAATGACCTCTAAGTACGAGGTTCTAAATGACCTCTAAGTACGTGGTTCTAAATGACCTCTAAGTACTTGGTTTTAAATGACATCTAAGTCAGTAGTTCTAAATGACACCTAAGTACGTGGTTCTAAATGTCCTCTAAGTACGTGGTTCTAAATGACCTCATATACGTAGTTCTAAATCACCTCTAAGTACGAGGTTCTAAATGACATCTAACTACGTGGTTCTAAATGACCTCTAAGTACGTGCTTCTAAATGACCTCTAGGTACGTACTTCCAAATGACATCTAAGTAAGTGGTTCTAAATTACCTCTAAGTACGTTGTTCTAGATGACCTCTAACTACGTGGTTCTAAATGACCTCTATGTACGTGCTTCTAAATGACCTCTAAGTACGTAGTACTTAATGACCATAACTACGTGGATTTAAATGACCTTTAAGTACGTGGTTCTAAATGACCTCTAACTACGTGGTACTAAATGACCTCTAAGTACGTGCTTCTAAATGACCTCTAAGTAAATAGTTCTAAATGACCCTTAAGTACCTATTTCTAAATGACCTCTAGGTACGTACTTCCAAATGACCTCTAAGTACGTGGTTCTAAATGACCTCTAAGTACTTGGTTCTAAATGACCTCTAAGTACGTAGTTCTAAATGACCTCACGTAAGTTCTAAATGACCTCTAAGTACGTGGTTCTAAATGACCTCTAATTACGTAGTTCTAAATGACATCTAAAAAGTTGGTTCTAAATGACCTTTAAGTACGTAGTTCTAAATGACCTCTAACTACGTGGCTCTAAATGACCTCTAAGTACGTGCTTCTAAATGACCCCTAAGTAAATAGTTCTAAATGACCCCTAAGTACCTATTTCTAAATGACCTCTAGGTACGTACTTCCAAATGACCTCTAAGTACGTGGTTCTAAATGACCTCTAAGTACTTGGTTCTAAATGACCTCTAAGTACGTAGTTCTAAATGACCTCTAAGTTGTTGGTTCTAAATGACCTCTAAGTACGTGGTTCTAAATGACCTCTAAGTACGTGCTTCTAAATGACCTCTAAGTAAGTAGTTCTAAATGACCCCTAAGTACGTATTTCTAAATGACCTCTAGGTACGTACTTCCAAATGACATCTAAGTAAGTGGTTCTAAATGACCTCTAAGTACGTGGATCTAAATATCTTCTAAGTACGTAGTTCTAAATGACCTCTAAGTACTTGGTTCTAAATGACCTCTAAGTACTTGGTTCTAAATGACCTCTAAGTACGTGGTTCTAAATGACCTCTAAGTACTTGGTTCTAAATGACCTCTAAGTACGTAGTTCTAAATGACCTCTAAGTTGTTGGTTCTAAATGACCTCTAAGTACGTGGTTCTAAATGACCTATAAGTACGTGGTTCTAAATGACCTCTAAGTAAGTAGTTCTAAATGACCCCTAAGTACGTAGTTCTAAATGACCTCTAAGTACGTGGGTTCTAAATGACCTCTGAGTACGTCGTTCTAAAAGACCTCTAAGTACGTAGTTCTAAATGACACCTAAGTACGTAGTACTAAATTATTTCTAAGTACGTAGTTCTAAATGACCTCTAAGTACGTAAGTTCTAAATGACCTCTAAGTACGTGGTTCTAAATGACCTCTAAGTACGTAGTTCTAAATGGCATCTAAAAAGTTGGTTCTAAATGACCTCTAAGTACGTGGTTCTAAGTGACCTCTAACTACGTGGTACTAAATGACCTCTAAGTACGTGCTTCTAAATGACCTCTAAGTAAATAGTTCTAAATGACCCCTAAGTACCTATTTCTAAATGACCTCTAGGTACGTACTTCCAAATGACCTCTAAGTACGTGGTTCTAAATGACCTCTAAGTACTTGGTTCTAAATGACCTCTAAGTACGTAGTTCTAAATGACCTCTAAGTTGTTGGTTCTAAATGACCTCTAAGTACGTGGTTCTAAATGACCTCTAAGTACGTGGTTCTAAATGACCTCTAAGTACGTGCTTCTAAATGACATCTAAGTAAGTAGTTCTAAATGACCCCTAAGTACGTATTTCTAAATGACCTCTAGGTACGTACTTCCAAATGACATCTAAGTAAGTGGTTCTAAATGACCTCTAAGTACGTGGTTCTAAATATCTTCTAAGTACGTAGTTCTAAATGACCTCTAAGTACTTGGTTCTAAATGACCTCTAAGTACTTGGTTCTAAATGACCTCTAAGTACGTGGTTCTAAATGACCTCTAAGTACTTGGTTCTAAATGACCTCTAAGTACGTAGTTCTAAATGACCTCTAAGTTGTTGGTTCTAAATGACCTCTAAGTACGTGGTTCTAAATGACCTATAAGTACGTGGTTCTAAATGACCTCTAAGTAAGTAGTTCTAAATGACCCCTAAGTACGTAGTTCTAAATGACCTCTAAGTACGTGGGTTCTAAATTACCTCTAAGTATGTGGTTCTAAATGACCTCTAAGTAAGTAGTTCTAAATGACCCCTAAGTACGTTGTTCTAAATGACCTCTAAGTACGTGAATCTAAATGACCTCTAAGTACTTGGTTCTAAATGACCTCTAAGTAAGTAGTTCTAAATGACCCCTAAGTACGTAGTCCTAAATGACCTCTAAGTACGTAGTTCTAAATGACCTCTAAGTACGTGGTTTATAAATTACCTCTACGTACGTGGGTTCTAAATGACCTCTAAGAAATTGGTTCTAAATAACCTCTAAGAACGTGGTTTCTAAATGACCTCTAAGTACGTGGGTTCTAAATGACTTCTAAGTACGTAGTTCTAAACGACCTCTAAGTGTTTGGTTCAAAATGACCTCTAAGTACGTTGGTTCTAAATGACCTCTAAGTACGTGGTTTAAAATGACCTCTAAGTACGTTGTTCTAAATGACCTCTAAGTACGTGGTTCTAAATGACTTCTAAGTACGTGGTTCTAAATGACCTCAGAGTACGTGGTTCTAAATGACCCCTAAGTAAGTAGTTCTAAACGACCTCTAAGTATGTGGTTCTAAATGACCTCTAAGTAAGTGGTTCTAAATGACCTCTAAGTACGTAGGTTCCAAATGACCTCTGAGTACGTCGTTCTAAATGACCTCTAAGTACGTAGTTCTAAATGACACCTAAGTACGTAGTACTAAATTACCTCTAAGTACGTAGTTCTAAATGACCTCTAAGTACGTAAGTTCTAAATGACCTCTACGTACGTGGTTCTAAATGACCTCTAAGTACGTAGTTCTAAATGACATCTAAAAAGTTGGTTCTAAATGACCTTTAAGTACGTGGTTCTAAATGACCTCTAACTACGTGGTACTAAATGACCTCTAAGTACGTGCTTCTAAATGACCTCTAAGTAAATAGTTCTAAATGACCCCTAAGTACGTATTTCTAAATGACCTCTAGGTACGTACTTCCAAATGACATCTAAGTAAGTGGTTCTAAATTACCTCTAAGTACGTGGTTCTAAATGTCCTCTAAGTACGTGGTTCTAAATGACCTCATATACGTAGTTCTAAATGACCTCTAAGTACGTTTGTTCTAAATGACCCCTAAGTTCGTAGTTCTAAACGACCTATAAATACGTAGTTCTAAATGACCTCTAAGTACGTAGTTCTAAATGACCTCGATGTACGTGGTTCTAAAGGACCTCTAAGTACGTAGTTCTAAATGACCTCTAAAAAGTTGGTTCTAAATGACCTCTAAGTACGTGGTTCTAAATATCTTCTAAGTACGTAGTTCTAAATGACCTCTAAGTACTGGGTTCTAAATGACCTCTAAGTACGTGGTTCTAAAAAATGACCTCTAAGTACGTGGTTCTAAATGACCTATAAGTACGTGGTTCTAAAAGACCTCTAAGTAAGTATTTCTAAATGACCCCTAAGTACGTAGTTCTAAATGACCTCTAAGTACGTGAATCGAAATGACCTCTAAGTACTTGGTTCTAAATGACCTCTAAGTAAGTAGTTCTAAATGACCCCTAAGTACGTAGTACTAAATGACCTCTAAGTACGTAGTTCTAAATGACCTCTAAGAAGTTGGTTCTAAATAACCTCTAAGAACGTGGTTTCTAAATGACCTCTAAGTACGTGGGTTCTAAATGACCTCTAAGTACGTAGTTCTAAACGACCTCTAAGTGTTTGGTTCTAAATGACCTCTAAGTACGTTGGTTCTAAATGACCTCTAAGTACGTGCTTCTAAATGACCTCTAAGTACGTGCTTCTAAATGACCTCTAGGTACGTACTTCCAAATGACATCTAAGTAAGTGGTTCTAAATGACCTCTAGGTACGTTGTTCTAGATGACCTCTAAGTACGTGGTTCTAAATGACCTCTATGTACGTGCTTCTAAATGACCTCTAAGTACGTAGTTCTAAATGATCATAAGTACGTGGATTTAAATGACCTTAAAGTACGTAGTTCTAAATGACCTCTAAGTCCGTAGTTCTAAATGACCTCTAAGTATGTGGTTCTAAATGACCTCTAAGTAAGTAGTTCTAAATGACCTCTAAATACTTAGTTCAAATGCCCTCTAAGTACGTGGTTCTAAATGTCCTCTAAGTACGTGGTTCTAAATGACCTCATATACGTAGTTCTAAATGACCTCTAAGTACGTGGTTCTAAATGACCTCTAACTACGTGGTTCTAAATGACCTCTAAGTACGTGCTTCTAAATGACCTCTAAGTAAGTGGTTCTAAATGATGCCTAAGTACGTAGTTCTAAATGACCTCTAAGTACGTACTTCCAAATGACTTCTAAGTAAGTGGTTCTAAATGACCTCTAAGTACGTGGTTCTAAATGTCCTCTAAGTACGTGGTTCTAAAGACCTCATATACGTAGTTCTAAATGACCTCTAAGTACGTGGGTTCTAAATGACAACTAAGTTCGTAGTTCTAAAATGACCTCTAAGTACGTAGCTCTAAATGACCTCTAAGTACGTAGTTCTAAATGACCTCTATGTACGTGGTTCTATATGACCTCTAAGTACGTGGGCTCTAAATGACATCTGAGTACGTGGTTCTAAATGACCTCTAAGTACGTAGTTCTAAATGATCTCTAAGTTGTTGGTTCTAAATGACCTCTAAGTACGTGGGTCTAAATGACCTCTCAGTACGTGGTTCTAAATGACCTCTAAGTACGTGGTTCTAAATGACATCTAAGTATGTGGTTCTAAATGACCTCTAAGTACGTAGTTCTAAATGACCTCTAAGTACGAAGTCCTAAATGACCTCTAAGAACGTAGTTCTATAACACCTCTAAGTACGTAGTTCTAAATGACCCCTAAGTTCGTAGTTCTAAATGACCTCTAAGTACGAGGTTCTAAATGACCTCTAAGTACGTGGTTCTAAATGACCTCTAAGTACTTGGTTTTAAATGACATCTAAGTCAGTAGTTCTAAATGACACCTAAGTACGTGGTTCTAAATGTCCTCTAAGTACGTGGTTCTAAATGACCTCATATACGTAGTTCTAAATCACCTCTAAGTACGAGGTTCTAAATGACATCTAACTACATGGTTCTAAATGACCTCTAAGTACGTGCTTCTAAATGACCTCTAGGTACGTACTTCCAAATGACATCTAAGTAAGTGGTTCTAAATGACCTCTAAGTACGTTGTTCTAGATGACCTCTAACTACGTGGTTCTAAATGACCTCTATGTACGTGCTTCTAAATGACCTCTAAGTACGTAGTACTTAATGACCATAACTACGTGGATTTAAATGACCTTTAAGTACGTGGTTCTAAATGACCTCTAACTACGTGGTACTAAATGACCTCTAAGTACGTGCTTCTAAATGACCTCTAAGTAAATAGTTCTAAATGACCCTTAAGTACCTATTTCTAAATGACCTCTAGGTACGTACTTCCAAATGACCTCTAAGTACGTGGTTCTAAATGACCTCTAAGTACTTGGTTCTAAATGACCTCTAAGTACGTAGTTCTAAATGACCTCACGTAAGTTCTAAATGACCTCTAAGTACGTGGTTCTAAATGACCTCTAATTACGTAGTTCTAAATGACATCTAAAAAGTTGGTTCTAAATGACCTTTAAGTACGTAGTTCTAAATGACCTCTAACTACGTGGCTCTAAATGACCTCTAAGTACGTGCTTCTAAATGACCCCTAAGTAAATAGTTCTAAATGACCCCTAAGTACCTATTTCTAAATGACCTCTAGGTACGTACTTCCAAATGACCTCTAAGTACGTGGTTCTAAATGACCTCTAAGTACTTGGTTCTAAATGACCTCTAAGTACGTAGTTCTAAATGACCTCTAAGTTGTTGGTTCTAAATGACCTCTAAGTACGTGGTTCTAAATGACCTCTAAGTACGTGCTTCTAAATGACCTCTAAGTAAGTAGTTCTAAATGACCCCTAAGTACGTATTTCTAAATGACCTCTAGGTACGTACTTCCAAATGACATCTAAGTAAGTGGTTCTAAATGACCTCTAAGTACGTGGATCTAAATATCTTCTAAGTACGTAGTTCTAAATGACCTCTAAGTACTTGGTTCTAAATGACCTCTAAGTACTTGGTTCTAAATGACCTCTAAGTACGTGGTTCTAAATGACCTCTAAGTACTTGGTTCTAAATGACCTCTAAGTACGTAGTTCTAAATGACCTCTAAGTTGTTGGTTCTAAATGACCTCTAAGTACGTGGTTCTAAATGACCTATAAGTACGTGGTTCTAAATGACCTCTAAGTAAGTAGTTCTAAATGACCCCTAAGTACGTAGTTCTAAATGACCTCTAAGTACGTGGGTTCTAAATTACCTCTAAGTACGTGGTTCTAAATGACCTCTAAGTAAGTAGTTCTAAATGACCCCTAAGTACGTTGTTCTAAATGACCTCTAAGTACGTGAATATAAATGACCTCTAAGTACTTGGTTCTAAATGACCTCTAAGTAAGTAGTTCTAAATGACCCCTAAGTACGTAGTACTAAATGACCTCTAAGTACGTAGTTCTAAATGACCTCTAAGTACGTGGTTTCTAAATTACCTCTAAGTACGTGGTTCAAAATGACCTCTAAGTACGTTGTTCTAAATGACCTCTAAGTACGTGGTTCTAAATGACTTCTAAGTACGTGGTTCTAAATGACCTCAGAGTACGTGGTTCTAAATGACCTTTAAGTAAGTAGTTCTAAACGACCTCTAAGTATGTGGTTCTAAATGACCTCTAAGTAAGTGGTTCTAAATAACCTCTAAGTACGTAGGTTCCAAATGACCTCTGAGTACGTCGTTCTAAATGACCTCTAAGTACGTAGTTCTAAATGACACCTAAGTACGTAGTACTAAATTATTTCTAAGTACGTAGTTCCAAATGACCTCTAAGTACGTAAGTTCTAAATGACCTCTAAGTACGTAGTTCTAAATGTCCTTTAAGTACGTGGTTCTAAATGACCTATAACTACGTGGTACAAAATGACCTCTAAGTACGTGCTTCTAAATGACCTCTAAGTAAATAGTTCTAAATGACCCCTAAGTACCTATTTCTAAATGACCTCTAGGTACGTACTTCCAAATGACCTCTAAGTACGTGGTTCTAAATGACCTCTAAGTACTTGGTTCTAAATGACCTCTAAGTACGTAGTTCTAAAAGACCTCACGTAAGTTCTAAATGACCTCTAAGTACGTGGTTCTAAATGACCTCTAATTACGTAGTTCTAAATGACATCTAAAAAGTTGGTTCTAAATGACCTTTAAGTACGTAGTTCTAAATGACCTCTAACTACGTGGCTCTAAATGACCTCTAAGTACGTGCTTCTAAATGACCTCTAAGTAAATAGTTCTAAATGACCCCTAAGTACCTATTTCTAAATGACCTCTAGGTACGTACTTCCAAATGACCTCTAAGTACGTGGTTCTAAATGACCTCTAAGTACTTGGTTCTAAATGACCTCTAAGTACGTAGTTCTAAATGACCTCTAAGTTGTTGGTTCTAAATGACCTCTAAGTACGTGGTTCTAAATGACCTCTAAGTACGTGCTTCTAAATGACCTCTAAGTAAGTAGTTCTAAATGACCCCTAAGTACGTATTTCTAAATGACCTCTAGGTACGTACTTCCAAATGACATCTAAGTAAGTGGTTCTAAATGACCTCTAAGTACGTGGTTCTAAATATCTTCTAAGTACGTAGTTCTAAATGACCTCTAAGTACTTGGTTCTAAATGACCTCTAAGTACTTGGTTCTAAATGACCTCTAAGTACGTGGTTCTAAATGACCTCTAAGTACTTGGTTCTAAATGACCTCTAAGTACGTAGTTCTAAATGACCTCTAAGTTGTTGGTTCTAAATGACCTCTAAGTACGTGGTTCTAAATGACCTATAAGTACGTGGTTCTAAATGACCTCTAAGTAAGTAGTTCTAAATGACCCCTAAGTACGTAGTTCTAAATGACCTCTAAGTACGTGGGTTCTAAATTACCTCTAAGTACGTGGTTCTAAATGACCTCTAAGTAAGTAGTTCTAAATGACCCCTAAGTACGTTGTTCTAAATGACCTCTAAGTACGTGAATCTAAATGACCTCTAAGTACTTGGTTCTAAATGACCTCTAAGTAAGTAGTTCTAAATGACCCCTAAGTACGTAGTACTAAATGACCTCTAAGTACGTAGTTCTAAATGACCTCTAAGTACGTGGTTTCTAAATTACCTCTAAGTACGTGGTTCAAAATGACCTCTAAGTACGTTGTTCTAAATGACCTCTAAGTACGTGGTTCTAAATGACTTCTAAGTACGTGGTTCTAAATGACCTCAGAGTACGTGGTTCTAAATGACCTTTAAGTAAGTAGTTCTAAACGACCTCTAAGTATGTGGTTCTAAATGACCTCTAAGTATGTGGTTCTAAATGACCTCTAAGTACGTAGGTTCCAAATGACCTCTGAGTACGTCGTTCTAAAAGACCTCTAAGTACGTAGTTCTAAATGACACCTAAGTACGTAGTACTAAATTATTTCTAAGTACGTAGTTCTAAATGACCTCTAAGTACGTAAGTTCTAAATGACCTCTAAGTACGTAGTTCTAAATGACCTTTAAGTACGTGGTTCTAAATGACCTATAACTACGTGGTACTAAATGACCTCTAAGTACGTGCTTCTAAATGACCTCTAAGTAAATAGTTCTAAATGACCCCTAAGTACCTATTTCTAAATGACTTCTAGGTACGTACTTCCAAATGACCTCTAAGTACGTGGTTCTAAATGACCTCTAAGTACTTGGTTCTAAATGACCTCTAAGTACGTAGTTCTAAATGACCTCACGTAAGTTCTAAAGGACCTCTAAGTACGTGGTTCTAAATGACCTCTAAGTACGTAGTTCTAAATGACATCTAAAAAGTTGGTTCTAAATGACCTTTAAGTACGTGGTTCTGAATGACCTCTAACTACGTGGTACTAAATGACCTCTAAGTACGTGCTTCTAAATGACCTCTAAGTAAATAGTTCTAAATGACCCCTAAGTACCTATTTCTAAATGACCTCTAGGTACGTACTTCCAAATGACCTCTAAGTACGTGGTTCTAAATGACCTCTAAGTACTTGGTTCTAAATGACCTCTAAGTACGTAGTTCTAAATGACCTCTAAGTTGTTGGTTCTAAATGACCTCTAAGTACGTGGTTCTAAATGACCTCTAAGTACGTGCTTCTAAATGACCTCTAAGTAAGTAGTTCTAAATGACCCCTAAGTACGTATTTCTAAATGACCTCTAGGTACGTACTTCCAAATGACATCTAAAAAGTTGGTTCTAAATGACCTTTAAGTACGTAGTTCTAAATGACCTCTAACTACGTGGCACTAAATGACCTCTAAGTACGTGCTTCTAAATGACCCCTAAGTAAATAGTTCTAAATGACCCCTAAGTACCTATTTCTAAATGACCTCTAGGTACGTACTTCCAAATGACCTCTAAGTACGTGGTTCTAAATGACCTCTAAGTACTTGGTTCTAAATGACCTCTAAGTACGTAGTTCTAAATGACCTCCAAGTTGTTGGTTCTAAATGACCTCCAAGTACGTGGTTCTAAATGACCTCTAAGTACGTGCTTCTAAATGACCTCTAAGTAAGTAGTTCTAAATGACCCCTAAGTACGTATTTCTAAATGACCTCTAGGTACGTACTTCCAAATGACATCTAAGTAAGTGGTTCTAAATGACCTCTAAGTACGTGGTTCTAAATATCTTCTAAGTACGTAGTTCTAAATAACCTCTAAGTACTTGGTTCTAAATGACCTCTAAGTACTTGGTTCTAAATGACCTCTAAGTACGTGGTTCTAAATGACCTCTAAGTACTTGGTTCTAAATGACCTCTAAGTACGTAGTTCTAAATGACCTCAGAGTTGTTGGTTCTAAATGACCTCTAAGTACGTGGTTCTAAATGACCTATAAGTACGTGGTTCTAAATGACCTCTAAGTAAGTAGTTCTAAATGACCCCTAAGTACGTAGTTCTAAATGACCTCTAAGTACGTGGGTTCTAAATTACCTCTAAGTACGTGGTTCTAAATGACCTCTAAGTAAGTAGTTCTAAATGACCCCTAAGTACGTTGTTCTAAATGACCTCTAAGTACGTGAATCTAAATGACCTCTAAGTACTTGGTTCTAAATGACCTCTAAGTAAGTAGTTCTAAATGACCCATAAGTACGTAGTACTCAATGACCTCTAAGTACGTAGTTCTAAATGACCTCTAAGTACGTGGGTTCTAAATTACCTTTAAGTACGTGGGTTCTAAATGACCTCTAAGAAATTGGTTCTAAATAACCTCTAAGAACGTGGTTTCTAAATGACCTCTAAGTACGTGGGTTCTAAATGACTTCTAAGTACGTAGTTCTAAACGATCTCTAAGTGTTTGGTTCAAAATGACCTCTATGTACGTTGGTTCTAAATGACCTCTATGTACGTGGTTTAAAATGACCTCTAAGTACGTTGTTCTAAATGACCTCTAAGTACGTGGTTCTAAATGACTTCTAAATACGTGGTTCTAAATGACCCCAGAGTACGTGGTTCTAAATGACCCCTAAGTAAGTAGTTCTAAACGACCTCTAAGTATGTGGTTCTAAATGACCTCTAAGTAAGTGGTTCTAAATGACCTCTAAGTACGTAGGTTCCAAATGACCTCTGAGTACGTCGTTCTAAATGACCTCTAAGTACGTAGTTCTAAATGACACCTAAGTACGTAGTACTAAATTACCTCTAAGTACGTAGTTCTAAATGACCTCTAAGTACGTAAGTTCTAAATGACCTCTAAGTACGTGGTTCTAAATGACCTCTAAGTACGTAGTTCTAAATGACATCTAAAAAGTTGGTTCTAAATGACCTATAAGTACGTGGTTCTAAATGACCTCTAACTACGTGGTACTAAATGACCTCTAAGAACGTGCTTCTAAATGACCTCTAAGTAAATAGTTCTAAATGACCCCTAAGTACGTATTTCTAAATGACCTCTAGGTACGTACTTCCTAATGACATCTAAGTAAGTGGTTCTAAATTACCTCTAAGTACGTGGTTCTAAATGTCCTCTAAGTACGTGGTTCTAAATAACCTCATATACGTAGTTCTAAATGACCTCTAAGTACGATGGTTCTAAATGACCCCTAAGTTCGTAGTTCTAAACGACCTATAAATACGTAGTTCTAAATGACCTCTAAGTACGTAGTTCTAAATGACCTCTATGTACGTGGTTCTAAAGGACCTCTAAGTACGTAGTTATAAATGACCTCTAAAAAGTTGGTTCTAAATGACCTCTAAGTACGTGGTTCTAAATATCTTCTAAGTACGTAGTTCTAAATGACCTCTAAGTACTGGGTTCTAAATGACCTCTAAGTACGTGGTTCTAAATGACCTCTAAGTACGTGGGTTCTTCTAATGACTTCTAAGTACGTGGTTCTAAATGTCCTCTAAGTACGTGGTTCTAAATGACCTTATATACGTAGTGCTAAATAACCTCTAAGTACGTTGGTTCTAAATGACCTCTAAGTACGTGCTTCTAAATGACCTCTAAGTTCGTTCTTCTAAATGACCTCTAGGTACGTACTTCCAAATGACATCTAAGTAAGTGGGTCTAAATGACCTCTAAGTACGTAGTTCTAAATGACCTCTAAGTTGTTGGTTCTAAATGACTTCTAAGTACGTGGTTCTAAATGACCTATAAGTACGTGGTTCTAAATGACCTCTAAGTAAGTAGTTCTAAATGACCCCTAAGTACGTAGTTCTAAATGACCTCTAAGTACGTGAATCTAAATGACCTCTAAGTACATGGTTCTAAATGACCTCTAAGTACGTAGTTCTAAATGACCTCTAAGTACGTGGGTTCTAAATTACCTCTAAGTACATGGGTTCTAAATGACCTCTAAGAAATTGGTTCTAAATAACCTCAAAGAACGTGGTTTCTAAATGACCTCTAAGTACGTGGTTCTAAAAGACCTCATATACGTAGTTCTAAATGACCTCTAAATACTTAGTTCAAATGCCCTCTAAGTACGTGGTTCTAAATGACCTCATATACGTAGTTCTAAATGACCTCTAAGTACGTGGTTCTAAATGACCTCTAACTACGTGGTTCTAAATGACCTCTAAGTACGTGCTTCTAAATGACCTCTAAGTAAGTGGTTCTAAATGATGCCTAAGTACGTAGTTCTAAATGACCTCTAAGTACGTACTTCCAAATGACTTCTAAGTAAGTGGTTCTAAATGACCTCTAAGTACTTGGTTCTAAATGACCTCTAAGTAAGTAGTTCTAAATGACCCCTAAGTACGTAGTACTAAATGACCTCTATGTACGTCGTTCTAAATGACCTCTAAGTACGTGGGTTCTAAATTACCTCTAAGTACGTGGGTTCTAAATGACCTCTAAGAAATTGGTTCTAAATAACCTCTAAGAACGTGGTTTCTAATTGATCTCTAAGTACGTGGGTTCTAAATGACTTCTAAGTACGTAGTTCTAAACGACCTCTAAGTGTTTGGTTCTAAATGACCTCTAAGTACGTTGGTTCTAAATGACCTCTAAGTACGTGGTTCAAAATGACCTCTAAGTACGTTGTTCTAAATGACCTCTAAGTACGTGGTTCTAAATGACTTCTAAGTACGTGGTTCTAAATGACCTCAGAGTACGTGGTTCTAAATGACCCCTAAGTAAATAGTTCTAAATGACCCCTAAGTACCTATTTCTAAATGACCTCTAGGTACGTACTTCCAAATGACCTCTAAGTACGTGGTTCTAAATGACCTCTAAGTACTTGGTTCTAAATGACCTCTAAGTACGTAGTTCTAAATGACCTCTAAGTTGTTGGTTCTAAATGACCTCTAAGTACGTGGTTCTAAATGACCTCTAAGTACGTGGTTCTAAATGACCTCTAAGTACGTGCTTCTAAATGACCTCTAAGTAAGTAGTTCTAAATGACCCCTAAGTACGTATTTCTAAATGACCTCTAGGTACGTACTTCCAAATGACATCTAAGTAAGTGGTTCTAAATGACCTCTAAGTACGTGGTTCTAAATGACCTCTAAGTACTTGGTTCTAAATGACCTCTAAGTACGTGGTTCTAAATGACCTATAAGTACGTGGTTCTAAATGACCTCTAAATAAGTAGTTCTAAATGACCCCTAAGTCCGTAGTTCTAAATGACCTCTAAGTACGTGGGTTCTAAATTACCTCAAAGAACGTGGTTTCTAAATGACCTCTAAGTACGTGGTTCTAAAAGACCTCATATACGTAGATCTAAATGACCTCTAAATACTTAGTTCAAATGCCCTCTAAGTACGTGGTTCTAAATGTCCTCTAAGTACGTGGTTCTAAATGACCTCATATACGTAGTTCTAAATGACCTCTAAGTACGTGGTTCTAAATGACTTCTAACTACGTGGTTCTAAATGACCTCTAAGTACGTGCTTCTAAATGACCTCTAAGTAAGTGGTTCAAAATGATGCCTAAGTACGTAGTTCTAAATGACCTCTAAGTACGTACTTCCAAATGACTTCTAAGTAAGTGGTTCTAAATGACCTCTAAGTACTTGGTTCTAAATGACCTCTAAGTAAGTAGTTCTAAATGACCTGTAAGTACGTAGTACTAAATGACCTCTATGTACGTCGTTCTAAATGACCTCTAAGTACGTGGGTTCTAAATTACCTCTAAGTACGTGGGTTCTAAATGACCTCTAAGAAATTGGTTCAAAATAACCTCTAAGAACGTGGTTTCTAATTGATCTCTAAGTACGTGGGTTCTAAATGACTTCTAAGTACGTAGTTCTAAACGACCTCTAAGTGTTTGGTTCTAAATGACCTCTAAGTACGTTGGTTCTAAATGACCTCTAAGTACGTGGTTCAAAATGCCCTCTAAGTACGTTGTTCTAAATGACCTCTAAGTACGTGGTTCTAAATGACTTCTAAGTACGTGGTTCTAAATGACCTCAGAGTACGTGGTTCTAAATGACCCCTAAGTAAATAGTTCTAAATGATCCCTAAGTACCTATTTCTAAATGACCTCTAGGTACGTACTTCCAAATGACCTCTAAGTACGTGGTTCTAAATGACCTCTAAGTACTTGGTTCTAAATGACCTCTAAGTACGTAGTTCTAAATGACCTCTAAGTTGTTGGTTCTAAATGACCTCTAAGTACGTGGTTCTAAATGACCTCTAAGTACGTGGTTCTAAATGACCTCTAAGTACGTGCTTCTAAATGACCTCTAAGTAAGTAGTTCTAAATGACCCCTAAGTACGTATTTCTAAATGACCTCTAGGTACGTACTTCCAAATGACATCTAAGTAAGTGGTTCTAAATGACCTCTAAGTACGTGGTTCTAAATATCTTCTAAGTACGTAGTTCTAAATGACCTCTAAGTACTTGGTTCTAAATGACCTCTAAGTACTTGGTTCTAAATGATTTCTAAGTACGTGGTTCTAAATGACCTCTAAGTACTTGGTTCTAAATGACCTCTAAGTACGTAGTTCTAAATGACCTCTAAGTTGTTGGTTCTAAATGACCTCTAAGTACGTGGTTCTAAATGACCTATAAGTACGTGGTTCTAAATGACCTCTAAGTAAGTAGTTCTAAATGACCCCTAAGTCCGTAGTTCTAAATGACCTCTAAGTACGTGGGTTCTAAATTACCTCTAAGTACGTGGTTCTAAATGACCTCTAAGTAAGTAGTTCTAAATGACCCCTAAGTACGTTGTTCTAAATGACCTCTAAGTACGTGAATCTAAATGACCTTTAAGTACTTGGTTCTAAATGACCTCTAAGTAAGTAGTTCTAAATGACCCCTAAGTACGTAGTACTAAATGACCTCTAAGTACGTAGTTCTAAATGACCTCTAAGTACGTGGTTTCTAAATTACCTCTAAGTACGTGGTTCAAAATGACCTCTAAGTACGTTGTTCTAAATGACCTCTAAGTACGTGGTTCTAAATGACTTCTAAGTACGTGGTTCTAAATGACCTCAGAGTACGTGGTTCTAAATGACCCCTAAGTAAGTAGTTCTAAACGACCTCTAAGTATGTGGTTCTAAATGACCTCTAAGTAAGTGGTTCTAAATGACCTCTAAGTACGTAGGTTCCAAATGACCTCTGAGTACGTCGTTCTAAAAGACCTCTAAGTACGTAGTTCTAAATGACACCTAAGTACGTAGTACTAAATTATTTCTAAGTACGTAGTTCTAAATGACCTCTAAGTACGTAAGTTCTAAATGACCTCTAAGTACGTGGTTCTAAATGACCTCTAAGTACGTAGTTCTAAATGTCATCTAAAAAGTTGGTTCTAAATGACCTTTAAGTACGTGGTTCTAAATGACCTCTAACTACGTGGTACTAAATGACCTCTAAGTACGTGCTTCTAAATGACCTCTAAGTAAATAGTTCTAAATGACCCCTAAGTACCTATTTCTAAATGACTTCTAGGTACGTACTTCCAAATGACATCTAAGTAAGTGGGTCTAAATGACCTCTAGGTACGTAGTTCTAAATGACCTCTAAGTTGTTGGTTCTAAATGACTTCTAAGTACGTGGTTCTAAATGACCTATAAGTACGTGGTTCTAAATGACCTCTAAGTAAGTAGTTCTAAATGACCCCTAAGTACGTAGTTCTAAATGACCTCTAAGTACGTGAATCTAAATGACCTCTAAGTACATGGTTCTAAATGACCTCTAAGTACGTAGTTCTAAATGACCTCTATGTACGTGGGTTCTAAATTACCTCTAAGTACATGGGTTCTAAATGACCTCTAAGAAATTGGTTCTAAATAACCTCAAAGAACGTGGTTTCTAAATGACCTCTAAGTACGTGGTTCTAAAAGACCTCATATACGTAGTTCTAAATGACCTCTAAATACTTAGTTCAAATGCCCTCTAAGTACGTGGTTCTAAATGTCCTCTAAGTACGTGGTTCTAAATGACCTCATATACGTAGTTCTAAATGACCTCTAAGTACGTGGTTCTAAATGACCTCTAACTACGTGGTTCTAAATGACCTCTAAGTACGTGCTTCTAAATGACCTCTAAGTAAGTGGTTCTAAATGATGCCTAAGTACGTAGTTCTAAATGACCTTTAAGTACGTACTTCCAAATGACTTCTAAGTAAGTGGTTCTAAATGACCTCTAAGTACTTGGTTCTAAATGACCTCTAAGTAAGTAGTTCTAAATGACCCCTAAGTACGTAGTACTAAATGACCTCTATGTACGTCGTTCTAAATGACCTCTAAGTACGTGGGTTCTAAATTACCTCTAAGTACGTGGGTTCTAAATGACCTCTAAGAAATTGGTTCTAAATAACCTCTAAGAACGTGGTTTCTAATTGATCTCTAAGTACGTGGGTTCTAAATGACTTCTAAGTACGTAGTTCTAAACGACCTCTAAGTGTTTGGTTCTAAATGACCTCTAAGTACGTTGGTTCTAAATGACCTCTAAGTTTAGTACGTGGTTCAAAATGACCTCTAAGTACGTTGTTCTAAATGACCTCTAAGTACGTGGTTCTAAATGACTTCTAAGTACGTGGTTCTAAATGACCTCAGAGTACGTGGTTCTAAATGACCCCTAAGTAAATAGTTCTAAATGACCCCTAAGTACCTATTTCTAAATGACCTCTAGGTACGTACTTCCAAATGACCTCTAAGTACGTGGTTCTAAATGACCTCTAAGTACTTGGTTCTAAATGACCTCTAAGTACGTAGTTCTAAATGACCTCTAAGTTGTTGGTTCTAAATGACCTCTAAGTACGTGGTTCTAAATGACCTCTAAGTACGTGGTTCTAAATGACCTCTAAGTACGTGCTTCTAAATGACCTCTAAGTAAGTAGTTCTAAATGACCCCTAAGTACGTATTTCTAAATGACCTCTAGGTACGTACTTCCAAATGACATCTAAGTAAGTGGTTCTAAATGACCTCTAAGTACGTGGTTCTAAATATCTTCTAAGTACGTAGTTCTAAATGACCTCTAAGTACTTGGTTCTAAATGACCTCTAAGTACGTGGTTCTAAATGACCTCTAAGTACGTGGTTCTAAATGACCTCTAAGTACGTGCTTCTAAATGACCTCTAAGTAAGTAGTTCTAAATGACCCCTAAGTACGTATTTCTAAATGACCTCTAGGTACGTACTTCCAAATGACATCTAAGTAAGTGGTTCTAAATGACCTCTAAGTACGTGGTTCTAAATATCTTCTAAGTACGTAGTTCTAAATGACCTCTAAGTTGTTGGTTCTAAATGACCTCTAAGTACGTGGTTCTAAATGACCTCTAAGTACGTGGTTCTAAATGACCTCTAAGTACGTGCTTCTAAATGACCTCTAAGTAAGTAGTTCTAAATGACCCCTAAGTACGTATTTCTAAATGACCTCTAGGTACGTACTTCCAAATGACATCTAAGTAAGTGGTTCTAAATGACCTCTAAGTACGTGGTTCTAAATATCTTCTAAGTACGTAGTTCTAAATGACCTCTAAGTACTTGGTTCTAAATGACCTCTAAGTACTTGGTTCTAAATGACCTCTAAGTACGTGGTTCTAAATGACCTATAAGTACGTGGTTCTAAATGACCTCTAAATAAGTAGTTCTAAATGACCCCTAAGTCCGTAGTTCTAAATGACCTCTAAGTACGTGGGTTCTAAATTACCTCAAAGAACGTGGTTTCTAAATGACCTCTAAGTACGTGGTTCTAAAAGACCTCATATACGTAGATCTAAATGACCTCTAAATACTTAGTTCAAATGCCCTCTAAGTACGTGGTTCTAAATGTCCTCTAAGTACGTGGTTCTAAATGACCTCATATACGTAGTTCTAAATGACCTCTAAGTACGTGGTTCTAAATGACTTCTAACTACGTGGTTCTAAATGACCTCTAAGTACGTGCTTCTAAATGACCTCTAAGTAAGTGGTTCAAAATGATGCCTAAGTACGTAGTTCTAAATGACCTCTAAGTACGTACTTCCAAATGACTTCTAAGTAAGTGGTTCTAAATGACCTCTAAGTACTTGGTTCTAAATGACCTCTAAGTAAGTAGTTCTAAATGACCTGTAAGTACGTAGTACTAAATGACCTCTATGTACGTCGTTCTAAATGACCTCTAAGTACGTGGGTTCTAAATTACCTCTAAGTACGTGGGTTCTAAATGACCTCTAAGAAATTGGTTCTAAATAACCTCTAAGAACGTGGTTTCTAATTGATCTCTAAGTACGTGGGTTCTAAATGACTTCTAAGTACGTAGTTCTAAACGACCTCTAAGTGTTTGGTTCTAAATGACCTCTAAGTACGTTGGTTCTAAATGACCTCTAAGTACGTGGTTCAAAATGCCCTCTAAGTACGTTGTTCTAAATGACCTCTAAGTACGTGGTTCTAAATGACTTCTAAGTACGTGGTTCTAAATGACCTCAGAGTACGTGGTTCTAAATGACCCCTAAGTAAATAGTTCTAAATGACCCCTAAGTACCTATTTCTAAATGACCTCTAGGTACGTACTTCCAAATGACCTCTAAGTACGTGGTTCTAAATGACCTCTAAGTACTTGGTTCTAAATGACCTCTAAGTACGTAGTTCTAAATGACCTCTAAGTTGTTGGTTCTAAATGACCTCTAAGTACGTGGTTCTAAATGACCTCTAAGTACGTGGTTCTAAATGACCTCTAAGTACGTGCTTCTAAATGACCTCTAAGTAAGTAGTTCTAAATGACCCCTAAGTACGTATTTCTAAATGACCTCTAGGTACGTACTTCCAAATGACATCTAAGTAAGTGGTTCTAAATGACCTCTAAGTACGTGGTTCTAAATATCTTCTAAGTACGTAGTTCTAAATGACCTCTAAGTACTTGGTTCTAAATGACCTCTAAGTACTTGGTTCTAAATGACCTCTAAGTACGTGGTTCTAAATGACCTCTAAGTACTTGGTTCTAAATGACCTCTAAGTACGTAGTTCTAAATGACCTCTAAGTTGTTGGTTCTAAATGACCTCTAAGTACGTGGTTCTAAATGACCTATAAGTACGTGGTTCTAAATGACCTCTAAGTAAGTAGTTCTAAATGACCCCTAAGTCCGTAGTTCTAAATGACCTCTAAGTACGTGGGTTCTAAATTACCTCTAAGTACGTGGTTCTAAATGACCTCTAAGTAAGTAGTTCTAAATGACCCCTAAGTACGTTGTTCTAAATGACCTCTAAGTACGTGAATCTAAATGACCTTTAAGTACTTGGTTCTAAATGACCTCTAAGTAAGTAGTTCTAAATGACCCCTAAGTACGTAGTACTAAATGACCTCTAAGTACGTAGTTCTAAATGACCTCTAAGTACGTGGTTTCTAAATTACCTCTAAGTACGTGGTTCAAAATGACCTCTAAGTACGTTGTTCTAAATGACTTCTAAGTACGTAGTTCTAAACGATCTCTAAGTGTTTGGTTCAAAATGACCTCTATGTACGTTGGTTCTAAATGACCTCTATGTACGTGGTTTAAAATGACCTCTAAGTACGTTGTTCTAAATGACCTCTAAGTACGTGGTTCTAAATGACTTCTAAATACGTGGTTCTAAATGACCCCAGAGTACGTGGTTCTAAATGACCCCTAAGTAAGTAGTTCTAAACGACCTCTAAGTATGTGGTTCTAAATGACCTCTAAGTAAGTGGTTCTAAATGACCTCTAAGTACGTAGGTTCCAAATGACCTCTGAGTACGTCGTTCTAAATGACCTCTAAGTACGTAGTTCTAAATGACACCTAAGTACGTAGTACTAAATTACCTCTAAGTACGTAGTTCTAAATGACCTCTAAGTACGTAAGTTCTAAATGACCTCTAAGTACGTGGTTCTAAATGACCTCTAAGTACGTAGTTCTAAATGACATCTAAAAAGTTGGTTCTAAATGACCTATAAGTACGTGGTTCTAAATGACCTCTAACTACGTGGTACTAAATGACCTCTAAGAACGTGCTTCTAAATGACCTCTAAGTAAATAGTTCTAAATGACCCCTAAGTACGTATTTCTAAATGACCTCTAGGTACGTACTTCCTAATGACATCTAAGTAAGTGGTTCTAAATTACCTCTAAGTACGTGGTTCTAAATGTCCTCTAAGTACGTGGTTCTAAATAACCTCATATACGTAGTTCTAAATGACCTCTAAGTACGTTGGTTCTAAATGACCCCTAAGTTCGTAGTTCTAAACGACCTATAAATACGTAGTTCTAAATGACCTCTAAGTACGTAGTTCTAAATGACCTCTATGTACGTGGTTCTAAAGGACCTCTAAGTACGTAGTTATAAATGACCTCTAAAAAGTTGCTTCTAAATGACCTCTAAGTACGTGGTTCTAAATATCTTCTAAGTACGTAGTTCTAAATGACCTCTAAGTACTGGGTTCTAAATGACCTCTAAGTACGTGGTTCTAAATGACCTCTAAGTACGTGGGTTCTTCTAATGACTTCTAAGTACGTGGTTCTAAATGTCCTCTAAGTACGTGGTTCTAAATGACCTTATATACGTAGTGCTAAATAACCTCTAAGTACGTTGGTTCTAAATGACCTCTAAGTACGTGCTTCTAAATGACCTCTAAGTTCGTTCTTCTAAATGACCTCTAGGTACGTACTTCCAAATGACATCTAAGTAAGTGGGTCTAAATGACCTCTAAGTACGTAGTTCTAAATGACCTCTAAGTTGTTGGTTCTAAATGACTTCTAAGTACGTGGTTCTAAATGACCTATAAGTACGTGGTTCTAAATGACCTCTAAGTAAGTAGTTCTAAATGACCCCTAAGTACGTAGTTCTAAATGACCTCTAAGTACGTGAATCTAAATGACCTCTAAGTACATGGTTCTAAATGACCTCTAAGTACGTAGTTCTAAATGACCTCTAAGTACGTGGGTTCTAAATTACCTCTAAGTACATGGGTTCTAAATGACCTCTAAGAAATTGGTTCTAAATAACCTCAAAGAACGTGGTTTCTAAATGACCTCTAAATACGTGGTTCTAAAAGACCTCATATACGTAGTTCTAAATGACCTCTAAATACTTAGTTCAAATGCCCTCTAAGTACGTGGTTCTAAATGTCCTCTAAGTACGTGGTTCTAAATGACCTCATATACGTAGTTCTAAATGACCTCTAAGTACGTGGTTCTAAATGACCTCTAACTACGTGGTTCTAAATGACCTCTAAGTACGTGCTTCTAAATGACCTCTAAGTAAGTGGTTCTAAATGATGCCTAAGTACGTAGTTCTAAATGACCTCTAAGTACGTACTTCCAAATGACTTCTAAGTAAGTGGTTCTAAATGACCTCTAAGTACTTGGTTCTAAATGACCTCTAAGTAAGTAGTTCTAAATGACCCCTAAGTACGTAGTACTAAATGACCTCTATGTACGTCGTTCTAAATGACCTCTAAGTACGTGGGTTCTAAATTACCTCTAAGTACGTGGGTTCTAAATGACCTCTAAGAAATTGGTTCTAAATAACCTCTAAGAACGTGGTTTCTAATTGATCTCTAAGTACGTGGGTTCTAAATGACTTCTAAGTACGTAGTTCTAAACGACCTCTAAGTGTTTGGTTCTAAATGACCTCTAAGTACGTTGGTTCTAAATGACCTCTAAGTACGTGGTTCAAAATGCCCTCTAAGTACGTTGTTCTAAATGACCTCTAAGTACGTGGTTCTAAATGACTTCTAAGTACGTGGTTCTAAATGACCTCAGAGTACGTGGTTCTAAATGACCCCTAAGTAAATAGTTCTAAATGACCCCTAAGTACCTATTTCTAAATGACCTCTAGGTACGTACTTCCAAATGACCTCTAAGTACGTGGTTCTAAATGACCTCTAAGTACTTGGTTCTAAATGACCTCTAAGTACGTAGTTCTAAATGACCTCTAAGTTGTTGGTTCTAAATGACCTCTAAGTACGTGGTTCTAAATGACCTCTAAGTACGTGGTTCTAAATGACCTCTAAGTACGTGCTTCTAAATGACCTCTAAGTAAGTAGTTCTAAATGACCCCTAAGTACGTATTTCTAAATGACCTCTAGGTACGTACTTCCAAATGACATCTAAGTAAGTGGTTCTAAATGACCTCTAAGTACGTGGTTCTAAATATCTTCTAAGTACGTAGTTCTAAATGACCTCTAAGTACTTGGTTCTAAATGACCTCTAAGTACTTGGTTCTAAATGACCTCTAAGTACGTGGTTCTAAATGACCTATAAGTACGTGGTTCTAAATGACCTCTAAATAAGTAGTTCTAAATGACCCCTAAGTCCGTAGTTCTAAATGACCTCTAAGTACGTGGGTTCTAAATTACCTCAAAGAACGTGGTTTCTAAATGACCTCTAAGTACGTGGTTCTAAAAGACCTCATATACGTAGATCTAAATGACTTCTAAATACTTAGTTCAAATGCCCTCTAAGTACGTGGTTCTAAATGTCCTCTAAGTACGTGGTTCTAAATGACCTCATATACGTAGTTCTAAATGACCTCTAAGTACGTGGTTCTAAATGACTTCTAACTACGTGGTTCTAAATGACCTCTAAGTACGTGCTTCTAAATGACCTCTAAGTAAGTGGTTCAAAATGATGCCTAAGTACGTAGTTCTAAATGACCTCTAAGTACGTACTTCCAAATGACTTCTAAGTAAGTGGTTCTAAATGACCTCTAAGTACTTGGTTCTAAATGACCTCTAAGTAAGTAGTTCTAAATGACCTGTAAGTACGTAGTACTAAATGACCTCTATGTACGTCGTTCTAAATGACCTCTAAGTACGTGGGTTCTAAATTACCTCTAAGTACGTGGGTTCTAAATGACCTCTAAGAAATTGGTTCAAAATAACCTCTAAGAACGTGGTTTCTAATTGATCTCTAAGTACGTGGGTTCTAAATGACTTCTAAGTACGTAGTTCTAAACGACCTCTAAGTGTTTGGTTCTAAATGACCTCTAAGTACGTTGGTTCTAAATGACCTCTAAGTACGTGGTTCAAAATGCCCTCTAAGTACGTTGTTCTAAATGACCTCTAAGTACGTGGTTCTAAATGACTTCTAAGTACGTGGTTCTAAATGACCTCAGAGTACGTGGTTCTAAATGACCCCTAAGTAAATAGTTCTAAATGACCCCTAAGTACCTATTTCTAAATGACCTCTAGGTACGTACTTCCAAATGACCTCTAAGTACGTGGTTCTAAATGACCTCTAAGTACTTGGTTCTAAATGACCTCTAAGTACGTAGTTCTAAATGACCTCTAAGTTGTTGGTTCTAAATGACCTCTAAGTACGTGGTTCTAAATGACCTCTAAGTACGTGGTTCTAAATGACCTCTAAGTACGTGCTTCTAAATGACCTCTAAGTAAGTAGTTCTAAATGACCCCTAAGTACGTATTTCTAAATGACCTCTAGGTACGTACTTCCAAATGACATCTAAGTAAGTGGTTCTAAATGACCTCTAAGTACGTGGTTCTAAATATCTTCTAAGTACGTAGTTCTAAATGACCTCTAAGTACTTGGTTCTAAATGACCTCTAAGTACTTGGTTCTAAATGACCTCTAAGTACGTGGTTCTAAATGACCTCTAAGTACTTGGTTCTAAATGACCTCTAAGTACGTAGTTCTAAATGACCTCTAAGTTGTTGGTTCTAAATGACCTCTAAGTACGTGGTTCTAAATGACCTATAAGTACGTGGGTTCTAAATTACCTCTAAGTACGTGGTTCTAAATGACCTCTAAGTAAGTAGTTCTAAATGACCCCTAAGTACGTTGTTCTAAATGACCTCTAAGTACGTGAATCTAAATGACCTTTAAGTACTTGGTTCTAAATGACCTCTAAGTAAGTAGTTCTAAATGACCCCTAAGTACGTAGTACTAAATGACCTCTAAGTACGTAGTTCTAAATGACCTCTAAGTACGTGGTTTCTAAATTACCTCTAAGTACGTGGTTCAAAATGACCTCTAAGTACGTTGTTCTAAATGACCTCTAAGTACGTGGTTCTAAATGACTTCTAAGTACGTGGTTCTAAATGACCTCAGAGTACGTGGTTCTAAATGACCCCTAAGTAAGTAGTTCTAAACGACCTCTAAGTATGTGGTTCTAAATGACCTCTAAGTAAGTGGTTCTAAATGACCTCTAAGTACGTAGGTTCCAAATGACCTCTGAGTACGTCGTTCTAAAAGACCTCTAAGTACGTAGTTCTAAATGACACCTAAGTACGTAGTACTAAATTATTTCTAAGTACGTAGTTCTAAATGACCTCTAAGTACGTAAGTTCTAAATGACCTCTAAGTACGTGGTTCTAAATGACCTCTAAGTACGTAGTTCTAAATGACATCTAAAAAGTTGGTTCTAAATGACCTTTAAGTACGTGGTTCTAAATGACCTCTAACTACGTGGTACTAAATGACCTCTAAGTACGTGCTTCTAAATGACCTCTAAGTAAATAGTTCTAAATGACCCCTAAGTACCTATTTCTAAATGACTTCTAGGTACGTACTTCCAAATGACATCTAAGTAAGTGGGTCTAAATGACCTCTAGGTACGTAGTTCTAAATGACCTCTAAGTTGTTGGTTCTAAATGACTTCTAAGTACGTGGTTCTAAATGACCTATAAGTACGTGGTTCTAAATGACCTCTAAGTAAGTAGTTCTAAATGACCCCTAAGTACGTAGTTCTAAATGACCTCTAAGTACGTGAATCTAAATGACCTCTAAGTACATGGTTCTAAATGACCTCTAAGTACGTGAATCTAAATGACCTCTAAGTACATGGTTCTAAATGACCTCTAAGTACGTAGTTCTAAATGACCTCTATGTACGTGGGTTCTAAATTACCTCTAAGTACATGGGTTCTAAATGACCTCTAAGAAATTGGTTCTAAATAACCTCAAAGAACGTGGTTTCTAAATGACCTCTAAGTACGTGGTTCTAAAAGACCTCATATACGTAGTTCTAAATGACCTCTAAATACTTAGTTCAAATGCCCTCTAAGTACGTGGTTCTAAATGTCCTCTAAGTACGTGGTTCTAAATGACCTCATATACGTAGTTCTAAATGACCTCTAAGTACGTGGTTCTAAATGACCTCTAACTACGTGGTTCTAAATGACCTCTAAGTACGTGCTTCTAAATGACCTCTAAGTAAGTGGTTCTAAATGATGCCTAAGTACGTAGTTCTAAATGACCTTTAAGTACGTACTTCCAAATGACTTCTAAGTAAGTGGTTCTAAATGACCTCTAAGTACTTGGTTCTAAATGACCTCTAAGTAAGTAGTTCTAAATGACCCCTAAGTACGTAGTACTAAATGACCTCTATGTACGTCGTTCTAAATGACCTCTAAGTACGTGGGTTCTAAATTACCTCTAAGTACGTGGGTTCTAAATGACCTCTAAGAAATTGGTTCTAAATAACCTCTAAGAACGTGGTTTCTAATTGATCTCTAAGTACGTGGGTTCTAAATGACTTCTAAGTACGTAGTTCTAAACGACCTCTAAGTGTTTGGTTCTAAATGACCTCTAAGTACGTTGGTTCTAAATGACCTCTAAGTTTAGTACGTGGTTCAAAATGACCTCTAAGTACGTTGTTCTAAATGACCTCTAAGTACGTGGTTCTAAATGACTTCTAAGTACGTGGTTCTAAATGACCTCAGAGTACGTGGTTCTAAATGACCCCTAAGTAAATAGTTCTAAATGACCCCTAAGTACCTATTTCTAAATGACCTCTAGGTACGTACTTCCAAATGACCTCTAAGTACGTGGTTCTAAATGACCTCTAAGTACTTGGTTCTAAATGACCTCTAAGTACGTAGTTCTAAATGACCTCTAAGTTGTTGGTTCTAAATGACCTCTAAGTACGTGGTTCTAAATGACCTCTAAGTACGTGGTTCTAAATGACCTCTAAGTACGTGCTTCTAAATGACCTCTAAGTAAGTAGTTCTAAATGACCCCTAAGTACGTATTTCTAAATGACCTCTAGGTACGTACTTCCAAATGACATCTAAGTAAGTGGTTCTAAATGACCTCTAAGTACGTGGTTCTAAATATCTTCTAAGTACGTAGTTCTAAATGACCTCTAAGTACTTGGTTCTGATTGACCTCTAAGTACGTGGTTCTAAATGACCTCTAAGTACGTGGTTCTAAATGACCTCTAAGTACGTGCTTCTAAATGACCTCTAAGTAAGTAGTTCTAAATGACCCCTAAGTACGTATTTCTAAATGACCTCTAGGTACGTACTTCCAAATGACATCTAAGTAAGTGGTTCTAAATGACCTCTAAGTACGTGGTTCTAAATATCTTCTAAGTACGTAGTTCTAAATGACCTCTAAGTTGTTGGTTCTAAATGACCTCTAAGTACGTGGTTCTAAATGACCTCTAAGTACGTGGTTCTAAATGACCTCTAAGTACGTGCTTCTAAATGACCTCTAAGTAAGTAGTTCTAAATGACCCCTAAGTACGTATTTCTAAATGACCTCTAGGTACGTACTTCCAAATGACATCTAAGTAAGTGGTTCTAAATGACCTCTAAGTACGTGGTTCTAAATATCTTCTAAGTACGTAGTTCTAAATGACCTCTAAGTACTTGGTTCTAAATGACCTCTAAGTACTTGGTTCTAAATGACCTCTAAGTACGTGGTTCTAAATGACCTATAAGTACGTGGTTCTAAATGACCTCTAAATAAGTAGTTCTAAATGACCCCTAAGTCCGTAGTTCTAAATGACCTCTAAGTACGTGGGTTCTAAATTACCTCAAAGAACGTGGTTTCTAAATGACCTCTAAGTACGTGGTTCTAAAAGACCTCATATACGTAGATCTAAATGACCTCTAAATACTTAGTTCAAATGCCCTCTAAGTACGTGGTTCTAAATGTCCTCTAAGTACGTGGTTCTAAATGACCTCATATACGTAGTTCTAAATGACCTCTAAGTACGTGGTTCTAAATGACTTCTAACTACGTGGTTCTAAATGACCTCTAAGTACGTGCTTCTAAATGACCTCTAAGTAAGTGGTTCAAAATGATGCCTAAGTACGTAGTTCTAAATGACCTCTAAGTACGTACTTCCAAATGACTTCTAAGTAAGTGGTTCTAAATGACCTCTAAGTACTTGGTTCTAAATGACCTCTAAGTAAGTAGTTCTAAATGACCTGTAAGTACGTAGTACTAAATGACCTCTATGTACGTCGTTCTAAATGACCTCTAAGTACGTGGGTTCTAAATTACCTCTAAGTACGTGGGTTCTAAATGACCTCTAAGAAATTGGTTCTAAATAACCTCTAAGAACGTGGTTTCTAATTGATCTCTAAGTACGTGGGTTCTAAATGACTTCTAAGTACGTAGTTCTAAACGACCTCTAAGTGTTTGGTTCTAAATGACCTCTAAGTACGTTGGTTCTAAATGACCTCTAAGTACGTGGTTCAAAATGCCCTCTAAGTACGTTGTTCTAAATGACCTCTAAGTACGTGGTTCTAAATGACTTCTAAGTACGTGGTTCTAAATGACCTCAGAGTACGTGGTTCTAAATGACCCCTAAGTAAATAGTTCTAAATGACCCCTAAGTACCTATTTCTAAATGACCTCTAGGTACGTACTTCCAAATGACCTCTACGTACGTGGTTCTAAATGACCTCTAAGTACTTGGTTCTAAATGACCTCTAAGTACGTAGTTCTAAATGACCTCTAAGTTGTTGGTTCTAAATGACCTCTAAGTACGTGGTTCTAAATGACCTCTAAGTACGTGGTTCTAAATGACCTCTAAGTACGTGCTTCTAAATGACCTCTAAGTAAGTAGTTCTAAATGACCCCTAAGTACGTATTTCTAAATGACCTCTAGGTACGTACTTCCAAATGACATCTAAGTAAGTGGTTCTAAATGACCTCTAAGTACGTGGTTCTAAATATCTTCTAAGTACGTAGTTCTAAATGACCTCTAAGTACTTGGTTCTAAATGACCTCTAAGTACTTGGTTCTAAATGACCTCTAAGTACGTGGTTCTAAATGACCTCTAAGTACTTGGTTCTAAATGACCTCTAAGTACGTAGTTCTAAATGACCTCTAAGTTGTTGGTTCTAAATGACCTCTAAGTACGTGGTTCTAAATGACCTATAAGTACGTGGTTCTAAATGACCTCTAAGTAAGTAGTTCTAAATGACCCCTAAGTCCGTAGTTCTAAATGACCTCTAAGTACGTGGGTTCTAAATTACCTCTAAGTACGTGGTTCTAAATGACCTCTAAGTAAGTAGTTCTAAATGACCCCTAAGTACGTTGTTCTAAATGACCTCTAAGTACGTGAATCTAAATGACCTTTAAGTACTTGGTTCTAAATGACCTCTAAGTAAGTAGTTCTAAATGACCCCTAAGTACGTAGTACTAAATGACCTCTAAGTACGTAGTTCTAAATGACCTCTAAGTACGTGGTTTCTAAATTACCTCTAAGTACGTGGTTCAAAATGACCTCTAAGTACGTTGTTCTAAATGACCTCTAAGTACGTGGTTCTAAATGACTTCTAAGTACGTGGTTCTAAATGACCTCAGAGTACGTGGTTCTAAATGACCCCTAAGTAAGTAGTTCTAAACGACCTCTAAGTATGTGGTTCTAAATGACCTCTAAGTAAGTGGTTCTAAATGACCTCTAAGTACGTAGGTTCCAAATGACCTCTGAGTACGTCGTTCTAAAAGACCTCTAAGTACGTAGTTCTAAATGACACCTAAGTACGTAGTACTAAATTATTTCTAAGTACGTAGTTCTAAATGACCTCTAAGTACGTAAGTTCTAAATGACCTCTAAGTACGTGGTTCTAAATGACCTCTAAGTACGTAGTTCTAAATGACATCTAAAAAGTTGGTTCTAAATGACCTTTAAGTACGTGGTTCTAAATGACCTCTAACTACGTGGTACTAAATGACCTCTAAGTACGTGCTTCTAAATGACCTCTAAGTAAATAGTTCTAAATGACCCCTAAGTACCTATTTCTAAATGACTTCTAGGTACGTACTTCCAAATGACATCTAAGTAAGTGGGTCTAAATGACCTCTAGGTACGTAGTTCTAAATGACCTCTAAGTTGTTGGTTCTAAATGACTTCTAAGTACGTGGTTCTAAATGACCTATAAGTACGTGGTTCTAAATGACCTCTAAGTAAGTAGTTCTAAATGACCCCTAAGTACGTAGTTCTAAATGACCTCTAAGTACGTGAATCTAAATGACCTCTAAGTACATGGTTCTAAATGACCTCTAAGTACGTAGTTCTAAATGACCTCTATGTACGTGGGTTCTAAATTACCTCTAAGTACATGGGTTCTAAATGACCTCTAAGAAATTGGTTCTAAATAACCTCAAAGAACGTGGTTTCTAAATGACCTCTAAGTACGTGGTTCTAAAAGACCTCATATACGTAGTTCTAAATGACCTCTAAATACTTAGTTCAAATGCCCTCTAAGTACGTGGTTCTAAATGTCCTCTAAGTACGTGGTTCTAAATGACCTCATATACGTAGTTCTAAATGACCTCTAAGTACGTGGTTCTAAATGACCTCTAACTACGTGGTTCTAAATGACCTCTAAGTACGTGCTTCTAAATGACCTCTAAGTAAGTGGTTCTAAATGATGCCTAAGTACGTAGTTCTAAATGACCTTTAAGTACGTACTTCCAAATGACTTCTAAGTAAGTGGTTCTAAATGACCTCTAAGTACTTGGTTCTAAATGACCTCTAAGTAAGTAGTTCTAAATGACCCCTAAGTACGTAGTACTAAATGACCTCTATGTACGTCGTTCTAAATGACCTCTAAGTACGTGGGTTCTAAATTACCTCTAAGTACGTGGGTTCTAAATGACCTCTAAGAAATTGGTTCTAAATAACCTCTAAGAACGTGGTTTCTAATTGATCTCTAAGTACGTGGGTTCTAAATGACTTCTAAGTACGTAGTTCTAAACGACCTCTAAGTGTTTGGTTCTAAATGACCTCTAAGTACGTTGGTTCTAAATGACCTCTAAGTTTAGTACGTGGTTCAAAATGACCTCTAAGTACGTTGTTCTAAATGACCTCTAAGTACGTGGTTCTAAATGACTTCTAAGTACGTGGTTCTAAATGACCTCAGAGTACGTGGTTCTAAATGACCCCTAAGTAAATAGTTCTAAATGACCCCTAAGTACCTATTTCTAAATGACCTCTAGGTACGTACTTCCAAATGACCTCTAAGTACGTGGTTCTAAATGACCTCTAAGTACTTGGTTCTAAATGACCTCTAAGTACGTAGTTCTAAATGACCTCTAAGTTGTTGGTTCTAAATGACCTCTAAGTACGTGGTTCTAAATGACCTCTAAGTACGTGGTTCTAAATGACCTCTAAGTACGTGCTTCTAAATGACCTCTAAGTAAGTAGTTCTAAATGACCCCTAAGTACGTATTTCTAAATGACCTCTAGGTACGTACTTCCAAATGACATCTAAGTAAGTGGTTCTAAATGACCTCTAAGTACGTGGTTCTAAATATCTTCTAAGTACGTAGTTCTAAATGACCTCTAAGTACTTGGTTCTAAATGACCTCTAAGTACGTGGTTCTAAATGACCTCTAAGTACGTGGTTCTAAATGACCTCTAAGTACGTGCTTCTAAATGACCTCTAAGTAAGTAGTTCTAAATGACCCCTAAGTACGTATTTCTAAATGACCTCTAGGTACGTACTTCCAAATGACATCTAAGTAAGTGGTTCTAAATGACCTCTAAGTACGTGGTTCTAAATATCTTCTAAGTACGTAGTTCTAAATGACCTCTAAGTTGTTGGTTCTAAATGACCTCTAAGTACGTGCTTCTAAATGACCTCTAAGTAAGTAGTTCTAAATGACCCCTAAGTACGTATTTCTAAATGACCTCTAGGTACGTACTTCCAAATGACATCTAAGTAAGTGGTTCTAAATGACCTCTAAGTACGTGGTTCTAAATATCTTCTAAGTACGTAGTTCTAAATGACCTCTAAGTACTTGGTTCTAAATGACCTCTAAGTACTTGGTTCTAAATGACCTCTAAGTACGTGGTTCTAAATGACCTATAAGTACGTGGTTCTAAATGACCTCTAAATAAGTAGTTCTAAATGACCCCTAAGTCCGTAGTTCTAAATGACCTCTAAGTACGTGGGTTCTAAATTACCTCAAAGAACGTGGTTTCTAAATGACCTCTAAGTACGTGGTTCTAAAAGACCTCATATACGTAGATCTAAATGACCTCTAAATACTTAGTTCAAATGCCCTCTAAGTACGTGGTTCTAAATGTCCTCTAAGTACGTGGTTCTAAATGACCTCATATACGTAGTTCTAAATGACCTCTAAGTACGTGGTTCTAAATGACTTCTAACTACGTGGTTCTAAATGACCTCTAAGTACGTGCTTCTAAATGACCTCTAAGTAAGTGGTTCAAAATGATGCCTAAGTACGTAGTTCTAAATGACCTCTAAGTACGTACTTCCAAATGACTTCTAAGTAAGTGGTTCTAAATGACCTCTAAGTACTTGGTTCTAAATGACCTCTAAGTAAGTAGTTCTAAATGACCTGTAAGTACGTAGTACTAAATGACCTCTATGTACGTCGTTCTAAATGACCTCTAAGTACGTGGGTTCTAAATTACCTCTAAGTACGTGGGTTCTAAATGACCTCTAAGAAATTGGTTCTAAATAACCTCTAAGAACGTGGTTTCTAATTGATCTCTAAGTACGTGGGTTCTAAATGACTTCTAAGTACGTAGTTCTAAACGACCTCTAAGTGTTTGGTTCTAAATGACCTCTAAGTACGTTGGTTCTAAATGACCTCTAAGTACGTGGTTCAAAATGCCCTCTAAGTACGTTGTTCTAAATGACCTCTAAGTACGTGGTTCTAAATGACTTCTAAGTACGTGGTTCTAAATGACCTCAGAGTACGTGGTTCTAAATGACCCCTAAGTAAATAGTTCTAAATGACCCCTAAGTACCTATTTCTAAATGACCTCTAGGTACGTACTTCCAAATGACCTCTAAGTACGTGGTTCTAAATGACCTCTAAGTACGTAGGTTCCAAATGACCTCTGAGTACGTCGTTCTAAAAGACCTCTAAGTACGTAGTTCTAAATGACACCTAAGTACGTAGTACTAAATTATTTCTAAGTACGTAGTTCTAAATGACCTCTAAGTACGTAAGTTCTAAATGACCTCTAAGTACGTGGTTCTAAATGACCTCTAAGTACGTAGTTCTAAATGACATCTAAAAAGTTGGTTCTAAATGACCTTTAAGTACGTGGTTCTAAATGACCTCTAACTACGTGGTACTAAATGACCTCTAAGTACGTGCTTCTAAATGACCTCTAAGTAAATAGTTCTAAATGACCCCTAAGTACCTATTTCTAAATGACTTCTAGGTACGTACTTCCAAATGACATCTAAGTAAGTGGGTCTAAATGACCTCTAGGTACGTAGTTCTAAATGACCTCTAAGTTGTTGGTTCTAAATGACTTCTAAGTACGTGGTTCTAAATGACCTATAAGTACGTGGTTCTAAATGACCTCTAAGTAAGTAGTTCTAAATGACCCCTAAGTACGTAGTTCTAAATGACCTCTAAGTACGTGAATCTAAATGACCTCTAAGTACATGGTTCTAAATGACCTCTAAGTACGTAGTTCTAAATGACCTCTATGTACGTGGGTTCTAAATTACCTCTAAGTACATGGGTTCTAAATGACCTCTAAGAAATTGGTTCTAAATAACCTCAAAGAACGTGGTTTCTAAATGACCTCTAAGTACGTGGTTCTAAAAGACCTCATATACGTAGTTCTAAATGACCTCTAAATACTTAGTTCAAATGCCCTCTAAGTACGTGGTTCTAAATGTCCTCTAAGTACGTGGTTCTAAATGACCTCATATACGTAGTTCTAAATGACCTCTAAGTACGTGGTTCTAAATGACCTCTAACTACGTGGTTCTAAATGACCTCTAAGTACGTGCTTCTAAATGACCTCTAAGTAAGTGGTTCTAAATGATGCCTAAGTACGTAGTTCTAAATGACCTTTAAGTACGTACTTCCAAATGACTTCTAAGTAAGTGGTTCTAAATGACCTCTAAGTACTTGGTTCTAAATGACCTCTAAGTAAGTAGTTCTAAATGACCCCTAAGTACGTAGTACTAAATGACCTCTATGTACGTCGTTCTAAATGACCTCTAAGTACGTGGGTTCTAAATTACCTCTAAGTACGTGGGTTCTAAATGACCTCTAAGAAATTGGTTCTAAATAACCTCTAAGAACGTGGTTTCTAATTGATCTCTAAGTACGTGGGTTCTAAATGACTTCTAAGTACGTAGTTCTAAACGACCTCTAAGTGTTTGGTTCTAAATGACCTCTAAGTACGTTGGTTCTAAATGACCTCTAAGTTTAGTACGTGGTTCAAAATGACCTCTAAGTACGTTGTTCTAAATGACCTCTAAGTACGTGGTTCTAAATGACTTCTAAGTACGTGGTTCTAAATGACCTCAGAGTACGTGGTTCTAAATGACCCCTAAGTAAATAGTTCTAAATGACCCCTAAGTACCTATTTCTAAATGACCTCTAGGTACGTACTTCCAAATGACCTCTAAGTACGTGGTTCTAAATGACCTCTAAGTACTTGGTTCTAAATGACCTCTAAGTACGTAGTTCTAAATGACCTCTAAGTTGTTGGTTCTAAATGACCTCTAAGTACGTGGTTCTAAATGACCTCTAAGTACGTGGTTCTAAATGACCTCTAAGTACGTGCTTCTAAATGACCTCTAAGTAAGTAGTTCTCAATGACCCCTAAGTACGTATTTCTAAATGACCTCTAGGTACGTACTTCCAAATGACATCTAAGTAAGTGGTTCTAAATGACCTCTAAGTACGTGGTTCTAAATATCTTCTAAGTACGTAGTTCTAAATGACCTCTAAGTACTTGGTTCTAAATGACCTCTAAGTACGTGGTTCTAAATGACCTCTAAGTACGTGGTTCTAAATGACCTCTAAGTACGTGCTTCTAAATGACCTCTAAGTAAGTAGTTCTAAATGACCCCTAAGTACGTATTTCTAAATGACCTCTAGGTACGTACTTCCAAATGACATCTAAGTAAGTGGTTCTAAATGACCTCTAAGTACGTGGTTCTAAATATCTTCTAAGTACGTAGTTCTAAATGACCTCTAAGTTGTTGGTTCTAAATGACCTCTAAGTACGTGGTTCTAAATGACCTCTAAGTACGTGGTTCTAAATGACCTCTAAGTACGTGCTTCTAAATGACCTCTAAGTAAGTAGTTCTAAATGACCCCTAAGTACGTATTTCTAAATGACCTCTAGGTACGTACTTCCAAATGACATCTAAGTAAGTGGTTCTAAATGACCTCTAAGTACGTGGTTCTAAATATCTTCTAAGTACGTAGTTCTAAATGACCTCTAAGTACTTGGTTCTAAATGACCTCTAAGTACTTGGTTCTAAATGACCTCTAAGTACGTGGTTCTAAATGACCTATAAGTACGTGGTTCTAAATGACCTCTAAATAAGTAGTTCTAAATGACCCCTAAGTCCGTAGTTCTAAATGACCTCTAAGTACGTGGGTTCTAAATTACCTCAAAGAACGTGGTTTCTAAATGACCTCTAAGTACGTGGTTCTAAAAGACCTCATATACGTAGATCTAAATGACCTCTAAATACTTAGTTCAAATGCCCTCTAAGTACGTGGTTCTAAATGTCCTCTAAGTACGTGGTTCTAAATGACCTCATATACGTAGTTCTAAATGACCTCTAAGTACGTGGTTCTAAATGACTTCTAACTACGTGGTTCTAAATGACCTCTAAGTACGTGCTTCTAAATGACCTCTAAGTAAGTGGTTCAAAATGATGCCTAAGTACGTAGTTCTAAATGACCTCTAAGTACGTACTTCCAAATGACTTCTAAGTAAGTGGTTCTAAATGACCTCTAAGTACTTGGTTCTAAATGACCTCTAAGTAAGTAGTTCTAAATGACCTGTAAGTACGTAGTACTAAATGACCTCTATGTACGTCGTTCTAAATGACCTCTAAGTACGTGGGTTCTAAATTACCTCTAAGTACGTGGGTTCTAAATGACCTCTAAGAAATTGGTTCTAAATAACCTCTAAGAACGTGGTTTCTAATTGATCTCTAAGTACGTGGGTTCTAAATGACTTCTAAGTACGTAGTTCTAAACGACCTCTAAGTGTTTGGTTCTAAATGACCTCTAAGTACGTTGGTTCTAAATGACCTCTAAGTACGTGGTTCAAAATGCCCTCTAAGTACGTTGTTCTAAATGACCTCTAAGTACGTGGTTCTAAATGACTTCTAAGTACGTGGTTCTAAATGACCTCAGAGTACGTGGTTCTAAATGACCCCTAAGTAAATAGTTCTAAATGACCCCTAAGTACCTATTTCTAAATGACCTCTAGGTACGTACTTCCAAATGACCTCTAAGTACGTGGTTCTAAATGACCTCTAAGTACTTGGTTCTAAATGACCTCTAAGTACGTAGTTCTAAATGACCTCTAAGTTGTTGGTTCTAAATGACCTCTAAGTACGTGGTTCTAAATGACCTCTAAGTACGTGGTTCTAAATGACCTCTAAGTACGTGCTTCTAAATGACCTCTAAGTAAGTAGTTCTAAATGACCCCTAAGTACGTATTTCTAAATGACCTCTAGGTACGTACTTCCAAATGACATCTAAGTAAGTGGTTCTAAATGACCTCTAAGTACGTGGTTCTAAATATCTTCTAAGTACGTAGTTCTAAATGACCTCTAAGTACTTGGTTCTAAATGACCTCTAAGTACTTGGTTCTAAATGACCTCTAAGTACGTGGTTCTAAATGACCTCTAAGTACTTGGTTCTAAATGACCTCTAAGTACGTAGTTCTAAATGACCTCTAAGTTGTTGGTTCTAAATGACCTCTAAGTACGTGGTTCTAAATGACCTATAAGTACGTGGTTCTAAATGACCTCTAAGTAAGTAGTTCTAAATGACCCCTAAGTCCGTAGTTCTAAATGACCTCTAAGTACGTGGGTTCTAAATTACCTCTAAGTACGTGGTTCTAAATGACCTCTAAGTAAGTAGTTCTAAATGACCCCTAAGTACGTTGTTCTAAATGACCTCTAAGTACGTGAATCTAAATGACCTTTAAGTACTTGGTTCTAAATGACCTCTAAGTAAGTAGTTCTAAATGACCCCTAAGTACGTAGTACTAAATGACCTCTAAGTACGTAGTTCTAAATGACCTCTAAGTACGTGGTTTCTAAATTACCTCTAAGTACGTGGTTCAAAATGACCTCTAAGTACGTTGTTCTAAATGACCTCTAAGTACGTGGTTCTAAATGACTTCTAAGTACGTGGTTCTAAATGACCTCAGAGTACGTGGTTCTAAATGACCCCTAAGTAAGTAGTTCTAAACGACCTCTAAGTATGTGGTTCTAAATGACCTCTAAGTAAGTGGTTCTAAATGACCTCTAAGTACGTAGGTTCCAAATGACCTCTGAGTACGTCGTTCTAAAAGACCTCTAAGTACGTAGTTCTAAATGACACCTAAGTACGTAGTACTAAATTATTTCTAAGTACGTAGTTCTAAATGACCTCTAAGTACGTAAGTTCTAAATGACCTCTAAGTACGTGGTTCTAAATGACCTCTAAGTACGTAGTTCTAAATGACATCTAAAAAGTTGGTTCTAAATGACCTTTAAGTACGTGGTTCTAAATGACCTCTAACTACGTGGTACTAAATGACCTCTAAGTACGTGCTTCTAAATGACCTCTAAGTAAATAGTTCTAAATGACCCCTAAGTACCTATTTCTAAATGACTTCTAGGTACGTACTTCCAAATGACATCTAAGTAAGTGGGTCTAAATGACCTCTAGGTACGTAGTTCTAAATGACCTCTAAGTTGTTGGTTCTAAATGACTTCTAAGTACGTGGTTCTAAATGACCTATAAGTACGTGGTTCTAAATGACCTCTAAGTAAGTAGTTCTAAATGACCCCTAAGTACGTAGTTCTAAATGACCTCTAAGTACGTGAATCTAAATGACCTCTAAGTACATGGTTCTAAATGACCTCTAAGTACGTAGTTCTAAATGACCTCTATGTACGTGGGTTCTAAATTACCTCTAAGTACATGGGTTCTAAATGACCTCTAAGAAATTGGTTCTAAATAACCTCAAAGAACGTGGTTTCTAAATGACCTCTAAGTACGTGGTTCTAAAAGACCTCATATACGTAGTTCTAAATGACCTCTAAATACTTAGTTCAAATGCCCTCTAAGTACGTGGTTCTAAATGTCCTCTAAGTACGTGGTTCTAAATGACCTCATATACGTAGTTCTAAATGACCTCTAAGTACGTGGTTCTAAATGACCTCTAACTACGTGGTTCTAAATGACCTCTAAGTACGTGCTTCTAAATGACCTCTAAGTAAGTGGTTCTAAATGATGCCTAAGTACGTAGTTCTAAATGACCTTTAAGTACGTACTTCCAAATGACTTCTAAGTAAGTGGTTCTAAATGACCTCTAAGTACTTGGTTCTAAATGACCTCTAAGTAAGTAGTTCTAAATGACCCCTAAGTACGTAGTACTAAATGACCTCTATGTACGTCGTTCTAAATGACCTCTAAGTACGTGGGTTCTAAATTACCTCTAAGTACGTGGGTTCTAAATGACCTCTAAGAAATTGGTTCTAAATAACCTCTAAGAACGTGGTTTCTAATTGATCTCTAAGTACGTGGGTTCTAAATGACTTCTAAGTACGTAGTTCTAAACGACCTCTAAGTGTTTGGTTCTAAATGACCTCTAAGTACGTTGGTTCTAAATGACCTCTAAGTTTAGTACGTGGTTCAAAATGACCTCTAAGTACGTTGTTCTAAATGACCTCTAAGTACGTGGTTCTAAATGACTTCTAAGTACGTGGTTCTAAATGACCTCAGAGTACGTGGTTCTAAATGACCCCTAAGTAAATAGTTCTAAATGACCCCTAAGTACCTATTTCTAAATGACCTCTAGGTACGTACTTCCAAATGACCTCTAAGTACGTGGTTCTAAATGACCTCTAAGTACTTGGTTCTAAATGACCTCTAAGTACGTAGTTCTAAATGACCTCTAAGTTGTTGGTTCTAAATGACCTCTAAGTACGTGGTTCTAAATGACCTCTAAGTACGTGGTTCTAAATGACCTCTAAGTACGTGCTTCTAAATGACCTCTAAGTAAGTAGTTCTAAATGACCCCTAAGTACGTATTTCTAAATGACCTCTAGGTACGTACTTCCAAATGACATCTAAGTAAGTGGTTCTAAATGACCTCTAAGTACGTGGTTCTAAATATCTTCTAAGTACGTAGTTCTAAATGACCTCTAAGTACTTGGTTCTAAATGACCTCTAAGTACTTGGTTCTAAATGACCTCTAAGTACGTGGTTCTAAATGACCTATAAGTACGTGGTTCTAAATGACCTCTAAGTAAGTAGTTCTAAATGACCCCTAAGTCCGTAGTTCTAAATGACCTCTAAGTACGTGGGTTCTAAATTATCTCAAAGAACGTGGTTTCTAAATGACCTCTAAGTACGTGGTTCTAAAAGACCTCATATACGTAGTTCTAAATGACCTCTAAATACTTAGTTCAAATGCCCTCTAAGTACGTGGTTCTAAATGTCCTCTAAGTACGTGGTTCTAAATGACCTCATATACGTAGTTCTAAATGACCTCTAAGTACGTGGTTCTAAATGACTTCTAACTACGTGGTTCTAAATGACCTCTAAGTACGTGCTTCTAAATGACCTCTAAGTAAGTGGTTCTAAATGATGCCTAAGTACGTAGTTCTAAATGACCTCTAAGTACGTACTTCCAAATGACTTCTAAGTAAGTGGTTCTAAATGACCTCTAAGTACTTGGTTCTAAATGACCTCTAAGTAAGTAGTTCTAAATGACCTGTAAGTACGTAGTACTAAATGACCTCTATGTACGTCGTTCTAAATGACCTCTAAGTACGTGGGTTCTAAATTACCTCTAAGTACGTGGGTTCTAAATGACCTCTAAGAAATTGGTTCTAAATAACCTCTAAGAACGTGGTTTCTAATTGATCTCTAAGTACGTGGGTTCTAAATGACTTCTAAGTACGTAGTTCTAAACGACCTCTAAGTGTTTGGTTCTAAATGACCTCTAAGTACGTTGGTTCTAAATGACCTCTAAGTACGTGGTTCAAAATGACCTCTAAGTACGTTGTTCTAAATGACCTCTAAGTACGTGGTTCTAAATGACTTCTAAGTACGTGGTTCTAAATGACCTCAGAGTACGTGGTTCTAAATGACCCCTAAGTAAATAGTTCTAAATGACCCCTAAGTACCTATTTCTAAATGACCTCTAGGTACGTACTTCCAAATGACCTCTAAGTACGTGGTTCTAAATGACCTCTAAGTACTTGGTTCTAAATGACCTCTAAGTACGTAGTTCTAAATGACCTCTAAGTTGTTGGTTCTAAATGACCTCTAAGTACGTGGTTCTAAATGACCTCTAAGTACGTGGTTCTAAATGACCTCTAAGTACGTGCTTCTAAATGACCTCTAAGTAAGTAGTTCTAAATGACCCCTAAGTACGTAGTTCTAAATGACCTCTAGGTACGTACTTCCAAATGACATCTAAGTAAGTGGTTCTAAATGACCTCTAAGTACGTGGTTCTAAATATCTTCTAAGTACGTAGTTCTAAATGACCTCTAAGTACTTGGTTCTAAATGACCTCTAAGTACTTGGTTCTAAATGACCTCTAAGTACGTGGTTCTAAATGACCTCTAAGTACTTGGTTCTAAATGACCTCTAAGTACGTAGTTCTAAATGACCTCTAAGTTGTTGGTTCTAAATGACCTCTAAGTACGTGGTTCTAAATGACCTATAAGTACGTGGTTCTAAATGACCTCTAAGTAAGTAGTTCTAAATGACCCCTAAGTCCGTAGTTCTAAATGACCTCTAAGTACGTGGGTTCTAAATTACCTCTAAGTACGTGGTTCTAAATGACCTCTAAGTAAGTAGTTCTAAATGACCCCTAAGTACGTTGTTCTAAATGACCTCTAAGTACGTGAATCTAAATGACCTCTAAGTACTTGGTTCTAAATGACCTCTAAGTAAGTAGTTCTAAATGACCCCTAAGTACGTAGTACTAAATGACCTCTAAGTACGTAGTTCTAAAGGACCTCTAAGTACGTGGTTTCTAAATTACCTCTAAGTACGTGGTTCAAAATGACCTCTAAGTACGTTGTTCTAAATGACCTCTAAGTACGTGGTTCTAAATGACTTCTAAGTACGTGGTTCTAAATGACCTCAGAGTACGTGGTTCTAAATGACCCCTAAGTAAGTAGTTCTAAACGACCTCTAAGTATGTGGTTCTAAATGACCTCTAAGTAAGTGGTTCTAAATGACCTCTAAGTACGTAGGTTCCAAATGACCTCTGAGTACGTCGTTCTAAAAGACCTCTAAGTACGTAGTTCTAAATGACACCCAAGTACGTAGTACTAAATTATTTCTAAGTACGTAGTTCTAAATGACCTCTAAGTACGTAAGTTCTAAATGACCTCTAAGTACGTGGTTCTAAATGACCTCTAAGTACGTAGTTCTAAATGACATCTAAAAAGTTGGTTCTAAATGACCTTTAAGTACGTGGTTCTAAATGACCTCTAACTACGTGGTACTAAATGACCTCTAAGTACGTGCTTCTAAATGACCTCTAAGTAAATAGTTCTAAATGACCCCTAAGTACCTATTTCTAAATGACTTCTAGGTACGTACTTCCAAATGACCTCTAAGTACGTGGTTCTAAATGACCTCTAAGTACTTGGTTCTAAATGACCTCTAAGTACGTGGGTTCTTCTAATGACTTCTAAGTACGTGGTTCTAAATGTCCTCTAAGTACGTGGTTCTAAATGACCTTATATACGTAGTGCTAAATAACCTCTAAGTACGTTGGTTCTAAATGACCTCTAAGTACGTGCTTCTAAATGACCTCTAAGTTCGTTCTTCTAAATGACCTCTAGGTACGTACTTCCAAATGACATCTAAGTAAGTGGGTCTAAATGACCTCTAAGTACGTAGTTCTAAATGACCTCTAAGTTGTTGGTTCTAAATGACTTCTAAGTACGTGGTTCTAAATGACCTATAAGTACGTGGTTCTAAATGACCTCTAAGTAAGTAGTTCTAAATGACCCCTAAGTACGTAGTTCTAAATGACCTCTAAGTACGTGAATCTAAATGACCTCTAAGTACATGGTTCTAAATGACCTCTAAGTACGTAGTTCTAAATGACCTCTAAGTACGTGGGTTCTAAATTACCTCTAAGTACATGGGTTCTAAATGACCTCTAAAAAATTGGTTCTAAATAACCTCAAAGAACGTGGTTTCTAAATGACCTCTAAGTACGTGGTTCTAAAAGACCTCATATACGTAGTTCTAAATGACCTCTAAATACTTAGTTCAAATGCCCTCTAAGTACGTGGTTCTAAATGTCCTCTAAGTACGTGGTTCTAAATGACCTCATATACGTAGTTCTAAATGACCTCTAAGTACGTGGTTCTAAATGACCTCTAACTACGTGGTTCTAAATGACCTCTAAGTACGTGCTTCTAAATGACCTCTAAGTAAGTGGTTCTAAGTGATGCCTAAGTACGTAGTTCTAAATGACCTCTAAGTACGTACTTCCAAATGACTTCTAAGTAAGTGTTTCTAAATGACCTCTAAGTACTTGGTTCTAAATGACCTCTAAGTAAGTAGTTCTAAATGACCCCTAAGTACGTAGTACTAAATGACCTCTATGTACGTCGTTCTAAATGACCTCTAAGTACGTGGGTTCTAAATTACCTCTAAGTACGTGGGTTCTAAATGACCTCTAAGAAATTGGTTCTAAATAACCTCTAAGAACGTGGTTTCTAATTGATCTCTAAGTACGTGGGTTCTAAATGACTTCTAAGTACGTAGTTCTAAACGACCTCTAAGTGTTTGGTTCTAAATGACCTCTAAGTACGTTGGTTCTAAATGACCTCTAAGTACGTGGTTCAAAATGACCTCTAAGTACGTTGTTCTAAATGACCTCTAAGTACGTGGTTCTAAATGACTTCTAAGTACGTGGTTCTAAATGACCTCAGAGTACGTGGTTCTAAATGACCCCTATGTAAATAGTTCTAAATGACCCCTAAGTACCTATTTCTAAATGACCTCTAGGTACGTACTTCCAAATGACCTCTAAGTACGTGGTTCTAAATGACCTCTAAGTACTTGGTTCTAAATGACCTCTAAGTACGTAGTTCTAAATGACCTCTAAGTTGTTGGTTCTAAATGACCTCTAAGTACGTGGTTCTAAATGACCTCTAAGTACGTGGTTCTAAATGACCTCTAAGTACGTGCTTCTAAATGACCTCTAAGTAAGTAGTTCTAAATGACCCCTAAGTACGTATTTCTAAATGACCTCTAGGTACGTACTTCCAAATGACATCTAAGTAAGTGGTTCTAAATGACCTCTAAGTACGTGGTTCTAAATATCTTCTAAGTACGTATTTCTAAATGACCTCTAAGTACTTGGTTCTAAATGACCTCTAAGTACTTGGTTCTAAATGACCTCTAAGTACGTGGTTCTAAATGACCTATAAGTACGTGGTTCTAAATGACCTCTAAGTAAGTAGTTCTAAATGACCCCTAAGTCCGTAGTTCTAAATGACCTCTAAGTACGTGGGTTCTAAATTACCTCAAAGAACGTGGTTTCTAAATGACCTCTAAGTACGTGGTTCTAAAAGACCTCATATACGTAGTTCTAAATGACCTCTAAATACTTAGTTCAAATGCCCTCTAAGTACGTGGTTCTAAATGTCCTCTAAGTACGTGGTTCTAAATGACCTCATATACGTAGTTCTAAATGACCTCTAAGTACGTGGTTCTAAATGACTTCTAACTACGTGGTTCTAAATGACCTCTAAGTACGTGCTTCTAAATGACCTCTAAGTAAGTGGTTCTAAATGATGCCTAAGTACGTAGTTCTAAATGACCTCTAAGTACGTACTTCCAAATGACTTCTAAGTAAGTGGTTCTAAATGACCTCTAAGTACTTGGTTCTAAATGACCTCTAAGTAAGTAGTTCTAAATGACCCCTAAGTACGTAGTACTAAATGACCTCTATGTACGTCGTTCTAAATGACCTCTAAGTACGTGGGTTCTAAATTACCTCTAAGTACGTGGGTTCTAAATGACCTCTAAGAAATTGGTTCTAAATAACCTCTAAGAACGTGGTTTCTAATTGATCTCTAAGTACGTGGGTTCTAAATGACTTCTAAGTACGTAGTTCTAAACGACCTCTAAGTGTTTGGTTCTAAATGACCTCTAAGTACGTTTGTTCTAAATGACCTCGAAGTACGTGGTTCAAAATGACCTCTAAGTACGTTGTTCTAAATGACCTCTAAGTACGTGGTTCTAAATGACTTCTAAGTACGTGGTTCTAAATGACCTCAGAGTACGTGGTTCTAAATGACCCCTAAGTAAATAGTTCTAAATGACCCCTAAGTACCTATTTCTAAATGACCTCTAGGTACGTACTTCCAAATGACCTCTAAGTACGTGGTTCTAAATGACCTCTAAGTACTTGGTTCTAAATGACCTCTAAGTACGTAGTTCTAAATGACCTCTAAGTTGTTGGTTCTAAATGACCTCTAAGTACGTGGTTCTAAATGACCTCTAAGTACGTGGTTCTAAATGACCTCTAAGTACGTGCTTCTAAATGACCTCTAAGTAAGTAGTTCTAAATGACCCCTAAGTACGTATTTCTAAATGACCTCTAGGTACTTCCTTCCAAATGACATCTAAGTAAGTGGGTCTAAATGACCTCTAAGTACGTAGTTCTAAATGACCTCTAAGTTGTTGGTTCTAAATGACTTCTAAGTACGTGGTTCTAAATGACCTATAAGTACGTGGTTCTAAATGACCTCTAAGTAAGTAGTTCTAAATGACCCCTAAGTACGTAGTTCTAAATGACCTCTAAGTACGTGAATCTAAATGACCTCTAAGTACATGGTTCTAAATGACCTCTAAGTACGTAGTTCTAAATGACCTCTAAGTACGTGGGTTCTAAATTACCTCTAAGTACATGGGTTCTAAATGACCTCTAAGAAATTGGTTCTAAATAACCTCAAAGAACGTGGTTTCTAAATGACCTCTAAGTACGTGGTTCTAAAAGACCTCATATACGTAGTTCTAAATGACCTCTAAATACTTAGTTCAAATGCCCTCTAAGTACGTGGTTCTAAATGTCCTCTAAGTACGTGGTTCTAAATGACCTCATATACGTAGTTCTAAATGACCTCTAAGTACGTGGTTCTAAATGACCTCTAACTACGTGGTTCTAAATGACCTCTAAGTACGTGCTTCTAAATGACCTCTAAGTAAGTGGTTCTAAATGATGCCTAAGTACGTAGTTCTAAATGACCTCTAAGTACGTACTTCCAAATGACTTCTAAGTAAGTGGTTCTAAATGACCTCTAAGTACTTGGTTCTAAATGACCTCTAAGTAAGTAGTTCTAAATGACCCCTAAGTACGTAGTACTAAATGACCTCTATGTACGTCGTTCTAAATGACCTCTAAGTACGTGGGTTCTAAATTACCTCTAAGTACGTGGGTTCTAAATGACCTCTAAGAAATTGGTTCTAAATAACCTCTAAGAACGTGGTTTCTAATTGATCTCTAAGTACGTGGGTTCTAAATGACTTCTAAGTACGTAGTTCTAAACGACCTCTAAGTGTTTGGTTCTAAATGACCTCTAAGTACGTTGGTTCTAAATGACCTCTAAGTACGTGGTTCAAAATGACCTCTAAGTACGTTGTTCTAAATGACCTCTAAGTACGTGGTTCTAAATGACTTCTAAGTACGTGGTTCTAAATGACCTCAGAGTACGTGGTTCTAAATGACCCCTAAGTAAATAGTTCTAAATGACCCCTAAGTACCTATTTCTAAATGACCTCTAGGTACGTACTTCCAAATGACCTCTAAGTACGTGGTTCTAAATGACCTCTAAGTACTTGGTTCTAAATGACCTCTAAGTACGTAGTTCTAAATGACCTCTAAGTTGTTGGTTCTAAATGACCTCTAAGTACTTGGTTCTAAATGACCTCTAAGTACGTGGTTCTAAATGACCTATAAGTACGTGGTTCTAAATGACCTCTAAATAAGTAGTTCTAAATGACCCCTTAGTCCGTAGTTCTAAATGACCTCTAAGTACGTGGGTTCTAAATTACCTCAAAGAACGTGGTTTCTAAATGACCTCTAAGTACGTGGTTCTAAAAGACCTCATATACGTAGTTCTAAATGACCTCTAAATACTTAGTTCAAATGCCCTCTAAGTACGTGGTTCTAAATGTCCTCTAAGTACGTGGTTCTAAATGACCTCATATACGTAGTTCTAAATGACCTCTAAGTACGTGGTTCTAAATGACTTCTAACTACGTGGTTCTAAATGACCTCTAAGTACGTGCTTCTAAATGACCTCTAAGTAAGTGGTTCTAAATGATGCCTAAGTACGTAGTTCTAAATGACCTCTAAGTACGTACTTCCAAATGACTTCTAAGTAAGTGGTTCTAAATGACCTCTAAGTACTTGGTTCTAAATGACCTCTAAGTAAGTAGTTCTAAATGACCTGTAAGTACGTAGTACTAAATGACCTCTATGTACGTCGTTCTAAATGACCTCTAAGTACGTGGGTTCTAAATTACCTCTAAGTACGTAGGTTCTAAATGACCTCTAAGAAATTGGTTCTAAATAACCTCTAAGAACGTGGTTTCTAATTGATCTCTAAGTACGTGGGTTCTAAATGACTTCTAAGTACGTAGTTCTAAACGACCTCTAAGTGTTTGGTTCTAAATGACCTCTAAGTACGTTGGTTCTAAATGACCTCTAAGTACGTGGTTCAAAATGACCTCTAAGTACGTTGTTCTAAATGACCTCTAAGTACGTGGTTCTAAATGACTTCTAAGTACGTGGTTCTAAATGACCTCAGAGTACGTGGTTCTAAATGACCCCTAAGTAAATAGTTCTAAATGACCCCTAAGTACCTATTTCTAAATGACCTCTAGGTACGTACTTCCAAATGACCTCTAAGTACGTGGTTCTAAATGACCTCTAAGTACTTGGTTCTAAATGACCTCTAAGTACGTAGTTCTAAATGACCTCTAAGTTGTTGGTTCTAAATGACCTCTAAGTACGTGGTTCTAAATGACCTCTAAGTACGTGGTTCTAAATGACCTCTAAGTACGTGCTTCTAAATGACCTCTAAGTAAGTAGTTCTAAATGACCCCTAAGTACGTATTTCTAAATGACCTCTAGGTACGTACTTCCAAATGACATCTAAGTAAGTGGTTCTAAATGACCTCTAAGTACGTGGTTCTAAATATCTTCTAAGTACGTAGTTCTAAATGACCTCTAAGTACTTGGTTCTAAATGACCTCTAAGTACTTGGTTCTAAATGACCTCTAAGTACGTGGTTCTAAATGACCTCTAAGTACTTGGTTCTAAATGACCTCTAAGTACGTAGTTCTAAATGACCTCTAAGTTGTTGGTTCTAAATGACCTCTAAGTACGTGGTTCTAAATGACCTATAAGTACGTGGTTCTAAATGACCTCTAAGTAAGTAGTTCTAAATGACCCCTAAGTCTGTAGTTCTAAATGACCTCTAAGTACGTGGGTTCTAAATTACCTCTAAGTACGTGGTTCTAAATGACCTCTTAGTAAGTAGTTCTAAATGACCCCTAAGTACGTTGTTCTAAATGACCTCTAAGTACGTGAATCTAAATGAGCTCTAAGTACTTGGTTCTAAATGACCTCTAAGTAAGTAGTTCTAAATGACCCCTAAGTACGTAGTACTAAATGACCTCTAAGTACGTGGTTCTAAATGACCTCTAAGTACGTGGTTTCTAAATTACCTCTAAGTACGTGGTTCAAAATGACCTCTAAGTACGTTGTTCTAAATGACCTCTAAGTACGTGGTTCTAAATGACTTCTAAGTACGTGGTTCTAAATGACCTCAGAGTACGTGGTTCTAAATGACCCCTAAGTAAGTAGTTCTAAACGACCTCTAAGTATGTGGTTCTAAATGACCTCTAAGTAAGTGGTTCTAAATGACCTCTAAGTACGTAGGTTCCAAATGACCTCTGAGTACGTCGTTCTAAAAGACCTCTAAGTACGTAGTTCTAAATGACACCTAAGTACGTAGTACTAAATTATTTCTAAGTACGTAGTTCTAAATGACCTCTAAGTACGTAAGTTCTAAATGACCTCTAAGTACGTGGTTCTAAATGACCTCTAAGTACGTAGTTCTAAATGACATCTAAAAAGTTGGTTCTAAATGACCTTTAAGTACGTGGTTCTAAATGACCTCTAACTACGTGGTACTAAATGACCTCTAAGTACGTGCTTCTAAATGACCTCTAAGTAAATAGTTCTAAATGACCCCTAAGTACCTATTTCTAAATGACTTCTAGGTACGTACTTCCAAATGACCTCTAAGTACGTAGTTCTAAATGACCTCTAAGTACTTGGTTCTAAATGACCTCTAAGTACGTGGGTTCTTCTAATGACTTCTAAGTACGTGGTTCTAAATGTCCTCTAAGTACGTGGTTCTAAATGACCTTATATACGTAGTGCTAAATAACCTCTAAGTACGTTGGTTCTAAATGACCTCTAAGTACGTGCTTCTAAATGACCTCTAAGTTCGTTCTTCTAAATGACCTCTAGGTACGTACTTCCAAATGACATCTAAGTAAGTGGGTCTAAATGACCTCTAAGTACGTAGTTCTAAATGACCTCTAAGTTGTTGGTTCTAAATGACTTCTAAGTACGTGGTTCTAAATGACCTATAAGTACGTGGTTCTAAATGACCTCTAAGTAAGTAGTTCTAAATGACCCCTAAGTACGTAGTTCTAAATGACCTTTAAGTACGTGAATCTAAATGACCTCTAAGTACATGGTTCTAAATGACCTCTAAGTACGTAGTTCTAAATGACCTCTAAGTACGTGGGTTCTAAATTACCTCTAAGTACATGGGTTCTAAATGACCTCTAAGAAATTGGTTCTAAATAACCTCAAAGAACGTGGTTTCTAAATGACCTCTAAGTACGTGGTTCTAAAAGACCTCATATACGTAGTTCTAAATGACCTCTAAATACTTAGTTCAAATGCCCTCTAAGTACGTGGTTCTAAATGTCCTCTAAGTACGTGGTTCTAAATGACCTCATATACGTAGTTCTAAATGACCTCTAAGTACGTGGTTCTAAATGACCTCTAACTAAGTGGTTCTAAATGACCTCTAAGTACGTGCTTCTAAATGACCTCTAAGTAAGTGGTTCTAAATGATGCCTAAGTACGTAGTTCTAAATGACCTCTAAGTACGTACTTCCAAATGACTTCTAAGTAAGTGGTTCTAAATAACCTCTAAGTACTTGGTTCTAAATGACCTCTAAGTAAGTAGTTCTAAATGACCCCTAAGTACGTAGTACTAAATGACCTCTATGTACGTCGTTCTAAATGACCTCTAAGTACGTGGGTTCTAAATTACCTCTAAGTACGTGGGTTCTAAATGACCTCTAAGAAATTGGTTCTAAATAACCTCTAAGAACGTGGTTTCTAATTGATCTCTAAGTACGTGGGTTCTAAATGACTTCTAAGTACGTAGTTCTAAACGACCTCTAAGTGTTTGGTTCTAAATGACCTCTAAGTACGTTGGTTCTAAATGACCTCTAAGTACGTGGTTCAAAATGACCTCTAAGTACGTTGTTCTAAATGACCTCTAAGTACGTGGTTCTAATGACTTCTAAGTACGTGGTTCTAAATGACCTCAGAGTACGTGGTTCTAAATGACCCCTAAGTAAATAGTTCTAAATGACCCCTAAGTACCTATTTCTAAATGACCTCTAGGTACGTACTTCCAAATGACCTCTAAGTACGTGGTTCTAAATGACCTCTAAGTACTTGGTTCTAAATGACCTCTAAGTACGTAGTTCTAAATGACCTCTAAGTTGTTGGTTCTAAATGACCTCTAAGTACGTGGTTCTAAATGACCTCTAAGTACGTGGTTCTAAATGACCTCTAAGTACGTGCTTCTAAATGACCTCTAAGTAAGTAGTTCTAAATGACCCCTAAGTACGTATTTCTAAATGACCTCTAGGTACGTACTTCCAAATGACATCTAAGTAAGTGGTTCTAAATGACCTCTAAGTACGTGGTTCTAAATATCTTCTAAGTACGTAGTTCTAAATGACCTCTAAGTACTTGGTTCTAAATGACCTCTAAGTACTTGGTTGTAAATGACCTCTAAGTACGTGGTTCTAAATGACCTATAAGTACGTGGTTCTAAATGACCTCTAAGTAAGTAGTTCTAAATGACCCCTAAGTCCGTAGTTCTAAATGACCTCTAAGTACGTGGGTTCTAAATTACCTCAAAGAACGTGGTTTCTAAATGACCTCTAAGTACGTGGTTCTAAAAGACCTCATATACGTAGTTCTAAATGACCTCTAAATACTTAGTTCAAATGCCCTCTAAGTACGTGGTTCTAAATGTCCTCTAAGTACGTGGTTCTAAATGACCTCATATACGTAGTTCTAAATGACCTCTAAGTACGTGGTTCTAAATGACTTCTAACTACGTGGTTCTAAATGACCTCTAAGTACGTGCTTCTAAATGACCTCTAAGTAAGTGGTTCTAAATGATGCCTAAGTACGTAGTTCTAAATGACCTCTAAGTACGTACTTCCAAATGACTTCTAAGTAAGTGGTTCTAAATGACCTCTAAGAACTTGGTTCTAAATGACCTCTAAGTAAGTAGTTCTAAATGACCTGTAAGTACGTAGTACTAAATGACCTCTATGTACGTCGTTCTAAATGACCTCTAAGTACGTGGGTTCTAAATTACCTCTAAGTACGTGGGTTCTAAATGACCTCTAAGAAATTGGTTCTAAATAACCTCTAAGAACGTGGTTTCTAATTGATCTCTAAGTACGTGGGTTCTAAATGACTTCTAAGTACGTAGTTCTAAACGACCTCTAAGTGTTTGGTTCTAAATGACCTCTAAGTACGTTGGTTCTAAATGACCTCTAAGTACGTGGTTCAAAATGACCTCTAAGTACGTTGTTCTAAATGACCTCTAAGTACGTGGTTCTAAATGACTTCTAAGTACGTGGTTCTAAATGACCTCAGAGTACGTGGTTCTAAATGACCCCTAAGTAAATAGTTCTAAATGACCCCTAAGTACCTATTTCTAAATGACCTCTAGGTACGTACTTCCAAATGACCTCTAAGTACGTGGTTCTAAATGACCTCTAAGTACTTGGTTCTAAATGACCTCTAAGTACGTAGTTCTAAATGACCTCTAAGTTGTTGGTTCTAAATGACCTCTAAGTACGTGGTTCTAAATGACCTCTAAGTACGTGGTTCTAAATGACCTCTAAGTACGTGCTTCTAAATGACCTCTAAGTTGTTGGTTCTAAATGACCTCTAAGTACGTGGTTCTAAATGACCTATAAGTACGTGGTTCTAAATGACCTCTAAGTAAGTAGTTCTAAATGACCCCTAAGTCCGTAGTTCTAAATGACCTCTAAGTACGTGGGTTCTAAATTACCTCTAAGTACGTGGTTCTAAATGACCTCTAAGTAAGTAGTTCTAAATGACCCCTAAGTACGTTGTTCTAAATGACCTCTAAGTACGTGAATCTAAATGACCTCTAAGTACTTGGTTCTAAATGACCTCTAAGTAAGTAGTTCTAAATGACCCCTAAGTACGTAGTACTAAATGACCTCTAAGTACGTAGTTCTAAATGACCTCTAAGTACGTTTATTTCTAAATTACCTCTAAGTACGTGGTTCAAAATGACCTCTAAGTACGTTGTTCTAAATGACCTCTAAGTACGTGGTTCTAAATGACTTCTAAGTACGTGGTTCTAAATGACCTCAGAGTACGTGGTTCTAAATGACCCCTAAGTAAGTAGTTCTAAACGACCTCTAAGTATGTGGTTCTAAATGACCTCTAAGTAAGTGGTTCTAAATGACCTCTAAGTACGTAGGTTCCAAATGACCTCTGAGTACGTCGTTCTAAAAGACCTCTAAGTACGTAGTTCTAAATGACACCTAAGTACGTAGTACTAAATTATTTCTAAGTACGTAGTTCTAAATGACCTCTAAGTACGTAAGTTCTAAATGACCTCTAAGTACGTGGTTCTAAATGACCTCTAAGTACGTAGTTCTAAATGACATCTAAAAAGTTGGTTCTAAATGACCTTTAAGTACGTGGTTCTAAATGACCTCTAACTACGTGGTACTAAATGACCTCTAAGTACGTGCTTCTAAATGACCTCTAAGTAAATAGTTCTAAATGACCCCTAAGTACCTATTTCTAAATGACTTCTAGGTACGTACTTCCAAATGACCTCTAAGTACGTGGTTCTAAATGACCTCTAAGTACTTGGTTCTAAATGACCTCTAAGTACGTGGGTTCTTCTAATGACTTCTAAGTACGTGGTTCTAAATGTCCTCTAAGTACGTGGTTCTAAATGACCTTATATACGTAGTGCTAAATAACCTCTAAGTACGTTGGTTCTAAATGACCTCTAAGTACGTGCTTCTAAATGACCTCTAAGTTCGTTCTTCTAAATGACCTCTAGGTACGTACTTCCAAATGACATCTAAGTAAGTGGGTCTAAATGACCTCTAAGTACGTAGTTCTAAATGACCTCTAAGTTGTTGGTTCTAAATGACTTCTAAGTACGTGGTTCTAAATGACCTATAAGTACGTGGTTCTAAATGACCTCTAAGTAAGTAGTTCTAAATGACCCCTAAGTACGTAGTTCTAAATGACCTCTAAGTACGTGAATCTAAATGACCTCTAATTACATGGTTCTAAATGACCTCTAAGTACGTAGTTCTAAATGACCTCTAAGTACGTGGGTTCTAAATTAGCTCTAAGTACATGGGTTCTAAATGACCTCTAAGAAATTGGTTCTAAATAACCTCAAAGAACGTGGTTTCTAAATGACCTCTAAGTACGTGGTTCTAAAAGACCTCATATACGTAGTTCTAAATGACCTCTAAATACTTAGTTCAAATGCCCTCTAAGTACGTGGTTCTAAATGTCCTCTAAGTACGTGGTTCTAAATGACCTCATATACGTAGTTCTAAATGACCTCTAAGTACGTGGTTCTAAATGACCTCTAACTACGTGGTTCTAAATGATCTCTAAGTACGTGCTTCTAAATGACCTCTAAGTAAGTGGTTCTAAATGATGCCTAAGTACGTAGTTCTAAATGACCTCTAAGTACGTACTTCCAAATGACTTCTAAGTAAGTGGTTCTAAATGACCTCTAAGTACTTGGTTCTAAATGACCTCTAAGTAAGTAGTTCTAAATGACCCCTAAGTACGTAGTACTAAATGACCTCTATGTACGTCGTTCTAAATGACCTCTAAGTACGTGGGTTCTAAATTACCTCTAAGTACGTGGGTTCTAAATGACCTCTAAGAAATTGGTTCTAAATAACCTCTAAGAACGTGGTTTCTAATTGATCTCTAAGTACGTGGGTTCTAAATGACTTCTAAGTACGTAGTTCTAAACGACCTCTAAGTGTTTGGTTCTAAATGACCTCTAAGTACGTAGGTTCTAAATGACCTCTAAGTACGTGGTTCAAAATGACCTCTAAGTACGTTGTTCTAAATGACCTCTAAGTACGTGGTTCTAAATGACTTCTAAGTACGTGGTTCTAAATGACCTCAGAGTACGTGGTTCTAAATGACCCCTATGTAAATAGTTCTAAATGACCCCTAAGTACCTATTTCTAAATGACCTCTAGGTACGTACTTCCAAATGACCTCTAAGTACGTGGTTCTAAATGACCTCTAAGTACTTGGTTCTAAATGACCTCTAAGTACGTAGTTCTAAATGACCTCTAAGTTGTTGGTTCTAAATGACCTCTAAGTACGTGGTTCTAAATGACCTCTAAGTACGTGGTTCTAAATGACCTCTAAGTACGTGCTTCTAAATGACCTCTAAGTAAGTAGTTCTAAATGACCCCTAAGTACGTATTTCTAAATGACCTCTAGGTACGTACTTCCAAATGACATCTAAGTAAGTGGTTCTAAATGACCTCTAAGTACGTGGTTCTAAATATCTTCTAAGTACGTAGTTCTAAATGACCTCTAAGTACTTGGTTCTAAATGACCTCTAATTACTTGGTTCTAAATGACCTCTAAGTACGTGGTTCTAAATAACCTCTAAATACTTGGTTCTAAATGACCTCTAAGTACGTAGTTCTAAATGACCTCTAAGTTGTTGGTTCTAAATGACCTCTAAGTACGTGGTTCTAAATGACCTATAAGTACGTGGTTCTAAATGACCTCTAAGTAAGTAGTTCTAAATGACCCCTAAGTCCGTAGTTCTAAATGACCTCTAAGTACGTGGGTTCTAAATTACCTCTAAGTACGTGGTTCTAAATGACCTCTAAGTAAGTAGTTCTAAATGACCCCTAAGTACGTTGTTCTAAATGACCTCTAAGTACGTGAATCTAAATGACCTCTAAGTACTTGGTTCTAAATGACCTCTAAGTAAGTAGTTCTAAATGACCCCTAAGTACGTAGTACTAAATGACCTCTAAGTACGTAGTTCTAAATGACCTCTAAGTACGTGGTTTCTAAATTACCTCTAAGTACGTGGTTCAAAATGACCTCTAAGTACGTTGTTCTAAATGACCTCTAAGTACGTGGTTCTAAATGACTTCTAAGTACGTGGTTCTAAATGACCTCAGAGTACGTGGTTCTAAATGACCCCTAAGTAAGTAGTTCTAAACGACCACTAAGTATGTGGTTCTAAATGACCTCTAAGTAAGTGGTTCTAAATGACCTCTAAGTACGTAGGTTCCAAATGACCTCTGAGTACGTCGTTCTAAAAGACCTCTAAGTACGTAGTTCTAAATGACACCTAAGTACGTAGTACTAAATTATTTCTAAGTACGTAGTTCTAAATGACCTCTAAGTACGTAGTTCTAAATGACCTCACGTAAGTTCTAAATGACCTCTAAGTACGTGGTTCTAAATGACCTCTAAGTACGTAGTTCTAAATGACATCTAAAAAGTTGGTTCTAAATGACCTTTAAGTACGTGGTTCTAAATGACCTCTAACTACGTGGTACTAAATGACCTCTAAGTACGTGCTTCTAAATGACCTCTAAGTAAATAGTTCTAAATGACCCCTAAGTACCTATTTCTAAATGACCTCTAGGTACGTACTTCCAAATGACCTCTAAGTACGTGGTTCTAAATGATCTCTAAGTACTTGGTTCTAAATGACCTCTAAGTACGTAGTTCTAAATGACCTCTAAGTTGTTGGTTCTAAATGACCTCTAAGTACGTGGTTCTAAATGACCTCTAAGTACGTGGTTCTAAATGACCTCTAAGTACGTGGTTCTAAATATCTTCTAAGTACGTAGTTCTAAATGACCTCTAAGTACTTGGTTCTAAATGACCTCTAAGTACTTGGTTCTAAATGACCTCTAAGTACGTGGTTCTAAATGACCTCTAAGTACTTGGTTCTAAATGACCTCTAAGTTCGTAGTTCTAAATGACCCTTTAAGTTGTTGGTTCTAAATGACCTCTAAGTACGTGGTTCTAAATGACCTATAAGTACGTGGTTCTAAATGACCTCTAAGTAAGTAGTTCTAAATGACCCCTAAGTACGTAGTTCTAAATGACCTCTAAGTACGTGGGTTCTAAATTACCTCTAAGTATGTGGTTCTAAATGACCTCTAAGTAAGTAGTTCTAAATGACCCCTAAGTACGTTGTTCTAAATGACCTCTAAGTACGTGAATCTAAATGACCTCTAAGTACTTGGTTCTAAATGACCTCTAAGTAAGTAGTTCTAAATGACCCCTAAGTACGTAGTACTAAATGACCTCTAAGTACGTAGTTCTAAATGACCTCTAAGTACGTGGTTTCTAAATTACCTCTACGTACGTGGGTTCCAAATGACCTCTAGGAAATTGGTTCTAAATAACCTCTAAGAACGTGGTTTCTAAATGACCTCTAAGTACGTGGGTTCTAAATGACTTCTAAGTACGTAGTTCTAAACGACCTCTAAGTGTTTGGTTCAAAATGACCTCTAAGTACGTTGGTTCTAAATGACCTCTAAGTACGTGGTTTAAAATGACCTCTAAGTACGTTGTTCTAAATGACCTCTAAGTACGTGGTTCTAAATGACTTCTAAGTACGTGGTTCTAAATGACCTCAGAGTACGTGGTTCTAAATGACCCCTAAGTAAGTAGTTCTAAACGACCTCTAAGTATGTGGTTCTAAATGACCTCTAAGTAAGTGGTTCTAAATGACCTCTAAGTACGTAGGTTCCAAATGACCTCTGAGTACGTCGTTCTAAATGACCTCTAAGTACGTAGTTCTAAATGACACCTAAGTACGTAGTACTAAATTACCTCTAAGTACGTAGTTCTAAATGACCTCTAAGTACGTAAGTTCTAAATGACCTCTAAGTACGTGGTTCTAAATGACCTCTAAGTACGTAGTTCTAAATGACATCTAAAAAGTTGGTTCTAAATGACCTTTAAGTACGTGGTTCTAAATGACCTCTAACCACGTGGTACTAAATGACCTCTAAGTACGTGCTTCTAAATGACCTCTAAGTAAATAGTTCTAAATGACCCCTAAGTACGTATTTCTAAATGACCTCTGGGTACGTACTTCCAAATGACATCTAAGTAAGTGGTTCTAAATTACCTCTAAGTACGTGGTTCTAAATGTCCTCTAAGTACGTGGTTCTAAATGACCTCATATACGTAGTTCTAAATGACCTCTAAGTACGTGGGTTCTAAATGACCCCTAAGTTCGTAGTTCTAAACGACCTATAAATACGTAGTTCTAAATGACCTCTAAGTACGTAGTTCTAAATGACCTCGATGTACGTGGTTCTAAAGGACCTCTAAGTACGTAGTTCTAAATGACCTCTAAAAAGTTGGTTCTAAATGACCTCTAAGTACGTGGTTCTAAATATCTTCTAAGTACGTAGTTCTAAATGACCTCTAAGTACTGGGTTCTAAATGACCTCTAAGTACGTGGTTCTAAATGACCTCTAAGTACGTGGTTCTAAATGACCTATAAGTACGTGGTTCTAAATGACCTCTAAGTAAGTAGTTCTAAATGACCCCTAAGTACGTAGTTCTAAATGACCTCTAAGTACGTGAATCTAAATGACCTCTAAGTACTTGGTTCTAAATGACCTCTAAGTAAGTAGTTCTAAATGACCCCTAAGTACGTAGTACTAAATGACCTCTAAGTACGTAGTTCTAAATGACCTCTAAGAAGTTGGTTCTAAATAACCTCTAAGAACGTGGTTTCTAAATGACCTCTAAGTACGTGGGTTCTAAATGACCTCTAAGTACGTAGTTCTAAACGACCTCTAAGTGTTTGGTTCTAAATGACCTCTAAGTACGTTGGTTCTAAATGACCTCTAAGTACGTGCTTCTAAATGACCTCTAAGTACGTGCTTCTAAATGACCTCTAGGTACGTACTTCCAAATGACATCTAAGTAAGTGGTTCTAAATGACCTCTAAGTACGTTGTTCTAGATGACCTCTAAGTACGTGGTTCTAAATGACCTCTATGTACGTGCTTCTAAATGACCTCTAAGTACGTAGTTCTAAATAATCATAAGTACGTGGATTTAAATGACCTTAAAGTACGTAGTTCTAAATGACCTCTAAGTACGTAGTTCTAAATGACCTCTAAGTATGTGGTTCTAAATGACCTCTAAGTAAGTGGTTCTAAATGACCTCTAAATACTTAGTTCAAATGCCCTCTAAGTACGTGGTTCTAAATGTCCTCTAAGTACGTGGTTCTAAATGACCTCATATACGTAGTTCTAAATGACCTCTAAGTACGTGGTTCTAAATGACCTCTAACTACGTGGTTTTAAATGACCTCTAAGTACGTGCTTCTAAATGACCTCTAAGTAAGTGGTTCTAAATGATGCCTAAGTACGTAGTTCTAAATGACCTCTAAGTACGTACTTCCAAATGACTTCTAAGTAAGTGGTTCTAAATGACCTCTAAGTACGTGGTTCTAAATGTCCTCTAAGTACGTGGTTCTAAAAGACCTCATATACGTAGTTCTAAATGACCTCTAAGTACGTGGGTTCTAAATGACAACTAAGTTCGTAGTTCTAAATGACCTCTAAGTACGTAGCTCTAAATGACCTCTAAGTACGTAGTTCTAAATGACCTCTATGTACGTGGTTCTATATGACCTCTAAGTACGTGGGTCTAAATGACCTCTCAGTACGTGGTTCTAAATGACCTCGGAGTAAGTGGTTCTAAATGACATCTAAGTACGTAGTTCTAAATGACCTCTAAATAGTTGGTTCTAAATGACCTCTAAGTACGTGGTTCTAAATATCTTCTAAGTACGTAGTTCTAAATGACGTCTAAGTACGTAGTTCTAAATACCTCTAGATACGTAGTTTCAAATGACCTCTAAGTATGTGGTTCTAAATGACCTCTAAGTACGTAGTTCTAAATGACCTCTAAGTACGAAGTCCTAAATGACCTCTAAGAACGTAGTTCTATAACACCTCTAAGTACGTAGTTCTAAATGACCCCTAAGTTCGTAGTTCTAAATGACCTCTAAGTACGAGGTTCTAAATGACCTCTAAGTACGTGGTTCTAAATGACCTCTAAGTACTTGGTTTTAAATGACATCTAAGTCAGTAGTTCTAAATGACACCTAAGTACGTGGTTCTAAATGACCTCTAAGTAAATAGTTCTAAATGACCCCTAAGTACCTATTTCTAAATGACCTCTAGGTACGTACTTCCAAATGACCTCTAAGTACGTGGTTCTAAATGACCTCTAAGTACTTGGTTCTAAATGACCTCTAAGTACGTAGTTCTAAATGACCTCACGTAAGTTCTAAATGACCTCTAAGTACGTGGTTCTAAATGACCTCTAAGTACTTGGTTCTAAATGACCTCTAAGTACGTAGTTCTAAATGACCTCTAAGTTGTTGGTTCTAAATGACCTCTAAGTACGTGGTTCTAAATGACCTCTAAGTACGTGCTTCTAAATGAACTCTAAGTAAGTAGTTCTAAATGACCCCTAAGTACGTATTTCTAAATGACCTCTAGGTACGTACTTCCAAATGACATCTAAGTAAGTGGTTCTAAATGACCTCTAAGTACGTGGTTCTAAATATCTTCTAAGTACGTAGTTCTAAATGACCTCTAAGTACTTGGTTCTAAATGACCTCTAAGTACTTGGTGCTAAATGACCTCTAAGTACGTGGTTCTAAATGACCTCTAAGTACTTGGTTCTAAATGACCTCTAAGTACGTAGTTCTAAATGACCTCTAAGTTGTTGGTTCTAAATGACCTCTAAGTACGTGGTTCTAAATGACCTATAAGTACGTGGTTCTAAATGACCTCTAAGTAAGTAGTTCTAAATGACCCCTAAGTACGTAGTTCTAAATGACCTCTAAGTACGTGGGTTCTAAATTACCTCTAAGTACGTGGTTCTAAATGACCTCTAAGTAAGTAGTTCTAAATGACCCCTAAGTACGTTGTTCTAAATGACCTCTAAGTACGTGAATCTAAATGACCTCTAAGTACGTAGTACTAAATGACCTCTAAGTAAGTAGTTCTAAATGACCCCTAAGTACGTTGTTCTAAATGACCTTTAAGTACGTGAATCTAAATGACCTCTAAGTACTTGGTTCTAAATGACCTCTAAGTAAGTAGTTCTAAATGACCCCTAAGTACGTAGTACTAAATGACCTCTAAGTACGTAGTTCTAAATGACCTCTAAGTACGTGGTTTCTAAATTACCTCTAAGTACGTGGTTCAAAATGACCTCTAAGTACGTTGTTCTAAATGACCTCTAAGTACGTGGTTCTAAATGACTTCTAAGTACGTGGTTCTAAATGACCTCAGAGTACGTGGTTCTAAATGACCCCTAAGTAAGTAGTTCTAAACGACCTCTAAGTATGTGGTTCTAAATGACCTCTAAGTAAGTGGTTCTAAATGACCTCTAAGTACGTAGTTCTAAATGACACCTAAGTACGTAGTTCTAAATGACCCCTAAGTACGTATTTCTAAATGACCTCTAGGTACGTACTTCCAAATGACATCTAAGTAAGTGGTTCTAAATGACCTCTAAGTACGTGGTTCTAAATATCTTCTAAGTACGTAGTTCTAAATGACCTCTAAGTACTTGGTTCTAAATGACCTCTAAGTACTTGGTTCTAAATGACCTCTAAGTACGTGGTTCTAAATGACCTCTAAGTACTTGGTTCTAAATGACCTCTAAGTACGTAGTTCTAAATGACCTCTAAGTTGTTGGTTCTAAATGACCTTTAAGAACGTGGTTCTAAATGACCTATAAGTACGTGGTTCTAAATGACCTCTAAGTAAGTAGTTCTAAATGACCCCTATATACGTAGTTCTAAATGACCTCTAAGTACGTGGGTTCTAAATTACCTCTAAGTATGTGGTTCTAAATGACCTCTAAGTAAGTAGTTCTAAATGACCCCTAAGTACGTTGTTCTAAATGACCTCTAAGTACGTGAATCTAAATGACCTCTAAGTACTTGGTTCTAAATGACCTCTAAGTAAGTAGTTCTAAATGACCCCTAAGTACGTAGTACTAAATGACCTCTAAGTACGTAGTTCTAAATGACCTCTAAGTACGTGGTTTCTAAATTACCTCTACGTACGTGGGTTCTAAATGACCTTTAAGAAATTGGTTCTAAATAACCTCTAAGAACGTGGTTTCTAAATGACCTCTAAGTACGTGGGTTCTAAATGACTTCTAAGTACGTAGTTCTAAACGACCTCTAAGTGTTTGGTTCAAAATGACCTCTAAGTACGTTGGTTCTGAATGACCTCTAAGTACGTGGTTTAAAATGACCTCTAAGTACGTTGTTCTAAATGACCTCTAAGTACGTGGTTCTAAATGACTTCTAAGTACGTGGTTCTAAATGACCTCAGAGTACGTGGTTCTAAATGACCCCTAAGTAAGTAGTTCTAAACGACCTCTAAGTATGTGGTTCTAAATGACCTCTAAGTAAGTGGTTCTAAATGACCTCTAAGTACGTAGGTTCCAAATGACCTCTGAGTACGTCGTTCTAAATGACGTCTAAGTACGTAGTTCTAAATGACACCTAAGTACGTAGTACTAAATTACCTCTAAGTACGTAGTTCTAAATGACCTCTAAGTACGTAAGTTCTAAATGACCTCTAAGTACGTGGTTCTAAATGACCTCTAAGTACGTAGTTCTAAATGACATCTAAAAAGTTGGTTCTAAATGACCTTTAAGTACGTGGTTCTAAATGACCTCTAACTACGTGGTACTAAATGACCTCTAAGTACGTGCTTCTAAATGACCTCTAAGTAAATAGTTCTAAATGACCCCTAAGTACGTATTTCTAAATGACCTCTAGGTACGTACTTTTAAATGACATCTAAGTAAGTGGTTCTAAATTACCTCTAAGTACGTGGTCCTAAATGTCCTCTAAGTACGTGGTTCTAAATGACCTCATATACGTAGTTCTAAATGACCTCTAAGTACGTGGGTTCTAAATGACCCCTAAGTTCGTAGTTCTAAACGACCTATAAATACGTAGTTCTAAATGACCTCTAAGTACGTAGTTCTAAATGACCTCGATGTACGTGGTTCTAAAGGACCTCTAAGTACGTAGTTCTAAATGACCTCTAAAAAGTTGGTTCTAAATGACCTCTAAGTACGTGGGTCTAAATATCTTCTAAGTACGTAGTTCTAAATGACCTCTAAGTACTGGGTTCTAAATGACCTCTAAGTACGTGGTTCTAAATGACCTCTAAGTACGTGGTTCTAAATGACCTATAAGTACGTGGTTCTAAATGACCTCTAAGTAAGTAGTTCTAAATGACCCCTAAGTACGTAGTTCTAAATGACCTCTAAGTACGTGAATCTAAATGACCTCTAAGTACTTGGTTCAAAATGACCTCTAAGTAAGTAGTTCTAAATGACCCCTAAGTTCGTAGTTCTAAACGACCTATAAATACGTAGTTCTAAATGACCTCTAAGTACGTAGTTCTAAATGACCTCGATGTACGTGGTTCTAAAGGACCTCTAAGTACGTAGTTCTAAATGACCTCTAAAAAGTTGGTTCTAAATGACCTCTAAGTACGTGGGTCTAAATATCTTCTAAGTACGTAGTTCTAAATGACCTCTAAGTACTGGGTTCTAAATGACCTCTAAGTACGTGGTTCTAAATGACCTCTAAGTACGAGGTTCTAAATGACCTCTAAGTACTTGGTTCAAAATGACCTCTAAGTAAGTAGTTCTAAATGACCTCTAAGAAGTTGGTTCTAAATAACCTCTAAGAACGTGGTTTCTAAATGACCTCTAAGTACGTGGGTTCTAAATGACCTCTAAGTACGTAGTTCTAAACGACCTCTAAGTATTTGGTTCTAAATGACCTCTAAGTACGTTGGTTCTAAATGACCTCTAAGTACGTGCTTCTAAATGACCTCTAAGTACGTGCTTCTAAATGACCTCTAAGTACGTGGTTCTAAATGACCTCTATGTACGTGCTTCTAAATGACCTCTAAGTACGTAGTTCTAAATGATCATAAGTACGTGGATTTAAATGACCTTAAAGTACGTAGTTCTAAATGACCTCTAAGTACGTAGTTCTAAATGACCTCTAAGTATGTGGTTCTAAATGACCTCTAAGTAAGTGGTTCTAAATGACCTCTAAATACTTAGTTCAAATGCCCTCTAAGTACGTGGTTCTAAATGTCCTCTAAGTACGTGGTTCTAAATGACCTCATATACGTAGTTCTAAATGACCTCTAAGTACGTGGTTCTAAATGACCTCTAACTACGTGGTTCTAAATGACCTCTAAGTACGTGCTTCTAAATGACCTCTAAGTAAGTGTTTCTAAATGTTGCCTAAGTACGTAGTTCTAAATGACCTCTAAGTACGTACTTCCAAATGACTTCTAAGTAAGTGGTTCTAAATGTCCTCTAAGTACGTGGTTCTAAAAGACGTCATATACGTAGTTCTAAATGACCTCTAAGTACGTGGGTTCTAAATGACAACTAAGTTCGTAGTTCTAAATGACCTCTAAGTACGTAGCTCTAAATGACCTCTAAGTACGTAGTTCTAAATGACCTCTATGTACGTGGTTCTATATGACCTCTAAGTACGTGGGCTCTAAATGACATCTGAGTACGTGGTTCTAAATGACCTCTAAGTACGTAGTTCTAAATGATCTCTAAGTTGTTGGTTCTAAATGACCTCTAAGTACGTGGGTCTAAATAACCTCTCAGTACGTGGTTCTAAATGACCTCTAAGTACGTGGTTCTACTTGACATCTAAGTACGTAGTTCTAAATGACCTCTAAATAGTTGGTTCTAAATGACCTCTAAGTACGTGGTTCTAAATATCTTCTAAGTACGTAGTTCTAAATGACGTCTAATTTACGTAGTTCTAAATACCTCTAGATACGTAGTTCCAAATGACCTCTAAGTATGTGGTTCTAAATGACCTCTAAGTACGTAGTTCTAAATGACCTCTAAGTACGAAGTCCTAAATGACCTCTAAGAACGTAGTTCTATAACACCTCTAAGTACGTAGTTCTAAATGACCCCTAAGTTCGTAGTTCTAAATGACCTCTAAGTACGAGGTTCTAAATGACCTCTAAGTACGTGGTTCTAAATGACCTCTAAGTACTTGGTTTTAAATGACATCTAAGTCAGTAGTTCTAAATGACACCTAAGTACGTGGTTCTAAATGTCCTCTAAGTAAGTGGTTCTAAATGACCTCATATACGTAGTTCTAAATCACCTCTAAGTACGAGGTTCTAAATGACCTCTAACTACGTGGTTCTAAATGACCTCTAAGTACGTGCTTCTAAATGACCTCTAGGTACGTACTTCCAAATGACATCTAAGTAAGTGGTTCTAAATGACCTCTAAGTACGTTGTTCTAGATGACCTCTAACTACGTGGTTCTAAATGACCTCTATGTACGTGCTTCTAAATGACCTCTAAGTACGTAGTACTTAATGACCATAACTACGTGGATTTAAATGACCTTTAAGTACGTGGTTCTAAATGACCTCTAACTACGTGGTACTAAATGACCTCTAAGTACGTGCTTCTAAATGACCTCTAAGTAAATAGTTCTAAATGACCCCTAAGTACCTATTTCTAAATGACCTCTAGGTACGTACTTCCAAATGACCTCTAAGTACGTGGTTCTAAATGACCTCTAAGTACTTGGTTCTAAATAACCTCTAAGTACGTAGTTCTAAATGACCTCACGTAAGTTCTAAATGACCTCTAATTACGTAGTTCTAAATGACATCTAAAAAGTTGGTTCTAAATGACCTTTAAGTACGTAGTTCTAAATGACCTCTAACTACGTGGCACTAAATGACCTCTAAGTACGTGCTTCTAAATGACCCCTAAGTAAATAGTTCTAAATGACCCCTAAGTACCTATTTCTAAATGACCTCTAAGTACGTACTTCCAAATGACCTCTAAGTACGTGGTTCTAAATGACCTCTAAGTACTTGGTTCTAAATGACCTCTAAGTACGTAGTTCTAAATGACCTCTAAGTTGTTGGTTCTAAATGACCTCTAAGTACGTGGTTCTAAATGACCTCTAAGTACGTGCTTCTAAATGACCTCTAAGTAAGTAGTTCTAAATGACCCCTAAGTACGTATTTCTAAATGAACTCTAGGTACGTACTTCCAAATGACATCTAAGTAAGTGGTTCTAAATGACCTCTAAGTACGTGGTTCTAAATATCTTCTAAGTACGTAGTTCTAAATAACCTCCAAGTACTTGGTTCTAAATGACCTCTAAGTACTTGGTTCTAAATGACCTCTAAGTACGTGGTTCTAAATGACCTCTAAGTACTTGGTTCTAACTGACCTCTAAGTACGTAGTTCTAAATGACCTCTAAGTTGTTGGTTCTAAATGACCTCTAAGTACGTGGTTCTAAATGACCTATAAGTACGTGGTTCTAAATGACCTCTAAGTAAGTAGTTCTAAATGACCCCTAAGTACGTAGTTCTAAATGACCTCTAAGTACGTGGGTTCTAAATTACCTCTAAGTACGTGGTTCTAAATGACCTCTAAGTAAGTAGTTCTAAATGACCCCTAAGTACGTTGTTCTAAATGACCTCTAAGTACATGAATCTAAATGACCTCTAAGTACTTGGTTCTAAATGACCTCTAAGTAAGTAATTCTAAATGACCCATAAGTACGTAGTACTCAATGACCTCTAAGTACGTAGTTCTAAATGACCTCTAAGTACGTGGGTTCTAAATTACCTTTAAGTACGTGGGTTCTAAATGACCTCTAAGAAATTGGTTCTAAATAACCTCTAAGAACGTGGTTTCTAAATGACCTCTAAGTACGTGGGTTCTAAATGACTTCTAAGTACGTAGTTCTAAACGATCTCTAAGTGTTTGGTTCAAAATGACCTCTATGTACGTTGGTTCTAAATGACTTCTAAGTACGTGGTTTAAAATGACCTCTAAGTACGTTGTTCTAAATGACCTCTAAGTACGTGGTTCTAAATGACTTCTAAATACGTGGTTCTAAATGACCTCAGAGTACGTGGTTCTAAATGACCCCTAAGTAAGTAGTTCTAAACGACCTCTAAGTATGTGGTTCTAAATGACCTCTAAGTAAGTGGTTCTAAATGACCTCTAAGTACGTAGGTTCCAAATGACCTCTGAGTACGTCGTTCTAAATGACCTCTAAGTACGTAGTTCTAAATGACACCTAAGTACGTAGTACTAAATTACCTCTAAGTACGTAGTTCTAAATGACCTCTAAGTACGTAAGTTCTAAATGACCTCTAAGTACGTGGTTCTAAATGACCTCTAAGTACGTAGTTCTAAATGACATCTAAAAAGTTGGTTCTAAATGACCTTTAAGTACGTGGTTCTAAATGACCTCTAACTACGTGGTACTAAATGACCTCTAAGAACGTGCTTCTAAATGACCTCTAAGTAAATAGTTCTAAATGACCCCTAAGTACGTATTTCTAAATGACCTCTAGGTACGTACTTCCTAATGACATCTAAGTAAGTGGTTCTAAATTACCTCTAAGTACGTGGTTCTAAATGTCCTCTAAGTACGTGGTTCTAAATGACCTCATATACGTAGTTCTAAATGACCTCTAAGTACGTTGGTTCTAAATGACCCCTAAGTTCGTAGTTCTAAACGACCTATAAATACGTAGTTCTAAATGACCTCTAAGTACGTAGTTCTAAATGACCTCTATGTACGTGGTTCTAAAGGACCTCTAAGTACGTAGTTCTAAATGACCTCTAAAAAGTTGGTTCTAAATGACCTCTAAGTACGTGGTTCTAAATATCTTCTAAGTACGTAGTTCTAAATGACCTCTAAGTACTGGGTTCTAAATGACCTCTAAGTACGTGGTTCTAAATGACCTCTAAGTACGTGGGTTCTTCTAATGACTTCTAAGTACGTGGTTCTAAATGTCCTCTAAGTACGTGGTTCTAAATGACCTTATATACGTAGTGCTAAATAACCTCTAGGTACGTTGGTTCTAAATGACCTCTAAGTACGTGCTTCTAAATGACCTCTAAGTACGTTCTTCTAAATGACCTCTAGGTACGTACTTCCAAATGACATCTAAGTAAGTGGGTCTAAATGACCTCTAAGTACGTAGTTCTAAATGACCTCTAAGTTGTTGGTTCTAAATGACCTCTAAGTACGTGGTTCTAAATGACCTATAAGTACGTGGTTCTAAATGACCACTAAGTAAGTAGTTCTAAATGACCCCTAAGTACGTAGTTCTAAATGACCTATAAGTACGTGAATCTAAATGACTTCTAAGTACATGGTTCTAAATAACCTCTAAGTACGTAGTTCTAAATGACCTCTAAGTACGTGGGTTCTAAATTACCTCTAAGTACATGGGTTCTAAATGACCTCTAAGAAATTGGTTCTAAATAACCTCAAAGAACGTGGTTTCTAAATGACCTCTAAGTACGTGGGTTCTAAATGACTTCTAAGTACGTAGTTCTAAACGACCTCTAAGTGTTTGGTTCTAAATGACCTCTAAGTACGTTGGTTCTAAATGACCTATAAGTACGTGGTTCAAAATGACCTCTAAGTACGTTGTTCAAAATGACCTCTAAGTACGTGGTTCTAAATGACTTCTAAGTACGTAGTTCTAAATGACCTCTAAGTACTGGGTTCTAAATGACTTCTAAGTACGTAGTTCTAAATGACCTCTAAGTACTGGGTTCTAAATGACCTCTAAGTACGTGGTTCTAAATGACCTCTAAGTACGTGGTTCTAAATGACCTATAAGTACGTGGTTCTAAATGACCTCTAAGTAAGTAGTTCTAAATGACCCCTAAGTACGTAGTTCTAAATGACCTCTAAGTACGTGAATCTAAATGACCTCTAAGTACGTGCTTCTAAATGACCTCTAGGTACGTACTTCCAAATGACATCTAAGTAAGTGGTTCTAAATGACCTCTAAGTACGTTGTTCTAGATGACCTCTAAGTACGTGGTTCTAAATGACCTCTATGTACGTGCTTCTAAATGACCTCTAAGTACGTAGTTCTAAATGATCATAAGTACGTGGATTTAAATGACCTTAAAGTACGTAGTTCTAAATTACCTCTAAATACGTAGTTCTAAATGACCTCTAAGTATGTGGTTCTAAATCACCTCTAAGTAAGTGGTTCTAAATGACCTCTAAATACTTAGTTCAAATGCCCTCTAAGTACGTGGTTGTAAATGTCCTCTAAGTACGTGGTTCTAAATGACCTCATATACGTAGTTCTAAATGACCTCTAAGTACGTGGTTCTAAATGACCTGTAACTACGTGGTTCTAAATGACCTCTAAGTACGTGCTTCTAAATGACCTCTAAGTAAGTGGTTCTAAATGATGCCTAAGTACGTAGTTCTAAATGACCTCTAAGTACGTACTTCCAAATGACTTCTAAGTAAGTGGTTCTAAATGACCTCTAAGTACGTGGTTCTAAATGTCCTCTAAGTACGTGGTTCTAAAAGACCTCATATACGTAGTTCTAAATGACCTCACGTTAGTTCTAAATGACCTCTAAGTACGTGGTTCTAAATGACCTCTAATTACGTAGTTCTAAATGACATGTAAAAAGTTGGTTCTAAATGACCTTTAAGTACGTAGTTCTAAATGACCTCTAACTACGTGGCACTAAATGACCTCTAAGTACGTGCTTCTAAATGACCTCTAAGTAAATAGTTCCAAATGACCCCTAAGTACCTATTTCTAAATGACCTCTAGGTACGTACTTCCAAATGACCTCTAAGTACGTGGTTCTAAATGACCTCTAAGTACTTGGTTCTAAATGACCTCTAAGTACGTAGTTCTAAATGACCTCTAAGTTGTTGGTTCTAAATGACCTCTAAGTACGTGGTTCTAAATCACCTCTAAGTACGTGCTTCTAAATGACCTCTAAGTAAGTAGTTCTAAATGACCCCTAAGTACGTATTTCCAAATGACATCTAAGTAAGTGGTTCTAAATGACCTCTAAGTACGTGGTTCTAAATGACTTATAAGTACGTGGTTCTAAATGACCTCTAAGTAAGTAGTTCTAAATGACCCCTAAGTACGTAGTTCTAAATGACCTCTAAGTACGTGGGTTCTAAATTACCTCTAAGTACGTGGTTCTAAATGACCTCTAAGTAAGTAGTTCTAAATGACCCCTAAGTACGTTGTTCTAAATGACCTCTAAGTACGTGAATCTAAATGACCTCTAAGTACTTGGTTCTAAATGACCTCTAAGTAAGTAGTTCTAAATGACCCATAAGTACGTAGTACTCAATGACCTCTAAGTACGTAGTTCTAAATGACCTCTAAGTACGTGGGTTCTAAATTACCTTTAAGTACGTGGGTTCTAAATGACCTCTAAGAAATTGGTTCTAAATAACCTCTAAGAACGTGGTTTCTAAATGACCTCTAAGTACGTGGGTTCTAAATGACTTCTAAGTACGTAGTTCTAAATGATCTCTAAGTTGTTGGTTCTAAATGACCTCTAAGTACGTAGTACTAAATTACCTCTAAGTACGTAGTTCTAAATGACCTCTAAGTACGTAAGTTCTAAATGACCTCTAAGTACGTGGTTCTAAATGACCTCTAAGTACGTAGTTCTAAATGACATCTAAAAAGTTGGTTCTAAATGACCTTTAAGTACGTGGTTCTAAATGACCTCTAACTACGTGGTACTAACTGACCTCTAAGAACGTGCTTCTAAATGACCTCTAAGTAAATAGTTCTAAATAACCCCTAAGTACGTATTTCTAAATGACCTCTAGGTACGTACTTCCTAATGACATCTAAGTAAGTGGTTCTAAATTACCTCTAAGTACGTGGTTCTAAATGTCCTCTAAGTACGTGGTTCTAAATGACCTCATATACGTAGTTCTAAATGACCTCTAAGTACGTTGGTTCTAAATGACCCCTAAGTTCGTAGTTCTAAACGACCTATAAATACGTAGTTCTAAATGACCTCTAAGTACGTAGTTCTAAATGACCTCTATGTACGTGGTTCTAAAGGACCTCTAAGTACGTAGTTCTAAATGACTTCTAAAAAGATGGTTCTAAATGACCTCTAAGTACGTGGTTCTAAATATCTTCTAAGTACGTAGTTCTAAATGACCTCTAAGTACTGGGTTCTAAATGACCTCTAAGTACGTGGTTCTAAATGACCTCTAAGTACGTGGGTTCTTTTAATGACTTCTAAGTACGTGGTTCTAAATGTCCTCTAAGTACGTGGTTCTAAATGACCTTATATACGTAGTGCTAAATAACCTCTAAGTACGTTGGTTCTAAATGACATCTAAGTAAGTGGGTCTAAATGACCTCTAAGTACGTAGTTCTAAATGACCTCTAAGTTGTTGGTTCTAAATGACCTCTAAGTACGTGGTTCTAAATGACCTATAAGTACGTGGTTCTAAATGACCTCTAAGTAAGTAGTTCTAAATGACCCCTAAGTACGTAGTTCTAAATGACCTCTAAGTACGTGAAACTAAATGACCTCTAAGTACATGGTTCTAAATGACCTCTAAGTACGTAGTTCTAAATGACCTCTTAGTACGTGGGTTCTAAATTACCTCTAAGTACATGGGTTCTAAATGACCTCTAAGAAATTGGTTCTAATTAACCTCAAAGAACGTGGTTTCTAAATGACCTCTAAGTACGTGGGTTCTAAATGACTTCTAAGTACGTAGTTCTAAACGACCTCTAAGTGTTTGGTTCTAAATGACCTCTAAGTACGTAGTTCTAAATGACCTCTAAGTACTGGGTTCTAAATGACCTATAAGTACGTGGTTCAAAATGACCTCTAAGTACGTGGTTCAAAATGACCTCTAAGTACGTTGTTCAAAATGACCTCTAAGTACGTAGTTCTAAATGACCTCTAAGTACTGGGTTCTAAATGACCTCTAAGTACGTGGTTCTAAATGACCTCTAAGTACGTGAATCTAAATGACCTCTAAGTACGTGCTTCTAAATGACCTCTAGGTACGTACTTCCAAATGACATCTAAGTAAGAGTTCTAAATGACCTCTAAGTATGTTGTTCTAGATGACCTCTAAGTACGTGGTTCTAAATGACCTCTATGTACGTGCTTCTAAATGACCTCTAAGTACGTAGTTCTAAATGATCATAAGTACGTGGATTTAAATAACCTTAAAGTACGTAGTTCTAAATGACCTCTAAGTACGTAGTTCTAAATGACCTCTAAGTATGTGGTTCTAAATGACCTCTAAGTAAGTGGTTCTAAATGACCTCTAAATACTTAGTTCAAATGCCCTCTAAGTACGTGGTTCTAAATGTCCTCTAAGTACGTGGTTCTAAATGACCTCATATACGTAGTTCTAAATGACCTCTAAGTACGTGGTTCTAAATGACCTCTAACTACGTGGTTCTAAATGACCTCTAAGTACGTGCTTCTAAATGACCTCTAAGTAAGTGGTTCTAAATGATGCCTAAGTACGTAGTTCTAAATGACCTCTAAGTACGTACTTCCAATTGACTTCTAAGTAAGTGGTTCTAAATGACCTCTAAGTACGTGGTTCTAAATGTCCTCTAAGTACGTGGTTCTAAAAGACCTCATATACGTAGTTCTAAATGACCTCTAAGTACGTAGTTCTAAATGACCTCTATGTACGTGGTTCTATATGACCTCTAAGTACGTGGGCTCTAAATGACATCTGAGTACGTGGTTCTAAATGACCTCTAAGTACGTAGTTCTAAATGATCTCTAAGTTGTTGGTTCTAAATGACCTCTAAGTACGTGGGTCTAAATGACCTCTCAGTACGTGGTTCTAAATGACCTCTAAGTACGTGGTTCTAAATGACATCTAAGTACGTAGTTCTAAATGACCTCTAAATAGTTGGTTCTAAATGACCTCTAAGTACGTGGTTCTAAATATCTTTTAAGTACGTAGTTCTAAATGACGTCTAAGTACGTAGTTCTAAATACCTCTAGATACGTAGTTCCAAATGACCTCTAAGTATGTGGTTCTAAATGACCTCTAAGTACGTAGTTCTAAATGACCTCTAAGAACGTAGTTCTATAACACCTCTAAGTACGTAGTTCTAAATGACCCCTAAGTTCGTAGTTCTAAATGACCTCTAAGTACGAGGTTCTAAATGACCTCTAAGTACGTGGTTCTAAATGACCTCTAAGTACTTGGTTCTAAATGACATCTAAGTCAGTAGTCTTAATGACATCTAAAAAGTTGGTTCTAAATGTCCTCTAAGTACGTGGTTCTAAATGACCTCATATACGTAGTTCTAAATGACCTCTAAGTACGAGGTTCTAAATGACCTCTAACTACGTGGTTCTAAATGACCTCTAAGTACGTGCTTCTAAATGACCTCTAGGTACGTACTTCCAAATGACATCTAAGTAAGTGGTTCTAAATGACCTCTAAGTACGTTGTTCTAGATGACCTCTAACTACGTGGTTCTAAATGACCTCTATGTACGTGCTTCTAAATGACCTCTAAGTACGTAGTACTTAATGACCATAACTACGTGGATTTAAATGACCTTTAAGTACGTGGTTCTAAAAGACCTCTAACTACGTGGTTCTAAATGACCTCTAAGTACGTGCTTCTAAATGACCTCTAAGTAAATAGTTCTAAATGACCCCTAAGTACCTATTTCTAAATGACCTCTAGGTACGTACTTCCAAATGACCTCTAAGTACGTGGTTCTAAATGACCTCTAAGTACTTGGTTCTAAATGACCTCTAAGTACGTAGTTCTAAATGACCTCACGTAAGTTCTAAATGACCTCTAAGTACGTAGTTCAAAATGACATCTAAAAAGTTGGTTCTAAATGACCTTTAAGTACGTAGTTCTAAATGACCTCTAACTACGTGGCACTAAATGACCTCTAAGTACGTGCTTCTAAATGACCTCTAAGTAAATAGTTCTAAATGACCCCTAAGTACCTATTTCTAAATGACCTCTAGGTACGTACTTCCAAATGACCTCTAAGTACGTGGTTCTAAATGACCTCTAAGTACTTGGTTCTAAATGACCTCTAAGTACGTAGTTCTAAATGACCTCTAAGTTGTTGGTTCTAAATGACCTCTAAGTACGTGGTTCTAAATGACCTCTAAGTACGTGCTTCTAAATGACCTCTAAGTAAGTAGTTCTAAATGACCCCTAAGTACGTATTTCTAAATGACCTCTAGGTACGTACTTCCAAATGACATCTAAGTAAGTGGTTCTAAATGACCTCTAAGTACGTGGTTCTAAATGACCTATAAGTACGTGGTTCTAAATGACCTCTAAGTAAGTAGTTCTAAATGACCCCTAAGTACGTAGTTCTAAATGACCTCTAAGTACGTGGGTTCTAAATTACCTCTAAGTACGTGGTTCTAAATGACCTCTAAGTAAGTAGTTCTAAATGACCCCTAAGTACGTTGTTCTAAATGACCTCTAAGTACGTGAATCTAAATGACCTCTAAGTACTTGGTTCTAAATGACCTCTAAGTAAGTAGTTCTAAATGACCCATAAGTACGTAGTACTCAATGACCTCTAAGTACGTAGTTCTAAATGACCTCTAAGTACGTGGGTTCTAAATTACCTTTAAGTACGTGGGTTCTAAATGACCTCTAAGAAATTGGTTCTAAATAACCTCTAAGAACGTGGTTTCTAAATGACCTCTAAGTACGTGGGTTCTAAATGACTTCTAAGTACGTAGTTCTAAATGATCTCTAAGTTGTTGGTTCTAAATGACCTCTAAGTACGTGGGTCTAAATGACCTCTCAGTACGTGGTTCTAAATGAGCTCTAAGTACGTGGTTCTAAATGACATCTAAGTACGTAGTTCTAAATGACCTCTAAATAGTTGGTTCTAAATGACCTCTAAGTACGTGGTTCTAAATATCTTCTAAGTACGTAGTTCTAAATGACCTCTATGTACGTGGTTCTATATGACCTCTAAGTACGTGGGCTCTAAATGACATCTGAGTACGTGGTTCTAAATGACCTCTAAGTACGTAGTTCTAAATGATCTCTAAGTTGTTGGTTCTAAATGACCTCTAAGTACGTGGGTCTAAATGACCTCTCAGTACGTGGTTCTAAATGACCTCTAAGTACGTGGTTCTAAATGACATCTAAGTACGTAGTTCTAAATGACCTCTAAATAGTTGGTTCTAAATGACCTCTAAGTACGTGGTTCTAAATATCTTCTAAGTACGTAGTTCTAAATGACGTCTAAGTACGTAGTTCTAAATACCTCTAGATACGTAGTTCCAAATGACCTCTAAGTATGTGGTTCTAAATGACCTCTAAGTACGTAGTTCTAAATGACCTCTAAGTACGAAGTCCTAAATGACCTCTAAGAACGTAGTTCTATAACACCTCTAAGTACGTAGTTCTAAATGACCCCTAAGTTCGTAGTTCTAAATGACCCCTAAGTACCTATTTCTAAATGACCTCTAGGTACGTACTTCCAAATGACCTCTAAGTACGTGGTTCTAAATGACCTCTAAGTACTCGGTTCTAAATGACCTCTAAGTACGTAGTTCTAAATGACCTCTAAGTTGTTGGTTGTAAATGACCTCTAAGTACTTGGTTCTAAATGACCTCTAAGTACGTGCTTCTAAATGACCTCTAAGTAAGTAGTTCTAAATGACCCCTAAGTACGTATTTCTAAATGACCTCTAGGTACGTACTTCCAAATGATATCTAAGTAAGTGGTTCTAAATGACCTCTAAGTACGTGGTTCTAAATGACCTATAAGTACGTGGTTCTAAATGACCTCTAAGTAAGTAGTTCTAAATGACCCCTAAGTAAGTAGTTCTAAATGACCTCTAAGTACGTGGGTTCTAAATTACCTCTAAGTACGTGGTTCTAAATGACCTCTAAGTAAGTAGTTCTAAATGACCCCTAAGTACGTTGTTCTAAATGACCTCTAAGTACGTGAATATAAATGACCTCTAAGTACTTGGTTCTAAATGACCTCTAAGTAAGTAGTTCTAAATGACCCATAAGTACGTAGTACTCAATGACCTCTAAGTACGTGGTTCTAAATATCTTCTAAGTACGTAGTTCTAAATGACGTCTAATTTACGTAGTTCTAAATACCTCTAGATACGTAGTTCCAAATGACCTCTAAGTATGTGGTTCTAAATGACCTCTAAGTACGTAGTTCTAAATGACCTCTAAGTACGAAGTCCTAAATGACCTCTAAGAACGTAGTTCTATAACACCTCTAAGTACGTAGTTCTAAATGACCCCTAAGTTCGTAGTTCTAAATGACCTCTAAGTACGAGGTTCTAAATGACCTCTAAGTACGTGGTTCTAAATGACCTCTAAGTACTTGGTTTTAAATGACATCTAAGTCAGTAGTTCTAAATGACACCTAAGTACGTGGTTCTAAATGTCCTCTAAGTAAGTGGTTCTAAATGACCTCATATACGTAGTTCTAAATCACCTCTAAGTACGAGGTTCTAAATGACCTCTAACTACGTGGTTCTAAATGACCTCTAAGTACGTGCTTCTAAATGACCTCTAGGTACGTACTTCCAAATGACATCTAAGTAAGTGGTTCTAAATGACCTCTAAGTACGTTGTTCTAGATGACCTCTAACTACGTGGTTCTAAATGACCTCTATGTACGTGCTTCTAAATGACCTCTAAGTACGTAGTACTTAATGACCATAACTACGTGGATTTAAATGACCTTTAAGTACGTGGTTCTAAATGACCTCTAACTACGTGGTACTAAATGACCTCTAAGTACGTGCTTCTAAATGACCTCTAAGTAAATAGTTCTAAATGACCCCTAAGTACCTATTTCTAAATGACCTCTAGGTACGTACTTCCAAATGACCTCTAAGTACGTGGTTCTAAATGACCTCTAAGTACTTGGTTCTAAATAACCTCTAAGTACGTAGTTCTAAATGACCTCACGTAAGTTCTAAATGACCTCTAATTACGTAGTTCTAAATGACATCTAAAAAGTTGGTTCTAAATGACCTTTAAGTACGTAGTTCTAAATGACCTCTAACTACGTGGCACTAAATGACCTCTAAGTACGTGCTTCTAAATGACCCCTAAGTAAATAGTTCTAAATGACCCCTAAGTACCTATTTCTAAATGACCTCTAAGTACGTACTTCCAAATGACCTCTAAGTACGTGGTTCTAAATGACCTCTAAGTACTTGGTTCTAAATGACCTCTAAGTACGTAGTTCTAAATGACCTCTAAGTTGTTGGTTCTAAATGACCTCTAAGTACGTGGTTCTAAATGACCTCTAAGTACGTGCTTCTAAATGACCTCTAAGTAAGTAGTTCTAAATGACCCCTAAGTACCTATTTCTAAATGACCTCTAAGTACGTACTTCCAAATGACCTCTAAGTACGTGGTTCTAAATGACCTCTAAGTACTTGGTTCTAAATGACCTCTAAGTACGTGGTTCTAAATGACCTCTAAGTACTTGGTTCTAACTGACCTCTAAGTACGTAGTTCTAAATGACCTCTAAGTTGTTGGTTCTAAATGACCTCTAAGTACGTGGTTCTAAATGACCTATAAGTACGTGGTTCTAAATGACCTCTAAGTAAGTAGTTCTAAATGACCCCTAAGTACGTAGTTCTAAATGACCTCTAAGTACGTGGGTTCTAAATTACCTCTAAGTACGTGGTTCTAAATGACCTCTAAGTAAGTAGTTCTAAATGACCCCTAAGTACGTTGTTCTAAATGACCTCTAAGTACATGAATCTAAATGACCTCTAAGTACTTGGTTCTAAATGACCTCTAAGTAAGTAATTCTAAATGACCCATAAGTACGTAGTACTCAATGACCTCTAAGTACGTAGTTCTAAATTACCTCTAAGTACGTGGGTTCTAAATTACCTTTAAGTACGTGGGTTCTAAATGACCTCTAAGAAATTGGTTCTAAATAACCTCTAAGAACGTGGTTTCTAAATGACCTCTAAGTACGTGGGTTCTAAATGACTTCTAAGTACGTAGTTCTAAACGATCTCTAAGTGTTTGGTTCAAAATGACCTCTATGTACGTTGGTTCTAAATGACTTCTAAGTACGTGGTTTAAAATGACCTCTAAGTACGTTGTTCTAAATGACCTCTAAGTACGTGGTTCTAAATGACTTCTAAATACGTGGTTCTAAATGACCTCAGAGTACGTGGTTCTAAATGACCCCTAAGTAAGTAGTTCTAAACGACCTCTAAGTATGTGGTTCTAAATGACCTCTAAGTAAGTGGTTCTAAATGACCTCTAAGTACGTAGGTTCCAAATGACCTCTGAGTACGTCGTTCTAAATGACCTCTAAGTACGTAGTTCTAAATGACACCTAAGTACGTAGTACTAAATTACCTCTAAGTACGTAGTTCTAAATGACCTCTAAGTACGTAAGTTCTAAATGACCTCTAAGTACGTGGTTCTAAATGACCTCTAAGTACGTAGTTCTAAATGACATCTAAAAAGTTGGTTCTAAATGACCTTTAAGTACGTGGTTCTAAATGACCTCTAACTACGTGGTACTAAATGACCTCTAAGAACGTGCTTCTAAATGACCTCTAAGTAAATAGTTCTAAATGACCCCTAAGTACGTATTTCTAAATGACCTCTAGGTACGTACTTCCTAATGACATCTAAGTAAGTGGTTCTAAATTACCTCTAAGTACGTGGTTCTAAATGTCCTCTAAGTACGTGGTTCTAAATGACCTCATATACGTAGTTCTAAATGACCTCTAAGTACGTTGGTTCTAAATGACCCCTAAGTTCGTAGTTCTAAACGACCTATAAATACGTAGTTCTAAATGACCTCTAAGTACGTAGTTCTAAATGACCTCTATGTACGTGGTTCTAAAGGACCTCTAAGTACGTAGTTCTAAATGACCTCTAAAAAGTTGGTTCTAAATGACCTCTAAGTACGTGGTTCTAAATATCTTCTAAGTACGTAGTTCTAAATGACCTCTAAGTACTGGGTTCTAAATGACCTCTAAGTACGTGGTTCTAAATGACCTCTAAGTACGTGGGTTCTTCTAATGACTTCTAAGTACGTGGTTCTAAATGTCCTCTAAGTACGTGGTTCTAAATGACCTTATATACGTAGTGCTAAATAACCTCTAGGTACGTTGGTTCTAAATGACCTCTAAGTACGTGCTTCTAAATGACCTCTAAGTACGTTCTTCTAAATGACCTCTAGGTACGTACTTCCAAATGACATCTAAGTAAGTGGGTCTAAATGACCTCTAAGTACGTAGTTCTAAATGACCTCTAAGTTGTTGGTTCTAAATGACCTCTAAGTACGTGGTTCTAAATGACCTATAAGTACGTGGTTCTAAATGACCACTAAGTAAGTAGTTCTAAATGACCCCTAAGTACGTAGTTCTAAATGACCTATAAGTACGTGAATCTAAATGACTTCTAAGTACATGGTTCTAAATAACCTCTAAGTACGTAGTTCTAAATGACCTCTAAGTACGTGGGTTCTAAATTACCTCTAAGTACATGGGTTCTAAATGACCTCTAAGAAATTGGTTCTAAATAACCTCAAAGAACGTGGTTTCTAAATGACCTCTAAGTACGTGGGTTCTAAATGACTTCTAAGTACGTAGTTCTAAACGACCTCTAAGTGTTTGGTTCTAAATGACCTCTAAGTACGTTGGTTCTAAATGACCTATAAGTACGTGGTTCAAAATGACCTCTAAGTACGTTGTTCAAAATGACCTCTAAGTACGTGGTTCTAAATGACTTCTAAGTACGTAGTTCTAAATGACCTCTAAGTACTGGGTTCTAAATGACTTCTTAGTACGTAGTTCTAAATGACCTCTAAGTACTGGGTTCTAAATGACCTCTAAGTACGTGGTTCTAAATGACCTCTAAGTACGTGGTTCTAAATGACCTATAAGTACGTGGTTCTAAATGACCTCTAAGTAAGTAGTTCTAAATGACCCCTAAGTACGTAGTTCTAAATGACCTCTAAGTACGTGAATCTAAATGACCTCTAAGTACGTGCTTCTAAATGACCTCTAGGTACGTACTTCCAAATGACATCTAAGTAAGTGGTTCTAAATGACCTCTAAGTACGTTGTTCTAGATGACCTCTAAGTACGTGGTTCTAAATGACCTCTATGTACGTGCTTCTAAATGACCTCTAAGTACGTAGTTCTAAATGATCATAAGTACGTGGATTTAAATGACCTTAAAGTACGTAGTTCTAAATTACCTCTAAATACGTAGTTCTAAATGACCTCTAAGTATGTGGTTCTAAATCACCTCTAAGTAAGTGGTTCTAAATGACCTCTAAATACTTAGTTCAAATGCCCTCTAAGTACGTGGTTGTAAATGTCCTCTAAGTACGTGGTTCTAAATGACCTCATATACGTAGTTCTAAATGACCTCTAAGTACGTGGTTCTAAATGACCTGTAACTACGTGGTTCTAAATGACCTCTAAGTACGTGCTTCTAAATGACCTCTAAGTAAGTGGTTCTAAATGATGCCTAAGTACGTAGTTCTAAATGACCTCTAAGTACGTACTTCCAAATGACTTCTAAGTAAGTGGTTCTAAATGACCTCTAAGTACGTGGTTCTAAATGTCCTCTAAGTACGTGGTTCTAAAAGACCTCATATACGTAGTTCTAAATGACCTCACGTAAGTTCTAAATGACCTCTAAGTACGTGGTTCTAAATGACCTCTAATTACGTAGTTCTAAATGACATCTAAAAAGTTGGTTCTAAATGACCTTTAAGTACGTAGTTCTAAATGACCTCTAACTACGTGGCACTAAATGACCTCTAAGTACGTGCTTCTAAATAACCTCTAAGTAAATAGTTCCAAATGACCCCTAAGTACCTATTTCTAAATGACCTCTAGGTACGTACTTCCAAATGACCTCTAAGTACGTGGTTCTAAATGACCTCTAAGTACTTGGTTCTAAATGACCTCTAAGTACGTAGTTCTAAATGACCTCTAAGTTGTTGGTTCTAAATGACCTCTAAGTACGTGGTTCTAAATCACCTCTAAGTACGTGCTTCTAAATGACCTCTAAGTAAGTAGTTCTAAATGACCCCTAAGTACGTATTTCCAAATGACATCTAAGTAAGTGGTTCTAAATGACCTCTAAGTACGTGGTTCTAAATGACTTATAAGTACGTGGTTCTAAATGACCTCTAAGTAAGTAGTTCTAAATGACCCCTAAGTACGTAGTTCTAAATGACCTCTAAGTACGTGGGTTCTAAATTACCTCTAAGTACGTGGTTCTAAATGACCTCTAAGTAAGTAGTTCTAAATGACCCCTAAGTACGTTGTTCTAAATGACCTCTAAGTACGTGAATCTAAATGACCTCTAAGTACTTGGTTCTAAATGACCTCTAAGTAAGTAGTTCTAAATGACCCATAAGTACGTAGTACTCAATGACCTCTAAGTACGTAGTTCTAAATGACCTCTAAGTACGTGGGTTCTAAATTACCTTTAAGTACGTGGGTTCTAAATGACCTCTAAGAAATTGGTTCTAAATAACCTCTAAGAACGTGGTTTCTAAATGACCTCTAAGTACGTGGGTTCTAAATGACTTCTAAGTACGTAGTTCTAAATGATCTCTAAGTTGTTGGTTCTAAATGACCTCTAAGTACGTAGTACTAAATTACCTCTAAGTACGTAGTTCTAAATGACCTCTAAGTACGTAAGTTCTAAATGACCTCTAAGTACGTGGTTCTAAATGACCTCTAAGTACGTAGTTCTAAATGACATCTAAAAAGTTGGTTCTAAATGACCTTTAAGTACGTGGTTCTAAATGACCTCTAACTACGTGGTACTAACTGACCTCTAAGAACGTGCTTCTAAATGACCTCTAAGTAAATAGTTCTAAATAACCCCTAAGTACGTATTTCTAAATGACCTCTAGGTACGTACTTCCTAATGACATCTAAGTAAGTGGTTCTAAATTACCTCTAAGTACGTGGTTCTAAATGTCCTCTAAGTACGTGGTTCTAAATGACCTCATATACGTAGTTCTAAATGACCTCTAAGTACGTTGGTTCTAAATGACCCCTAAGTTCGTAGTTCTAAACGACCTATAAATACGTAGTTCTAAATGACCTCTAAGTACGTAGTTCTAAATGACCTCTATGTACGTGGTTCTAAAGGACCTCTAAGTACGTAGTTCTAAATGACTTCTAAAAAGATGGTTCTAAATGACCTCTAAGTACGTGGTTCTAAATATCTTCTAAGTACGTAGTTCTAAATGACCTCTAAGTACTGGGTTCTAAATGACCTCTAAGTACGTGGTTCTAAATGACCTCTAAGTACGTGGGTTCTTTTAATGACTTCTAAGTACGTGGTTCTAAATGTCCTCTAAGTACGTGGTTCTAAATGACCTTATATACGTAGTGCTAAATAACCTCTAAGTACGTTGGTTCTAAATGACATCTAAGTAAGTGGGTCTAAATGACCTCTAAGTACGTAGTTCTAAATGACCTCTAAGTTGTTGGTTCTAAATGACCTCTAAGTACGTGGTTCTAAATGACCTATATGTACGTGGTTCTAATTGACCTCTAAGTAAGTAGTTCTAAATGACCCCTAAGTACGTAGTTCTAAATGACCTCTAAGTACGTGAAACTAAATGACCTCTAAGTACATGGTTCTAAATGACCTCTAAGTACGTAGTTCTAAATGACCTCTTAGTACGTGGGTTCTAAATTACCTCTAAGTACATGGGTTCTAAATGACCTCTAAGAAATTGGTTCTAATTAACCTCAAAGAACGTGGTTTCTAAATGACCTCTAAGTACGTGGGTTCTAAATGACTTCTAAGTACGTAGTTCTAAACGACCTCTAAGTGTTTGGTTCTAAATGACCTCTAAGTACGTAGTTCTAAATGACCTCTAAGTACTGGGTTCTAAATGACCTATAAGTACGTGGTTCAAAATGACCTCTAAGTACGTGGTTCAAAATGACCTCTAAGTACGTTGTTCAAAATGACCTCTAAGTACGTAGTTCTAAATGACCTCTAAGTACTGGGTTCTAAATGACCTCTAAGTACGTGGTTCTAAATGACCTCTAAGTACGTGAATCTAAATGACCTCTAAGTACGTGCTTCTAAATGACCTCTAGGTACGTACTTCCAAATGACATCTAAGTAAGAGTTCTAAATGACCTCTAAGTATGTTGTTCTAGATGACCTCTAAGTACGTGGTTCTAAATGACCTCTATGTACGTGCTTCTAAATGACCTCTAAGTACGTAGTTCTAAATGATCATAAGTACGTGGATTTAAATAACCTTAAAGTACGTAGTTCTAAATGACCTCTAAGTACGTAGTTCTAAATGACCTCTAAGTATGTGGTTCTAAATGACCTCTAAGTAAGTGGTTCTAAATGACTCTAAATACTTAGTTCAAATGCCCTCTAAGTACGTGGTTCTAAATGTCCTCTAAGTACGTGGTTCTAAATGACCTCATATACGTAGTTCTAAATGACCTCTAAGTACGTGGTTCTAAATGACCTCTAACTACGTGGTTCTAAATGACCTCTAAGTACGTGCTTCTAAATGACCTCTAAGTAAGTGGTTCTAAATGATGCCTAAGTACGTAGTTCTAAATGACCTCTAAGTACGTACTTCCAATTGACTTCTAAGTAAGTGGTTCTAAATGACCTCTAAGTACGTGGTTCTAAATGTCCTCTAAGTACGTGGTTCTAAAAGACCTCATATACGTAGTTCTAAATGACCTCTAAGTACGTAGTTCTAAATGACCTCTATGTACGTGGTTCTATATGACCTCTAAGTACGTGGGCTCTAAATGACATCTGAGTACGTGGTTCTAAATGACCTCTAAGTACGTAGTTCTAAATGATCTCTAAGTTGTTGGTTCTAAATGACCTCTAAGTACGTGGGTCTAAATGACCTCTCAGTACGTGGTTCTAAATGACCTCTATGTACGTGGTTCTAAATGACATCTAAGTACGTAGTTCTAAATGACCTCTAAATAGTTGGTTCTAAATGACCTCTAAGTACGTGGTTCTAAATATCTTTTAAGTACGTAGTTCTAAATGACGTCTAAGTACGTAGTTCTAAATACCTCTAGATACGTAGTTCCAAATGACCTCTAAGTATGTGGTTCTAAATGACCTCTAAGTACGTAGTTCTAAATGACCTCTAAGAACGTAGTTCTATAACACCTCTAAGTACGTAGTTCTAAATGACCCCTAAGTTCGTAGTTCTAAATGACCTCTAAGTACGAGGTTCTAAATGACCTCTAAGTACGTGGTTCTAAATGACCTCTAAGTACTTGGTTCTAAATGACATCTAAGTCAGTAGTCTTAATGACATCTAAAAAGTTGGTTCTAAATGTCCTCTAAGTACGTGGTTCTAAATGACCTCATATACGTAGTTCTAAATGACCTCTAAGTACGAGGTTCTAAATGACCTCTAACTACGTGGTTCTAAATGACCTCTAAGTACGTGCTTCTAAATGACCTCTAGGTACGTACTTCCAAATGACATCTAAGTAAGTGGTTCTAAATGACCTCTAAGTACGTTGTTCTAGATGACCTCTAACTACGTGGTTCTAAATGACCTCTATGTACGTGCTTCTAAATGACCTCTAAGTACGTAGTACTTAATGACCATAACTACGTGGATTTAAATGACCTTTAAGTACGTGGTTCTAAAAGACCTCTAACTACGTGGTTCTAAATGACCTCTAAGTACGTGCTTCTAAATGACCTCTAAGTAAATAGTTCTAAATGACCCCTAAGTACCTATTTCTAAATGACCTCTAGGTACGTACTTCCAAATGACCTCTAAGTACGTGGTTCTAAATGACCTCTAAGTACTTGGTTCTAAATGACCTCTAAGTACGTAGTTCTAAATGACCTCACGTAAGTTCTAAATGACCTCTAAGTACGTAGTTCAAAATGACATCTAAAAAGTTGGTTCTAAATGACCTTTAAGTACGTAGTTCTAAATGACCTCTAACTACGTGGCACTAAATGACCTCTAAGTACGTGCTTCTAAATGACCTCTAAGTAAATAGTTCTAAATGACCCCTAAGTACCTATTTCTAAATGACCTCTAGGTACGTACTTCCAAATGACCTCTAAGTACGTGGTTCTAAATGACCCCTAAGTACTTGGTTCTAAATGACCTCTAAGTACGTAGTTCTAAATGACCTCTAAGTAGTTGGTTCTAAATGACCTCTAAGTACGTGGTTCTAAATGACCTCTAAGTACGTGCTTCTAAATGACCTCTAAGTAAGTAGTTCTAAATGACCCCTAAGTACGTATTTCTAAATGACCTCTAGGTACGTACTTCCAAATGACATCTAAGTAAGTGGTTCTAAATGACCTCTAAGTACGTGGTTCTAAATGACCTATAAGTACGTGGTTCTAAATGACCTCTAAGTAAGTAGTTCTAAATGACCCCTAAGTACGTAGTTCTAAATGACCTCTAAGTACGTGGGTTCTAAATTACCTCTAAGTACGTGGTTCTAAATGACCTCTAAGTAAGTAGTTCTAAATGACCCCTAAGTACGTTGTTCTAAATGACCTCTAAGTACGTGAATCTAAATGACCTCTAAGTACTTGGTTCTAAATGACCTCTAAGTAAGTAGTTCTAAATGACCCATAAGTACGTAGTACTCAATGACCTCTAAGTACGTAGTTCTAAATGACCTCTAAGTACGTGGGTTCTAAATTACCTTTAAGTACGTGGGTTCTAAATGACCTCTAAGAAATTGGTTCTAAATAACCTCTAAGAACGTGGTTTCTAAATGACCTCTAAGTACGTGGGTTCTAAATGACTTCTAAGTACGTAGTTCTAAATGATCTCTAAGTTGTTGGTTCTAAATGACCTCTAAGTACGTGGGTCTAAATGACCTCTCAGTACGTGGTTCTAAATGAGCTCTAAGTACGTGGTTCTAAATGACATCTAAGTACGTAGTTCTAAATGACCTCTAAATAGTTGGTTCTAAATGACCTCTAAGTACGTGGTTCTAAATATCTTCTAAGTACGTAGTTCTAAATGACCTCTATGTACGTGGTTCTATATGACCTCTAAGTACGTGGGCTCTAAATGACATCTGAGTACGTGGTTCTAAATGACCTCTAAGTACGTAGTTCTAAATGATCTCTAAGTTGTTGGTTCTAAATGACCTCTAAGTACGTGGGTCTAAATGACCTCTCAGTACGTGGTTCTAAATGACCTCTAAGTACGTGGTTCTAAATGACATCTAAGTACGTAGTTCTAAATGACCTCTAAATAGTTGGTTCTAAATGACCTCTAAGTACGTGGTTCTAAATATCTTCTAAGTACGTAGTTCTAAATGACGTCTAAGTACGTAGTTCTAAATACCTCTAGATACGTAGTTCCAAATGACCTCTAAGTATGTGGTTCTAAATGACCTCTAAGTACGTAGTTCTAAATGACCTCTAAGTACGAAGTCCTAAATGACCTCTAAGAACGTAGTTCTATAACACCTCTAAGTACGTAGTTCTAAATGACCCCTAAGTTCGTAGTTCTAAATGACCCCTAAGTACCTATTTCTAAATGACCTCTAGGTACGTACTTCCAAATGACCTCTAAGTACGTGGTTCTAAATGACCTCTAAGTACTCGGTTCTAAATGACCTCTAAGTACGTAGTTCTAAATGACCTCTAAGTTGTTGGTTGTAAATGACCTCTAAGTACTTGGTTCTAAATGACCTCTAAGTACGTGCTTCTAAATGACCTCTAAGTAAGTAGTTCTAAATGACCCCTAAGTACGTATTTCTAAATGACCTCTAGGTACGTACTTCCAAATGATATCTAAGTAAGTGGTTCTAAATGACCTCTAAGTACGTGGTTCTAAATGACCTATAAGTACGTGGTTCTAAATGACCTCTAAGTAAGTAGTTCTAAATGACCCCTAAGTAAGTAGTTCTAAATGACCTCTAAGTACGTGGGTTCTAAATTACCTCTAAGTACGTGGTTCTAAATGACCTCTAAGTAAGTAGTTCTAAATGACCCCTAAGTACGTTGTTCTAAATGACCTCTAAGTACGTGAATATAAATGACCTCTAAGTACTTGGTTCTAAATGACCTCTAAGTAAGTAGTTCTAAATGACCCATAAGTACGTAGTACTCAATGACCTCTAAGTACGTAGTTCTAAATGACCTCTAAGTACGTGGGTTCTAAATTACCTTTAAGTACGTGGGTTCTAAATGACCTCTAAGAAATTGGTTCTAAATAACCTCTAAGAACGTGGTTTCTAAATGACCTCTAAGTACGTGGGTTCTAAATGACTTCTAAGTACGTAGTTCTAAACGATCTCTAAGTGTTTGGTTCAAAATGACCTCTATGTACGTTGGTTCTAAATGACCTCTAAGTACGTGGTTTAAAATGACCTCTAAGTACGTTGTTCTAAATGACCTCTAAGTACGTGGTTCTAAATGACTTCTAATTACGTGGTTCTAAATGACCTCAGAGTACGTGGTTCTAAATGACCCCTAAGTAAGTAGTTCTAAACGACCTCTAAGTATGTGGTTCTAAATGACCTCTAAGTAAGTGGTTCTAAATGACCTCTAAGTACGTAGTTTCCAAATGACCTCTGAGTACGTCGTTCTAAATGACCTCTAAGTACGTAGTTCTAAATGACACCTAAGTACGTAGTACTAAATTACCTCTAAGTACGTAGTTCTAAATGACCTCTAAGTACGTAAGTTCTAAATGACCTCTAAGTACGTGGTTCTAAATGACCTCTAAGTACGTAGTTCTAAATGACATCTAAAAAGTTGGTTCTAAATGACCTTTAAGTACGTGGTTCTAAATGACCTCTAACTACGTGGTACTAAATGACCTCTAAGAACGTGCTTCTAAATGACCTCTAAGTAAATAGTTCTAAATGACCCCTAAGTACGTATTTCTAAATGACCTCTAGGTACGTACTTCCAAATGACATCTAAGTAAGTGGTTCTAAATTACCTCTAAGTACGTGGTTCTAAATGTCCTCTAAGTACGTGGTTCTAAATGACCTCATATACGTAGTTCTAAATGACCTCTAAGTACGTGGGTTCTAAATGACCCCTAAGTTCGTAGTTCTAAACGACCTATAAATACGTAGTTCTAAATGACCTCTAAGTACGTAGTTCTAAATGACCTCTATGTACGTGGTTCTAATGGACCTCTAAGTACGTAGTTCTAAATGACCTCTAAAAAGTTGGTTCTAAATGACCTCTAAGTACGTGGTTCTAAATATCTTCTAAGTACGTAGTTCTAAATGACCTCTAAGTACTGGGTTCTAAATGACCTCTAAGTACGTGGTTCTAAATGACCTCTAAGTACGTGGGTTCTTCTAATGACTTCTAAGTACGTGGTTCTAAATGTCCTCTAAGTACGTGGTTCTAAATGACCTTATATACGTAGTGCTAAATAACCTCTAAGTACGTTGGTTCTAAATGACCTCTAAGTACGTGCTTCTAAATAACCTCTAAGTACGTTCTTCTAAATGACCTCTAGGTACGTACTTCCAAATGACATCTAAGTAAGTGGGTCTAAATGACCTCTAAGTACGTAGTTCTATATGACCTCTAAGTTGTTGGTTCTAAATGACCTCTAAGTACGTGGTTCTAAATGACCTATAAGTACGTGGTTCTAAATGACCTCTAAGTAAGTAGTTCTAAATGACCCCTAAGTACGTAGTTCTAAATGACCTCTAAGTACGTGAATCTAAATGACATCTAAGTACATGGTTCTAAATAACCTCTAAGTACGTAGTTCTAAATGACCTCTAAGTACGTGGGTTCTAAATTACCTCTAAGTACATGGGTTCTAAATGACCTCTAAGAAATTGGTTCTAAATAACCTCAAAGAACGTGGTTTCTAAATGACCTCTAAGTACGTGGGTTCTAAATGACTTCTAAGTACGTAGTTCTAAACGACCTCTAAGTGTTTGGTTCTAAATAACCTCTAAGTACGTTGGTTCTAAATGACCTATAAGTACGTGGTTCAAAATGACCTCTAAGTACGTTGTTCAAAATGACCTCTAAGTACGTGGTTCTAAATGACTTCTAAGTACGTAGTTCTAAATGACCTCTAAGTACTAGGTTCTAAATGACCTCTATGTACGTGGTTCTAAATGACCTCTAAGTACGTGGTTCTAAATGACCTATAAGTACGTGGTTCTAAATGACCTCTAAGTAAGTAGTTCTAAATGACCCCTAAGTACGTAGTTCTAAATGACCTCTAAGTACGTGAATCTAAATGACCTCTAAGTACTTAGTTCTAAATGACCCCTAAGTACGTAGTACTAAATGACCTCTAAGTACGTAGTTCTAAATGACCTCTAAGTACGTAGTTCTAAATGACCTCTAAGTACGTGGGTTCTAAATCACCTCTAAGTACGTGGGTTCTAAATGACCTCTAAGAAGTTGGTTCTAAATAACCTCAAAAAACGTGGTTTCTAAATGACCTCTAAGTACGTGTGTTCTAAATGACCTCTAAGTACGTAGTTCTAAACGACCTCTAAGTGTTTGGTTCTAAATGACCTCTAAGTACGTTGGTTCTAAATGACCTCTAAGTACGTGGTTCTAAATGACCTCTAAGTACGTGCTTCTAAATGACCTCTAGGTACGTACTTCAAATGACCTCTAAGTACGTAGTTCTAAATGACCATAAGTACGTGGATTTAAATGACCTTAAAGTACGTAGTTCTAAATGACCTCTAAGTACGTAGTTCTAAATGACCTCTAAGTATGTGGTTTTAAATGACCTCTAAGTACGTGGTTTTAAATGACCTCTAAATACTTAGTTCAAATGCCCTGTAAGGACGTGGTTCTAAATGTCCTCTAAGTACGTGGTTCTAAATGACCTCATATACGTAGTTCTAAATGACCTCTAAGTACGTGGTTCTAAATGACCTCTAACTACGTGGTTCTAAATGACCTCTAAGTACGTGCTTCTAAATGACCTCTAAGTAAGTATTTCTAAATGACCCCTAAGTACGTAGTTCTAAATGACCTCTAAGTACGTACTTCCAAATGACTTCTAAGTAAGTGGTTCTAAATGACCTCTAAGTACGTGGTTCTAAATGTCCTCTAAGTACGTGGTTCTAGAAGACCTCATATACGTAGTTCTAAATGACCTCTAAGTACGTGGGTTCTAAATGACCCCTAAGTTCGTAGTTCTAAATGACCTCTAAATACGTAGCTCTAAATGACCTCTAAGTACGTCGTTCTAAATGACCTCTATGTACGTGGTTCTATATGACCTTTAAGTACGTAGTTCTAAATGATCTCTAAGTTGTTGGTTCTAAATGACCTCTAAGTACGTGTTTCTAAATGACCTCTCAGTACGTGGTTCTAAATGACCTCTAAGTACGTGGTTCTAAATGACATCTAAGTACGTAGTTCTAAATGACCTCTAAATAGTTAGTTCTAAATGACCTCTAAGTACGTGGTTCTAAATATCTTCTAAGTACGTAGGTCTAAATGACGTCTAAGTACGTAGTTCTAAATACCTCTAGATACGTAGTTCCAAATGACCTCTAAGTAAGTGGTTCTAAATGACCTCTAAGTACGTGGTCCTAAATGACCTCTAGGTACGTAGTTCTAAATGACCTCTAAGTAAGTAGTTCTAAATGACCTGTAAGTATGTGGTTCTAAATGACCTCTAAGTACGTAGTTCTAAATGACCTTTAAGTACGAAGTCCTAAATGACCTCTAAGAACGTAGTTCTATAACACCTATAAGTACGTAGTTCTAAATGACCCATAAGTTCGTAGTTCTAATTGACCTCTAAGTACGAGGTTCTAAATGACCTCTAAGTACGTGGTTCTAAATGACCTCTAAGTACTTGGTTCTAAATGACCTCTAAGTCAGTAGTTCTAAATGACACCTAAGTACGTGGTTCTAAATGTCCTCTAAGTACGTGGTTCTAAATGACCTCATATACGTAGTTCTAAATGACCTCTAAGTACGTAGTTCTAAATGACCTCTAACTACGTGGTTCTAAATGACCTCTAAGTACGTGCTTCTAAATGACCTCTAAGTAAGTAGTTCTAAATGACCCCGAAGTACGTAGTTCTAAATGACCTCTAAGTACGTACTTCCAAATGACTTCTAAGTAAGTGGTTCTAAATGACCTCTAAGTACGTGGTTCTAAATGTCCTCTAAGTACGTGGTTCTAAAAGACCTCATATACGTAGTTCTAAATGACCACTAAGTACGTGGGTTCTAAATGACCCCTAAGTTCGTAGTTCTAAATGACCTCTAAATACGTAGCTCTAAATGACCTCTAAGTACGTAGTTCTAAATGACCTCTATGTACGTGGTTCTATATGACCTCTAAGTACGTGGGCTCTAAATGACATCTGAGTACGTGGTTCTAAATGACCTCTAAGTACGTAGTTCTAAATGATCTCTAAGTTGTTGGTTCTAAATGACCTCTAAGTACGTGTTTCTAAATGACCTCTCAGTACGTGGTTCTAAATGACATCTAAGTACGTAGTTCTAAATGACCTCTAAATAGTTAGTTCTAAATGACCTCTAAGTACGTGGTTCTAAATATCTTCTAAGTACGTAGGTCTAAATGACGTCTAAGTACGTAGTTCTAAATACCTCTAGATACGTAGTTCCAAATGACCTCTAAGTTAGTGGTTCTAAATGACCTCTAAGTACGTGGTCCTAAATGACCTCTAGGTACGTAGTTCTAAATGACCTCTAAGTAAGTAGTTCTAAATGACCTCTAAGTATGTGGTTCTAAATGACCTCTAAGTACGAAGTCCTAAATGACCTCTAAGAACGTAGTTCTATATTACCTCTAAGTACGTAGTTCTAAATGACCTCTAAGTACGTAGTTCTAATTGACCTCTAGGTACGTAGTTCTAAATGACCTCAAAGTAAGTAGTTTTAAATGACCTCTAAGTATGTGGTTCTGAATGACCTCTAAGTAAGTGGTTCTAAATGACCTCTAAGTACGTGGTTCTATATGATCTCTTAGTACGTGGTTCTAAATGACCTCTAAGTACGTGGGTTCTTCTAAATGACTTCTAAGTACGTGGTTCAAAATGTCCTCTAAGTACGTGGTTCTAAATGACCTTATATACGTAGTGCTAAATAACCTCTAAGTACGTGGTTGTAAATGACCTCTAAGTACGTGGTTATAAATGACCTCTAAGTACGTGCTTCTAAATGACCTCTAAGTAAGTAGTTCTAAATGACCCCTAAGTACGTAGTTCTAAATGACCTCTAGGTATGTACTTCCAAATGACATCTAAGTAAGTGGTTCTAAATGACCTCTAAGTACGTGGTCCTAAATGACCTCTAGGTACGTAGTTCTAAATGACCTCTAAGTAAGTAGTTCTAAATGACCTCTAAGTATGTGGTTTTAAATGACCTCTAAGTAAGTAGTTCTAAATGACCTCTAAGTATGTGGTTCTAAATGACCTCTAAGTACATAGTTTTAAATTACCTCTAAGTACGTAGTTCTAAAAGACCTCTAAGTACGAAGTCCTAAATGACCTCTAAGAACGTAGTTCTATATTACCTCTAAGTTCGTAGTTCTAAATGACCTCTAAGTACGTAGTTCTAATTGACCTCTAGGTACGTAGTTCTAAATGACCTCAAAGTAAGTATTTCTAAATGACCTCTATGTATGTGGTTCTAAATGACCTCTAAGTAAGTGGTTCTAAATGACCTCTAAGTACGTGGTTCAATATGATCTCTTAGTACGTGGTTCAAAATGTCCTCTAAGTACGTGGTTCTAAATGACCTTATATACGTAGTGCTAAATAACCTCTAAGTACGTGGTTCTAAATGACCTTATATACGTAATGCTAAATAACCTCTAAGTACATGGTTCTAAATCACCTCTAAGTACGTGGTTCTGAATGACCTCTAAGTAAGTAGTTCTAAATGACCCCTAAGTACGTAGTTCTAAATGACCTCTAAGTACGTGGGTTCTAAATTACCTCTAAGTACGTGGTTCTAAATGACCTCTAAGTAAGTAGTTCTAAATGACCCCTAAGTACGTTGTTCTAAATGACCTCTAAGTACGTGAATCTAAATGACCTCTAAGTACTTGGTTCTAAATGACCTCTAAGTAAGTAGTTCTAAATGACCCCTAAGTACGTAGTTCTAAATGACCTCTAAGTACGTGGGTTCTAAATTACCTCTAAGTACGTGGTTCTAAATGACCTCTAAGTAAGTAGTTCTAAATGACCCCTAAGTACGTTGTTCTAAATGACCTCTAAGTACGTGAATCTAAATGACCTCTAAGTACTTGGTTCTAAATGAACTCTAAGTAAGTAGTTCTAAATGACCCATAAGTACGTAGTACTCAATGACCTCTAAGTACGTAGTTCTAAATGACCTCTAAGTACGTGGGTTCTAAATTACCTTTAAGTACGTGGGTTCTAAATGACCTCTAAGAAATTGGTTCTAAATAACCTCTAAGAACGTGGTTTCTAAATGACCTCTAAGTACGTGGGTTCTAAATGACTTCTAAGTACGTAGTTCTAAATGATCTCTAAGTTGTTGGTTCTAAATGACCTCTAAGTACGTGGGTCTAAATGACCTCTCAGTACGTGGTTCTAAATGACCTCTAAGTACGTGTTTCTAAATGACATCTAAGTACGTAGTTCTAAATGACCTCTAAATAGTTGGTTCTAAATGACCTCTAAGTACGTGGTTCTAAATATCTTCTAAGTACGTAGTTCTAAATGACCTCTATGTACGTGGTTCTATATGACCTCTAAGTACGTGGGCTCTAAATGACATCTGAGTACGTGGTTCTAAATGACCTCTAAGTACGTAGTTCTAAATGATCTCTAAGTTGTTGGTTCTAAATGACCTCTAAGTACGTGAATCTAAATGACCTCTAAGTACATGGTTCTAAATGACCTCTAAGTACGTAGTTCTAAATGACCTCTAAGTACGTGGGTTCTAAATTACCTCTAAGTACATGGGTTCTAAATGACCTCTAAGAAATTGGTTCTAAATAACCTCAAAGAACGTGGTTTCTAAATGACCTCTAAGTACGTGGGTTCTAAATGACTTCTAAGTACGTAGTTCTAAACGACCTCTAAGTGTTTGGTTCTAAATGACCTCTAAGTACGTTGGTTCTAAATGACCTATAAGTACGTGGTTCAAAATGACCTCTAAGTACGTTGTTCAAAATGACCTCTAAGTACGTGGTTCTAAATGACTTCTAAGTACGTAGTTCTAAATGACCTCTAAGTACTGGGTTCTAAATGACCTCTAAGTACGTGGTTCTAAATGACCTCTAAGTACGTGGTTCTAAATGACCTATAAGTACGTGGTTCTAAATGACCTCTAAGTAAGTAGTTCTAAATGACCCCTAAGTACGTAGTTCTAAATGACCTCTAAGTACGTGAATCTAAATGACCTCTAAGTACGTGCTTCTAAATGACCTCTAGGTACGTACTTCCAAATGACATCTAAGTAAGTGGTTCTAAATGACCTCTAAGTATGTTGTTCTAGATGACCTCTAAGTACGTGGTTCTAAATGACCTCTATATACGTGCTTCTAAATGACCTCTAAGTACGTAGTTCTAAATGATCATAAGTACGTGGATTTAAATGACCTTAAAGTACGTAGTTCTAAATGACCTCTAAGTACGTAGTTCTAAATGACCTCTAAGTATGTGGTTCTAAATGACCTCTAAGTAAGTGGTTCTAAATGACCTCTAAATACTTAGTTCAAATGCCCTCTAAGTACGTGGTTCTAAATGTCCTCTAAGTACGTGGTTCTAAATGACCTCATATACGTAGTTCTAAATGACCTCTAAGTACGTGGTTCTAAATGACCTCTAACTACGTGGTTCTAAATGACCTCTAAGTACGTGCTTCTAAATGACCTCTAAGTAAGTGGTTCTAAATGATGCCTAAGTACGTAGTTCTAAATGACCTCTAAGTACGTACTTCCAAATGACTTCTAAGTAAGTGGTTCTAAATGACCTCTAAGTACGTGGTTCTAAATGTCCTCTAAGTACGTGGTTCTAAAAGACCTCATATACGTAGTTCTAAATGACCTCTAAGTACGTAGTTCTAAATGACCTCTATGTACGTGGTTCTATATGACCTCTAAGTACGTGGGCTCTAAATGACATCTGAGTACGTGGTTCTAAATGACCTCTAAGTACGTAGTTCTAAATGATCTCTAAGTTGTTGGTTCTAAATGACCTCTAAGTACGTGGATCTAAATGACCTCTCAGTACGTGGTTCTAAATGACCTCTAAGTACGTGGTTCTAAATGACATCTAAGTACGTAGTTCTAAATGACCTCTAAATAGTTGGTTCTAAATGACCTCTAAGTACGTGGTTCTAAATATCTTCTAAGTACGTAGTTCTAAATGACGTCTAAGTACGTAGTTCTAAATACCTCTAGATACGTAGTTCCAAATGACCTCTAAGTATGTGGTTCTAAATGACCTCTAAGTACGTAGTTCTAAATGACCTCTAAGTACGAAGTCCTAAATGACCTCTAAGAACGTAGTTCTATAACACCTCTAAGTACGTAGTTCTAAATGACCCCTAAGTTCGTAGTTCTAAATGACCTCTAAGTACGAGGTTCTAAATGACCTCTAAGTACGTGGTTCTAAATGACCTCTAAGTACTTGGTTCTAAATGACATCTAAGTCAGTAGTCTTAATGACACCTAAGTACGTGGTTCTAAATGTCCTCTAAGTACGTGGTTCTAAATGACCTCATATACGTAGTTCTAAATGACCTCTAAGTACGAGGTTCTAAATGACCTCTAACTACGTGGTTCTAAATGACCTCTAAGTACGTGCTTCTAAATGACCTCTAGGTACGTACTTCCAAATGACATCTAAGTAAGTGGTTCTAAATGACCTCTAAGTACGTTGTTCTAGATGACCTCTAACTACGTGGTTCTAAATGACCTCTATGTACGTGCTTCTAAATGACCTCTAAGTACGTAGTACTTAATGACCATAACTACGTGGATTTAAATGACCTTTAAGTACGTGGTTCTAAATGACCTCTAACTACGTGGTACTAAATGACCTCTAAGTACGTGCTTCTAAATGACCTCTAAGTAAATAGTTCTAAATGACCCCTAAGTACCTATTTCTAAATGACCTCTAGGTACGTACTTCCATATGACCTCTAAGTACGTGGTTCTAAATGACCTCTAAGTACTTGGTTCTAAATGACCTCTAAGTACGTAGTTCTAAATGACCTCACGTAAGTTCTAAATGACCTCTAAGTACGTAGTTCTAAATGACATCTAAAAAGTTGGTTCTAAAAGACCTTTAAGTACGTAGTTCTAAATGACCTCTAACTACGTGGCACTAAATGACCTCTAAGTACGTGCTTCTAAATGACCTCTAAGTAAATAGTTCTAAATGACCCCTAAGTACCTATTTCTAAATGACCTCTAGGTACGTACTTCCAAATGACCTCTAAGTACGTGGTTCTAAATGACCTCTAAGTACTTGGTTCTAAATGACCTCTAAGTACGTAGTTTAAATGACCTCTAAGTTGTTTGTTCTAAATGACCTCTAAGTACGTGGTTCTAAATGACCTCTAAGTACGTGCTTCTAAATGACCTCTAAGTAAGTAGTTCTAAATGACCCCTAAGTACGTATTTCTATATGACCTCTAGGTACGTACTTCCAAATGACATCTAAGTAAGTGGTTCTAAATGACCTCTAAGTACGTGGTTCTAAATGACCTATAAGTACGTGGTTCTAAATGACCTCTAAGTAAGTAGTTCTAAATGACCCCAAAGTACGTAGTTCTAAATGACCTCTAAGTACGTGGGTTCTAAATTACCTCTAAGTACGTGGTTCTAAATGACCTCTAAGTAAGTAGTTCTAAATGACCCCTAAGTACGTTGTTCTAAATGACCTCTAAGTACGTGAATCTAAATGACCTCTAAGTACTTGGTTCTAAATGACCTCTAAGTAAGTAGTTCTAAATGACCCATAAGTACGTAGTTCTAAATGACCTCTAAGTACGTAGTTCTAAATGACCTCTAAGTACGTGGGTTCTAAATTACCTTTAAGTACGTGGGTTCTAAATGACCTCTAAGAAATTGGTTCTAAATAACCTCTAAGAACGTGGTTTCTAAATGACCTCTAAGTACGTGGGTTCTAAATGACTTCTAAGTACGTAGTTCTAAATAATCTCTAAGTTGTTGGTTCTAAATGACCTCTAAGTACGTGGGTCTAAATGACCTCTCAGTACGTGGTTCTAAATGACCTCTAAGTACGTGGTTCTAAATGACATCTAAGTACGTAGTTCTAAATGACCTCTAAATAGTTGGTTCTAAATGACCTCTAAGTACGTGGTTCTAAATATCTTCTAAGTACGTAGTTCTAAATGACCTCTATGTACGTGGTTCTATATGACCTCTAAGTACGTGGGCTCTAAATGACATCTGAGTACGTGGTTCTAAATGACCTCTAAGTATGTAGTTCTAAATGATCTCTAAGTTGTTGGTTCTAAATGACCTCTAAGTACGTGGGTCTAAATGACCTCTCAGTACGTGGTTCTAAATGACCTCTAAGTACGTGGTTCTAAATGACATCTAAGTACGTAGTTCTAAATGACCTCTAAATAGTTGGTTCTAAATGACCTCTAAGTACGTGGTTCTAAATATCTTCTAAGTACGTAGTTCTAAATGACGTCTAAGTACGTAGTTCTAAATACCTCTAGATACGTAGTTCCAAATGACATCTAAGTATGTGGTTCTAAATGACCTCTAAGTACGTAGTTCTAAATGACCTCTAAGTACGAAGTCCTAAATGACCTCTAAGAACGTAGTTCTATAACACCTCTAAGTACGTAGTTCTAAATGACCCCTAAGTTCGTAGTTCTAAATGACCCCTAAGTACCTATTTCTAAATGACCTCTAGTTACGTACTTCCAAATGACCTCTAAGTACGTGGTTCTAAATGACCTCTAAGTACTTGGTTCTAAATGACCTCTAAGTACGTAGTTCTAAATGACCTCTAAGTTGTTGGTTCTAAATGACCTCTAAGTACTTGGTTCTAAATGACCTCTAAGTACGTGCTTCTAAATGACCTCTAAGTAAGTAGTTCTAAATGACCCCTAAGTACGTATTTCTAAATGACCTCTAGGTACGTACTTCCAAATGACATCTAAGTAAGTGGTTCTAAATGACTTCTAAGTACGTGGTTCTAAATGACCTATAAGTACGTGGTTCTAAATGACCTCTAGGTAAGTAGTTCTAAATGACCCCTAAGTACGTAGTTCTAAATGACCTCTAAGTACGTGGGTTCTAAATTACCTCTAAGTACGTGGTTCTAAATGACCTCTAAGTAAGTAGTTCTAAATGACCCCTAAGTTCGTTGTTCTAAATGACCTCTAAGTACGTGAATCTAAATGACCTCTAAGTACTTGGTTCTAAATGACCTCTAAGTAAGTAGTTCTAAATGACCCATAAGTACGTAGTACTCAATGACCTCTAAGTACGTAGTTCTAAATGACCTCTAAGTACGTGGGTTCTAAATTACCTTTAAGTACGTGGGTTCTAAATGACCTCTAAGAAATTGGTTCTAAATAACCTCTAAGAACGTGGTTTCTAAATGACCTCTAAGTACGTGGGTTCTAAATGACTTCTAAGTACGTAGTTCTAAACGATCTCTAAGTGTTTGGTTCAAAATGACCTCTATGTACGTTGGTTCTAAATGACCTCTAAGTACGTGGTTTAAAATGACCTCTAAGTACGTTGTTCTAAATGACCTCTAAGTACGTGGTTCTAAATGACTTCTAATTACGTGGTTCTAAATGACCTCAGAGTACGTGGTTCTAAATGACCCCTAAGTAAGTAGTTCTAAACGACCTCTAAGTATGTGGTTCTAAATGACCTCTAAGTAAGTGGTTCTAAATGACCTCTAAGTACGTAGGTTCCAAATGACCTCTGAGTACGTCGTTCTAAATGACCTCTAAGTACGTAGTTCTAAATGACACCTAAGTACGTAGTACTAAATTACCTCTAAGTACGTAGTTCTAAATGACCTCTAAGTACGTAAGTTCTAAATGACCTCTAAGTACGTGGTTCTAAATGACCTCTAAGTACGTAGTTCTAAATGACATCTAAAAAGTTGGTTCTAAATGACCTTTAAGTACGTGGTTCTAAATGACCTCTAACTACGTGGTACTAAATGACCTCTAAGAACGTGCTTCTAAATGACCTCTAAGTAAATAGTTCTAAATGACCCCTAAGAACGTATTTCTAAATGACCTCTAGGTACGTACTTCCAAATGCCATCTAAGTAAGTGGTTCTAAATTACCTCTAAGTACGTGGTTCTAAATGTCCTCTAAGTACGTGGTTCTAAATGACCTCATATACGTAGTTCTAAATGACCTCTAAGTACGTGGGTTCTAAATGACCCCTAAGTTCGTAGTTCTAAACGACCTATAAATACGTAGTTCTAAATGACCTCTAAGTACGTAGTTCTAAATGACCTCTATGTACGTGGTTCTAAAGGACCTCTAAGTACGTAGTTCTAAATGACCTCTAAAAAGTTGGTTCTAAATGACCTCTAAGTACGTGGTTCTAAATATCTTCTAAGTACGTAGTTCTAAATGACCTCTAAGTACTGGTTTCTAAATGACCTCTAAGTACGTGGTTCTAAATGACCTCTAAGTACATGGGTTCTTCTAATGACTTCTAAGTACGTGGTTCTAAATGTCCTCTAAGTACGTGGTTCTAAATGACCTTATATACGTAGTGCTAAATAACCTCTAAGTACGTTGGTTCTAAATGACCTCTAAGTACGTGCTTCTAAATGACCTCTAAGTACGTTCTTCTAAATGACCTCTAGGTACGTACTTCCAAATGACATCTAAGTAAGTGGGTCTAAATGACCTCTAAGTACGTAGTTCTAAATGACCTCTAAGTTGTTGGTTCTAAATGACCTCTAAGTACGTGGTTCTAAATGACCTATAAGTACGTGGTTCTAAATGACCTCTAAGTAAGTAGTTCTAAATGACCCCTAAGTACGTAGTTCAAAATGACCTCTAAGTACGTGGGTTCTAAATTACCTCTAAGTACATGGGTTCTAAATGACCTCTAAGAAGTTGGTTCTAAATAACCTCAAAGAACGTGGTTTCTAAATGACCTCTAAGTACGTGGGTTCTAAATGACTTCTAAGTACGTAGTTCTAAACGACCTCTAAGTGTTTGGTTCTAAATAACCTCTAAGTACGTTGGTTCTAAATGACCTATAAGTACGTGGTTCAAAATGACCTCTAAGTACGTTGTTCAAAATGACCTCTAAGTACGTGGTTCTAAATGACTTCTAAGTACGTAGTTCTAAATGACCTCTAAGTACTAGGTTCTAAATGACCTCTATGTACGTGGTTCTAAATGACCTCTAAGTACGTGGTTCTAAATGACCTATAATTACGTGGTTCTAAATGACCTCTAAGTATGTAGTTCTAAATGACCCCTAAGTACGTAGTTCTAAATGACCTCTAAGTACGTGAATCTAAATGACCTCTAAGTACTTAGTTCTAAATGACCCCTAAGTACGTAGTACTAAATGACCTCTAAGTACGTAGTTCTAAATGACCTCTAAGTACGTAGTTCTAAATGACCTCTAAGTACGTGGGTTCTAAATCACCTCTAAGTACGTGGGTTCTAAATGACCTCTAAGAAGTTGGTTCTAAATAACCTCTAAAAACGTGGTTTCTAAATGACCTCTAAGTACGTGTGTTCTAAATGACCTCTAAGTACGTAGTTCTAAACGACCTCTAAGTGTTTGGTTCTAAATGACCTCTAAGTACGTTGGTTCTAAATGACCTCTAAGTACGTGGTTCTAAATGACCTCTAAGTACGTGCTTCTAAATGACCTCTAGGTACGTACTTCAAATGACATCTAAGTGGGTGGTTCTAAATGACCTTTAAGTACGTTGTTCTAGATGACCTCTAAGTACGTGGTTCTAAATGACCTCTATGTACGTGCTTCTAAATGACCTCTAAGTACGTAGTTCTAAATGACCATAAGTACGTGGATTTAAATGACCTTAAAGTACGTAGTTCTAAATGACCTCTAAGTACGTAGTTCTAAATGACCTCTAAGTATGTGGTTTTAAATGACCTCTAAGTACGTGGTTCTAAATGACCTCTAAATACTTAGTTCAAATGCCCTGTACGGACGTGGTTCTAAATGTCCTCTAAGTACGTGGTTCTAAATGACCTCATATACGTAGTTCTAAATGACCTCTAAGTACGTGGTTCTAAATGACCTCTAACTACGTGGTTCTAAATGACCTCTAAGTACGTGCTTCTAAATGACCTCTAAGTAAGTAGTTCTAAATGACCCCTAAGTACGTAGTTCTAAATGACCTCTAAGTACGTACTTCCAAATGACTTCTAAGTAAGTGGTTCTAAATGACCTCTAAGTACGTGGTTCTAAATGTCCTCTAAGTACGTGGTTTTAGAAGACCTCATATACGTAGTTCTAAATGACCTCTAAGTACGTGGGTTCTAAATGACCCCTAAGTTCGTAGTTCTAAATGACCTCTAAATACGTAGCTCTAAATGACCTCTAAGTACGTAGTTCTAAATGACCTCTATGTACGTGGTTCTATATGACCTCTAAGTACGTAGTTCTAAATGATCTCTAAGTTGTTGGTTCTAAATGACCTCTAAGTACGTGTTTCTAAATGACCTCTCAGTACGTGGTTCTAAATGACCTCTAAGTACGTGGTTCTAAATGACATCTAAGTACGTAGTTCTAAATTACCTCTAAATAGTTAGTTCTAAATGACCTCTAAGTACGTGGTTCTAAATATCTTCTAAGTACGTAGGTCTAAATGACGTCTAAGTACGTAGTTCTAAATACCTCTAGATACGTAGTTCCAAATGACCTCTAAGTAAGTGGTTCTAAATGACCTCTAAGTACGTGGTCCTAAATGATCTCTAGGTACGTAGTTCTAAATGACCTCTAAGTAAGTAGTTCTAAATGACCTCTAAGTATGTGGTTCTAAATGACCTCTAAGTACGTAGTTCTAAATGACCTTTAAGTACGAAGTCCTAAATGACCTCTAAGAACGTAGTTCTATAACACCTATAAGTACGTAGTTCTAAATGACCCATAAGTTCGTAGTTCTAATTGACCTCTAAGTACGAGGTTCTAAATGACCTCTAAGTACGTGGTTCTAAATGACCTCTAAGTACTTGGTTCTAAATGACCTCTAAGTCAGTAGTTCTAAATGACACCTAAGTACGTGGTTCTAAATGTCCTCTAAGTACGTGGTTCTAAATGACCTCATATACGTAGTTCTAAATGACCTCTAAGTACGTAGTTCTAAATGACCTCTAACTACGTGGTTCTAAATGACCTCTAAGTACGTGCTTCTAAATGACCTCTAAGTAAGTAGTTCTAAATGACCCCGAAGTACGTAGTTCTAAATGACCTCTAAGTACGTACTTCCAAATGACTTCTAAGTAAGTGGTTCTAAATGACCTCTAAGTACGTGGTTCTAAATGACCTCTAAGTACGTGGGTTCTAAATGACCCCTAAGTTCGTAGTTCTAAATGACCTCTAAATACGTAGCTCTAAATGACCTCTACGTACGTAGTTCTAAATGACCTCTATGTACGTGGTTCTATATGACCTCTAAGTACGTGGGCTCTAAATGACATCTGAGTACGTGGTTCTAAATGACCTCTAAGTACGTAGTTCTAAATGATCTCTAAGTTGTTGGTTCTAAATGACCTCTAAGTACGTGTTTCTAAATGACCTCTCAGTACGTGGTTCTAAATGACATCTAAGTACGTAGTTCTAAATGACCTCTAAATAGTTAGTTCTAAATGACCTCTAAGTACGTGGTTCTAAATATCTTCTAAGTACGTAGGTCTAAATGACGTCTAAGTACGTAGTTCTAAATACCTCTAGATACGTAGTTCCAAATGACCTCTAAGTAAGTGGTTCTAAATGACCTCTAAGTACGTGGTCCTAAATGACCTCTAGGTACGTAGTTCTAAATGACCTCTAAGTAAGTAGTTCTAAATGACCTCTAAGTATGTGGTTCTAAATGACCTCTAAGTACGTGGTTCTAAATGACCTCTAAGTACGTAGTTCTAAATGACCTCTAAGTACGAAGTCTTAAATGACCTCTAAGAACGTAGTTCTATATTACCTCTAAGTACGTAGTTCTAAATGACCTCTAAGTACGTAGTTCTAATTGACCTCTAGGTACGTAGTTCTAAATGACCTCAAAGTAAGTAGTTTTAAATGACCTCTAAGTATGTGGTTCTGAATGACCTCTAAGTAAGTGGTTCTAAATGACCTCTAAGTACGTGGTTCTATATGATCTCTTAGTACGTGGTTCTAAATGACCTCTAAGTACGTGGGTTCTTCTAAATGACTTCTAAGTACGTGGTTCAAAATGTCCTCTAAGTACGTGGTTCTAAATGACCTTATATACGTAGTGCTAAATAACCTCTAAGTACGTGGTTGTAAATGACCTCTAAGTACGTGGTTATAAATGACCTCTAAGTACGTGCTTCTAAATGACCTCTAAGTAAGTAGTTCTAAATGACCCCTAAGTACGTAGTTCTAAATGACCTCTAGGTACGTACTTCCATATGACATCTAAGTAAGTGGTTCTAAATGACCTCTAAGTACGTGGTCCTAAATGACCTCTAGGTACGTAGTTCTAAATGACCTCTAAGTAAGTAGTTCTAAATGACCTCTAAGTATGTGGTTTTAAATGACCTCTAAGTAAGTAGTTCTAAATGACCTCTAAGTATGTGGTTCTAAATGACCTCTAAGTACGTGGTTCTAAATGACCTCTAAGTACGTAGTTCTAAATGACCTCTAAGTACGAAGTCCTAAATGACCTCTAAGAACGTAGTTCTATATTACCTCTAAGTACGTAGTTCTAAATGACCTCTAAGTACGTAGTTCTAATTGACCTCTAGGTACGTAGTTCTAAATGACCTCAAAGTAAGTATTTCTAAATGACCTCTATGTATGTGGTTCTAAATGACCTCTAAGTAAGTGGTTCTAAATGACCTCTAAGTACATGGTTCAATATGATCTCTTAGTACGTGGTTCAAAATGTCCTCTAAGTACGTGGTTCTAAATGACCTTATATACGTAGTGCTAAATAACCTCTAAGTACGTGGTTCTAAATGTCTTCTACGTACGTGGTTCTAAATGACCTTATATACGTAATGCTAAATAACCTCTAAGTACATGGTTCTAAATCACCTCTAAGTACGTGGTTCTGAATGACCTCTAAGTTCGTGGGTTCTAAATGACCTCTTATAACGTAGTTCTAACTGACCTCTAATTACATGGTTTTAACTATCCTCTAAGTACGTGGTTCTAAATGACCTCTAAGTACGAGGTTCTAAATGACCTCTAAGTACGTGGTTCTAAATGACCTCTAAGTACTTGGTTCTAAATGACCTCTAGGTACGTAGTTCTAAATGACCTCTAAGTAAGTAGTTCTAAATGACCTCTAAGTATGTGGTTTTAAATGACCTCTAAGTACGTGGTTCTAAATGACCTCTAAGTACGAGGTTCTAAATGACCTCTAAGTACGTGCTTCTAAATGACCTCTAGGTACGTACTTCCAAATGACATCTAAGTAAGTGGTTCTAAATGACCTCTAAGTACGTTGTTCTAGATGACCTCTAAGTACGTGGTTCTAAATGACCTCTATGTACGTGCTTCTAAATGACCTCTAAGTACGTAGTTCTAAATGACCTCTAAGTATGTGGTTCTAAATGACCTCTAAGTACGTAGTTCTAAATGACCTCATATACGTAGTTCTAAATGACCTCTAAGTACGTGGTTCTAAATGACCTCTAACTACGTGGTTCTAAATGACCTCTAAGTACGTGCTTCTAAATGACCTCTAAGTAAGGAGTTCTAAATGACCTCTAAGTACGTAGTTCTAAATGACCTCTAGGTACGTACTTCCAAATGACTTCTAAGTAAGTGGTTCTAAATGACCTCTAAGTACGTGGTTCTAAATGTCCTCTAAGTACGTGGTTCTAAAAGACCTCATATACGTAGTTCTAAATGACCTTTAAGTCGTAGTTCTAAATGACCTCTAAATACGTAGCTCTAAATGACCTCTAAGTACGTAGTTCTAAATGACCTCTATGTACGTGGTTCTATATGACCTCTAAGTACGTGGGTACTAAATGACCTCTAAGTACGTGGGTTCTAAATGACCCCTAAGTTCGTAGTTCTAAAATGACCTCTAAGTAAGTAGTTCTAAATGACTCCTAAGTACGTAGTTTTAAATGACCTCTAAGTACGTGGTTCTATATGACCTCTTAGTACGTGGTTATAAATGACCTCTAAGTACGTGGGTTCTTCTAATGACTTCTAAGTACGTGGTTCTAAATGTCCTCTAAGTACGTGGTTCTAAATGACCTTATATACGTAGTGCTAAATAACCTCTAAGTACGTGGTTCTAAATCACCTCTAAGTTCGTGGTTCTAAATGACCTCTAAGTACGTGGTTCTGAATGACCTCTAAGTTCGTGGGTTCTAAATGACCTCTTAGAACGTAGTTCTAACTGACCTCTAATTACATGGTTCTAACTATCCTCTAAGTACGTGGTTCTAAATGACCTCTAAGTACGAGGTTCTAAATGACCTCTAAGTACGTGGTTCTAAATGACCTTTAAGTACTTGGTTCTAAATGACCTCTAAATCAGTAGTTCTAAATGACACCTAAGTACGTAGTACTAAATTACCTCTAAGTACGTAGTTCTAAATGACCTCTAGGTACGTAAGTTCTAAATGACCTCAAAGTACGTAATTCTAAACGACCTCAAATATGTGGTTCTAAGTGACCTCTAAGTACTTGGTTCTAAATTAATGACCTCAGAGTACGTGGTTCTAAATGACCCCTAAGTAAGTAGTTCTAAACGACCTCTAAGTATGTGGTTCTAAATGACCTCTAAGTACGTGGTTCTAATTGACCTCTAAGTACGTAGGTCTAAATGACCTCTATGTACGTGGTTCTAAAGGACCTCTAAGTACGTATTTCTAAATGACCTCTAAAAAGTTGGTTCTAAATGACCTCTAAGTACGTGGTTCTAAATATCTTCTAAGTACGTAGTTCTAAATGACGTCTAAGTACTAGGTTTTAAATGACCTCTAAGTACGTGGTTCTAAATGACCTCTAAGTACGTGGTTCAAAATGACCTATAAGTACGTGGTTCTAAAGGACCTCTAAGTAAGTAGTTCTAAATGACCCCTAAGTACGTAGTTCTAAATGACCTCTAAGTACGTGAATCTAAATGACCTTTAAGTACTTGGTTCTAAATGACCTCTAAGTAAGTAGTTCTAATTGACCCCTAAGTACGTAGTACTAAATGACCTGTAAGTATGTTGGTTCTAAATGACCTCTAAGTACGTACTTCCAAATGACATCTAAGTAAGTGGTTCTAAATGACCTCTAAGTACGTTGTTCTAGATGACCTCTAAGTACGTGGTTCTAAATGACCTCTATGTACGTGCTTCTAAATGACCTCTAAGTACGTAGTTCTAAATGACCATAAGTACGTGGATTTAAATGACCTTAAAGTACGTAGTTCTAAATGACCTCTAAGTACGTAGTACTAAATGACCTCTAAGTATAAGGTTCTAAATGACCTCTAAGTACGTAGTTCTAAATGACCTCTAGGTACGTACTTCCAAATGACTTCTAAGTAAGTGGTTCTAAATGACCTCTAAGTACGTGGTTCTAAATGTCCTCTAAGTACGTGATTCTAAAAGACCTCATATACGTAGTTCTAAATGACCTCTAAGTACGTGGTTTCTAAATGACCCCTAAGTTCGTAGTTCTAAATGCCTTCTAAATACGTAACTCTAAATGACCTCTAAGTACGTAGTTCTAAATGACCTCTATGTACGTGGTTCTATATGACCTCTAAGTACGTGGTTCTAAATGACCTCTAAGTACTTGGTTCTAAATGACCTCTAAGTCAGTAGTTCTAAATGACACCTAAGTACGTGGTTCTAAATGACCTCTAAGTACGTGGTTCTAAATGACCTCATATACGTAGTTCTAAATGACCTCTAAGTACGAGGTTCTAAATGACCTCTAACTACGTGGTTCTAAAGGACCTCTAAGTACGTGCTTCTAAATGACCTCTAGGTACGTACTTCCAAATGACATCTAAGTAAGTGGTTTTAAATGACCTCTAAGTACGTTGTTCTAGATGACTTCTAAGTACGTGGTTCTAAATGACCTCTATGTACGTGCTTCTAAATGACCTCTAAGTACGTAGTTCTAAATGACCTCTAAGTACGTAGTTCTAAATGACCTCTAAGTATGTGGTTCTAAATGACCTCTAAGTACGTAGTTCTAAATGACCTCTAAATACTTAGTTCAAATGCCCTCTAAGTACGTGGTTCCAAATGTCCTCTAAGTACGTGGTTCTAAATGACCTCATATACGTAGTTCTAAATGACCTCTAAGTACGTGGTTCTAAATGACCTCTAACTACGTGGTTCTAAATGACCTCTAAGTACGTGCTTCTAAATGACCTCTAAGTAAGTAGTTCTAAATGACCTGTAAGTACGTAGTTCTAAATGACCTCTAGGTACGTACTTCCAAATGACTTCTAAGTAAGTGGTTCTAAATGACCTCTAAGTACGTGGTTCTAAATGTCCTCTAAGTACGTGGTTCTAAAAGACCTCATATACGTAGTTCTAAATGAACTTTAAGTACGTGGGTTCTAAATTACCCTTAAGTTCGTAGTTCTAAATGACCTCTAAATACGTAGCTCTAAATGACCTCTAAGTACGTAGTTCTAAATGACCTCTATGTACGTGGTTCTATATGACCTCTAAGTACGTGGGCTCTAAATGACATCTGAGTACGTGGTTCTAAATGACCTCCAAGTACGTAGTTCTAAATTAACTCTAAGTTGTTGGTTATAAAAGACCTAAAAGTACGTGGTTCTAAATGACCTCTCAGTACGTGGTTCTAAATAACCTCTAAGTACGTGGTTCTAAATGACATCTAAGTACGTAGTTCTAAATGACCTCTAAATAGTTGGTTCTAAATGACCTCTAAGTACGTGGTTCTAAATATCTTCTAAGTACGTAGTTCTAAATGACGACTAAGTACGTAGTTCCAAATGACCTCTAAGTAAGTGGTTCTAAATGACCTCTAAGTACGTGGTCCTAAATGACCTCTAGGTACGTAGTTCTAAATGACCTCTAAGTACGAGGTTCTATATGACCTCTAAGTACGTGGGTACTAAATGACCTCTAAGTACGTGGGTTCTAAATGACCCCTAAGTTCGTAGTTCTAAAATGACCTCTAAGTAAGTAGTTCTAAATGACTCCTAAGTACGTAGTTCTAAATGACCTCTAAGTACGTGGTTCTATATGACCTCTAAGTACGTGGTTATAAATGACCTCTAAGTACGTGGGTTCTTCTAATGACTTCTAAGTACGTGGTTCTAAATGTCCTCTAAGTACGTGGTTCTAAATGACCTTATATACGTAGTGCTAAATAACCTCTAAGTACGTGGTTCTAAATCACCTCTAAGTACGTGGTTCTAAATGACCTCTAAGTACGTGGTTCTGAATGACCTCTAAGTTCGTGGGTTCTAAATGACCTCTTAGAACGTAGTTCTAACTGACCTCTAATTACTTGGTTCTGACTATCCTCTAAATACGTGGTTCTAAATGACCTCTAAGTACGAGGTTCTAAATGACCTCTAAGTACGTGGTTCTAAATGACCTCTAAGTACTTGGTTCTAAATGACCTCTAAATCAGTAGTTCTAAATGACACCTAAGTACGTAGTACTAAATTACCTCTAAGTACGTAGTTCTAAATGACCTCTAAGTACGTAAGTTCTAAATGACCTCAAAGTACGTAATTCTAAACGACCTCAAATATGTGGTTCTAAGTGACCTCTAAGTACTTGGTTCTAAATTAATGACCTCAGAGTACGTGGTTCTAAATGACCCCTAAGTAAGTAGTTCTAAACGACCTCTAAGTATGTGGTTCTAAATTACCTCCAAGTACGTGGTTCTAAATGACCTCTAAGTACGTAGGTTCTAAATGACCTCTAAGTACGTGGTTCTAAATGACCTCTAAGTACGTGGTTCTAAATGACCCCTAAGTACGTATTTCTAAATGACCTCTAGGTAGGTACTTCCAAATGACATCTAAGTAAGTGGTTCTAAATTACCTCTAGGTACGTGGTTCTAAATGTCCTCTAAGTACGTGGTTATAAATGACCTCTAAATACGTAGTTCTAAATGACATCTAAGTACGTAGTTCTAAATGACCTCTATGTACGTGGTTCTAAAGGACCTCTAAGTACGTAGTTCTAAATGACCTCTAAAAAGTTGGTTCTAAATGACCGCTAAGTTGTTGGTTCGAATTGACCTCTAAGTACGTGGTTCTATATGACATCTAAGTACGTAGTTCTAAATGACCTCTAAATAGTTGGTTCTAAATGACCTCTAAGTACGTAGTTCTAAATATCTTCTAAGTACGTAGTTCTAAATGACGTCTAAGTACGTAGTTCTCAATACCTCTAGATACGTAGTTCTAAATTACCTCTAAGTAAGTAGTTCTAAATGACCTTTAAGTATGTGGTTCTAAATGACCTCTAAGTACGAGGTTCTAAATGACCTCAAGGTACGTAGTTCCAAATGACCTCCAAGTAAGAGGTTCTAAATGACGTCTAAGTACGTGGTTTTAAATGACCTATAAGTACGTAGTTCTAAATGACCTCTAAGTACGAAGTCCTAAATGACCTCTAAGAACGTAGTTCTATATTACCTCTAAGTACGTAGTTTTAAATGACCTCTAAGTACGTAGTTCTAATTGACCTCTAGGTACGTAGTTCTAAATGACCCCTAAGTACGTAGTTCTAAATGACCTCTAGGTACGTACTTCCAAATGACATCTAAGTAAGTGGTTCTAAATGACCTCTAAGTACGAGGTTCTATATGACCTCTAAGTACGTGGGTACTAAATGACCTCTAAGTACGTGGGTTCTAAATGACCCCTAAGTTCGTAGTTCTAAATGACCTCTAAGTACGTGGTTCTAAATGACCTCTAAGTAAGTAGTTCTAAATGACTCCTAAGTACGTAGTTCTAAATGACCTCTAAGTACGTGGTTCTATATGACCTCTTAGTACGTGGTTCTAAATGACCTCTAAGTACGTGGGTTCTTCTAATGACTTCTAAGTACGTGGTTCTAAATGTTCTTTAAGTACGTGGTTCTAAATGACCTTATATACGTAGTGCTAAATAACCTCTAAGTACGTGGTTCTAAATCACCTCTAAGTTCGTGGTTCTAAATGACCTCTAAGTACGTGGTTCTGAATGACCTCTAAGTTCGTGGGTTCTAAATGACCTCTTAGAACGTAGTTCTAACTGACCTCTATTTACATGGTTCTAACTATCCTCTAAGTACGTGGTTCTAAATGACCTCTAAGTACGAGGTTCTAAATGACCTCTAAGTACGTGGTTCTAAATGACCTTTAAGTACTTGGTTCTAAATGACCTCTAAATCAGTAGTTCTAAATGACACCTAAGTACGTAGTACTAAATTACCTCTAAGTACGTAGTTCTAAATGACCTCTAGGTACGTAGTTCCAAATGACCTCCAAGTAAGAGGTTCTAAATGACGTCTAAGTACGTGGTTTTAAATGACCTATAAGTACGTAGTTCTAAATGACCTCTAAGTACGAAGTCCTAAATGACCTCTAAGAACGTAGTTCTATATTACCTCTAAGTACGTAGTTTTAAATGACCTCTAAGTACGTAGTTCTAATTGACCTCTAGGTACGTAGTTCTAAATGACCCCTAAGTACGTAGTTCTAAATGACCTCTAGGTACGTACTTCCAAATGACATCTAAGTAAGTGGTTCTAAATGACCTCTAAGTACGAGGTTCTATATGACCTCTAAGTACGTGGGTACTAAATGACCTCTAAGTACGTGGGTTCTAAATGACCCCTAAGTTCGTAGTTCTAAATGACCTCTAAGTACGTGGTTCTAAATGACCTCTAAGTAAGTAGTTCTAAATGACTCCTAAGTACGTAGTTCTAAATGACCTCTAAGTACGTGGTTCTATATGACCTCTTAGTACGTGGTTCTAAATGACCTCTAAGTACGTGGGTTCTTCTAATGACTTCTAAGTACGTGGTTCTAAATGTTCTTTAAGTACGTGGTTCTAAATGACCTTATATACGTAGTGCTAAATAACCTCTAAGTACGTGGTTCTAAATCACCTCTAAGTTCGTGGTTCTAAATGACCTCTAAGTACGTGGTTCTGAATGACCTCTAAGTTCGTGGGTTCTAAATGACCTCTTAGAACGTAGTTCTAACTGACCTCTATTTACATGGTTCTAACTATCCTCTAAGTACGTGGTTCTAAATGACCTCTAAGTACGAGGTTCTAAATGACCTCTAAGTACGTGGTTCTAAATGACCTTTAAGTACTTGGTTCTAAATGACCTCTAAATCAGTAGTTCTAAATGACACCTAAGTACGTAGTACTAAATTACCTCTAAGTACGTAGTTCTAAATGACCTCTAGGTACGTAAGTTCTAAATGACCTCAAAGTACGTAATTCTAAACGACCTCAAATATGTGGTTCTAATTAGTGACCTCTAAGTACTTGGTTCTAAATTAATGACCTCAGAGTACGTGGTTCTAAATGACCCCTAAGTAAGTAGTTCTAAACGACCTCTAAGTATGTGGTTCTAAATGACCTCTAAGTACGTGGTTCTAATTGACCTCTAAGTACGTAGGTCTAAATGACCTCTATGTACGTGGTTCTAAAGGACCTCTAAGTACGTATTTCTAAATGACCTCTAAAAAGTTGGTTCTAAATGACCTCTAAGTACGTGGTTCTAAATATCTTCTAAGTACGTAGTTCTAAATGACGTCTAAGTACTAGGTTTTAAATGACCTCTAAGTACGTGGTTCTAAATGACCTCTAAGTACGTGGTTCTAAATGACCTATAAGTACGTGGTTCTAAAGGACCTCTAAGTAAGTAGTTCTAAATGACCCCTAAGTACGTAGTTCTAAATGACCTCTAAGTACGTGAATCTAAATGACCTTTAAGTACTTGGTTCTAAATGACCTCTAAGTAAGTAGTTCTAAATGACCCCTAAGTACGTAGTACTAAATGACCTGTAAGTACGTTGGTTCTAAATGACCTCTAAGTACGTACTTCCAAATGACATCTAAGTAAGTGGTTCTAAATGACCTCTAAGTACGTTGTTCTAGATGACCTCTAAGTACGTGGTTCTAAATGACCTCTATGTACGTGCTTCTAAATGACCTCTAAGTACGTAGTTCTAAATGACCATAAGTACGTGGATTTAAATGACCTTAAAGTACGTAGTTCTAAATGACCTCTAAGTACGTAGTACTAAATGACCTCTAAGTATGTGGTTCTAAATGACCTCTAAGTACGTAGTTCTAAATGACCTCTAGGTACGTACTTCCAAATGACTTCTAAGTAAGTGGTTCTAAATGACCTCTAAGTACGTGGTTCTAAATGTCCTCTAAGTACGTGATTCTAAAAGACCTCATATACGTAGTTCTAAATGACCTCTAAGTACGTGGTTTCTAAATGACCCCTAAGTTCGTAGTTCTAAATGCCTTCTAAATACGTAACTCTAAATGACCTCTAAGTACGTAGTTCTAAATGACCTCTATGTACGTGGTTCTATATGACCTCTAAGTACGTGGTTCTAAATGACCTCTAAGTACTTGGTTCTAAATGACCTCTAAGTCAGTAGTTCTAAATGACACCTAAGTACGTGGTTCTAAATGACCTCTAAGTACGTGGTTCTAAATGACCTCATATACGTAGTTCTAAATGACCTCTAAGTACGAGGTTCTAAATGACCTCTAACTACGTGGTTCTAAAGGACCTCTAAGTACGTGCTTCTAAATGACCTCTAGGTACGTACTTCCAAATGACATCTAAGTAAGTGGTTTTAAATGACCTCTAAGTACGTTGTTCTAGATGACTTCTAAGTACGTGGTTCTAAATGACCTCTATGTACGTGCTTCTAAATGACCTCTAAGTACGAAGTTCTAAATGACCTCTAAGTACGTAGTTCTAAATGACCTCTAAGTATGTGGTTCTAAATGACCTCTAAGTACGTAGTTCTAAATGACCTCTAAATACTTAGTTCAAATGCCCTCTAAGTACGTGGTTCCAAATGTCCTCTAAGTACGTGGTTCTAAATGACCTCATATACGTAGTTCTAAATGACCTCTAAGTACGTGGTTCTAAATGACCTCTAACTACGTGGTTCTAAATGACCTCTAAGTACGTGCTTCTAAATGACCTCTAAGTAAGTAGTTCTAAATGACCTGTAAGTACGTAGTTCTAAATGACCTCTAGGTACGTACTTCCAAATGACTTCTAAGTAAGTGGTTCTAAATGACCTCTAAGTACGTGGTTCTAAATGTCCTCTAAGTACGTGGTTCTAAAAGACCTCGTATACGTAGTTCTAAATGACCTTTAAGTACGTGGGTTCTAAATTACCCTTAAGTTCGTAGTTCTAAATGACCTCTAAATACGTAGCTCTAAATGACCTCTAAGTACGTAGTTCTAAATGACCTCTATGTACGTGGTTCTATATGACCTCTAAGTACGTGGGCTCTAAATGACATCTGAGTACGTGGTTCTAAATGACCTCCAAGTACGTAGTTCTAAATGAACTCTAAGTTGTTGGTTATAAAAGACCTAAAAGTACGTGGTTCTAAATGACCTCTCAGTACGTGGTTCTAAATGACCTCTAAGTACGTGGTTCTAAATGACATCTAAGTACGTAGTTCTAAATGACCTCTAAATAGTTGGTTCTAAATGACCTCTAAGTACGTGGTTCTAAATATCTTCTAAGTACGTAGTTCTAAATGACGACTAAGTACGTAGTTCCAAATGACCTCTAAGTAAGTGGTTCTAAATGACCTCTAAGTACGTGGTCCTAAATGACCTCTAGGTACGTAGTTCTAAATGACCTCTAAGTACGAGGTTCTATATGACCTCTAAGTACGTGGGTACTAAATGACCTCTAAGTACGTGGGTTCTAAATGACCCCTAAGTTCGTAGTTCTAAAATGACCTCTAAGTAAGTAGTTCTAAATGACTCCTAAGTACGTAGTTCTAAATGACCTCTAAGTACGTGGTTCTATATGACCTCTTAGTACGTGGTTATAAATGACCTCTAAGTACGTGGGTTCTTCTAATGACTTCTAAGTACGTGGTTCTAAATGTCCTCTAAGTACGTGGTTCTAAATGACCTTATATACGTAGTGCTAAATAACCTCTAAGTACGTGGTTCTAAATGACCTCTAAGTACGTGGTTCTAAATGACCTCTAAGTACGTGGTTCTGAATGACCTCTAAGTTCGTGGGTTCTAAATGACCTCTTAGAACGTAGTTCTAACTGACCTCTAATTACATGGTTCTGACTATCCTCTAAATACGTGGTTCTAAATGACCTCTAAGTACGAGGTTCTAAATGACCTCTAAGTACGTGGTTCTAAATGACGTCTAAGTACTTGGTTCTAAATGACCTCTAAATCAGTAGTTCTAAATGACACCTAAGTACGTAGTACTAAATTACCTCTAAGTACGTAGTTCTAAATGACATCTAAGTACGTAAGTTCTAAATGACCTCAAAGTACGTAATTCTAAACGACCTCAAATATGTGGTTCTAAGTGACCTCTAAGTACTTGGTTCTAAATTAATGACCTCAGAGTACGTGGTTCTAAATGACCCCTAAGTGAGTAGTTCTAAACGACCTCTAAGTATGTGGTTCTAAATTACCTCCAAGTACGTGGTTCTAAATGACCTCTAAGTACGTAGGTTCTAAATGACCTCTAAGTACGTGGTTCTAAATGACCTCTAAGTACGTGGTTCTAAATGACCCCTAAGTACGTATTTCTAAATGACCTCTAGGTAGGTACTTCCAAATGACATCTAAGTAAGTGGTTCTAAATTACCTCTAGGTACGTGGTTCTAAATGTCCTCTAAGTACGTGGTTATAAATGACCTCTAAATACGTAGTTCTAAATGACATCTAAGTACGTAGTTCTAAATGACCTCTATGTACGTGGTTCTAAAGGACCTCTAAGTACGTAGTTCTAAATGACCTCTAAAAAGTTGGTTCTAAATGACCGCTAAGTTGTTGGTTCGAATTGACCTCTAAGTACGTGGTTCTATATGACATCTAAGTACGTAGTTCTAAATGACCTCTAAATAGTTGGTTCTAAATGACCTCTAAGTACGTAGTTCTAAATATCTTCTAAGTACGTAGTTCTAAATGACGTCTAAGTACGTAGTTCTCAATACCTCTAGATACGTAGTTCTAAATTACCTCTAAGTAAGTAGTTCTAAATGACCTTTAAGTATGTGGTTCTAAATGACCTCTAAGTACGAGGTTCTAAATGACCTCAAGGTACGTAGTTCCAAATGACCTCCAAGTAAGTGGTTCTAAATGACGTCTAAGTACGTGGTTTTAAATGACCTATAAGTACGTAGTTCTAAATGACCTCTAAGTACGAAGTCCTAAATGACCTCTAAGAACGTAGTTCTATATTACCTCTAAGTACGTAGTTTTAAATGACCTCTAAGTACGTAGTTCTAATTGACCTCTAGGTACGTAGTTCTAAATGACCCCTAAGTACGTAGTTCTAAATGACCTCTAGGTACGTACTTCCAAATGACATCTAAGTAAGTGGTTCTAAATGACCTCTAAGTACGAGGTTCTATATGACCTCTAAGTACGTGGGTACTAAATGACCTCTAAGTACGTGGGTTCTAAATGACCCCTAAGTTCGTAGTTCTAAATGACCTCTAAGTACGTGGTTCTAAATGACCTCTAAGTAAGTAGTTCTAAATGACTCCTAAGTACGTAGTTCTAAATGACCTCTAAGTACGTGGTTCTATATGACCTCTTAGTACGTGGTTCTAAATGACCTCTAAGTACGTGGGTTCTTCTAATGACTTCTAAGTACGTGGTTCTAAATGTCCTTTAAGTACGTGGTTCTAAATGACCTTATATACGTAGTGCTAAATAACCTCTAAGTACGTGGTTCTAAATCACCTCTAAGTTCGTGGTTCTAAATGACCTCTAAGTACGTGGTTCTGAATGACCTCTAAGTTCGTGGGTTCTAAATGACCTCTTAGAACGTAGTTCTAACTGACCTCTAATTACATGGTTCTAACTATCCTCTAAGTACGTGGTTCTAAATGACCTCTAAGTACGAGGTTCTAAATGACCTCTAAGTTCGTGGTTCTAAATGACCTCTAAGTACTTGGTTCTAAATGACCTCTAAATCAGTAGTTCTAAATGACACCTAAGTACGTAGTACTAAATTACCTCTAAGTACGTAGTTCTAAATGACCTCTAAGTACGTAAGTTCTAAATGACCTCAAAGTACGTAGTTCTAAACGACCTCAAATATGTGGTTCTAAGTGACCTCTAAGTACGTAGTTCTAAATCACCTCTAAGTTCGTGGTTCTAAATGACCTCTAAGTACGTGGTTCTGAATTACCTCTAAGTTCGTGGGTTCTAAATGACCTCTTAGAACGTAGTTCTAACTGACCTCTAATTACATGGTTCTAACTATCCTCTAAGTACGTGGTTCTAAATGACCTCTAAGTACGAGGTTCTAAATGACCTCTAAGTACGTGGTTCTAAATGACCTTTAAGTACTTGGTTCTAAATGACCTCTAAATCAGTAGTTCTAAATGACACCTAAGTACGTAGTACTAAATTACCTCTAAGTACGTAGTTCTAAATGACCTCTAGGTACGTAAGTTCTAATTGACCTCAAAGTACGTAATTCTAAACGACCTCAAATATGTGGTTCTAAGTGACCTCTAAGTACTTGGTTCTAAATTAATGACCTCAGAGTACGTGGTTCTAAATGACCCCTAAGTAAGTAGTTCTAAACGACCTCTAAGTATGTGGTTCTAAATGACCTCTAAGTACGTGGTTCTAATTGGCCTCTAAGTACGTAGGTCTAAATGACCTCTATGTACGTGGTTCTAAAGGACCTCTAAGTACGTATTTCTAAATGACCTCTAAAAAGTTGGTTCTAAATGACCTCTAAGTACGTGGTTCTAAATATCTTCTAAGTACGTAGTTCTAAATGACGTCTAAGTACTAGGTTTTAAATGACCTCTAAGTACGTGGTTCTAAATGACCTCTAAGTACGTGGTTCTAAATGACCTATAAGTACGTGGTTCTAAAGGACCTCTAAGTAAGTAGTTCTAAATGACCCCTAAGTACGTAGTTCTAAATGACCTCTAAGTACGTGAATCTAAATGACCTTTAAGTACTTGGTTCTAAATGACCTCTAAGTAAGTAGTTCTAAATGACCCCTAAGTACGTAGTACTAAATGACCTGTAAGTACGTTGGTTCTAAATGACCTCTAAGTACGTACTTCCAAATGACATCTAAGTAAGTGGTTCTAAATGACCTCTAAGTACGTTGTTCTAGATGACCTCTAAGTACGTGGTTCTAAATGACCTCTATGTACGTGCTTCTAAATGACCTCTAAGTACGTAGTTCTAAATGACCATAAGTACGTGGATTTAAATGACCTTAAAGTACGTAGTTCTAAATGACCTCTAAGTACGTAGTACTAAATGACCTCTAAGTATGTGGTTCTAAATGACCTCTAAGTACGTAGTTCTAAATGACCTCTAGGTACGTACTTCCAAATGACTTCTAAGTAAGTGGTTCTAAATGACCTCTAAGTACGTGGTTCTAAATGTCCTCTAAGTACGTGATTCTAAAAGACCTCATATACGTAGTTCTAAATGACCTCTAAGTACGTGGTTTCTAAATGACCCCTAAGTTCGTAGTTCTAAATGCCTTCTAAATACGTAACTCTAAATGACCTCTAAGTACGTAGTTCTAAATGACCTCTATGTACGTGGTTCTATATGACCTCTAAGTACGTGGTTCTAAATGACCTCTAAGTACTTGGTTCTAAATGACCTCTAAGTCAGTAGTTCTAAATGACACCTAAGTACGTGGTTCTAAATGACCTCTAAGTACGTGGTTCTAAATGACCTCATATACGTATTTCTAAATGACCTCTAAGTACGAGGTTCTAAATGACCTCTAACTACGTGGTTCTAAAGGACCTCTAAGTACGTGCTTCTAAATGACCTCTAGGTACGTACTTCCAAATGACATCTAAGTAAGTGGTTTTAAATGACCTCTAAGTACGTTGTTCTAGATGACTTCTAAGTACGTGGTTCTAAATGACCTCTATGTACGTGCTTCTAAATGACCTCTAAGTACGTAGTTCTAAATGACCTCTAAGTATGTGGTTCTAAATGACCTCTAAGTACGTAGTTCTAAATGACCTCTAAATACTTAGTTCAAATGCCCTCTAAGTACGTGGTTCCAAATGTCCTCTAAGTACGTGGTTCTAAATGACCTCATATACGTAGTTCTAAATGACCTCTAAGTACGTGGTTCTAAATGACCTCTAACTACGTGGTTCTAAATGACCTCTAAGTACGTGCTTCTAAATGACCTCTAAGTAAGTAGTTCTAAATGACCCGTAAGTACGTAGTTCTAAATGACCTCTAGGTACGTACTTCCAAATGACTTCTAAGTAAGTGGTTCTAAATGACCTCTAAGTACTTGGTTCTAAATGTCCTCTAAGTACGTGGTTCTAAAAGACCTCATATACGTAGTTCTAAATGACCTCTAAATACGTAGCTCTAAATGACCTCTAAGTACGTAGTTCTAAATGACCTCTATGTACGTGGTTCTATATGACCTCTAAGTACGTGGGCTCTAAATGACATCTGAGTACGTGGTTCTAAATGACCTCTAGGTACGTGGTTCTAAATGACCTCTAAGTACGTGGTTCTAAATGACCTCTAAGTACGTGGTTCTGAATGACCTCTAAGTTCGTGGGTTCTAAATGACCTCTTAGAACGTAGTTCTAACTGACCTCTAATTACATGGTTCTGACTATCCTCTAAATACGTGGTTCTAAATGACCTCTAAGTACGAGGTTCTAAATGACCTCTAAGTACGTGGTTCTAAATGACGTCTAAGTACTTGGTTCTAAATGACCTCTAAATCAGTAGTTCTAAATGACACCTAAGTACGTAGTACTAAATTACCTCTAAGTACGTAGTTCTAAATGACATCTAAGTACGTAAGTTCTAAATGACCTCAAAGTACGTAATTCTAAACGACCTCAAATATGTGGTTCTAAGTGACCTCTAAGTACTTGGTTCTAAATTAATGACCTCAGAGTACGTGGTTCTAAATGACCCCTAAGTGAGTAGTTCTAAACGACCTCTAAGTATGTGGTTCTAAATTACCTCCAAGTACGTGGTTCTAAATGACCTCTAAGTACGTAGGTTCTAAATGACCTCTAAGTACGTGGTTCTAAATGACCTCTAAGTACGTGGTTCTAAATGACCCCTAAGTACGTATTTCTAAATGACCTCTAGGTAGGTACTTCCAAATGACATCTAAGTAAGTGGTTCTAAATTACCTCTAGGTACGTGGTTCTAAATGTCCTCTAAGTACGTGGTTATAAATGACCTCTAAATACGTAGTTCTAAATGACATCTAAGTACGTAGTTCTAAATGACCTCTATGTACGTGGTTCTAAAGGACCTCTAAGTACGTAGTTCTAAATGACCTCTAAAAAGTTGGTTCTAAATGACCGCTAAGTTGTTGGTTCGAATTGACCTCTAAGTACGTGGTTCTATATGACATCTAAGTACGTAGTTCTAAATGACCTCTAAATAGTTGGTTCTAAATGACCTCTAAGTACGTAGTTCTAAATATCTTCTAAGTACGTAGTTCTAAATGACGTCTAAGTACGTAGTTCTCAATACCTCTAGATACGTAGTTCTAAATTACCTCTAAGTAAGTAGTTCTAAATGACCTTTAAGTATGTGGTTCTAAATGACCTCTAAGTACGAGGTTCTAAATGACCTCAAGGTACGTAGTTCCAAATGACCTCCAAGTAAGTGGTTCTAAATGACGTCTAAGTACGTGGTTTTAAATGACCTATAAGTACGTAGTTCTAAATGACCTCTAAGTACGAAGTCCTAAATGACCTCTAAGAACGTAGTTCTATATTACCTCTAAGTACGTAGTTTTAAATGACCTCTAAGTACGTAGTTCTAATTGACCTCTAGGTACGTAGTTCTAAATGACCCCTAAGTACGTAGTTCTAAATGACCTCTAGGTACGTACTTCCAAATGACATCTAAGTAAGTGGTTCTAAATGACCTCTAAGTACGAGGTTCTATATGACCTCTAAGTACGTGGGTACTAAATGACCTCTAAGTACGTGGGTTCTAAATGACCCCTAAGTTCGTAGTTCTAAATGACCTCTAAGTACGTGGTTCTAAATGACCTCTAAGTAAGTAGTTCTAAATGACTCCTAAGTACGTAGTTCTAAATGACCTCTAAGTACGTGGTTCTATATGACCTCTTAGTACGTGGTTCTAAATGACCTCTAAGTACGTGGGTTCTTCTAATGACTTCTAAGTACGTGGTTCTAAATGTCCTTTAAGTACGTGGTTCTAAATGACCTTATATACGTAGTGCTAAATAACCTCTAAGTACGTGGTTCTAAATCACCTCTAAGTTCGTGGTTCTAAATGACCTCTAAGTACGTGGTTCTGAATGACCTCTAAGTTCGTGGGTTCTAAATGACCTCTTAGAACGTAGTTCTAACTGACCTCTAATTACATGGTTCTAACTATCCTCTAAGTACGTGGTTCTAAATGACCTCTAAGTACGAGGTTCTAAATGACCTCTAAGTTCGTGGTTCTAAATGACCTCTAAGTACTTGGTTCTAAATGACCTCTAAATCAGTAGTTCTAAATGACACCTAAGTACGTAGTACTAAATTACCTCTAAGTACGTAGTTCTAAATGACCTCTAAGTACGTAAGTTCTAAATGACCTCAAAGTACGTAGTTCTAAACGACCTCAAATATGTGGTTCTAAGTGACCTCTAAGTACGTAGTTCTAAATCACCTCTAAGTTCGTGGTTCTAAATGACCTCTAAGTACGTGGTTCTGAATTACCTCTAAGTTCGTGGGTTCTAAATGACCTCTTAGAACGTAGTTCTAACTGACCTCTAATTACATGGTTCTAACTATCCTCTAAGTACGTGGTTCTAAATGACCTCTAAGTACGAGGTTCTAAATGACCTCTAAGTACGTGGTTCTAAATGACCTTTAAGTACTTGGTTCTAAATGACCTCTAAATCAGTAGTTCTAAATGACACCTAAGTACGTAGTACTAAATTACCTCTAAGTACGTAGTTCTAAATGACCTCTAGGTACGTAAGTTCTAATTGACCTCAAAGTACGTAATTCTAAACGACCTCAAATATGTGGTTCTAAGTGACCTCTAAGTACTTGGTTCTAAATTAATGACCTCAGAGTACGTGGTTCTAAATGACCCCTAAGTAAGTAGTTCTAAACGACCTCTAAGTATGTGGTTCTAAATGACCTCTAAGTACGTGGTTCTAATTGGCCTCTAAGTACGTAGGTCTAAATGACCTCTATGTACGTGGTTCTAAAGGACCTCTAAGTACGTATTTCTAAATGACCTCTAAAAAGTTGGTTCTAAATGACCTCTAAGTACGTGGTTCTAAATATCTTCTAAGTACGTAGTTCTAAATGACGTCTAAGTACTAGGTTTTAAATGACCTCTAAGTACGTGGTTCTAAATGACCTCTAAGTACGTGGTTCTAAATGACCTATAAGTACGTGGTTCTAAAGGACCTCTAAGTAAGTAGTTCTAAATGACCCCTAAGTACGTAGTTCTAAATGACCTCTAAGTACGTGAATCTAAATGACCTTTAAGTACTTGGTTCTAAATGACCTCTAAGTAAGTAGTTCTAAATGACCCCTAAGTACGTAGTACTAAATGACCTGTAAGTACGTTGGTTCTAAATGACCTCTAAGTACGTACTTCCAAATGACATCTAAGTAAGTGGTTCTAAATGACCTCTAAGTACGTTGTTCTAGATGACCTCTAAGTACGTGGTTCTAAATGACCTCTATGTACGTGCTTCTAAATGACCTCTAAGTACGTAGTTCTAAATGACCATAAGTACGTGGATTTAAATGACCTTAAAGTACGTAGTTCTAAATGACCTCTAAGTACGTAGTACTAAATGACCTCTAAGTATGTGGTTCTAAATGACCTCTAAGTACGTAGTTCTAAATGACCTCTAGGTACGTACTTCCAAATGACTTCTAAGTAAGTGGTTCTAAATGACCTCTAAGTACGTGGTTCTAAATGTCCTCTAAGTACGTGATTCTAAAAGACCTCATATACGTAGTTCTAAATGACCTCTAAGTACGTGGTTTCTAAATGACCCCTAAGTTCGTAGTTCTAAATGCCTTCTAAATACGTAACTCTAAATGACCTCTAAGTACGTAGTTCTAAATGACCTCTATGTACGTGGTTCTATATGACCTCTAAGTACGTGGTTCTAAATGACCTCTAAGTACTTGGTTCTAAATGACCTCTAAGTCAGTAGTTCTAAATGACACCTAAGTACGTGGTTCTAAATGACCTCTAAGTACGTGGTTCTAAATGACCTCATATACGTATTTCTAAATGACCTCTAAGTACGAGGTTCTAAATGACCTCTAACTACGTGGTTCTAAAGGACCTCTAAGTACGTGCTTCTAAATGACCTCTAGGTACGTACTTCCAAATGACATCTAAGTAAGTGGTTTTAAATGACCTCTAAGTACGTTGTTCTAGATGACTTCTAAGTACGTGGTTCTAAATGACCTCTATGTACGTGCTTCTAAATGACCTCTAAGTACGTAGTTCTAAATGACCTCTAAGTATGTGGTTCTAAATGACCTCTAAGTACGTAGTTCTAAATGACCTCTAAATACTTAGTTCAAATGCCCTCTAAGTACGTGGTTCCAAATGTCCTCTAAGTACGTGGTTCTAAATGACCTCATATACGTAGTTCTAAATGACCTCTAAGTACGTGGTTCTAAATGACCTCTAACTACGTGGTTCTAAATGACCTCTAAGTACGTGCTTCTAAATGACCTCTAAGTAAGTAGTTCTAAATGACCCGTAAGTACGTAGTTCTAAATGACCTCTAGGTACGTACTTCCAAATGACTTCTAAGTAAGTGGTTCTAAATGACCTCTAAGTACTTGGTTCTAAATGTCCTCTAAGTACGTGGTTCTAAAAGACCTCATATACGTAGTTCTAAATGACCTCTAAATACGTAGCTCTAAATGACCTCTAAGTACGTAGTTCTAAATGACCTCTATGTACGTGGTTCTATATGACCTCTAAGTACGTGGGCTCTAAATGACATCTGAGTACGTGGTTCTAAATGACCTCCAAGTACGTAGTTCTAAATGAACTCTAAGTTGTTGGTTATAAAAGACCTAAAAGTACGTGGTTCTAAATGACCTCTCAGTACGTGGTTCTAAATGACCTCTAAGTACGTGGTTCTAAATGACATCTAAGTACGTATTTCTAAATGACCTCTAAATAGTTGGTTCTAAATGACCTCTAAGTACGTGGTTCTAAATATCTTCTAAGTACGTAGTTCTAAATGACGACTAAGTACGTAGTTCCAAATGACCTCTAAGTAAGTGGTTCTAAATGACCTCTAAGTACGTGGTCCTAAATGACCTCTAGGTACGTAGTTCTAAATGACCTCTAAGTACGAGGTTCTATATGACCTCTAAGTACGTGGGTACTAAATGACCTCTAAGTACGTGGGTTCTAAATGACCCCTAAGTTCGTAGTTCTAAAATGACCTCTAAGTAAGTAGTTCTAAATGACTCCTAAGTACGTAGTTCTAAATGACCTCTAAGTACGTGGTTCTATATGACCTCTTAGTACGTGGTTATAAATGACCTCTAAGTACGTGGGTTCTTCTAATGACTTCTAAGTACGTGGTTCTAAATGTCCTCTAAGTACGTGGTTCTAAATGACCTTATATACGTAGTGCTAAATAACCTCTAAGTACGTGGTTCTAAATCACCTCTAAGTACGTGGTTCTAAATGACCTCTAAGTACGTGGTTCTGAATGACCTCTAAGTTCGTGGGTTCTAAATGACCTCTTAGAACGTAGTTCTAACTGACCTCTAATTACATGGTTCTGACTATCCTCTAAATACGTGGTTCTAAATGACCTCTAAGTACGAGGTTCTAAATGACCTCTAAGTACGTGGTTCTAAATGACCTCTAAGTACTTGGTTCTAAATGACCTCTAAATCAGTAGTTCTAAATGACACCTAAGTACGTAGTACTAAATTACCTCTAAGTACGTAGTTCTAAATGACCTCTAAGTACGTAAGTTCTAAATGACCTCAAAGTACGTAATTCTAAACGACCTCAAATATGTGGTTCTAAGTGACCTCTAAGTACTTGGTTCTAAATTAATGACCTCAGAGTACGTGGTTCTAAATGACCCCTAAGTAAGTAGTTCTAAACGACCTCTAAGTATGTGGTTCTAAATTACCTCCAAGTACGTGGTTCTAAATGACCTCTAAGTACGTAGGTTCTAAATGACCTCTAAGTACGTGGTTCTAAATGACCTCTAAGTACGTGGTTCTAAATGACCCCTAAGTACGTATTTCTAAATGACCTCTAGGTAGGTACTTCCAAATGACATCTAAGTAAGTGGTTCTAAATTACCTCTAGGTACGTGGTTCTAAATGTCCTCTAAGTACGTGGTTATAAATGACCTCTAAATACGTAGTTCTAAATGACATCTAAGTACGTAGTTCTAAATGACCTCTATGTACGTGGTTCTAAAGGACCTCTAAGTACGTAGTTCTAAATGACCTCTAAAAAGTTGGTTCTAAATGACCGCTAAGTTGTTGGTTCGAATTGACCTCTAAGTACGTGGTTCTATATGACATCTAAGTACGTAGTTCTAAATGACCTCTAAATAGTTGGTTCTAAATGACCTCTAAGTACGTAGTTCTAAATATCTTCTAAGTACGTAGTTCTGAATGACGTCTAAGTACGTAGTTCTCAATACCTCTAGATACGTAGTTCTAAATTACCTCTAAGTAAGTAGTTCTAAATGACCTTTAAGTATGTGGTTCTAAATGACCTCTAAGTACGAGGTTCTAAATGACCTCAAGGTACGTAGTTCCAAATGACCTCCAAGTAAGTGGTTCTAAATGACGTCTAAGTACGTGGTTTTAAATGACCTATAAGTACGTAGTTCTAAATGACCTCTAAGTACGAAGTCATAAATGACCTCTAAGAACGTAGTTCTATATTACCTCTAAGTACGTAGTTTTAAATGACCTCTAAGTACGTAGTTCTAATTGACCTCTAGGTACGTAGTTCTAAATGACCCCTAAGTACGTAGTTCTAAATGACCTCTAGGTACGTACTTCCAAATGACATCTAAGTAAGTTGTTCTAAATGACCTCTAAGTACGAGGTTCTATATGACCTCTAAGTACGTGGGTACTAAATGACCTCTAAGTACGTGGGTTCTAAATGACCCCTAAGTTCGTAGTTCTAAATGACCTCTAAGTACGTGGTTCTAAATGACCTCTAAGTAAGTAGTTCTAAATGACTCCTAAGTACGTAGTTCTAAATGACCTCTAAGTACGCGGTTCTATATGACCTCTTAGTACGTGGTTCTAAATGACCTCTAAGTACGTGGGTTCTTCTAATGACTTCTAAGTACGTGGTTCTAAATGTCCTTTAAGTACGTGGTTCTAAATGACCTTATATACGTAGTGCTAAATAACCTCTAAGTACGTGGTTCTAAATCACCTCTAAGTTCGTGGTTCTAAATGACCTCTAAGTACGTGGTTCTGAATGACCTCTAAGTTCGTGGGTTCTAAATGACCTCTTAGAACGTAGTTCTAACTGACCTCTAATTACATGGTTCTAACTATCCTCTAAGTACGTGGTTCTAAATGACCTCTAAGTACGATGTTCTAAATGACCTCTAAGTTCGTGGTTCTAAATGACCTCTAAGTACTTGGTTCTAAATGACCTCTAAATCAGTAGTTCTAAATGACACCTAAGTACGTAGTACTAAATTACCTCTAAGTACGTAGTTCTAAATGACCTCTAAGTACGTAAGTTCTAAATGACCTCAAAGTACGTAATTCTAAACGACCTCAAATATGTGGTTCTAAGTGACCTCTAAGTACGTAGTTCTAAATGACCTCTAAATAGTTGGTTCTAAATGACCTCTAAGTACGTGGTTCTAAATATCTTCTAAGTACGTAGTTCTAAATGACCTCTATGTACGTGGTTCTATATGACCTCTAAGTACGTGGGCTCTAAATGACATCTGAGTACGTGGTTCTAAATGACCTCTAAGTATGTAGTTCTAAATGATCTCTAAGTTGTTGGTTCTAAATGACCTCTAAGTACGTAGGTCTAAATGACCTCTCAGTACGTGGTTCTAAATGACCTCTAAGTACGTGGTTCTAAATGACATCTTAGTACGTAGTTCTAAATGACCTCTAAATAGTTGGTTCTAAATGACCTCTAAGTACGTGGTTCTAAATATCTTCTAAGTACGTAGTTCTAAATGACGTCTAAGTACGTAGTTCTAAATACCTCTAGATACGTAGTTCCAAATGACATCTAAGTATGTGGTTCTAAATGACCTCTAAGTACGTAGTTCTAAATGACCTCTAAGTACGAAGTCCTAAATGACCTCTAAGAACGTAGTTCTATAACACCTCTAAGTACGTAGTTCTAAATGACCCCTAAGTTCGTAGTTCTAAATGACCCCTAAGTACCTATTTCTAAATGACCTCTAGTTACGTACTTCCAAATGACCTCTAAGTACGTGGTTCTAAATGACCTCTAAGTACTTGGTTCTAAATGACCTCTAAGTACGTAGTTCTAAATGACCTCTAAGTTGTTGGTTCTAAATGACTTCTAAGTACTTGGTTCTAAATGACCTCTAAGTACGTGCTTCTAAATGACCTCTAAGTAAGTAGTTCTAAATGACCCCTAAGTACGTATTTCTAAATGACCTCTAGGTACGTACTTCCAAATGACATCTAAGTAAGTGGTTCTAAATGACTTCTAAGTACGTGGTTCTAAATGACCTATAAGTACGTGGTTCTAAATGACCTCTAGGTAAGTAGTTCTAAATGACCCCTAAGTACGTAGTTCTAAATGACCTCTAAGTACGTGGGTTCTAAATTACCTCTAAGTACGTGGTTCTAAATGACCTCTAAGTAAGTAGTTCTAAATGACCCCTAAGTTCGTTGTTCTAAATGACCTCTAAGTACGTGAATCTAAATGACCTCTAAGTACTTGGTTCTAAATGACCTCTAAGTAAGTAGTTCTAAATGACCCATAAGTACGTAGTACTCAATGACCTCTAAGTACGTAGTTCTAAATGACCTCTAAGTACGTGGGTTCTAAATTACCTTTAAGTACGTGGGTTCTAAATGACCTCTAAGAAATTGGTTCTAAATAACCTCTAAGAACGTGGTTTCTAAATGACCTCTAAGTACGTGGGTTCTAAATGACTTCTAAGTACGTAGTTCTAAACGATCTCTAAGTGTTTGGTTCAAAATGACCTCTATGTACGTTGGTTCTAAATGACCTCTAAGTACGTGGTTTAAAATGACCTCTAAGTACGTTGTTCTAAATGACCTCTAAGTACGTGGTTCTAAATGACTTCTAATTACGTGGTTCTAAATGACCTCAGAGTACGTGGTTCTAAATGACCCCTAAGTAAGTAGTTCTAAACGACCTCTAAGTATGTGGTTCTAAATGACCTCTAAGTAAGTGGTTCTAAATGACCTCTAAGTACGTAGGTTCCAAATGACCTCTGAGTACGTCTTTCTAAATGACCTCTAAGTACGTAGTTCTAAATGACACCTAAGTACGTAGTACTAAATTACCTCTAAGTACGTAGTTCTAAATGACCTCTAAGTACGTAAGTTCTAAATGACCTCTAAGTACGTGGTTCTAAATGACCTCTAAGTACGTAGTTCTAAATGACATCTAAAAAGTTGGTTCTAAATGACCTTTAAGTACGTGGTTCTAAATGACCTCTAACTACGTGGTACTAAATGACCTCTAAGAACGTGCTTCTAAATGACTTCTAAGTAAATAGTTCTAAATGACCCCTAAGAACGTATTTCTAAATGACCTCTAGGTACGTACTTCCAAATGACATCTAAGTAAGAGGTTCTAAATTACCTCTAAGTACGTGGTTCTAAATGTCCTCTAAGTACGTGGTTCTAAATGACCTCATATACGTAGTTCTAAATGACCTCTAAGTACGTGGGTTCTAAATGACCCCTAAGTTCGTAGTTCTAAACGACCTATAAATACGTAGTTCTAAATGACCTCTAAGTACGTAGTTCTAAATGACCTCTATGTACGTGGTTCTAAAGGACCTCTAAGTACGTAGTTCTAAATGACCTCTAAGTACTGGGTTCTAAATGACCTCTAAGTACGTGGTTCTAAATGACCTCTAAGTACGTGGGTTCTTCTAATGACTTCTAAGTACGTGGTTCTAAATGTCCTCTAAGTACGTGGTTCTAAATGACCTTATATACGTAGTGCTAAATAACCTCTAAGTACGTTGGTTCTAAATGACCTCTAAGTACGTGCTTCTAAATGACCTCTAAGTACGTTCTTCTAAATGACCTCTAGGTACGTACTTCCAAATGACATCTAAGTAAGTGGGTCTAAATGACCTCTAAGTACGTAGTTCTAAATGACCTCTAAGTTGTTGGTTCTAAATGACCTCTAAGTACGTTGTTCTAGATGACTTCTAAGTACGTGGTTCTAAATGACCTCTATGTACGTGCTTCTAAATGACCTCTAAGTACGTAGTTCTAAATGACCTCTAAGTACGTAGTTCTAAATGACCTCTAAGTATGTGGTTCTAAATGACCTCTAAGTACGTAGTTCTAAATGACCTCTATGTACGTGGTTCTAAAGGACCTCTAAGTACGTAGTTCTAAATGACCTCTAAAAAGTTGGTTCTAAATGACCTCTAAGTACGTGGTTCTAAATATCTTCTAAGTACGTAGTTCTAAATGACCTCTAAGTACTGGGTTCTAAATGACCTCTAAGTACGTGGTTCTAAATGACCTCTAAGTACGTGGGTTCTTCTAATGACTTCTAAGTACGTGGTTCTAAATGTCCTCTAAGTACGTGGTTCTAAATGACCTTATATACGTAGTGCTAAATAACCTCTAAGTACGTTGGTTCTAAATGACCTCTAAGTACGTGCTTCTAAATGACCTCTAAGTACGTTCTTCTAAATGACCTCTAGGTACGTACTTCCAAATGACATCTAAGTAAGTGGGTCTAAATGACCTCTAAGTACGTAGTTCTAAATGACCTCTAAGTTGTTGGTTCTAAATGACCTCTAAGTACGTGGTTCTAAATGACCTATAAGTACGTGGTTCTAAATGACCTCTAAGTAAGTAGTTCTAAATGACCCCTAAGTACGTAGTTCAAAATGACCTCTAAGTACGTGGGTTCTAAATTACCTCTAAGTACATGGGTTCTAAATGACCTCTAAGAAATTGGTTCTAAATAACCTCAAAGAACGTGGTTTCTAAATGACCTCTAAGTACGTGGGTTCTAAATGACTTCTAAGTACGTAGTTCTAAACCACCTCTAAGTGTTTGGTTCTAAATAACCTCTAAGTACGTTGGTTCTAAATGACCTATAAGTACGTGGTTCAAAATGACCTCTAAGTACGTTGTTCAAAATGACCTCTAAGTACGTGGTTCTAAATGACTTCTAAGTACGTAGTTCTAAATGACCTCTAAGTACTAGGTTCTAAATGACCTCTATGTACGTGGTTCTAAATGACCTCTAAGTACGTGGTTCTAAATGACCTATAATTACGTGGTTCTAAATGACCTCTAAGTAAGTAGTTCTAAATGACCCCTAAGTACGTAGTTCTAAATGACCTCTAAGTACGTGAATCTAAATGACCTCTAAGTACTTAGTTCTAAATGACCCCTAAGTACGTAGTACTAAATGACCTCTAAGTACGTAGTTCTAAATGACCTCTAAGTACGTAGTTCTAAATGACCTCTAAGTACGTGGGTTCTAAATCACCTCTAAGTACGTGGGTTCTAAATGACCTCTAAGAAGTTGGTTCTAAATAACCTCTAAAAACGTGGTTTCTAAATGACCTCTAAGTACGTGTGTTCTAAATGACCTCTAAGTACGTAGTTCTAAACGACCTCTAAGTGTTTGGTTCTAAATGACCTCTAAGTACGTTGGTTCTAAATGACCTCTAAGTACGTGGTTCTAAATGACCTCTAAGTACGTGCTTCTAAATGACCTCTAGGTACGTACTTCAAATGACATCTAAGTGGGTGGTTCTAAATGACCTCTAAGTACGTTGTTCTAGATGACCTCTAAGTACGTGGTTCTAAATGACCTCTATGTACGTGCTTCTAAATGACCTCTAAGTACGTAGTTCTAAATGACCATAAGTACGTGGATTTAAATGACCTTAAAGTACGTAGTTCTAAATGACCTCTAAGTACGTAGTTCTAAATGACCTCTAAGTATGTGGTTTTAAATGACCTCTAAGTACGTGGTTCTAAATGACCTCTAAATACTTAGTTCAAATGCCCTGTAAGGACGTGGTTCTAAATGTCCTCTAAGTACGTGGTTCTAAATGACCTCATATACGTAGTTCTAAATGACCTCTAAGTACGTGGTTCTAAATGACCTCTAACTACGTGGTTCTAAATGACCTCTAAGTACGTGCTTCTAAATGACCTCTAAGTAAGTAGTTCTAAATGACCCCTAAGTACGTAGTTCTAAATGACCTCTAAGTACGTACTTCCAAATGACTTCTAAGTAAGTGGTTCTAAATGACCTCTAAGTACGTGGTTCTAAATGTCCTCTAAGTACGTGGTTCTAGAAGACCTCATATACGTAGTTCTAAATGACCTCTAAGTACGTGGGTTCTAAATGACCCCTAAGTTCGTAGTTCTAAATGACCTCTAAATACGTAGCTCTAAATGACCTCTAAGTACGTAGTTCTAAATGACCTCTATGTACGTGGTTCTATATGACCTCTAAGTACGTAGTTCTAAATGATCTCTAAGTTGTTGGTTCTAAATGACCTCTAATTACGTGTTTCTAAATGACCTCTCAGTACGTGGTTCTAAATGACCTCTAAGTACGTGGTTCTAAATGACATCTAAGTACGTAGTTCTAAATGACCTCTAAATAGTTAGTTCTAAATGACCTCTAAGTACGTGGTTCTAAATATCTTCTAAGTACGTAGGTCTAAATGACGTCTAAGTACGTAGTTCTAAATACCTCTAGATACGTAGTTCCAAATGACCTCTAAGTAAGTGGTTCTAAATGACCTCTAAGTACGTGGTCCTAAATGACCTCTAGGTACGTAGTTCTAAATGACCTCTAAGTAAGTAGTTCTAAATGACCTCTAAGTATGTGGTTCTAAATGACCTCTAAGTACGTAGTTCTAAATGACCTTTAAGTACGAAGTCCTAAATGACCTCTAAGAACGTAGTTCTATAACACCTATAAGTACGTAGTTCTAAATGACCCATAAGTTCGTAGTTCTAATTGACCTCTAAGTACGAGGTTCTAAATGACCTCTAAGTACGTGGTTCTAAATGACCTCTAAGTACTTGGTTCTAAATGACCTCTAAGTCAGTAGTTCTAAATGACACCTAAGTACGTGGTTCTAAATGTCCTCTAAGTACGTGGTTCTAAATGACCTCATATACGTAGTTCTAAATGACCTCTAAGTACGTAGTTCTAAATGACCTCTAACTACGTGGTTCTAAATGACCTCTAAGTACGTGCTTCTAAATGACCTCTAAGTAAGTAGTTCTAAATGACCTCTAAATACGTAGCTCTAAATGACCTCTAAGTACGTAGTTCTAAATGACCTCTATGTACGTGGTTCTATATGACCTCTAAGTACGTGGGCTCTAAATGACATCTGAGTACGTGGTTCTAAATGACCTCTAAGTACGTAGTTCTAAATGATCTCTAAGTTGTTGGTTCTAAATGACCTCTAAGTACGTGTTTCTAAATGACCTCTCAGTACGTGGTTCTAAATGACATCTAAGTACGTAGTTCTAAATGACCTCTAAATAGTTAGTTCTAAATGACCTCTAAGTACGTGGTTCTAAATATCTTCTAAGTACGTAGGTCTAAATGACGTCTAAGTACGTAGTTCTAAATACCTCTAGATACGTAGTTCCAAATGACCTCTAAGTAAGTGGTTCTAAATGACCTCTAAGTACGTGGTCCTAAATGACCTCTAGGTACGTAGTTCTAAATGACCTCTAAGTAAGTAGTTCTAAATGACCTCTAAGTATGTGGTTCTAAATGACCTCTAAGTACGTGGTTCTAAATGACCTCTAAGTACGTAGTTCTAAATGACCTCTAAGTACGAAGTCCTAAATGACCTCTAAGAACGTAGTTCTATATTACCTCTAAGTACGTAGTTCTAAATGACCTCTAAGTACGTAGTTCTAATTGACCTCTAGGTACGTAGTTCTAAATGACCTCAAAGTAAGTAGTTTTAAATGACCTCTAAGTATGTGGTTCTGAATGACCTCTAAGTAAGTGGTTCTAAATGACCTCTAAGTACGTGGTTCTATATGATCTCTTAGTACGTGGTTCTAAATGACCTCTAAGTACGTGGGTTCTTCTAAATGACTTCTAAGTACGTGGTTCAAAATGTCCTCTAAGTACGTGGTTCTAAATGACCTTATATACGTAGTGCTAAATAACCTCTAAGTACGTGGTTGTAAATGACCTCTAAGTACGTGGTTATAAATGACCTCTAAGTACGTGCTTCTAAATGACCTCTAAGTAAGTAGTTCTAAATGACCCCTAAGTACGTAGTTCTAAATGACCTCTAGGTACGTACTTCCAAATGACATCTAAGTAAGTGGTTCTAAATGACCTCTAAGTACGTGGTCCTAAATGACCTCTAGGTACGTAGTTCTAAATGACCTCTAAGTAAGTAGTTCTAAATGACCTCTAAGTATGTGGTTTTAAATGACCTCTAAGTAAGTAGTTCTAAATGACCTCTAAGTATGTGGTTCTAAATGACCTCTAAGTACGTGGTTCTAAATGACCTCTAAGTACGTAGTTCTAAATGACCTCTAAGTACGAAGTCCTAAATGACCTCTAAGAACGTAGTTCTATATTACCTCTAAGTACGTAGTTCTAAATGACCTCTAAGTACGTAGTTCTAATTGACCTCTAGGTACGTAGTTCTAAATGACCTCAAAGTAAGTATTTCTAAATGACCTCTATGTATGTGGTTCTAAATGACCTCTAAGTAAGTGGTTCTAAATGACCTCTAAGTACGTGGTTCAATATGATCTCTTAGTACGTGGTTCAAAATGTCCTCTAAGTACGTGGTTCTAAATGACCTTATATACGTAGTGCTAAATAACCTCTAAGTACGTGGTTCTAAATGTCTTCTACGTACGTGGTTCTAAATGACCTTATATACGTAATGCTAAATAACCTCTAAGTACATGGTTCTAAATCACCTCTAAGTACGTGGTTCTGAATGACCTCTAAGTTCGTGGTTTCTAAATGACCTCTTATAACGTAGTTCTAACTGACCTCTAATTACATGGTTTTAACTATCCTCTAAGTACGTGGTTCTAAATGACCTCTAAGTACGAGGTTCTAAATGACCTCTAAGTACGTGGTTCTAAATGACCTCTAAGTACTTGGTTCTAAATGACCTCTAGGTACGTAGTTCTAAATGACCTCTAAGTAAGTAGTTCTAAATGACCTCTAAGTATGTGGTTTTAAATGACCTCTAAGTACGTGGTTCTAAATGACCTCTAAGTACGAGGTTCTAAATGACCTCTAAGTACGTGCTTCTAAATGACCTCTAGGTACGTACTTCCAAATGACATCTAAGTAAGTGGTTCTAAATGACCTCTAAGTACGTTGTTCTAGATGACCTCTAAGTACGTGGTTCTAAATGACCTCTATGTACGTGCTTCTAAATGACCTCTAAGTACGTAGTTCTAAATGACCATAAGTACGTGGATTTAAATGAATTTAAAGTACGTAGTTCTAAATGACCTCTAAGTACGTAGTTCTAAATGACCTCTAAGTATGTGGTTCTAAATGACCTCTAAGTACGTAGTTCTAAATGACCTCTAAATACTTAGTTCATATGCCCTCTAAGTACGTGGTTCCAAATGTCCTCTAAGTACGTGGTTCTAAATGACCTCATATACGTAGTTCTAAATGACCTCTAAGTACGTGGTTCTAAATGACCTCTAACTACGTGGTTCTAAATGACCTCTAAGTACGTGCTTCTAAATGACCTCTAAGTAAGGAGTTCTAAATGACCTCTAAGTACGTAGTTCTAAATGACCTCTAGGTACGTACTTCCAAATGACTTCTAAGTAAGTGGTTCTAAATGACCTCTAAGTACGTGGTTCTAAATGTCCTCTAAGTACGTGGTTCTAAAAGACCTCATATACGTAGTTCTAAATGACCTTTAAGTTCGTAGTTCTAAATGACCTCTAAATACGTAGCTCTAAATGACCTCTAAGTACGTAGTTCTAAATGACCTCTATGTACGTGGTTCTATATGACCTCTTAGTACGTGGTTATAAATGACCTCTAAGTACGTGGGTTCTTCTAATGACTTCTAAGTACGTGGTTCTAAATGTCCTCTAAGTACGTGGTTCTAAATGACCTTATATACGTAGTGCTAAATAACCTCTAAGTACGTGGTTCTAAATCACCTCTAAGTTCGTGGTTCTAAATGACCTCTAAGTACGTGGTTCTGAATGACCTCTAAGTTCGTGGGTTCTAAATGACCTCTTAGAACGTAGTTCTAACTGACCTCTAATTACATGGTTCTAACTATCCTCTAAGTACGTGGTTCTAAATGACCTCTAAGTACGAGGTTCTAAATGACCTCTAAGTACGTGGTTCTAAATGACCTTTAAGTACTTGGTTCTAAATGACCTCTAAATCAGTAGTTCTAAATGACACCTAAGTACGTAGTACTAAATTACCTCTAAGTACGTAGTTCTAAATGACCTCTAGGTACGTAAGTTCTAAATGACCTCAAAGTACGTAATTCTAAACGACCTCAAATATGTGGTTCTAAGTGACCTCTAAGTACTTGGTTCTAAATTAATGACCTCAGAGTACGTGGTTCTAAATGACCCCTAAGTAAGTAGTTCTAAACGACCTCTAAGTATGTGGTTCTAAATGACCTCTAAGTACGTGGTTCTAATTGACCTCTAAGTACGTAGGTCTAAATGACCTCTATGTACGTGGTTCTAAAGGACCTCTAAGTACGTATTTCTAAATGACCTCTAAAAAGTTGGTTCTAAATGACCTCTAAGTACGTGGTTCTAAATATCTTCTAAGTACGTAGTTCTAAATGACGTCTAAGTACTAGGTTTTAAATGACCTCTAAGTACGTGGTTCTAAATGACCTCTAAGTACGTGGTTCTAAATGACCTATAAGTACGTGGTTCTAAAGGACCTCTAAGTAAGTAGTTCTAAATGACCCCTAAGTACGTAGTTCTAAATGACCTCTAAGTACGTGAATCTAAATGACCTTTAAGTACTTGGTTCTAAATGACCTCTAAGTAAGTAGTTCTAAATGACCCCTAAGTACGTAGTACTAAATGACCTGTAAGTACGTTGGTTCTAAATGACCTCTAAGTACGTACTTCCAAATGACATCTAAGTAAGTGGTTCTAAATGACCTCTAAGTACGTTGTTCTAGATGACCTCAAAGTACGTGGTTCTAAATGACCTCTATGTACGTGCTTCTAAATGACCTCTAAGTACGTAGTTCTAAATTACCATAAGTACGTGGATTTAAATGACCTTAAAGTACGTAGTTCTAAATGACCTCTAAGTACGTAGTACTAAATGACCTCTAAGTATGTGGTTCTAAATGACCTCTAAGTACGTAGTTCTAAATGACCTCTAGGTACGTACTTCCAAATGACTTCTAAGTAAGTGGTTCTAAATGACCTCTAAGTACGTGGTTCTAAATGTCCTCTAAGTACGTGATTCTAAAAGACCTCATATACGTAGTTCTAAATGACCTCTAAGTACGTGGTTTCTAAATGACCCCTAAGTTCGTAGTTCTAAATGCCTTCTAAATACGTAACTCTAAATGACCTCTAAGTACGTAGTTCTAAATGACCTCTATGTACGTGGTTCTATATGACCTCTAAGTACGTGGTTCTAAATGACCTCTAAGTACTTGGTTCTAAATGACCTCTAAGTCAGTAGTTCTAAATGACACCTAAGTACGTGGTTCTAAATGACCTCTAAGTACGTGGTTCTAAATGACCTCATATACGTAGTTCTAAATGACCTCTAAGTACGAGGTTCTAAATGACCTCTAACTACGTGGTTTTAAAGGACCTCTAAGTACGTGCTTCTAAATGACCTCTAGGTACGTACTTCCAAATGACATCTAAGTAAGTGGTTTTAAATGACCTCTAAGTACGTTGTTCTAGATGACTTCTAAGTACGTGGTTCTAAATGACCTCTATGTACGTGCTTCTAAATGACCTCTAAGTACGTAGTTCTAAATGACCTCTAAGTACGTAGTTCTAAATGACCTCTAAGTATGTGGTTCTAAATGACCTCTAAGTACGTAGTTCTAAATGACCTCTAAATACTTAGTTCAAATGCCCTCTAAGTACGTGGTTCCAAATGTCCTCTAAGTACGTGGTTCTAAATGACCTCATATACGTAGTTCTAAATGACCTCTAAGTACGTGGTTCTAAATGACCTCTAACTACATGGTTCTAAATGACCTCTAAGTACGTGCTTCTAAATGACCTCTAAGTAAGTAGTTCTAAATGACCTGTAAGTACGTAGTTCTAAATGACCTCTAGGTACGTACTTCCAAATGACTTCTAAGTAAGTGGTTCTAAATGACCTCTAAGTACGTGGTTCTAAATGTCCTCTAAGTACGTGGTTCTAAAAGACCTCATATACGTAGTTCTAAATGACCTTTAAGTACGTGGGTTCTAAATTACCCTTAAGTTCGTAGTTCTAAATGACCTCTAAATACGTAGCTCTAAATGACCTCTAAGTACGTAGTTCTAAATGACCTCTATGTACGTGGTTCTATATGACCTCTAAGTACGTGGGCTCTAAATGACATCTGAGTACGTGGTTCTAAATGACCTCCAAGTACGTAGTTCTAAATGAACTCTAAGTTGTTGGTTATAAAAGACCTAAAAGTACGTGGTTCTAAATGACCTCTCAGTACGTGGTTCTAAATGACCTCTAAGTACGTGGTTCTAAATGACATCTAAGTACGTAGTTCTAAATGACCTCTAAATAGTTGGTTCTAAATGACCTCTAAGTACGTGGTTCTAAATATCTTCTAAGTACGTAGTTCTAAATGACGACTAAGTACGTAGTTCCAAATGACCTCTAAGTAAGTGGTTCTAAATGACCTCTAAGTACGTGGTCCTAAATGACCTCTAGGTACGTAGTTCTAAATGACCTCTAAGTACGAGGTTCTATATGACCTCTAAGTACGTGGGTACTAAATGACCTCTAAGTACGTGGGTTCTAAATGACCCCTAAGTTCGTAGTTCTAAAATGACCTCTAAGTAAGTAGTTCTAAATGACTCCTAAGTACGTAGTTCTAAATGACCTCTAAGTACGTGGTTCTATATGACCTCTTAGTACGTGGTTATAAATGACCTCTAAGTACGTGGGTTCTTCTAATGACTTCTAAGTACGTGGTTCTAAATGTCCTCTAAGTACGTGGTTCTAAATGACCTTATATACGTAGTGCTAAATAACCTCTAAGTACGTGGTTCTAAATCACCTCTAAGTACGTGGTTCTAAATGACCTCTAAGTACGTGGTTCTGAATGACCTCTAAGTTCGTGGGTTCTAAATGACCTCTTAGAACGTAGTTCTAACTGACCTCTAATTACATGGTTCTGACTATCCTCTAAATACGTGGTTCTAAATGACCTCTAAGTACGAGGTTCTAAATGACCTCTAAGTACGTGGTTCTAAATGACCTCTAAGTACTTGGTTCTAAATGACCTCTAAATCAGTAGTTCTAAATGACACCTAAGTACGTAGTACTAAATTACCTCTAAGTACGTAGTTCTAAATGACCTCTAAGTACGTAAGTTCTAAATGACCTCAAAGTACGTAATTCTAAACGACCTCAAATATGTGGTTCTAAGTGACCTCTAAGTACTTGGTTCTAAATTAATGACCTCAGAGTACGTGGTTCTAAATGACCCCTAAGTAAGTAGTTCTAAACGACCTCTAAGTATGTGGTTCTAAATTACCTCCAAGTACGTGGTTCTAAATGACCTCTAAGTACGTAGGTTCTAAATGACCTCTAAGTACGTGGTTCTAAATGACCTCTAAGTACGTGGTTCTAAATGACCCCTAAGTACGTATTTCTAAATGACCTCTAGGTAGGTACTTCCAAATGACATCTAAGTAAGTGGTTCTAAATTACCTCTAGGTACGTGGTTCTAAATGTCCTCTAAGTACGTGGTTATAAATGACCTCTAAATACGTAGTTCTAAATGACATCTAAGTACGTAGTTCTAAATGACCTCTATGTACGTGGTTCTAAAGGACCTCTAAGTACGTAGTTCTAAATGACCTCTAAAAAGTTGGTTCTAAATGACCGCTAAGTTGTTGGTTCGAATTGACCTCTAAGTACGTGGTTCTATATGACATCTAAGTACGTAGTTCTAAATGACCTCTAAATAGTTGGTTCTAAATGACCTCTAAGTACGTAGTTCTAAATATCTTCTAAGTACGTAGTTCTAAATGACGTCTAAGTACGTAGTTCTCAATACCTCTAGATACGTAGTTCTAAATTACCTCTAAGTAAGTAGTTCTAAATGACCTTTAAGTATGTGGTTCTAAATGACCTCTAAGTACGAGGTTCTAAATGACCTCAAGGTACGTAGTTCCAAATGACCTCCAAGTAAGTGGTTCTAAATGACGTCTAAGTACGTGGTTTTAAATGACCTATAAGTACGTAGTTCTAAATGACCTCTAAGTACGAAGTCCTAAATGACCTCTAAGAACGTAGTTCTATATTACCTCTAAGTACGTAGTTTTAAATGACCTCTAAGTACGTAGTTCTAATTGACCTCTAGGTACGTAGTTCTAAATGACCCCTAAGTACGTAGTTCTAAATGACCTCTAGGTACGTACTTCCAAATGACATCTAAGTAAGTGGTTCTAAATGACCTCTAAGTACGAGGTTCTATATGACCTCTAAGTACGTGGGTACTAAATGACCTCTAAGTACGTGGGTTCTAAATGACCCCTAAGTTCGTAGTTCTAAATGACCTCTAAGTACGTGGTTCTAAATGACCTCTAAGTAAGTAGTTCTAAATGACTCCTAAGTACGTAGTTCTAAATGACCTCTAAGTACGTGGTTCTATATGACCTCTTAGTACGTGGTTCTAAATGACCTCTAAGTACGTGGGTTCTTCTAATGACTTCTAAGTACGTGGTTCTAAATGTCCTTTAAGTACGTGGTTCTAAATGACCTTATATACGTAGTGCTAAATAACCTCTAAGTACGTGGTTCTAAATCACCTCTAAGTTCGTGGTTCTAAATGACCTCTAAGTACGTGGTTCTGAATGACCTCTAAGTTCGTGGGTTCTAAATGACCTCTTAGAACGTAGTTCTAACTGACCCTAATTACATGGTTCTAACTATCCTCTAAGTACGTGGTTCTAAATGACCTCTAAGTACGAGGTTCTAAATGACCTCTAAGTTCGTGGTTCTAAATGACCTCTAAGTACTTGGTTCTAAATGACCTCTAAATCAGTAGTTCTAAATGACACCTAAGTACGTAGTACTAAATTACCTCTAAGTACGTAGTTCTAAATGACCTCTAAGTACGTAAGTTCTAAATGACCTCAAAGTACGTAATTCTAAACGACCTCAAATATGTGGTTCTAAGTGACCTCTAAGTACGTGGTTCTAAATGACCCCTAAGTAAGTAGTTCTAAACGACCTCTAAGTATGTGGTTCTAAATGACCTCTAAGTACGTGGTTCTAAATGACCTCTAAGTACGTAGGTCTAAATGACCTCTATGTACGTGGTTCTAAAGGACCTCTAAGTACGTAGTTCTAAATGACCTCTAAAAAGTTGGTTCTAAATGACCTCTAAGTACGTGGTTCTAAATATCTTCTAAGTACGTAGTTCTAAATGACCTCTAAGTACTGGGTTCTAAATGACCTCTAAGTACGTGGTTCTAAATGACCTCTAAGTACGTGGTTCTAAATGACCTATAAGTACGTGGTTGTAAATGACCTCTAAGTAAGTAGTTCTAAATGACCCCTAAGTACGTAGTACTAAATGACCTCTAAGTACGTTGGTTCTAAATGACCTCTAAGTATGTACTTCCAAATAACATCTAAGTAAGTGGTTCTAAATGACCTCTAAGTACGTTGTTCTAGATGACCTCTAAGTACGTGGTTCTAAATGACCTCTATGTACGTGCTTCTAAATGACCTCTAAGTACGTAGTTCTAAATGACCATAAGTACGTGGATTTAAATGACCTTAAAGTACGTAGTTCTAAATGACCTCTAAGTACGTAGTTCTAAATGACCTCTAAGTATGTGGTTCTAAATGACCTCTAAGTACGTAGTTCTAAATGACCTCTAGGTACGTACTTCCAAATGACTTCTAAGTAAGTGGTTCTAAATGACCTCTAAGTACGTGGTTCTAAATGTCCTCTAAGTACGTGGTTCTAAAAGACCTCATATACGTAGTTCTAAATGACCTCTGAGTACGTGGGTTCTTAATGACCCCTAAGTTCGTAGTTCTAAATGACCTCTAAATACGTAGCTCTAAATGACCTCTAAGTACGTAGTTCTAGATGACCTCTATGTACGTGGTTCTATATGACCTCTAAGTACGTGGGTTCTAAATGACATCTAAGTACGTAGTTCTAAATGACCTCTAAATAGTTGGTTCTAAATGACCTCTAAGTACGTGGTTCTAAATATCTTCTAAGTACGTAGTTCTAAATGACGTCTAAGTAAGTAGTTCGCAATACCTCTAGATACGTAGTTCCAAATGACCTCTAAGTAAGTGGTTCTAATTGACCTCTAAGTACGTGGTCCTAAATGACCTCTAGGTACGTAGTTCTAAATGACCTCTAAGTAAGTAGTTCTAAATGACCTTTAAGTATGTGGTTCTAAATGACCTCAAGGTACGTAGTTCCAAATGACCTCCAAGTAAGTGGTTCTAAATGACGTCTAAGTACGTGGTTCTAAATGACCTATAAGTACGTAGTTCTAAATGACCTCTAAGTACGAAGTCCTAAATGACCTCTAAGAACGTAGTTCTATATTACCTCTAAGTACGTAGTTCTAAATGACCTCTAAGTACGTAGTTCTAATTGACCTCTAGGTACGTAGTTCTAAATGACCTCAAAGTAAGTAGTTCTAAATGACCTCTAAGTATGTCGTTCTAAATTACCTCTAAGTAAGTGGTTCTAAATGACCTCTAAGTACGAGGTTCTATATGACCTCTAAGTACGTGGGTACTAAATGACCTCTAAGTACGTGGGTTCTAAATGACTCCTAAGTTCGTAGTTCTAAATGACCTCTAAGTACGTGGTTCTAAATGACCTCTAAGTAAGTAGTTCTAAATGACTCCTAAGTACGTAGTTCTAAATGACCTCTAAGTACGTGGTTCTATATGACCTCTTAGTACGTGGTTCTAAATGACCTCTAAGTACGTGGGTTCTTCTAATGACTTCTAAGTACGTGGTTCTAAATGTCCACTAAGTACGTGGTTCTAAATGACCTTATATACGTAGTGCTAAATAACCTCTAAGTACGTGGTTCTAAATCACCTCTAAGTACGTGGTTCTAAATGACCTCTAAGTACGTGGTTCTGAATGACCTCTAAGTTCGTGGGTTCTAAATGACCTCTTAGAACGTAGTTCTAACTGACCTCTAATTACATGGTTCTAACTATCCTCTAAGTACGTGGTTCTAAATGACTTCTAAGTACGAGGTTCTAAATGACCTCTAAGTACGTGGTTCTAAATGACCTCTAAGTACTTGGTTCTAAATGACCTCTAAATCAGTAGTTCTAAATGACACCTAAGTACGTAAGTTCTAAATGACCTCAAAGTACGTAATTCTAAACGACCTCAAATATGTGGTTCTAAGTGACCTCTAAGTACTTGGTTCTAAATTAATGACCTCAGAGTACGTGGTTCTAAATGACCCCTAAGTAAGTAGTTCTAAACGACCTCTAAGTATGTGGTTCTAAATGACCTCTAAGTACGTGGTTCTAAATGACCTCTAAGTACTTGGTTCTAAATGACCTCTAAATCAGGAGTTCTAAATGACACCTAAGTACGTAGTACTAAATTACCTATAAGTACGTAGTTCTAAATGACCTCTAAGTACGTAAGTTCTAAATGACCTCAAAGTACGTAATTCTAAACGACCTCAAATATGTGGTTCTAAGTGACCTCTAAGTACTTGGTTCTAAATTAATGACCTCAGAGTACGTGGTTCTAAATGACCCCTAAGTAAGTAGTTCTAAACGACCTCTAAGTACGTGGTTCTAAATGACCTCTAAGTACGTGGTTCTAAATGACCTCTAAGTACTGGGTTCTAAATGACCTCTAAGTACGTGGTTCTATATGACCTCTAAGTACGTGGTTCTAAATGACCTATAAGTACGTGGTTCTAAATGACCTCTAAGTAAGTGGTTCTAAATGACCCCTATGTACGTAGTTCTAAATGACCTCTAAGTACGTGAATCTAAATGACCTCTAAGTACTTGTTTCTAAATGACCTCTAAGTAAGTAGTTCTAAATGACCCCTAAGTACGTAGTACTAAATGACCTCTAAGTACGTAGTTCTAAATGAAATCTAAGTACGTAGTTCTAAATGACCTCTAAGTACGTGAGTTCTAAATTACCTCTAAGTACGTCGGTTCTAAATGACCTCTTAGAAGTAGGTTCTAAATAACCTCTAAGAACGTGGTTTCTAAATGACCTCTAAGTACGTGGGTTCTAAATGACCTCTAAGTACGTAGTTCTAAACGACCTCTAAGTGTTTGGTTCTAAATGACCTCTAAGTACGTTGGTTCTAAATGACCTCTAAGTACGTGGTTCTAAATGACCTCTAAGTACGTAGTTCTAAATGACCTCTAAATATGTGGTTCTAAATGACCTCTAAGTACGTAGTTCTAAATGACCTCTAAGTACGTGCTTCTAAATGACCTCTAGGTACGTACTTCCAAATGACATCTAAGTAAGTTTTTCTAAATGACCTCTAAGTACGTAGTTCTAAATGACCTCTATGTACGTGGTTCTATATGACCTCTAAGTACGTGGGTTCTAAATGACATCTGAGTACGTGGTTCTAAATATCCTCTAAGTACGTAGTTCTAAATGACCGCTAAGTTTTTGGTTCGAATTGACCTCTAAGTACGTGGTTCTAAATGACATCTAAGTACGTAGTTCTAAATGACCTCTAAATAGTTGGTTTTAAATGACCTCTAAGTACGTGGTTCTAAATATCTTCTAAGTACGTAGTTCTAAATGACGTCTAAGTACGTAGTTCTCAATACCTCTAGATACGTAGTTCTAAATGACCTCTAAGTAAGTAGCTCTAAATGACCTTTAAGTATGTGGTTCTAAATGACCTCAAGGTACGTAGTTCCAAATGACCTCCAAGTAAGTGGTTCTAAATGACGTCTAAGTACGTGGTTCTAAATGACCTATAAGTACGTAGTTCTAAATGACCTCTCAGAACGTAGTTCTAATTGACCTCTAGGTACGTAGTTCTAAATGACCTCAAAGTAAGTAGTTCTAAATTACCTCTAAGTATGTGGTTCTAAATGACCTCTAAGTAAGTGGTTCTAAATGACCTCTAAGTACGTGGTTCTATATGATCTCTTAGTACGTGGTTCTAAATGACCTCTAAGTACGAGGTTCTATATGACCTCTAAGTACGTGGGTACTAAATGACCTCTAAGTACGTGGGTTCTAAATGACCACTAAGTTTGTAGTTTTAAATGACCTCTAAATACGTAGCTCTAAATGACCTCTAAGTACGTAGATTTAAATGACCTCTATGTACGTGGTTCTATATGACCTCTAAGTACGTGGGTTCTAAATGACATCTGAGTACGTGGTTCTAAATGACCTCTAAGTACGTAGTTCTAAATGACCGCTAAGTTGTTGGTTCGAATTGACCTCTAAGTTCGTGGTTCTAAATGACATCTAAGTACGTAGTTCTAAATGACCTCTAAATAGTTGGTTCTAAATGACCTCTAAGTACGTGGTTCTAAATATCTTCTAAGTACGTAGTTCTAAATGACGTCTAAGTACGTAGTTCTCAATACCTCTAGATACGTAGTTCCAAATGACCTCTAAGTAAGTGGTTCTAATTGACCTCTAAGTACGTGGTCCTAAATGACCTCTAGGTACGTAGTTCTAAATGACCTCTAAGTAAGTAGTTCTAAATGACATCTAAGTAAGTTTTTCTAAATGACCTCTAAGTACGTAGTTCTAAATGACCTCTATGTACGTGGTTCTATATGACCTCTAAGTACGTGGGTTCTAAATGACATCTGAGTACGTGGTTCTAAATGACCTCTAAGTACGTAGTTCTAAATGACCGCTAAGTTGTTGGTTCGAATTGACCTCTAAGTACGTGGTTCTAAATGACATCTAAGTACGTAGTTCTAAATGACCTCTAAATAGTTGGTTCTAAATGACCTCTAAGTACGTGGTTCTAAATATCTTCTAAGTACGTAGTTCTAAATGACGTCTAAGTACGTAGTTCTCAATACCTCTAGATACGTAGTTCCAAATGACCTCTAAGTAAGTGGTTCTAATTGACCTCTAAGTACGTGGTCCTAAATGACCTCTAGGTACGTAGTTCTAAATGACCTCTAAGTAAGTAGTTCTAAATGACTTTTAAGTATGTGGTTCTAAATGACCTCAAGGTACGTAGTTCCAAATGACCTCCAAGTAAGTGGTTCTAAATGACGTCTAAGTACGTGGTTCTAAATGACCTATAAGTACGTAGTTCTAAATGACCTCTAAGTACGAAGTCCTAAATGACCTCTAAGAACGTAGTTCTATATTACCTCTAAGTACGTAGTTCTAAATGACCTCTAAGTACGTAGTTCTAATTGACCTCTAGGTACGTAGTTCTAAATGACCTCAAAGTAAGTAGTTCTAAATGACCTCTAAGTATGTGGTTCTAAATGACCTCTAAGTAAGTGGTTCTAAATGACCTCTAAGTACGTGGTTCTATATGATCTCTTAGTACGTGGTTCTAAATGACCTCTAAGTACGAGTTTCTATATGACCTCTAAGTACGTGGGTACTAAATGACCTCTAAGTACGTGGGTTCTAAATGACCCCTAAGTTCGTAGTTTTAAATGACCTCTAAGTACGTGGTTCTAAATGACCTCTAAGTAAGTAGTTCTAAATGTCTCCTAAGTACGTAGTTCTAAATGACCTCTAAGTACGTGGTTCTATATGACCTCTTAGTACGTGGTTCTGAATGACCTCTAAGTTCGTGGGTTCTAAATGACCTCTTAGAACGTAGTTCTAACTGACCTCTAATTACATGGTTCTAACTATCCTCTAAGTACGTGGTTCTAAATGACCTCTAAGTACGTGGGTTCTTCTAATGACTTCTAAGTACGTAGTTCTAAATGTCCTCTAAGTACGTGGTTCTAAATGACCTTATATACTTAGTGCTAAATAACCTCTAAGTACGTGGTTCTAAATCACCTCTAAGTACGTGGTTCTAAATGACCTCTAAGTACGTGGTTCTGAATGACCTCTAAGTTCGTGGGTTCTAAATGACCTCTTAGAACGTAGTTCTAACTGACCTCTAATTACATGGTTCTAACTATCCTCTAAGTACGTGGTTCTAAATGACCTCTAAGTACGAGGTTCTAAATGACCTCTAAGTACGTGGTTCTAAATGACCTCTAAGTACTTGGTTCTAAATGACCTCTAAATCGGTAGTTCTAAATGACACCTAAGTACGTAGTACTACATTACCTCTAAGTACGTAGTTCTAAATGACCTCTAAGTACGTAAGTTCTAAATGACCTCAAAGTACGTAATTCTAAACGACCTCAAATATGTGGTTCTAAGTGACCTCTAAGTACTTGGTACTAAATTAATGAACTCAGAGTACGTGGTTCTAAATGACCCCTAAGTAAGTAGTTCTAAACGACCTCTAAGTATGTGGTTCTAAATGACCTCTAAGTACGTGGTTCTAAATGACCTCTAAGTACGTAGCTCTAAATGACCTCTATGTACGTGGTTCTAAAGGACCTCTAAGTACGTAGTTCTAAATGACCTCTAAAAAGTTGGTTCTAAATGACCTCTAAGTACGTGGTTCTAAATATCTTCTAAGTACGTAGTTCTAAATGACCTTAAGTACTGGGTTCTAAATGACCTCTAAGTACGTGCTTCTAAATAACCTCTAAGTACGTAGTTCTAAATGACCATAAGTACGTGGATTTAAATGACCTTAAAGTACGTAGTTCTAAATGACCTCAAAGTACGTAGTTCTAAATGACCTCTAAGTATGTGGTTCTAAATGACCTCTAAGTACGTAGTTCTAAATGACCTCTAAGTACGTGCTTCTAAATGACCTCTAGGTACGTACTTCCAAATGACATCTAAGTAAGTGGTTCTAAATGACCTCTAAGTACGTAGTTCTAAATGACCTCTATGTACGTGGTTCTATATGACCTCTAAGTACGTGGGTTCTAAATGACATCTGAGTATGTGGTTCTAAATATCCTCTAAGTACGTAGTTCTAAATGACCGCTAAGTTTTTGGTTCGAATTGACCTCTAAGTACGTGGTTCTAAATGACATCTAAGTACGTAGTTCTAAATGACCTCTAAATAGTTGGTTCTAAATGACCTCTAAGTTCGTGGTTCTAAATATCTTCTAAGTACGTAGTTCTAAATGACGTCTAAGTACGTAGTTCTCAATACCTCTAGATACGTAGTTCCAAATGACCTCTAAGTAAGTAGTTCTAAATGACCTTTAAGTATGTGGTTCTAAATGACCTCAAGGTACGTAGTTCCAAATGACCTCCAAGTAAGTGGTTCTAAATGACGTCTAAGTACGTGGTTCTAAATGACCTATAAGTACGTAGTTCTAAATGACCTCTCAGAACGTAGTTCTATATTACCTCTAAGTACGTAATTCTAAATGACCTCTAAGTACGTAGTTCTAATTGACCTCTAGGTACGTAGTTCTAAATGACCTCAAAGTAAGTAGTTCTAAATGACCTCTAAGTATGTGGTTCTAAATGACCTCTAAGTAAGTGGTTCTAAATGACCTCTAAGTACGTGGTTCTATATGATCTCTTAGTACGTGGTTCTAAATGACCTCTAAGTACGTGGTCCTAAATGACCTCTAGGTACGTAGTTCTAAATGACCTCTAAGTAAGTAGTTCTAAATGACCTCTAAGTATGTGGTTTTAAATGACCTCTAAGTAAGTAGTTCTAAATGACCTCTAAGTATGTGGTTCTAAATGACCTCTAAGTACGTGGTTCTAAATGACCTCTAAGTACGTAGTTCTAAATGACCTCTAAGTACGAAGTCCTAAATGACCTCTAAGAACGTAGTTCTATATTACCTCTAAGTACGTAGTTCTAAATGACCTCTAAGTACGTAGTTCTAATTGACCTCTAGGTACGTAGTTCTAAATGACCTCAAAGTAAGTATTTCTAAATGACCTCTATGTATGTGGTTCTAAATGACCTCTAAGTAAGTGGTTCTAAATGACCTCTAAGTACGTGGTTCAATATGATCTCTTAGTACGTGGTTCAAAATGTCCTCTAAGTACGTGGTTCTAAATGACCTTATATACGTAGTGCTAAATAACCTCTAAGTACGTGGTTCTAAATGTCTTCTACGTACGTGGTTCTAAATGACCTTATATACGTAATGCTAAATAACCTCTAAGTACATGGTTCTAAATCACCTCTAAGTACGTGGTTCTGAATGACCTCTAAGTTCGTGGGTTCTAAATGACCTCTTATAACGTAGTTCTAACTGACCTCTAATTACATGGTTTTAACTATCCTCTAAGTACGTGGTTCTAAATGACCTCTAAGTACGTGGTTCTAAATGACCTCTAAGTACTGGGTTCTAAATGACCTCTAAGTACGTGGTTCTATATGACCTCTAAGTACGTGGTTCTAAATGACCTATAAGTACGTGGTTCTAAATGACCTCTAAGTAAGTGGTTCTAAATGACCCCTATGTACGTAGTTCTAAATGACCTCTAAGTACGTGAATCTAAATGACCTCTAAGTACTTGTTTCTAAATGACCTCTAAGTAAGTAGTTCTAAATGACCCCTAAGTACGTAGTACTAAATGACCTCTAAGTACGTAGTTCTAAATGAAATCTAAGTACGTAGTTCTAAATGACCTCTAAGTACGTGAGTTCTAAATTACCTCTAAGTACGTCGGTTCTAAATGACCTCTTAGAAGTAGGTTCTAAATAACCTCTAAGAACGTGGTTTCTAAATGACCTCTAAGTACGTGGGTTCTAAATGACCTCTAAGTACGTAGTTCTAAACGACCTCTAAGTGTTTGGTTCTAAATGACCTCTAAGTACGTTGGTTCTAAATGACCTCTAAGTACGTGGTTCTAAATGACCTCTAAGTACGTAGTTCTAAATGACCTCTAAATATGTGGTTCTAAATGACCTCTAAGTACGTAGTTCTAAATGACCTCTAAGTACGTGCTTCTAAATGACCTCTAGGTACGTACTTCCAAATGACATCTAAGTAAGTTTTTCTAAATGACCTCTAAGTACGTAGTTCTAAATGACCTCTATGTACGTGGTTCTATATGACCTCTAAGTACGTGGGTTCTAAATGACATCTGAGTACGTGGTTCTAAATATCCTCTAAGTACGTAGTTCTAAATGACCGCTAAGTTTTTGGTTCGAATTGACCTCTAAGTACGTGGTTCTAAATGACATCTAAGTACGTAGTTCTAAATGACCTCTAAATAGTTGGTTTTAAATGACCTCTAAGTACGTGGTTCTAAATATCTTCTAAGTACGTAGTTCTAAATGACGTCTAAGTACGTAGTTCTCAATACCTCTAGATACGTAGTTCTAAATGACCTCTAAGTAAGTAGCTCTAAATGACCTTTAAGTATGTGGTTCTAAATGACCTCAAGGTACGTAGTTCCAAATGACCTCCAAGTAAGTGGTTCTAAATGACGTCTAAGTACGTGGTTCTAAATGACCTATAAGTACGTAGTTCTAAATGACCTCTCAGAACGTAGTTCTAATTGACCTCTAGGTACGTAGTTCTAAATGACCTCAAAGTAAATAGTTCTAAATGACCTCTAAGTATGTGGTTCTAAATGACCTCTAAGTAAGTGGTTCTAAATGACCTCTAAGTACGTGGTTCTATATGATCTCTTAGTACGTGGTTCTAAATGACCTCTAAGTACGAGGTTCTATATGACCTCTAAGTACGTGGGTACTAAATGACCTCTAAGTACGTGGGTTCTAAATGACCACTAAGTTTGTAGTTTTAAATGACCTCTAAATACGTAGCTCTAAATGACCTCTAAGTACGTAGATTTAAATGACCTCTATGTACGTGGTTCTATATGACCTCTAAGTACGTGGGTTCTAAATGACATCTGAGTACGTGGTTCTAAATGACCTCTAAGTACGTAGTTCTAAATGACCGCTAAGTTGTTGGTTCGAATTGACCTCTAAGTTCGTGGTTCTAAATGACATCTAAGTACGTAGTTCTAAATGACCTCTAAATAGTTGGTTCTAAATGACCTCTAAGTACGTGGTTCTAAATATCTTCTAAGTACGTAGTTCTAAATGACGTCTAAGTACGTAGTTCTCAATACCTCTAGATACGTAGTTCCAAATGACCTCTAAGTAAGTGGTTCTAATTGACCTCTAAGTACGTGGTCCTAAATGACCTCTAGGTACGTAGTTCTAAATGACCTCTAAGTAAGTAGTTCTAAATGACATCTAAGTAAGTTTTTCTAAATGACCTCTAAGTACGTAGTTCTAAATGACCTCTATGTACGTGGTTCTATATGACCTCTAAGTACGTGGGTTCTAAATGACATCTGAGTACGTGGTTCTAAATGACCTCTAAGTACGTAGTTCTAAATGACCGCTAAGTTGTTGGTTCGAATTGACCTCTAAGTACGTGGTTCTAAATGACATCTAAGTACGTAGTTCTAAATGACCTCTAAATAGTTGGTTCTAAATGACCTCTAAGTACGTGGTTCTAAATATCTTCTAAGTACGTAGTTCTAAATGACGTCTAAGTACGTAGTTCTCAATACCTCTAGATACGTAGTTCCAAATGACCTCTAAGTAAGTGGTTCTAATTGACCTCTAAGTACGTGGTCCTAAATGACCTCTAGGTACGTAGTTCTAAATGACCTCTAAGTAAGTAGTTCTAAATGACTTTTAAGTATGTGGTTCTAAATGACCTCAAGGTACGTAGTTCCAAATGACCTCCAAGTAAGTGGTTCTAAATGACGTCTAAGTACGTGGTTCTAAATGACCTATAAGTACGTAGTTCTAAATGACCTCTAAGTACGAAGTCCTAAATGACCTCTAAGAACGTAGTTCTATATTACCTCTAAGTACGTAGTTCTAAATGACCTCTAAGTACGTAGTTCTAATTGACCTCTAGGTACGTAGTTCTAAATGACCTCAAAGTAAGTAGTTCTAAATGACCTCTAAGTATGTGGTTCTAAATGACCTCTAAGTAAGTGGTTCTAAATGACCTCTAAGTACGTGGTTCTATATGATCTCTTAGTACGTGGTTCTAAATGACCTCTAAGTACGAGTTTCTATATGACCTCTAAGTACGTGGGTACTAAATGACCTCTAAGTACGTGGGTTCTAAATGACCCCTAAGTTCGTAGTTTTAAATGACCTCTAAGTACGTGGTTCTAAATGACCTCTAAGTAAGTAGTTCTAAATGTCTCCTAAGTACGTAGTTCTAAATGACCTCTAAGTACGTGGTTCTATATGACCTCTTAGTACGTGGTTCTGAATGACCTCTAAGTTCGTGGGTTCTAAATGACCTCTTAGAACGTAGTTCTAACTGACCTCTAATTACATGGTTCTAACTATCCTCTAAGTACGTGGTTCTAAATGACCTCTAAGTACGTGGGTTCTTCTAATGACTTCTAAGTACGTAGTTCTAAATGTCCTCTAAGTACGTGGTTCTAAATGACCTTATATACTTAGTGCTAAATAACCTCTAAGTACGTGGTTCTAAATCACCTCTAAGTACGTGGTTCTAAATGACCTCTAAGTACGTGGTTCTGAATGACCTCTAAGTTCGTGGGTTCTAAATGACCTCTTAGAACGTAGTTCTAACTGACCTCTAATTACATGGTTCTAACTATCCTCTAAGTACGTGGTTCTAAATGACCTCTAAGTACGAGGTTCTAAATGACCTCTAAGTACGTGGTTCTAAATGACCTCTAAGTACTTGGTTCTAAATGACCTCTAAATCGGTAGTTCTAAATGACACCTAAGTACGTAGTACTACATTACCTCTAAGTACGTAGTTCTAAATGACCTCTAAGTACGTAAGTTCTAAATGACCTCAAAGTACGTAATTCTAAACGACCTCAAATATGTGGTTCTAAGTGACCTCTAAGTACTTGGTACTAAATTAATGAACTCAGAGTACGTGGTTCTAAATGACCCCTAAGTAAGTAGTTCTAAACGACCTCTAAGTATGTGGTTCTAAATGACCTCTAAGTACGTGGTTCTAAATGACCTCTAAGTACGTAGCTCTAAATGACCTCTATGTACGTGGTTCTAAAGGACCTCTAAGTACGTAGTTCTAAATGACCTCTAAAAAGTTGGTTCTAAATGACCTCTAAGTACGTGGTTCTAAATATCTTCTAAGTACGTAGTTCTAAATGACCTTAAGTACTGGGTTCTAAATGACCTCTAAGTACGTGCTTCTAAATAACCTCTAAGTACGTAGTTCTAAATGACCATAAGTACGTGGATTTAAATGACCTTAAAGTACGTAGTTCTAAATGACCTCAAAGTACGTAGTTCTAAATGACCTCTAAGTATGTGGTTCTAAATGACCTCTAAGTACGTAGTTCTAAATGACCTCTAAGTACGTGCTTCTAAATGACCTCTAGGTACGTACTTCCAAATGACATCTAAGTAAGTGGTTCTAAATGACCTCTAAGTACGTAGTTCTAAATGACCTCTATGTACGTGGTTCTATATGACCTCTAAGTACGTGGGTTCTAAATGACATCTGAGTATGTGGTTCTAAATATCCTCTAAGTACGTAGTTCTAAATGACCGCTAAGTTTTTGGTTCGAATTGACCTCTAAGTACGTGGTTCTAAATGACATCTAAGTACGTAGTTCTAAATGACCTCTAAATAGTTGGTTCTAAATGACCTCTAAGTTCGTGGTTCTAAATATCTTCTAAGTACGTAGTTCTAAATGACGTCTAAGTACGTAGTTCTCAATACCTCTAGATACGTAGTTCCAAATGACCTCTAAGTAAGTAGTTCTAAATGACCTTTAAGTATGTGGTTCTAAATGACCTCAAGGTACGTAGTTCCAAATGACCTCCAAGTAAGTGGTTCTAAATGACGTCTAAGTACGTGGTTCTAAATGACCTATAAGTACGTAGTTCTAAATGACCTCTCAGAACGTAGTTCTATATTACCTCTAAGTACGTAATTCTAAATGACCTCTAAGTACGTAGTTCTAATTGACCTCTAGGTACGTAGTTCTAAATGACCTCAAAGTAAGTAGTTCTAAATGACCTCTAAGTATGTGGTTCTAAATGACCTCTAAGTAAGTGGTTCTAAATGACCTCTAAGTACGTGGTTCTATATGATCTCTTAGTACGTGGTTCTAAATGACCTCTAAGTACGTGGTCCTAAATGACCTCTAGGTACGTAGTTCTAAATGACCTCTAAGTAAGTAGTTCTAAATGACCTCTAAGTATGTGGTTTTAAATGACCTCTAAGTAAGTAGTTCTAAATGACCTCTAAGTATGTGGTTCTAAATGACCTCTAAGTACGTGGTTCTAAATGACCTCTAAGTACGTAGTTCTAAATGACCTCTAAGTACGAAGTCCTAAATGACCTCTAAGAACGTAGTTCTATATTACCTCTAAGTACGTAGTTCTAAATGACCTCTAAGTACGTAGTTCTAATTGACCTCTAGGTACGTAGTTCTAAATGACCTCAAAGTAAGTATTTCTAAATGACCTCTATGTATGTGGTTCTAAATGACCTCTAAGTAAGTGGTTCTAAATGACCTCTAAGTACGTGGTTCAATATGATCTCTTAGTACGTGGTTCAAAATGTCCTCTAAGTACGTGGTTCTAAATGACCTTATATACGTAGTGCTAAATAACCTCTAAGTACGTGGTTCTAAATGTCTTCTACGTACGTGGTTCTAAATGACCTTATATACGTAATGCTAAATAACCTCTAAGTACATGGTTCTAAATCACCTCTAAGTACGTGGTTCTGAATGACCTCTAAGTTCGTGGGTTCTAAATGACCTCTTATAACGTAGTTCTAACTGACCTCTAATTACATGGTTTTAACTATCCTCTAAGTACGTGGTTCTAAATGACCTCTAAGTACGAGGTTCTAAATGACCTCTAAGTACGTGGTTCTAAATGACCTCTAAGTACTTGGTTCTAAATGACCTCTAGGTACGTAGTTCTAAATGACCTCTAAGTAAGTAGTTCTAAATGACCTCTAAGTATGTGGTTTTAAATGACCTCTAAGTACGTGGTTCTAAATGACCTCTAAGTACGAGGTTCTAAATGACCTCTAAGTACGTGCTTCTAAATGACCTCTAGGTACGTACTTCCAAATGACATCTAAGTAAGTGGTTCTAAATGACCTCTAAGTACGTTGTTCTAGATGACCTCTAAGTACGTGGTTCTAAATGACCTCTATGTACGTGCTTCTAAATGACCTCTAAGTACGTAGTTCTAAATGACCATAAGTACGTGGATTTAAATGAATTTAAAGTACGTAGTTCTAAATGACCTCTAAGTACGTAGTTCTAAATGACCTCTAAGTATGTGGTTCTAAATGACCTCTAAGTACGTAGTTCTAAATGACCTCTAAATACTTAGTTCATATGCCCTCTAAGTACGTGGTTCCAAATGTCCTCTAAGTACGTGGTTCTAAATGACCTCATATACGTAGTTCTAAATGACCTCTAAGTACGTGGTTCTAAATGACCTCTAACTACGTGGTTCTAAATGACCTCTAAGTACGTGCTTCTAAATGACCTCTAAGTAAGGAGTTCTAAATGACCTCTAAGTACGTAGTTCTAAATGACCTCTAGGTACGTACTTCCAAATGACTTCTAAGTAAGTGGTTCTAAATGACCTCTAAGTACGTGGTTCTAAATGTCCTCTAAGTACGTGGTTCTAAAAGACCTCATATACGTAGTTCTAAATGACCTTTAAGTTCGTAGTTCTAAATGACCTCTAAATACGTAGCTCTAAATGACCTCTAAGTACGTAGTTCTAAATGACCTCTATGTACGTGGTTCTATATGACCTCTTAGTACGTGGTTATAAATGACCTCTAAGTACGTGGGTTCTTCTAATGACTTCTAAGTACGTGGTTCTAAATGTCCTCTAAGTACGTGGTTCTAAATGACCATATATACGTAGTGCTAAATAACCTCTAAGTACGTGGTTCTAAATCACCTCTAAGTTCGTGGTTCTAAATGACCTCTAAGTACGTGGTTCTGAATGACCTCTAAGTTCGTGGGTTCTAAATGACCTCTTAGAACGTAGTTCTAACTGACCTCTAATTACATGGTTCTAACTATCCTCTAAGTACGTGGTTCTAAATGACCTCTAAGTACGAGGTTCTAAATGACCTCTAAGTACGTGGTTCTAAATGACCTTTAAGTACTTGGTTCTAAATGACCTCTAAATCAGTAGTTCTAAATGACACCTAAGTACGTAGTACTAAATTACCTCTAAGTACGTAGTTCTAAATGACCTCTAGGTACGTAAGTTCTAAATGACCTCAAAGTACGTAATTCTAAACGACCTCAAATATGTGGTTCTAAGTGACCTCTAAGTACTTGGTTCTAAATTAATGACCTCAGAGTACGTGGTTCTAAATGACCCCTAAGTAAGTAGTTCTAAACGACCTCTAAGTATGTGGTTCTAAATGACCTCTAAGTACGTGGTTCTAATTGACCTCTAAGTACGTAGGTCTAAATGACCTCTATGTACGTGGTTCTAAAGGACCTCTAAGTACGTATTTCTAAATGACCTCTAAAAAGTTGGTTCTAAATGACCTCTAAGTACGTGGTTCTAAATATCTTCTAAGTACGTAGTTCTAAATGACGTCTAAGTACTAGGTTTTAAATGACCTCTAAGTACGTGGTTCTAAATGACCTCTAAGTACGTGGTTCTAAATGACCTATAAGTACGTGGTTCTAAAGGACCTCTAAGTAAGTAGTTCTAAATGACCCCTAAGTACGTAGTTCTAAATGACCTCTAAGTACGTGAATCTAAATGACCTTTAAGTACTTGGTTCTAAATGACCTCTAAGTAAGTAGTTCTAAATGACCCCTAAGTACGTAGTACTAAATGACCTGTAAGTACGTTGGTTCTAAATGACCTCTAAGTACGTACTTCCAAATGACATCTAAGTAAGTGGTTCTAAATGACCTCTAAGTACGTTGTTCTAGATGACCTCAAAGTACGTGGTTCTAAATGACCTCTATGTACGTGCTTCTAAATGACCTCTAAGTACGTAGTTCTAAATTACCATAAGTACGTGGATTTAAATGACCTTAAAGTACGTAGTTCTAAATGACCTCTAAGTACGTAGTACTAAATGACCTCTAAGTATGTGGTTCTAAATGACCTCTAGGTACGTAGTTCTAAATGACCTCTAGGTACGTACTTCCAAATGACTGCTAAGTAAGTGGTTCTAAATGACCTCTAAGTACGTGGTTCTAAATGTCCTCTAAGTACGTGATTCTAAAAGACCTCATATACGTAGTTCTAAATGACCTCTAAGTACGTGGTTTCTAAATGACCCCTAAGTTCGTAGTTCTAAATGCCTTCTAAATACGTAACTCTAAATGACCTCTAAGTACGTAGTTCTAAATGACCTCTATGTACGTGGTTCTATATGACCTCTAAGTACGTGGTTCTAAATGACCTCTAAGTACTTGGTTCTAAATGACCTCTAAGTCAGTAGTTCTAAATGACACCTAAGTACGTGGTTCTAAATGACCTCTAAGTACGTGGTTCTAAATGACCTCATATACGTAGTTCTAAATGACCTCTAAGTACGAGGTTCTAAATGACCTCTAACTACGTGGTTCTAAAGGACCTCTAAGTACGTGCTTCTAAATGACCTCTAGGTACGTACTTCCAAATGACATCTAAGTAAGTGGTTTTAAATGACCTCTAAGTACGTTGTTCTAGATGACTTCTAAGTACGTGGTTCTAAATGACCTCTATGTACGTGCTTCTAAATGACCTCTAAGTACGTAGTTCTAAATGACCTCTAAGTACGTAGTTCTAAATGACCTCTAAGTATGTGGTTCTAAATGACCTCTAAGTACGTAGTTCTAAATGACCTCTAAATACTTAGTTCAAATGCCCTCTAAGTACGTGGTTCCAAATGTCCTCTAAGTACGTGGTTCTAAATGACCTCATATACGTAGTTCTAAATGACCTCTAAGTACGTGGTTCTAAATGACCTCTAACTACGTGGTTCTAAATGACCTCTAAGTACGTGCTTCTAAATGACCTCTAAGTAAGTAGTTCTAAATGACCTGTAAGTACGTAGTTCTAAATGACCTCTAGGTACGTACTTCCAAATGACCTCTAAGTACGTGGTTCTAAATGTCCTCTAAGTACGTGGTTCTAAAAGACCTCATATACGTAGTTCTAAATGACCTTTAAGTACGTGGGTTCTAAATTACCCTTAAGTTCGTAGTTCTAAATGACCTCTAAATACGTAGCTCTAAATGACCTCTAAGTACGTAGTTCTAAATGACCTCTATGTACGTGGTTCTATATGACCTCTAAGTACGTGGGCTCTAAATGACATCTGAGTACGTGGTTCTAAATGACCTCCAAGTACGTAGTTCTAAATGAACTCTAAGTTGTTGGTTATAAAAGACCTAAAAGTACGTGGTTCTAAATGACCTCTCAGTACGTGGTTCTAAATGACCTCTAAGTACGTGGTTCTAAATGACATCTAAGTACGTAGTTCTAAATGACCTCTAAATAGTTGGTTCTAAATGACCTCTAAGTACGTGGTTCTAAATATCTTCTAAGTACGTAGTTCTAAATGACGACTAAGTACGTAGTTCCAAATGACCTCTAAGTAAGTGGTTCTAAATGACCTCTAAGTACGTGGTCCTAAATGACCTCTAGGTACGTAGTTCTAAATGACCTCTAAGTACGAGGTTCTATATGACCTCTAAGTACGTGGGTACTAAATGACCTCTAAGTACGTGGTTCTATATGACCTCTTAGTACGTGGTTATAAATGACCTCTAAGTACGTGGGTTCTTCTAATGACTTCTAAGTACGTGGTTCTAAATGTCCTCTAAGTACGTGGTTCTAAATGACCTTATATACGTAGTGCTAAATAACCTCTAAGTACGTGGTTCTAAATCACCTCTAAGTACGTGGTTCTAAATGACCTCTAAGTACGTGGTTCTGAATGACCTCTAAGTTCGTGGGTTCTAAATGACCTCTTAGAACGTAGTTCTAACTGACCTCTAATTACATGGTTCTGACTATCCTCTAAATACGTGGTTCTAAATGACCTCTAAGTACGAGGTTCTAAATGACCTCTAAGTACGTGGTTCTAAATGACCTCTAAGTACTTGGTTCTAAATGACCTCTAAATCAGTAGTTCTAAATGACACCTAAGTACGTAGTACTAAATTACCTCTAAGTACGTAGTTCTAAATGACCTCTAAGTACGTAAGTTCTAAATGACCTCAAAGTACGTAATTCTAAACGACCTCAAATATGTGGTTCTAAGTGACCTCTAAGTACTTGGTTCTAAATTAATGACCTCAGAGTACGTGGTTCTAAATGACCCCTAAGTAAGTAGTTCTAAACGACCTCTAAGTATGTGGTTCTAAATTACCTCCAAGTACGTGGTTCTAAATGACCTCTAAGTACGTAGGTTCTAAATGACCTCTAAGTACGTGGTTCTAAATGACCTCTAAGTACGTGGTTCTAAATGACCCCTAAGTACGTATTTCTAAATGACCTCTAGGTAGGTACTTCCAAATGACATCTAAGTAAGTGGTTCTAAATTACCTCTAGGTACGTGGTTCTAAATGTCCTCTAAGTACGTGGTTATAAATGACCTCTAAATACGTAGTTCTAAATGACATCTAAGTACGTAGTTCTAAATGACCTCTATGTACGTGGTTCTAAAGGACCTCTAAGTACGTAGTTCTAAATGACCTCTAAAAAGTTGGTTCTAAATGACCGCTAAGTTGTTGGTTCGAATTGACCTCTAAGTACGTGGTTCTATATGACATCTAAGTACGTAGTTCTAAATGACCTCTAAATAGTTGGTTCTAAATGACATCTAAGTACGTAGTTCTAAATATCTTCTAAGTACGTAGTTCTAAATGACGTCTAAGTACGTAGTTCTCAATACCTCTAGATACGTAGTTCTAAATTACCTCTAAGTAAGTAGTTCTAAATGACCTTTAAGTATGTGGTTCTAAATGACCTCTAAGTACGAGGTTCTAAATGACCTCAAGGTACGTAGTTCCAAATGACCTCCAAGTAAGTGGTTCTAAATGACGTCTAAGTACGTGGTTTTAAATGACCTATAAGTACGAAGTCCTAAATGACCTCTAAGAACGTAGTTCTATATTACCTCTAAGTACGTAGTTTTAAATGACCTCTAAGTACGTAGTTCTAATTGACCTCTAGGTACGTAGTTCTAAATGACCCCTAAGTACGTAGTTCTAAATGACCTCTAGGTACGTACTTCCAAATGACATCTAAGTAAGTGGTTCTAAATGACCTCTAAGTACGAGGTTCTATATGACCTCTAAGTACGTGGGTACTAAATGACCTCTAAGTACGTGGGTTCTAAATGACCCCTAAGTTCGTAGTTCTAAATGACCTCTAAGTACGTGGTTCTAAATGACCTCTAAGTAAGTAGTTCTAAATGACTCCTAAGTACGTAGTTCTAAATGACCTCTTAGTACGTGGTTCTATATGACCTCTTAGTACGTGGTTCTAAATGACCTCTAAGTACGTGGGTTCTTCTAATGACTTCTAAGTACGTGGTTCTAAATGTCCTTTAAGTACGTGGTTCTAAATGACCTTATATACGTAGTGCTAAATAACCTCTAAGTACGTGGTTCTAAATCACCTCTAAGTTCGTGGTTCTAAATGACCTCTAAGTACGTGGTTCTGAATGACCTCTAAGTTCGTGGGTTCTAAATGACCTCTTAGAACGTAGTTCTAACTGACCTCTAATTACATGGTTCTAACTATCCTCTAAGTACGTGGTTCTAAATGACCTCTAAGTACGAGGTTCTAAATGACCTCTAAGTTCGTGGTTCTAAATGACCTCTAAGTACTTGGTTCTAAATGACCTCTAAATCAGTAGTTCTAAATGACACCTAAGTACGTAGTACTAAATTACCTCTAAGTACGTAGTTCTAAATGACCTCTAAGTACGTAAGTTCTAAATGACCTCAAAGTACGTAATTCTAAACGACCTCAAATATGTGGTTCTAAGTGACCTCTAAGTACGTGGTTCTAAATGACCCCTAAGTAAGTAGTTCTAAACGACCTCTAAGTATGTGGTTCTAAATGACCTCTAAGTACGTGGTTCTAAATGACCTCTAAGTACGTAGGTCTAAATGACCTCTATGTACGTGGTTCTAAAGGACCTCTAAGTACGTAGTTCTAAATGACCTCTAAAAAGTTGGTTCTAAATGACCTCTAAGTACGTGGTTCTAAATATCTTCTAAGTACGTAGTTCTAAATGACCTCTAAGTACTGGGTTCTAAATGACCTCTAAGTACGTGGTTCTAAATGACCTCTAAGTACGTGGTTCTAAATGACCTATAAGTACGTGGTTGTAAATGACCTCTAAGTAAGTAGTTCTAAATGACCCCTAAGTACGTAGTACTAAATGACCTCTAAGTACGTTGGTTCTAAATGACCTCTAAGTATGTACTTCCAAATAACATCTAAGTAAGTGGTTCTAAATGACCTCTAAGTACGTTGTTCTAGATGACCTCTAAGTACGTGGTTCTAAATGACCTCTATGTACGTGCTTCTAAATGACCTCTAAGTACGTAGTTCTAAATGACCATAAGTACGTGGATTTAAATGACCTTAAAGTACGTAGTTCTAAATGACCTCTAAGTACGTAGTTCTAAATGACCTCTAAGTATGTGGTTCTAAATGACCTCTAAGTACGTAGTTCTAAATGACCTCTAGGTACGTACTTCCAAATGACTTCTAAGTAAGTGGTTCTAAATGACCTCTAAGTACGTGGTTCTAAATGTCCTCTATGTACGTGGTTCTAAAAGACCTCATATACGTAGTTCTAAATGACCTCTGAGTACGTGGGTTCTAAATGACCCCTAAGTTCGTAGTTCTAAATGACCTCTAAATACGTAGCTCTAAATGACCTCTAAGTACGTAGTTCTAGATGACCTCTATGTACGTGGTTCTATATGACCTCTAAGTACGTGGGTTCTAAATGACATCTGAGTACGTAGTTTTAATGACCTCTAAATAGTTGGTTCTAAATGACCTCTAAGTACGTGGTTCTAAATGACCGCTAAGTTGTTGGTACGAATTGACCTCTAAGTACGTGGTACTAAATGAAATCTAAGTACGTAGTTCTAAATGACCTCTAAATAGTTGGTTCTAAATGACCTCTAAGTACGTGGTTCTAAATATCTTCTAAGTACGTAGTTCTAAATGACGTCTAAGTAAGTAGTTCGCAATACCTCTAGATACGTAGTTCCAAATGACCTCTAAGTAAGTGGTTCTAATTGACCTCTAAGTACGTGGTCCTAAATGACCTCTAGGTACGTAGTTCTAAATGACCTCTAAGTAAGTAGTTCTAAATGACCTTTAAGTATGTGGTTCTAAATGACCTCAAGGTACGTAGTTCCAAATGACCTCCAAGTAAGTGGTTCTAAATGACGTCTAAGTACGTGGTTCTAAATGACCTATAAGTACGTAGTTCTAAATGACCTCTAAGTACGAAGTCCTAAATGACCTCTAAGAACGTAGTTCTATATTACCTCTAAGTACGTAGTTCTAAATGACCTCTAAGTACGTAGTTCTAATTGACCTCTAGGTACGTAGTTCTAAATGACCTCAAAGTAAGTAGTTCTAAATGACCTCTAAGTATGTCGTTCTAAATGACCTCTAAGTAAGTGGTTCTAAATGACCTCTAAGTACGAGGTTCTATATGACCTCTAAGTACGTGGGTACTAAATGACCTCTAAGTACGTGGGTTCTAAATGACTCCTAAGTTCGTAGTTCTAAATGACCTCTAAGTACGTGGTTCTAAATGACCTCTAAGTAAGTAGTTCTAAATGACTCCTAAGTACGTAGTTCTAAATGACCTCTAAGTACGTGGTTCTATATGACCTCTTAGTACGTGGTTTTAAATGACCTCTAAGTACGTGGGTTCTTCTAATGACTTCTAAGTACGTGGTTCTAAATGTCCACTAAGTACGTGGTTCTAAATGACCTTATATACGTAGTGCTAAATAACCTCTAAGTACGTGGTTCTAAATCACCTCTAAGTACGTGGTTCTAAATGACCTCTAAGTACGTGGTTCTGAATGACCTCTAAGTTCGTGGGTTCTAAATGACCTCTTAGAACGTAGTTCTAACTGACCTCTAATTACATGGTTCTAACTATCCTCTAAGTACGTGGTTCTAAATGACTTCTAAGTACGAGGTTCTAAATGACCTCTAAGTACGTGGTTCTAAATGACCTCTAAGTACTTGGTTCTAAATGACCTCTAAATCAGTAGTTCTAAATGACACCTAAGTACGTAAGTTCTAAATGACCTCAAAGTACGTAATTCTAAACGACCTCAAATATGTGGTTCTAAGTGACCTCTAAGTACTTGGTTCTAAATTAATGACCTCAGAGTACGTGGTTCTAAATGACCCCTAAGTAAGTAGTTCTAAACGACCTCTAAGTATGTGGTTCTAAATGACCTCTAAGTACGTGGTTCTAAATGACCTCTAAGTACTTGGTTCTAAATGACCTCTAAATCAGGAGTTCTAAATGACACCTAAGTACGTAGTACTAAATTACCTATATGTACGTAGTTCTAAATGACCTCTAAGTACGTAAGTTCTAAATGACCTCAAAGTACGTAATTCTAAACGACCTCAAATATGTGGTTCTAAGTGACCTCTAAGTACTTGGTTCTAAATTAATGACCTCAGAGTACGTGGTTCTAAATGACCCCTAAGTAAGTAGTTCTAAACGACCTCTAAGTACGTGGTTCTAAATGACCTCTAAGTACGTGGTTCTAAATGACCTCTAAGTACTGGGTTCTAAATGACCTCTAAGTACGTGGTTCTATATGACCTCTAAGTACGTGGTTCTAAATGACCTATAAGTACGTGGTTCTAAATGACCTCTAAGTAAGTGGTTCTAAATGACCCCTATGTACGTAGTTCTAAATGACCTCTAAGTACGTGAATCTAAATGACCTCTAAGTACTTGTTTCTAAATGACCTCTAAGTAAGTAGTTCTAAATGACCCCTAAGTACGTAGTACTAAATGACCTCTAAGTACGTAGTTCTAAATGAAATCTAAGTACGTAGTTCTAAATGACCTCTAAGTACGTGAGTTCTAAATTACCTCTAAGTACGTCGGTTCTAAATGACCTCTTAGAAGTTGGTTCTAAATAACCTCTAAGAACGTGGTTTCTAAATGACCTCTAAGTACGTGGGTTCTAAATGACCTCTAAGTACGTAGTTCTAAACGACCTCTAAGTGTTTGGTTCTAAATGACCTCTAAGTACGTTGGTTCTAAATGACCTCTAAGTACGTGGTTCTAAATGACCTCTAAGTACGTGCTTCTAAATGACCTCTAGGTACGTACTTCCAAATGACATCTAAGTAAGTGGTTCTAAATGGCCTCTAAGTACGTTGTTCTAGATGACCTCTAAGTACGTGGTTCTAAATGACCTCTATGTACGTGCTTCTAAGTGACCTCTAAGTACGTAGTTCTAAATGACCATAAGTACGTGGATTTAAATGACCTTAAAGTACGTAGTTCTAAATGACCTCTAAGTACGTAGTTCTAAATGACCTCTAAATATGTGGTTCTAAATGACCTCTAAGTACGTAGTTCTAAATGACCTCTAAGTACGTGCTTCTAAATGACCTCTAGGTACGTACTTCCAAATGACATCTAAGTAAGTTTTTCTAAATGACCTCTAAGTACGTAGTTCTAAATGACCTCTATGTACGTGGTTCTATATGACCTCTAAGTACGTGGGTTCTAAATGACATCTGAGTACGTGGTTCTAAATATCCTCTAAGTACGTAGTTCTAAATGACCGCTAAGTTTTAGGTTCGAATTGACCTCTAAGTACGTGGTTCTAAATGACATCTAAGTACGTAGTTCTAAATGACCTCTAAATAGTTGGTTTTAAATGACCTCTAAGTACGTGGTTCTAAATATCTTCTAAGTACGTAGTTCTAAATGACGTCTAAGTACGTAGTTCTCAATACCTCTAGATACGTAGTTCTAAATGACCTCTAAGTAAGTAGCTCTAAATGACCTTTAAGTATGTGGTTCTAAATGACCTCAAGGTACGTAGTTCCAAATGACCTCCAAGTAAGTGGTTCTAAATGACGTCTAAGTACGTGGTTCTAAATGACCTATAAGTACGTAGTTCTAAATGACCTCTCAGAACGTAGTTCTATATTACCTCTAAGTACGTAATTCTAAATGACCTCTAAGTACGTAGTTCTAATTGACCTCTAGGTACGTAGTTCTAAATGACCTCAAAGTAAGTAGTTCTAAATGACCTCTAAGTATGTGGTTCTAAATGACCTCTAAGTAAGTGGTTCTAAATGACCTCTAAGTACGTGGTTCTATATGATCTCTTAGTACGTGGTTCTAAATGACCTCTAAGTACGAGGTTCTATATGACCTCTAAGTACGTGGGTACTAAATGACCTCTAAGTACGTGGGTTCTAAATGACCACTAAGTTTGTAGTTTTAAATGACCTCTAAATACGTAGCTCTAAATGACCTCTAAGTACGTAGTTCTAAATGACCTCTATGTACGTGGTTCTATATGACCTCTAAGTACGTGGGTTCTAAATGACATCTGAGTACGTGGTTCTAAATGACCTCTAAGTACGTAGTTCTAAATGACCGCTAAGTTGTTGGTTCGAATTGACCTCTAAGTACGTGGTTCTAAATGACATCTAAGTACGTAGTTCTAAATGACCTCTAAATAGTTGGTTCTAAATGACCTCTAAGTACGTGGTTCTAAATATCTTCTAAGTACGTAGTTCTAAATGACGTCTAAGTACGTAGTTCTCAATACCTCTAGATACGTAGTTCCAAATGACCTCTAAGTAAGTGGTTCTAATTGACCTCTAAGTACGTGGTCCTAAATGACCTCTAGGTACGTAGTTCTAAATGACCTCTAAGTAAGTAGTTCTAAATGACTTTTAAGTATGTGGTTCTAAATGACCTCAAGGTACGTAGTTCCAAATGACCTCCAAGTAAGTGGTTCTAAATGACGTCTAAGTACGTGGTTCTAAATGACCTATAAGTACGTAGTTCTAAATGACCTCTAAGTACGAAGTCCTAAATGACCTCTAAGAACGTAGTTCTATATTACCTCTAAGTACGTAGTTCTAAATGACCTCTAAGTACGTAGTTCTAATTGACCTCTAGGTACGTAGTTCTAAATGACCTCAAAGTAAGTAGTTCTAAATGACCTCTAAGTATGTGGTTCTAAATGACCTCTAAGTAAGTGGTTCTAAATGACCTCTAAGTACGTGGTTCTATATGATCTCTTAGTACGTGGTTCTAAATGACCTCTAAGTACGAGTTTCTATATGACCTCTAAGTACGTGGGTACTAAATGACCTCTAAGTACGTGGGTTCTAAATGACCCCTAAGTTCGTAGTTTTAAATGACCTCTAAGTACGTGGTTCTAAATGACCTCTAAGTAAGTAGTTCTAAATGTCTCCTAAGTACGTAGTTCTAAATGACCTCTAAGTACGTGGTTCTATATGACCTCTTAGTACGTGGTTCTGAATGACCTCTAAGTTCGTGGGTTCTAAATGACCTCTTAGAACGTAGTTCTAACTGACCTCTAATTACATGGTTCTAACTATCCTCTAAGTACGTGGTTCTAAATGACCTCTAAGTACGTGGGTTCTTCTAATGACTTCTAAGTACGTAGTTCTAAATGTCCTCTAAGTACGTGGTTCTAAATGACCTTATATACTTAGTGCTAAATAACCTCTAAGTACGTGGTTCTAAATCACCTCTAAGTACGTGGTTCTAAATGACCTCTAAGTACGTGGTTCTGAATGACCTCTAAGTTCGTGGGTTCTAAATGACCTCTTAGAACGTAGTTCTAACTGACCTCTAATTACATGGTTCTAACTATCCTCTAAGTACGTGGTTCTAAATGACCTCTAAGTACGAGGTTCTAAATGACCTCTAAGTACGTGGTTCTAAATGACCTCTAAGTACTTGGTTCTAAATGACCTCTAAATCGGTAGTTCTAAATGACACCTAAGTACGTAGTACTACATTACCTCTAAGTACGTAGTTCTAAATGACCTCTAAGTACGTAAGTTCTAAATGACCTCAAAGTACGTAATTCTAAACGACCTCAAATATGTGGTTCTAAGTGACCTCTAAGTACTTGGTACTAAATTAATGAACTCAGAGTACGTGGTTCTAAATGACCCCTAAGTAAGTAGTTCTAAACGACCTCTAAGTATGTGGTTCTAAATGACCTCTAAGTACGTGGTTCTAAATGACCTCTAAGTACGTAGCTCTAAATGACCTCTATGTACGTGGTTCTAAAGGACCTCTAAGTACGTAGTTCTAAATGACCTCTAAAAAGTTGGTTCTAAATGACCTCTAAGTACGTGGTTCTAAATATCTTCTAAGTACCTAGTTCTAAATGACCTCTAAGTACTGGGTTCTAAATGACCTCTAAGTACGTGCTTCTAAATAACCTCTAAGTACGTAGTTCTAAATGACCATAAGTACGTGGATTTAAATGACCTTAAAGTACGTAGTTCTAAATGACCTCAAAGTACGTAGTTCTAAATGACCTCTAAGTATGTGGTTCTAAATGACCTCTAAGTACGTAGTTCTAAATGACCTCTAAGTACGTGCTTCTAAATGACCTCTAGGTACGTACTTCCAAATGACATCTAAGTAAGTGGTTCTAAATGACCTCTAAGTACGTAGTTCTAAATGACCTCTATGTACGTGGTTCTATATGACCTCTAAGTAAGTGGGTTCTAAATGACATCTGAGTACGTGGTTCTAAATATCCTCTAAGTACGTAGTTCTAAATGACCGCTAAGTTTTTGGTTCGAATTGACCTCTAAGTACGTGGTTCTAAATGACATCTAAGTACGTAGTTCTAAATGACCTCTAAATAGTTGGTTCTAAATGACCTCTAAGTTCGTGGTTCTAAATATCTTCTAAGTACGTAGTTCTAAATGACGTCTAAGTACGTAGTTCTCAATACCTCTAGATACGTAGTTCCAAATGACCTCTAAGTAAGTAGTTCTAAATGACCTTTAAGTATGTGGTTCTAAATGACCTCAAGGTACGTAGTTCCAAATGACCTCCAAGTAAGTGGTTCTAAATGACGTCTAAGTACGTGGTTCTAAATGACCTATAAGTACGTAGTTCTAAATGACCTCTCAGAACGTAGTTCTATATTACCTCTAAGTACGTAATTCTAAATGACCTCTAAGTACGTAGTTCTAATTGACCTCTAGGTACGTAGTTCTAAATGACCTCAAAGTAAGTAGTTCTAAATGACCTCTAAGTATGTGGTTCTAAATGACCTCTAAGTAAGTGGTTCTAAATGACCTCTAAGTACGTGGTTCTATATGATCTCTTAGTACGTGGTTCTAAATGACCTCTAAGTACGAGGTTCTATATGACCTCTAAGTACGTGGGTACTAAATGACCTCTAAGTACGTGGGTTCTAAATGACCCCTAAGTTCGTAGTTCTAAATGACCTCTAAGTACGTGGTTCTAAATGACCTCTAAGTACGTAGTTCTAAATGACCTCTAAGTACGTGGATTTAAATGACCTTAAAGTACGTAGTTCTAAATGACCTCTAAGTACGTAGTTCTAAATGACCTCTAAGTATGTGGTTCTAAATGACCTCTAAGTACGTAGTTCTAAATGACCTCTAGGTACGTACTTCCAAATGACTTCTAAGTAAGTGGTTCTAAATGACCTCTAAGTACGTGGTTCTAAATGTTCTCTAAGTACGTGGTTCTAAAAGACCTCATATACGTAGTTGTAAATGACCTCTAAGTACGTGGGTTCTAAATGACCACTAAGTTCGTAGTTCTAAATGACCTCTAAATACGTAGCTCTAAATGACCTCTAAGTACGTAGTTCTAAATGACCTCTATGTACGTGGTTCTATATGACCTCTAAGTACGTGGGTTCTAAATGACATCTGAGTACGTGGTTCTAAATGACCTCTAAGTACGTAGTTCTAAATGACCGCTAAGTTGTTGGTTCGAATTGACCTCTAAGTACGTGGTTCTAAATGACATCTAAGTACGTAGTTCTAAATGACCTCTAAATAGTTGGTTTTAAATGACCTCTAAGTACGTGGTTCTAAATATCTTCTAAGTACGTAGTTCTAAATGACGTCTAAGTACGTAGTTCTCAATACCTCTAGATACGTAGTTCCAAATGACCTCTAAGTAAGTGGTTCTAATTGACCTCTAAGTACGTGGTCCTAAATGACCTCTAGGTACGTAGTTCTAAATGACCTCTAAGTAAGTAGTTCTAAATGACTTTTAAGTATGTGGTTCTAAATGACCTCAAGGTACGTAGTTCCAAATGACCTCCAAGTAAGTGCTTCTAAATGACGTCTAAGTACGTGGTTCTAAATGACCTATAAGTTCGTAGTTCTAAATGACCTCTAAGTACGAAGTCCTAAATGACCTCTAAGAACGTAGTTCTATATTACCTCTAAGTACGTAGTTCTAAATGACCTCTAAGTACGTAGTTCTAATTGACCTCTAGGTACGTAGTTCTAAATGACCTCAAAGTAAGTAGTTCTAAATGACCTCTAAGTATGTGGTTCTAAATGACCTCTAAGTAAGTGGTTCTAAATGACCTCTAAGTACGTGGTTCTATATGATCTCTTAGTACGTGGTTCTAAATGACCTCTAAGTACGAGTTTCTATATGACCTCTAAGTACGTGGGTACTAAATGACCTCTAAGTACGTGGGTTCTAAATGACCCCTAAGTTCGTAGTTTTAAATGACCTCTAAGTACGTGGTTCTAAATGACCTCTAAGTAAGTAGTTCTAAATGTCTCCTAAGTACGTAGTTCTAAATGACCTCTAAGTACGTGGTTCTATATGACCTCTTAGTACGTGGTTCTAAATGACCTCTAAGTACGTGGGTTCTTCTAATAACTTCTAAGTACGTGGTTCTAAATGTCCTCTAAGTACGTGGTTCTAAATGACCTTATATACTTAGTGCTAAATAACCTCTAAGTACGTGGTTCTAAATCACCTCTAAGTACGTGGTTCTAAATGACCTCTAAGTACGTGGTTCTGAATGACCTCTAAGTTCGTGGGTTCTAAATGACCTCTTAGAACGTAGTTCTAACTGACCTCTAATTACATGGTTCTAACTATCCTCTAAGTACGTGGTTCTAAATGACCTCTAAGTACGAGGTTCTAAATGACCTCTAAGTACGTGGTTCTAAATGACCTCTAAGTACTTGGTTCTAAATGACCTCTAAATCGGTAGTTCTAAATGACACCTAAGTACGTAGTACTACATTACCTCTAAGTACGTAGTTCTAAATGACCTCTAAGTACGTAAGTTCTAAATGACCTCAAAGTACGTAATTCTAAACGACCTCAAATATGTGGTTCTAAGTGAACTCTAAGTACTTGGTTCTAAATTAATGAACTCAGAGTACGTGGTTCTAAATGACCCCTAAGGAAGTAGTTCTAAACGACCTCTAAGTATGTGGTTCTAAATGACCTCTAAGTACGTGGTTCTAAATGACCTCTAAGTACGTAGCTCTAAATGACCTCTATGTACGTGGTTCTAAAGGACCTCTAAGTACGTAGTTCTAAATGACCTCTAAAAAGTTGGTTCTAAATGACCTCTAAGTACGTGGTTCTAAATATCTTCTAAGTACGTAGTTCTAAATGACCTCTGAGTACTGGGTTCTAAATGACCTCTAAGTACGTGGTTCTAAATGACCTCTAAGTACGTGGTTCTAAATGACCTATAAGTACGTGGTTCTAAATGACCTCTAAGTAAGTAGTTCTAAATGACCCCTAAGAACGTAGTTCTAAATGACCTCTAAGTACGTGAATCTAAATGACCTCTAAGTAATTGGTTCTAAATGACCTCTAAGTAAGTAGTTCTAAATGACCTCTAAGTACGTAGTTCTAAATGACCTCTAAGTACGTGGGTTCTAAATTACCTCTAAGTACGTGGGTTCTAAATGACCTCTAAGAAGTTGGTTCTAAATAACCTCTAAGAACGTGGTTTCTAAATGACCTCTAAGTACGTGGGTTCTAAATGACCTCTAAGTACGTAGTTCTAAACGACCTCTAAGTGTTTGGTTCTAAATGACCTCTAAGTACGTTGGTTCTAAATGACCTCTAAGTACGTAGTTCTAAATGACCTCTAAGTACGTGCTTCTAAATAACCTCTAGGTACGTACTTCCAAATGACATCTAAGTAAGTGGTTCTAAATGACCTCTAAGTACGTTGTTCTAGATGACCTCTAAGTACGTGGTTCTAAATGACCTCTATGTACGAGCTTCTAAATGACCTCTAAGTACGTAGTTCTAAATGACCATAAGTACGTGGATTTAAATGACCTTAAAGTACGTAGTTCTAAATGACCTCTAAGTACGTAGTTCTAAATGACCTCTAAGTATGTGGTTCTAAATGACCTCTAAGTAAATAGTTCTAAATGACCTCTAGGTACGTACTTCCAAATGACTTCTAAGTAAGTGGTTCTAAATGACCTCTAAGTACGTGGTTCTAAATGTTCTCTAAGTACGTGGTTCTATAAGACCTCATATACGTAGTTCTAAATGACCTCTAAGTACGTGGGTTCTAAAAGACCCCTAAGTTCGTAGTTCTAAATGACCTCTAAATACGTAGCTCTAAATGACCTCTAAGTACGTAGTTCTAAATGACCGCTAAGTTGTTGGTTCGATTTGACCTCTAAGTACGTGGTTCTAAATGACATCTAAGTACGTAGTTCTAAATGACCTCTAAATAGTTGGTTCTAAATGACCTCTAAGTACGTGGTTCTAAATATCTTCTAAGTACGTAGTTCTAAATGACGTCTAAGTACGTAGTTCTCAATACCTCTTGATACGTAGTTCCAAATGACCTCTAAGTAAGTGGTTCTAAATGACCTCTAAGTACGTGGTCCTAAATGACCTCTAGGTACGTAGTTCTAAATGACCTCTAAGTAAGTAGTTCTAAATGACCTTTAAGTATGTGGTTCTAAATGACCTCAAGGTACGTAGTTCCAAATGACCTCCAAGTAAGTGGTTCTAAATGACGTCAAAGTACGTGGTTCTAAATGACATATAGGTACGTAGTTCTAAATGACCTCTAAGTACGAAGTCCTAAATAACCTCTAAGAACGTAGTTCTTTATTACCTCTAAGTACGTAGTTCTAAATGACCTCTAAGTACGTAGTTCTAATTGACCTCTAGGTACGTAGTTCTAAATGACCTCAAAGTAAGTAGTTCTAAATGACCTCTAAGTATGTGGTTCTAAATGACCTCTAAGTAAGTGGTTCTAAATGACCTCTAAGTACGTGGTTCTAAATGACCTCTAAGTAGGTGGTTCTAAATGACCTCTAAGTACGTGCTTCTAAATGACCTCTAAGTAAGTAGTTCTAAATGACCCCTAAGTACGTATTTCTAAATTACCTCTAGGTACGTACTTCCAAATGACATCTAAGTAAGTGGTTCTAAATTACCTTTAAGTACGTAGTTCTAAATGTCCTCGAAGTACGTGGTTCTAAATGACCTCTAAATACGTAGTTCTAAATGACCTCTAAGTACGTAGTTCTAAATGACCTCTATGTACGTGGTTCTAAAGGACCACTAAGTACGTAGTTCTAAATGACCTCTAAAAAGTTGGTTCTAAATGACCTCTAAGTACGTGGTTCTAAATATCTTCTAAGTACGTAGTTCTAAATGACCTCTAAGTACGTAGTTCTAAATGACCTCTAAGTATGTGGTTCTAAATGACCTCTAAGTAAATAGTTCTAAATGACCTCTAGGTACGTACTTCCAAATGACTTCTAAGTAAGTGGTTCTAAATGACCTCTAAGTACGTGGTTCTAAATGTTCTCTAAGTACGTGGTTCTATAAGACCTCATATACGTAGTTCTAAATGACCTCTAAGTACGTGGGTTCTAAAAGACCCCTAAGTTCGTAGTTCTAAATGACCTCTAAATACGTAGCTCTAAATGACCTCTAAGTACGTAGTTCTAAATGACCGCTAAGTTGTTGGTTCGATTTGACCTCTAAGTACGTGGTTCTAAATGACATCTAAGTACGTAGTTCTAAATGACCTCTAAATAGTTGGTTCTAAATGACCTCTAAGTACGTGGTTCTAAATATCTTCTAAGTACGTAGTTCTAAATGACGTCTAAGTACGTAGTTCTCAATACCTCTTGATACGTAGTTCCAAATGACCTCTAAGTAAGTGGTTCTAAATGACCTCTAAGTACGTGGTCCTAAATGACCTCTAGGTACGTAGTTCTAAATGACCTCTAAGTAAGTAGTTCTAAATGACCTTTAAGTATGTGGTTCTAAATGACCTCAAGGTACGTAGTTCCAAATGACCTCCAAGTAAGTGGTTCTAAATGACGTCAAAGTACGTGGTTCTAAATGACATATAGGTACGTAGTTCTAAATGACCTCTAAGTACGAAGTCCTAAATAACCTCTAAGAACGTAGTTCTTTATTACCTCTAAGTACGTAGTTCTAAATGACCTCTAAGTACGTAGTTCTAATTGACCTCTAGGTACGTAGTTCTAAATGACCTCAAAGTAAGTAGTTCTAAATGACCTCTAAGTATGTGGTTCTAAATGACCTCTAAGTAAGTGGTTCTAAATGACCTCTAAGTACGTGGTTCTAAATGACCTCTAAGTAGGTGGTTCTAAATGACCTCTAAGTACGTGCTTCTAAATGACCTCTAAGTAAGTAGTTCTAAATGACCCCTAAGTACGTATTTCTAAATTACCTCTAGGTACGTACTTCCAAATGACATCTAAGTAAGTGGTTCTAAATTACCTTTAAGTACGTGGTTCTAAATGTCCTCGAAGTACGTGGTTCTAAATGACCTCTAAATACGTAGTTCTAAATGACCTCTAAGTACGTAGTTCTAAATGACCTCTATGTACGTGGTTCTAAAGGACCACTAAGTACGTAGTTCTAAATGACCTCTAAAAAGTTGGTTCTAAATGACCTCTAAGTACGTGGTTCTAAATATCTTCTAAGTACGTAGTTCTAAATGACCTCTAAGTACTTGGGTCTAAATGACCTCTAAGTACTTGGTTCTAAATGACCTCTAAGTACGTGGTTCTAAATGACCTCTAAGTACTTGGTTCTAAATGACCTCTAAGTACGTAGTTCTAAATGACCTCTAAGTTGTTGGTTCTAAATGACCCCTAAGTACGTGGTTCCAAATGACCTCTAACTACGTGGTTCTAAATGACCTCTAAGTACGTGCTTCTAAATGACCTCTAAGTAAGTAGTTCTAAATGACCCCTAAGTACGTAGTTCTAAATGACCTCTAGGTACGTACTTCCAAATGACTTCTAAGTAAGTGGTTCTAAATGACCTCTAAGTACGTGGTTCTAAATGTCCTCTAAGTACGTGGTTCTAAAAGACCTCATATACGTAGTTCTAAATGACCTCTAAGTACGTGGGTTCTAAATGACCTCTAAATTCGTAGTTCTAAATGACCTCTAAATACGTAGCTCTAAATGACCTCTAAGTACGTAGTTCTAAATGACCTCTATGTACGTGGTTCTATATGACCTCTAAGTACGTGGGTTCTAAATGAAATCTGAGTACGTGGTTCTAAATGACCTCTAAGTACGTAGTTCTAAATGACCGCTAAGTTGTTGGTTCGAATTGACCTCTAAGTACATGGTTCTAAATGACATCTAAGTACGTAGTTCTAAATGACCTCTAAATAGTTGGTTCTAAATGACCTCTAAGTACGTGGTTCTAAATATCTTCTAAGTACGTAGTTCTAAATGACGTCTAAGTACGTAGTTCTCAATACCTCTAGATACGTAGTTCCAAATGACCTCTAAGTAAGTGGTTCTAAATGACCTCTAAGTACGTGGTCCTAAATGACCTCTAGGTACGTAGTTCTAAATGACCTCTAAGTAAGTAGTTCTAAATGACCTTTAAGTATGTGGTTCTAAATGACCTCTAAGTACAAGGTTCTAAATGACCTCAAGGTACGTAGTTCCAAATGACCTCCAAGTAAATGGTTCTAAATGACGTCTAAGTACGTGGTTCTAAATGACCTATAAGTGCGTAGTTCTAAATGACCTCTAGGTACGTAGTTCTAAATGACCCCTAAGTACGTAGTTCTAAATGACCTCTAGGTACGTACTTCCAAATGACATCTAAGTAAGTGGTTCTAAATGACCTCTAAGTACGAGGTTCTATATGACCTCTAAGTACGTGGGTACTAAATGACCTCTAAGTACGTGGGTTCTAAATGACCCCTAAGTTCGTAGTTCTAAATGACCTCTAAGTACGTGGTTCTAAATGACCTCTAAGTAAGTAGTTCTAAATGACTCCTAAGTACGTAGTTCTAAATGACCTCTAAGTACGTGGTTCTATATGACCTCTTAGTACGTGGTTCTAAATGACCTCTAAGTACGTGGGTTCTTCTAATGACTTCTAAGTACGTGGTTCTAAATGTCCTCTAAGTACGTGGTTCTAAATGACCTTATATACGTAGTGCTAAATAACCTCTAAGTACGTGGTTCTGAATGACCTCTAAGTTCGTGGGTTCTAAATGACCTCTTAGAACGTAGTTCTAACTGACCTCTAATTACATGGTTCTAACTATCCTCTAAGTACGTGGTTCTAAATGACCTCTAAGTTCGAGGTTCTAAATGACCTCTAAGTACTTGGTTCTAAATGACCTCTAAATCAGTAGTTCTAAATGACACCTAAGTACGTAGTACTAAATTACCTCTAAGTACGTAGTTCTAAATGACCTCTAAGTACGTAAGTTCTAAATGACCTCAAAGTACGTAATTCTAAACGACCTCAAATATGTGGTTCTAAGTGACCTCTAAGTACTTGGTTCTAAATTAATGACCTCAGAGTACGTGGTTCTAAATGACCCCTAAGTAAGTAGTTCTAAACGACCTCTAAGTATGTGGTTCTAAATGACCTCTAAGTACGTGGTTCTAAATGACCTCTAAGTACTTGGTTCTAAATGACCTCTAAATCAGTAGTTCTAAATGACACCTAAGTACGTAGTACTAAAATACCTCTAAGTACGTAGTTCTAAATGACCTCTAAGTACGTAAGTTCTAAATGACCTCAAAGTACGTAATTCTAAACGACCTCAAATATGTGGCTCTAAGTGACCTCTAAGTACTTGGTTCTAAATTAATGACCTCAGAGTACGTGGTTCTAAATGACCCCTAAGTAAGTAGTTCTAAACGACCTCTAAGTACGTGGTTCTAAATGACCTCTAAGTACGTGGTTCTAAATGACCTCTAAGTACTGGGTTCTAAATGACCTCTAAGTACGTGGTTCTAAATGACCTCTAAGTACGTGGTTCTAAATGACCTATAAGTACGTGGTTCTAAATGACCTCTAAGTAAGTGGTTCTAAATGACCCCTATGTACGTAGTTCTAAATGACCTCTAAGTACGTGAATCTAAATGACCTCTAAGTACTTGGTTCTAAATGACCTCTAAGTGAGTAGTTCTAAATGACCCCTAAGTACGTAGTACTAAATGACCTCTAAGTACGTAGTTCTAAATGAAATCTAAGTACGTAGTTCTAAATGACCTCTAAGTACGTGGGTTCTAAATTACCTCTAAGTACGTGGGTTCTAAATGACCTCTAAGAAGTTGGTTCTAAATAACCTCTAAGAACGTGGTTTCTAAATGACCTCTAAGTACGTGGGTTCTAAATGACCTCTAAGTACGTAGTTCTAAACGACCTCTAAGTGTTTGGTTCTAAATGACCTCTAAGTACGTTGGTTCTAAATGACCTCCAAGTACGTGGTTCTAAATGACCTCTAAGTACGTGCTTCTAAATGACCTCTAGGTACGTACTTCTAAATGACATCTAAGTAAGTGGTTCTAAATGACCTCTAAGTACGTTGTTCTAGATGACCTCTAAGTACGTGGTTCTAAATGACCTCTATGTACGTGCTTCTAAATGACCTCTAAGTACGTAGTTCTAAATGACCATAAGTACGTGGATTTAAATGACCCTTAAGTACGTAGTTCTAAATGACCTCTAAGTACGTAGTTCTAAATGACCTCTAAGTATGTGGTTCTAAATGACCTCTAAGTACGTAGTTCTAAATGACCTCTAAGTACGTGCTTCTAAATGACCTCTAGGTACGTACTTCCGAATGACATCTAAGTAAGTGGTTCTAAATGACCTCTAAGTACGTAGTTCTAAATGACCTCTATGTACGTGGTTCTATATGACCTCTAAGTACGTGGGTTCTAAATGACATCTGAGTACGTGGTTCTAAATATCCTCTAAGTACGTAGTTCTAAATGACAGCTAAGTTGTTGGTTCGAATTGACCTCTAAGTACGTGGTTCTAAATGACATCTAAGTACGTAGTTCTAAATGACCTCTAAATAGTTGGTTCTAAATGACCTCTAAGTACGTGGTTCTAAATATCTTCTAAGTACGTAGTTCTAAATGACGTCTAAGTACGTAGTTCTCAATACCTCTAGATACGTAGTTCCAAATGACCTCTAAATAAGTAGTTCTAAATGACCTTTAAGTATGTGGTTCTAAATGACCTTAAGGTACGTAGTTCCAAATGACCTCCAAGTAAGTGGTTCTAAATGACGTCTAAGTACGTGGTTCTAAATGACCTACAGGTACGTAGTTCTAAATGACCTCTCAGAACGTAGTTCTATATTACCTCTAAGTACGTAATTCTAAATGACCTCTAAGTACGTAGTCCTAATTGACCTCTAGGTACGTAGTTCTAAATGACCTCAAAGTAAGTAGTTCTAAATGACCTCTAAGTATGTGGTTCTAAATGACCTCTAAGTAAGTGGTTCTAAATGACCTCTAAGTACGTGGTTCTATATGATCTCTTAGTACGTGTTTCTAAATGACCTCTAAGTACGAGGTTCTATATGACCTCTAAGTACGTGGGTACTAAATGACCTCTAAGTACGTGGGTTCTAAATGACCCCTAAGTTCGTAGTTCTAAATGACCTCTAAGTACGTGGTTCTAAATGACCTCTAAGTACGTAGTTCTAAATGACCTCTAAGTACGTGCTTCTAAATGACCTCTAAGTACGTAGTTCTAAATGACCATAAGTACGTGGATTTAAATGACCTTAAAGTACGTAGTTCTAAATGACCTCTAAGTACGTAGTTCTAAATGACCTCTAAGTATGTGGTTCTAAATGACCTCTAAGTACGTAGTTCTAAATGACCTCTAGGTACGTACTTCCAAATGACTTCTAAGTAAGTGGTTCTAAATGACCTCTAAGTACGTGGTTCTAAATGTCCTCTAAGTACGTGGTTCTAAAAGACCTCATATACGTAGTTCTAAATGACCTCTAAGTACGTGGGTTCTAAATGACCACTAAGTTCGTAGTTCTAAATGACCTCTAAATACGTAGCTCTAAATGACCTCTAAGTACGTAGTTCTAAATGACCTCTATGTACGTGGTTCCATATGACCTCTAAGTACGTGGGTTCTAAATGACATCTGAGTACGTGGTTCTAAATGACCTCTAAGTACGTAGTTCTAAATGACCGCTAAGTTGTTGGTTCGAATTGACCTCTAAGTACGTGGTTCTAAATGACATCTAAGTACGTAGTTCTAAATGACCTCTAAATAGTTGGTTCTAAATGACCTCTAAGTACGTGGTTCTAAATATCTTCTATATACGTAGTTCTAAATGACGTCTAAGTACGTAGTTCTCAATACCTCTAGATACGTAGTTCCAAATGACCTCTAAGTAAGTGGTTCTAATTGACCTCTAAGTACGTGGTCCAAAATGACCTCTAGGTACGTAGTTCTAAATGACCTCTAAGTAAGTAGTTCTAAATGACTTTTAAGTATGTGGTTCTAAATGACCTCAAGGTACGTAGTTCCAAATGACCTCCAAGTAAGTGGTTCTAAATGACGTCTAAGTACGTGGTTCTAAATGACCTATAAGTACGTAGTTCTAAATGACTTCTAAGTACGAAGTCCTAAATGACTTTTAAGAACGTAGTTCTATATTACCTCTAAGTACGTAGTTCTAAATGACCTCTAAGTACGTAGTTCTAATTGACCTCTAGGTACGTAGTTCTAAATGACCTCAAAGTAAGTAGTTCTAAATGACCTCTAAGTAAGTGGTTCTAAATGACCTCTAAGTACGTGGTTCTATATGATCTCTTAGTACGTGGTTCTAAATGACCTCTAAGTACGAGGTTCTATATGACCTATAAGTACGTGGGTACTAAATGACCTCTAAGTATGTGGGTTTTAAATGACCCCTAAGTTCGTAGTTTTAAATGATCTCTAAGTACGTGGTTCTAAATGACCTCTAAGTAAGTAGTTCTAAATGACTCCTAAGTACGTAGTTCTAATTGACCTCTAGGTACGTAGTTCTAAATGAACTCAAAGTAAGTAGTTCTAAATGACCTCTAAGTACGAAGTCCTAAATGACCTCTAAGAATGTAGTTCTATATTACCTCTAAGTACGTAGTTCTAAATGACCTCTAGGTACGTAGTTCTAATTGACCTCTAGGTACGTAGTTCTAAATGACCTCAAAGTAAGTAGTTCTAAATGACCTCTAAGTAAGTGGTTCTAAATGACCTCTAAGTAAGTGGTTCTAAATGACCTCTAAGTACGTGGTTCTAAATGACCTCTAAGTAGGTGGTTCTAAATGACCTCTAAGTACGTGCTTCTAAATGACCTCTAAGTAAGTAGTTCTAAATGACCCCTAAGTACGTATTTCTAAATTACCTCTAGGTACGTACTTCCAAATGACATCTAAGTAAGTGGTTCTAAATTACCTCTAAGTACGTGGTTCTAAATGTCCTCTAAGTACGTGGTTCTAAATGACCTCTAAATACGTAGTTCTAAATGACCTCTAAGTACGTAGTTCTAAATGACCTCTATGTACGTGGTTCTAAAGGACCACTAAGTACGTAGTTCTAAATGACCTCTAAAAAGTTGGTTCTAAATGACCTCTAAGTACGTGGTTCTAAATATCTTCTAAGTACGTAGTTCTAAATGACCTCTAAGTACTTGGTTCTAAATGACCTCTAAGTACTTGGTTCTAAATGACCTCTAAGTACGTGGTTCTAAATGACCTCTAAGTACTTGGTTCTAAATGACCTCTAAGTACGTAGTTCTAAATGACCTCTAAGTTGTTGGTTCTAAATGACCCCTAAGTACGTGGTTCCAAATGACCTCTACGTGGTTCTAAATGACCTCTAAGTACGTGCTTCTAAATGACCTCTAAGTAAGTAGTTCTAAATGACCCCTAAGTACGTAGTTCTAAATGACCTCTAGGTACGTACTTCCAAATGACTTCTAAGTAAGTGGTTCTAAATGACCTCTAAGTACGTGGTTCTAAATGTCCTCTAAGTACGTGGTTCTAAAAGACCTCATATACGTAGTTCTAAATGACCTCTAAGTACGTGGGTTCTAAATGACCCCTAAGTTCGTAGTTCTAAATGACCTCTAAATACGTAGCTCTAAATGACCTCTAAGTACGTAGTTCTAAATGACCTCTATGTACGTGGTTCTATATGACCTCTAAGTACGTGGGTTCTAAATGACATTTGAGTACGTGGTTCTAAATGACCTCTAAGTACGAAGTTCTAAATGACCGCTAAGTTGTTGGTTCGAATTGACCTCTAAGTCCGTGGTTCTAAATGACATCTAAGTACGTAGTTCTAAATGACCTCTAAATAGTTGGTTCTAAATGACCTCTAAGTACGTGGTTCTAAATATCTTCTAAGTACGTAGTTCTAAATGACGTCTAAGTACGTAGTTCTCAATACCTCTAGATACGTAGTTCCAAATGACCTCTAAGTAAGTAGTTCTAAATGACCTTTAAGTATGTAATTCTAAATGACCTCAAGGTACGTAGTTCTAAATGACCTCTCAGAACGTAGTTCTATATTACCTCTAAGTACGTAATTCTAAATGACCTCTAAGTACGTAGTTCTAATTGACCTCTGGGTACGTAGTTCTAAATGACCTCAAAGTAAGTAGTTCTAAATGACCTCTAAGTACGTGGTTCTAAATGACCTCTAAGTAAGTGGTTCTAAATGACCTCTAAGTACGTAGTTCTATATGATCTTTAGTACGTGGTTCTAAATGACCTCTAAGTACGTGGGTTCTCCTAAATGACTTCTAAGTACGTTGTTCAAAATGTCCTCTAAGTACGTGCTTCTAAATGACCTCTAAATAAGTAGTTCTAAATGACCCCAAAGTACGTAGTTCTAAATGACCTCTAGGTACGTACTTCCAAATGACATCTAAGTAAGTGGTTCTAAATGACCTCTAAGTACGAGGTTATATATGACCTCTAAGTACGTGGTTACTAAATGACCTCTAAGTACACGGGTTCTAAATGACCCCTAAGTTCGTAGTTCTAAATGACCTCTAAGTACGTGGTTCTAAATGACCTCTAAGTAAGTAGTTCTAAATGACTCCAAAGTACGTAGTTCTAAATGACCTCTAAGTACGTGGTTCTATATGACCTCTTAGTACGTGGTTCTAAATGACCTCTAAGTACGTAGGTTCTTCTAATGACTTCTAAGTACGTGGTTCTAAATGTCCTCTAAGTACGTGGTTCTAAATGACCTTATATACGTAGTGCTAAATAACCTCTAAGTACGAGGTTCTAAATCACATCTAAGTACGTCTTCTAAATGACCTCTAAGTACGTGGTTCTGAATGACCTCTAAGTTCGTGGGTTCTAAATGACCTCTTAGAACGTAGTTCTAACTGACCTGTAATTACATGGTTCTAACTATCCTCTAAGTACGTGGTTCTAAATGACCTCTAAGTACGAGGTTCTAAATGACCTCTAAGTACTTGGTTCTAAATGACCTCTAATTCAGTAGTTCTAAATGACACCTAAGTACGTAGTACTAAATTACCTCTAAGTATGTGGTTCTAAATGACCTCTAAGTACGTGGTTCTAAATGACCTCTAAATACTTAGTTTAAATGCCCTCTAAGTACGTGGTTCTAAATGTCCTCTAAGTACGTGGTTCTAAATGACCTCATATACGTAGTTCTAAATGACCTCTAAGTACGTGGTTCTAAATGACCTCTAACTACGTGGTTCTAAATGACCTCTAAGTACGTGCTTCTAAATGACCTCTAAGTAAGTAGTTCTAAATGACCCCTAAGTACGTAGTTATAAATGACCTCTAAGTACGTACTTCCAAATGACTTGTAAGTAAGTGGTTCTAAATGACCTCTAAGTACGTGGTTCTAAATGTCCTCTAAGTACGTGGTTCTAAAAGACCTCATATACGTAGTTCTAAATGACCTCTAAGTACGTAGGTTCTAAATGACCCCTAAGTTCGTAGTTTTAAATGACCTCTAAATACGTAGCTCTAAATGACCTCTATTTACGTGGTTCTATATGACCTCTAAATACGTGGGCTCTAAATGACATCTGAGTACGTGGTTCTAAATATCTTCTAAGTACGTAGTTCTAAATGACGTCTAAGTACGTAGTTCTAAATACCTCTAGATACGTATTTCCAAATGACCTCTAAGTAAGTGGTTCTAAATGACCTCTAAGTACGTGGTCCTAAATGACCTCTAGGTACGTAGTTCTAAATGACATCTAAGTAAGTAGTTCTAAATGACCTCTAAGTATGTGGTTCTAAATGACCTCTAAGTACGTAGTTCTAAATGACCTCTAAGTACGAAGTCCTAAATGACCTCTAAGAACGTAGTTCTATAACACCTCTAAGTACGTAGTTCTAAATGACCCCTAAGTTCGTAGTTCTAAATGACCTCTAAGTACGAGGTTCTAAATGACCTCTAAGTACGTGGTTCTAAATGACCTCTAAGTACTTGGTTCTAAATGACATCTAAGTCAGTAGTTCTAAATGACACCTAAGTACGTGGTTCTAAATGTCCTCTAAGTACGTGGTTCTAAATGACCTCATATACGTAGTTCTAAATGACCTCTAAGTACGTGGTTCTAAATGACCTCTAACTACGTGGTTCTAAATGACCTCTAAGTACGTGCTTCTAAATGACCTCTAGGTACGTACTTCCAAATGACATCTAAGTAAGTGGTTCTAAATGACCTCTAAGTACGTTGTTCTAGATGACCTCTAACTACGTGGTTCTAAATGACCTCTATGTACGTGCTTCTAAATGACCTCTAAGTACGTAGTACTAAATGACCATAAGTACGTGGAATAAAATGACCTTAAAGTACGTAGTTCTAAATGACCTCTAAGTACGTAGTTTTAAATGACCTCTAAGTATGTGGTTCTAAATGACCTCTAAGTACGTGGTTCTAAATGACCTCTAAATACTTAGTTCAAATGCCCTCTAAGTACGTGAATCTAAATGACCTCTAAGTACTTGGTTCTAAATGACCTCTAAGTAAGTAGTTCTAAATGACCCCTAAGTACGTAGTACTAAATGACCTCTAAGTACGTAGTTCTAAATGACCTCTAAGTACGTAGTTCTAAATGACCTCTAAGTACGTGGGTTCTAAATTACCTCTAAGTACGTTGGTTCTAAATGACCTCTAAGAAGTTGGTTCTAAATAACCTCTAAGAACGTGGTTTCTAAATGACCTCTAAGTACGTGGGTTCTAAACGACCTCTAGGTACGTACTTCCAAATGACTTCTAAATAAGTGGTTCTAAATGACCTCTAAGTACGTGGTTCTAAATGTCCTCTAAGTACGTGGTTCTAAAAGACCTCATATACGTAGTTCTAAATGACCTCTAAGTACGTGCTTCTAAATGACCTCTAGGTACGTACTTCCAAATGACATCTAAGTAAGTGGTTTTAAATGACCTCTAAGTACGTTGTTCTAGATGACCTCTAAGTACGTGGTTCTATATGACCTCTATGTACGTGCTTCTAAATGACCTCTAAGTACGTAGTTCTAAATGACCATAAGTACGTGGATTTAAATGACCTTAAAGTACGTAGTTCTAAATAACCTCTAAGTACGTAGTTCTAAATGACCTCTAAGTATGTGGTTCTAAATGACCTCTAAGTACGTAGTTCTAAATGACCTCTAGGTACGTACTTCCAAATGACTTCTAAGTAAGTGGTTCTAAATGACCTCTAAGTACGTGGTTCTAAATGTCCTCTAAGTACGTGGTTCTAAAAGACCTCATATACGTAGTTCTAAATGACCTCTAAGTACGTGGGTTCTAAATGACCCCTAAGTTTGTAGTTCTAAATGACCTCTAAATACGTAGCTCTAAATGGCCTCTAAGTACGTAGTTCTAAATGACCGCTATGTTGTTGGTTCGAATTGACCTCTAAGTACGTAGTTCTAAATGACATCTAAGTACGTAGTTCTAAATGACCTCTAAATAGTTGGTTCTAAATGACCTCTAAGTACGTGGTTCTAAATATCTTCTAAGTACGTAGTTCTAAATGACGTCTCAGTACGTAGTTCTCAATACCTCTAGATACGTAGTTCCAAATGACCTCGAAGTAAGTGGTTCTAAATGACCTCTAAGTACGTGGTCCTAAATGACCTCTAGGTACGTAGTTCTAAATGACCTCTAAGTAAGTAGTTCTAAATGACCTTTAAGTATGTGGTTCTAAATGACCTCAAGGTACGTAGTTCCAAATGACCTCCAAGTAAGTGGTTCTAAATGACGTCTAAGTACGTGGTTCTAAATGACCTATAAGTACGTAGTTCTAAATGACCTCTAAGTACGAAGTCGTAAATGACCTCTAAGAACGTAGTTCTATATTACCTCTAAGTACGTAGTTTTAAATGACCTCTAAGTACGTAGTTCTAATTGACCTCTAGGTACGTAGTTCTAAATGACCTCAAAGTAAGTAGTTCCAAATGACCTCTAAGTATGTGGTTCTAAATGACCTCTAAGTAAGTGGTTCTAAATGACCTCTAAGTACGTGGTTCTATATGATCTCTTAGTACGTGGTTCTAAATGACCTCTAAGTACGTGGGTTCTTCTAAATGACTTCTAAGTACGTAGTTCTAATTGACCTCTAGGTACGTAGTTCTAAATAACCTCAAAGTAAGTAGTTCCAAATGACCTCTAAGTATGTGGTTCTAAATGACCTCTAAGTACGTAGTTCTAAATGACCGCTAAGTTGTTGGTTCGAATTGACCTCTAAGTACGTGGTTCTAAATGACATCTAAGTACGTAGTTCTAAATGACCTCTAAATAGTTGGTTCTAAATGACCTCTAAGTACGTGGTTCTAAATAACTTCTAAGTACGTAGTTCTAAATGACGTCTAAGTACGTAGTTCTCAATACCTCTAGATACGTAGTTCCAAATGACATCTAAGTAAGTGGTTCTAAATGACCTCTAAGTACGTGGTCCTAAATGACCTCTAGGTACGTAGTTCTAAATGACTTCTAAGTAAGTAGTTCTAAATGACCTTTAAGTATGTGGTTCTAAATGACCTCAAGGTACGTAGTTCCAAATGACCTCCAAGTAAGTGGTTCTAAATGACGTCTAAGTGCGTGGTTCTAAATGACCTATAAGTACGTAGTTCTAAATGACCTCTAAGTACGAAGTCCTAAATGACCTCTAAGAACGTAGTTCTATATTACCTCTAAGTACGTAGTTCTAAATGACCTTTAAGTACGTAGTTCTAATTGACCTCTAGGTACGTAGTTCTAAATGACCTGAAAGTAAGTAGTTCCAAATGACCTCTAAGTATGTGGTTCTAAATGACCTCTAAGTAAGTGATTCTAAATGACCTCTAAGTACGTGGTTCTATATGATCTCTTAGTACGTGGTTCTAAATGACCTCTAAGTACGTGGGTTCTTCTAATTGACTTCTAAGTACGTGGTTCAAAATGTCCTCTATGTACGTGGTTCTAAATGACCTTATATACGTAGTGCTAAATAACCTCTAAGTACGTGGTTCTAAATGACCTCTAAGTACGTGGTTCTAAATGACAACTAAGTACGTGCTTCTAAATGACCTCTAAGTAAGTAGTTCTAAATGACCTCTAAGTACGAAGTCCAAAATGACCTCTAAGAACGTAGTTCTAGATTACCTCTAAGTACGTAGTTCTAAATGACCTATAAGTACGTAGTTCTAATTGACCTTTAGGTACGTAGTTCTAAATGACCTCAAAGTAAGTAGTTCTAAATGACCTCTAAGTACGAAGTCCTAAATGACCTCTAAGAACGTAGTTCTATATTACCTCTAAGTACGTAGTTCTAAATGACCTCTAAGTACGTAGTTCTAATTGACCTCTAGGTAGGTAGTTCTAAATGACTTCAAAGTAAGTAGTTCTAAATGACCTCTAAGTATGTGGTTCTAAATGACCTCTAAGTAGGTGGTTCAAAATGACCTCTAAGTACGTGCTTCTAAATGACCTCTAAGTAAGTAGTTCTAAATGACCCCTAAGTACGTATTTCTAAATGACATCTAGGTACGTACTTCCAAATGACATCTAAGTAAGTGGTTCTAAATTACCTCTAAGTACGTGGTTCTAAATGTCCTCTAAGTACGTGGTTCTAAATTACCTCTAAATACGTAGTTCTAAATGACCTCTAAGTACGTAGTTCTAAATGACCTCTAAGTACGAGGTTCTATATGACCTCTAAGTACGTGGGTACTAAATGACCTCTAAGTACGTGGGTTCTAAATGACCCCTAAGTTCGTAGTTCTAAATGACCTCTAAGTACGTGGTTCTAAATGACCTCTAAGTACGTAGTTCTAAATGACCTCTAAGTACGTGCTTCTAAATGACCTCTAAGTACGTAGTTCTAAATGACCATAAGTACGTGGATTTAAATGACCTTAAAGTACGTAGTTCTAAATGACCTCTAAGTACGTAGTTCTAAATGACCTCTAAGTATGTGGTTCTAAATGACCTCTAAGTACGTAGTTCTAAATGACCTCTAGGTACGTACTTCCAAATGACTTCTAAGTAAGTGGTTCTAAATGACCTCTAAGTACGTGGTTCTAAATGTCCTCTAAGTACGTGGTTCTAAAAGACCTCATATACGTAGTTCTAAATGACCTCTAAGTACGTGGGTTCTAAATGACCACTAAGTTCGTAGTTCTAAATGACCTCTAAGTAAGTAGTTCTAAATGACTCCTAAGTACGTAGTTCTAAATGACCTCTAAGTACGTGGTTCTATATGACCTCTTAGTACGTGGTTCTAAATGACCTCTAAGTACGTGGGTTCTTCTAATGACTTCTAAGTACGTGGTTCTAAATGTCCTCTAAGTACGTGGTTCTAAATGACCTCTAAATCGGTAGTTCTAAATGACACCTAAGTACGTAGTACTAAATTACCTCTAAGTACGTAGTTCTAAATGACCTCTAAGTACGTAGTTCTCAATACCTCTAGATACGTAGTTCCAAATGACATCTAAGTAAGTGGTTCTAAATGACCTCTAAGTACGTGGTCCTAAATGACCTCTAGGTACGTAGTTCTAAATGACTTCTAAGTAAGTAGTTCTAAATGACCTTTAAGTATGTGGTTCTAAATGACCTCAAGGTACGTAGTTCCAAATGACCTCCAAGTAAGTGGTTCTAAATGACGTCTAAGTGCGTGGTTCTAAATGACCTATAAGTACGTAGTTCTAAATGACCTCTAAGTACGAAGTCCTAAATGACCTCTAAGAACGTAGTTCTATATTACCTCTAAGTACGTAGTTCTAAATGACCTTTAAGTACGTAGTTCTAATTGACCTCTAGGTACGTAGTTCTAAATGACCTGAAAGTAAGTAGTTCCAAATGACCTCTAAGTATGTGGTTCTAAATGACCTCTAAGTAAGTGGTTCTAAATGACCTCTAAGTACGTGGTTCTATATGATCTCTTAGTACGTGGTTCTAAATGACCTCTAAGTACGTGGGTTCTTCTAATTGACTTCTAAGTACGTGGTTCAAAATGTCCTCTATGTACGTGGTTCTAAATGACCTTATATACGTAGTGCTAAATAACCTCTAAGTACGTGGTTCTAAATGACCTCTAAGTACGTTGTTCTAAATGACAACTAAGTACGTGCTTCTAAATGACCTCTAAGTAAGTAGTTCTAAATGACCTCTAAGTACGAAGTCCAAAATGACCTCTAAGAACGTAGTTCTAGATTACCTCTAAGTACGTAGTTCTAAATGACCTATAAGTACGTAGTTCTAATTGACCTTTAGGTACGTAGTTCTAAATGACCTCAAAGTAAGTAGTTCTAAATGACCTCTAAGTACGAAGTCCTAAATGACCTCTAAGAACGTAGTTCTATATTACCTCTAAGTACGTAGTTCTAAATGACCTCTAAGTACGTAGTTCTAATTGACCTCTAGGTAGGTAGTTCTAAATGACTTCAAAGTAAGTAGTTCTAAATGACCTCTAAGTATGTGGTTCTAAATGACCTCTAAGTAAGTGGTTCTAAATGACCTCTAAGTACGTTGTTCTAAATGACCTCTAAGTAGGTGGTTCTAAATGACCTCTAAGTACGTGCTTCTAAATGACCTCTAAGTAAGTAGTTCTAAATGACCCCTAAGTACGTATTTCTAAATGACATCTAGGTACGTACTTCCAAATGACATCTAAGTAAGTGGTTCTAAATTACCTCTAAGTACGTGGTTCTAAATGTCCTCTAAGTACGTGGTTCTAAATTACCTCTAAATACGTAGTTCTAAATGACCTCTAAGTACGTAGTTCTAAATGACCTCTATGTACGTGGTTCTAAAGGACCTCTAAGTACGTAGTTCTAAATGACCTCTAAAAAGTTGGTTCTAAATGACCTCTAAGTACGTGGTTCTAAATATCTTCTAAGTACGTAGTTCTAAATGACCTCTAAGTACTTGGTTCTAAATGACCTCTAAGTACTTGGTTCTAAATGACCTCTAAGTACGTAGTTCTAAATGACCGCTAAGTTGTTGGTTCGAATTGACCTCTATGTACGTGGTTCTAAATGACATCTAAGTACGTAGTTCTAAATGACTCCTAAGTACGTAGTTCTAAATGACCTCTAAGTACGTGGTTCTATATGACCTCTTAGTACGTGGTTCTAAATGACCTCTAAGTACGTGGGTTCTTCTAATGACTTCTAAGTACGTGGTTCTAAATGTCCTCTAAGTACGTGGTTCTAAATGACCTCTAAATCGGTAGTTCTAAATGACACCTAAGTAATTAGTACTAAATTACCTCTAAGTACGTAGTTCTAAATGACCTCTAAGTACGTAGTTCTCAATACCTCTAGATACGTAGTTCCAAATGACATCTAAGTAAGTGGTTCTAAATGACCTCTAAGTACGTGGTCCTAAATGACCTCTAGGTACGTAGTTCTAAATGACTTCTAAGTAAGTAGTTCTAAATGACCTTTAAGTATGTGGTTCTAAATGACCTCAAGGTACGTAGTTCCAAATGACCTCCAAGTAAGTGGTTCTAAATGACGTCTAAGTGCGTGGTTCTAAATGACCTATAAGTACGTAGTTCTAAATGACCTCTAAGTACGAAGTCCTAAATGACCTCTAAGAACGTAGTTCTATATTACCTCTAAGTACGTAGTTCTAAATGACCTCTAAGTACGTGGGTTCTAATTGACCTCTAGGTACGTAGTTCTAAATGACCTGAAAGTAAGTAGTTCCAAATGACCTCTAAGTATGTGGTTCTAAATGACCTCTAAGTAAGTGGTTCTAAATGACCTCTAAGTACGTGGTTCTATATGATCTCTTAGTACGTGGTTCTAAATGACCTCTAAGTACGTGGGTTCTTCTAATTGACTTCTAAGTACGTGGTTCAAAATGTCCTCTATGTACGTAGTTCTAAATGACCTTATATACGTAGTGCTAAATAACCTCTAAGTACGTGGTTCTAAATGACCTCTAAGTACGTGGTTCTAAATGACAACTAAGTACGTGCTTCTAAATGACCTCTAAGTAAGTAGTTCTAAATGACCTCTAAGTACGAAGTCCAAAATGACCTCTAAGAACGTAGTTCTAGATTACCTCTAAGTACGTAGTTCTAAATGACCTATAAGTACGTAGTTCTAATTGACCTTTAGGTACGTAGTTCTAAATGACCTCAAAGTAAGTAGTTCTAAATGACCTCTAAGTACGAAGTCCTAAATGACCTCTAAGAACGTAGTTCTATATTACCTCTAAGTACGTAGTTCTAAATGACCTCTAAGTACGTAGTTCTAATTGACCTCTAGGTAGGTAGTTCTAAATGACTTCAAAGTAAGTAGTTCTAAATGACCTCTAAGTATGTGGTTCTAAATGACCTCTAAGTAAGTGGTTCTAAATGACCTCTAAGTACGTTGTTCTAAATGACCTCTAAGTAGGTGGTTCTAAATGACCTCTAAGTACGTGCTTCTAAATGACCTCTAAGTAAGTAGTTCTAAATGACCCCTAAGTACGTATTTCTAAATGACATCTAGGTACGTACTTCCAAATGACATCTAAGTAAGTGGTTCTAAATTACCTCTAAGTACGTGGTTCTAAATGTCCTCTAAGTACGTGGTTCTAAATTACCTCTAAATACGTAGTTCTAAATGACCTCTAAGTACGTAGTTCTAAATGACCTCTATGTACGTGGTTCTAAAGGACCTCTAAGTACGTAGTTCTAAATGACCTCTAAAAAGTTGGTTCTAAATGACCTCTAAGTACGTGGTTCTAAATATCTTCTAAGTACGTAGTTCTAAATGACCTCTAAGTACTTGGTTCTAAATGACCTCTAAGTACTTGGTTCTAAATGACCTCTAAGTACGTAGTTCTAAATGACCGCTAAGTTGTTGGTTCGAATTGACCTCTATGTACGTGGTTCTAAATGACATCTAAGTACGTAGTTCTAAATGACCTCTAAATAGTTGGTTCTAAATGACCTCTAAGTACGTGGTTCTAAATATCTTCTAAGTACGTAGTTCTAAATGACCTATAAGTGCGTAGTTCTAAATGACCTCTAAGTACGAAGTCCTAAATAACCTCTAAGAACGTAGTTCTATATTACCACTAAGTACGTAACTCTAAATGACCTCTAAGTAAGTAGTTCTAAATGACCTCTAAGTATGTGGTTCTAAATGACCTCTAAGTAAGTGGTTCTAAATGACCTCTAAGTACGTGGTTCTATATGATCTCTTAGTACGTGGTTCTAAATGACCTCTAAGTTCGTGGGTTCTTCTAAATGACTTCTAAGTACGTGGTTCAAAATGTCCTCCATGTACGTGGTTCTAAATGACAACTAAGTACGTGCTTCTAAATGACCTCTAAGTAAGTAGTTCTCAATGACCTTTAAGTACGAAGTCCTAAATGACCTCTAAGAACGTAGTTCTATATTACCTCTAAGTACGTAGTTCTAAATGACCTCTAAGTACGTAGTTCTAATTGACCTCTAGGTACGTAGTTCTAAATGAACTCAAAGTAAGTAGTTCTAAATGACCTCTAAGTACGAAGTCCTAAATGACCTCTAAGAATGTAGTTCTATATTACCTCTAAGTACGTAGTTCTAAATGACCTCTAGGTACGTAGTTCTAATTGACCTCTAGGTACGTAGTTCTAAATGACCTCAAAGTAAGTAGTTCTAAATGACCTCTAAGTAAGTGGTTCTAAATGACCTCTAAGTAAGTGGTTCTAAATGACCTCTAAGTACGTGGTTCTAAATGACCTCTAAGTAGGTGGTTCTAAATGACCTCTAAGTACGTGCTTCTAAATGACCTCTAAGTAAGTAGTTCTAAATGTCCTCTAAGTACGTGGTTCTAAATGACCTCTAAATACGTAGTTCTAAATGACCTCTAAGTACGTAGTTCTAAATGACCTCTATGTACGTGGTTCTAAAGGACCACTAAGTACGTAGTTCTAAATGACCTCTAAAAAGTTGGTTCTAAATGACCTCTAAGTACGTGGTTCTAAATATCTTCTAAGTACGTAGTTCTAAATGACCTCTAAGTACTTGGTTCTAAATGACCTCTAAGTACTTGGTTCTAAATGACCTCTAAGTACGTGCTTCTAAATGACCTCTAAGTACGTAGTACTAAATGACCATAAGTACGTGGAATAAAATGACCTTAAAGTACGTAGTTCTAAATGACCTCTAAGTACGTAGTTTTAAATGACCTCTAAGTATGTGGTTCTAAATGACCTCTAAGTACGTGGTTCTAAATGACCTCTAAATACTTAGTTCAAATGCCCTCTAAGTACGTGAATCTAAATGACCTCTAAGTACTTGGTTCTAAATGACCTCTAAGTAAGTAGTTCTAAATGACCCCTAAGTACGTAGTACTAAATGACCTCTAAGTACGTAGTTCTAAATGACCTCTAAGTACGTAGTTCTAAATGACCTCTAAGTACGTGGGTTCTAAATTACCTCTAAGTACGTTGGTTCTAAATGACCTCTAAGAAGTTGGTTCTAAATAACCTCTAAGAACGTGGTTTCTAAATGACCTCTAAGTACGTGGGTTCTAAACGACCTCTAGGTACGTACTTCCAAATGACTTCTAAATAAGTGGTTCTAAATGACCTCTAAGTACGTGGTTCTAAATGTCCTCTAAGTACGTGGTTCTAAAAGACCTCATATACGTAGTTCTAAATGACCTCTAAGTACGTGCTTCTAAATGACCTCTAGGTACGTACTTCCAAATGACATCTAAGTAAGTGGTTTTAAATGACCTCTAAGTACGTTGTTCTAGATGACCTCTAAGTACGTGGTTCTAAATGACCTCTATGTACGTGCTTCTAAATGACCTCTAAGTACGTAGTTCTAAATGACCATAAGTACGTGGATTTAAATGACCTTAAAGTACGTAGTTCTAAATAACCTCTAAGTACGTAGTTCTAAATGACCTCTAAGTATGTGGTTCTAAATGACCTCTAAGTACGTAGTTCTAAATGACCTCTAGGTACGTACTTCCAAATGACTTCTAAGTAAGTGGTTCTAAATGACCTCTAAGTACGTGGTTCTAAATGTCCTCTAAGTACGTGGTTCTAAAAGACCTCATATACGTAGTTCTAAATGACCTCTAAGTACGTGGGTTCTAAATGACCCCTAAGTTTGTAGTTCTAAATGACCTCTAAATACGTAGCTCTAAATGGCCTCTAAGTACGTAGTTCTAAATGACCGCTATGTTGTTGGTTCGAATTGACCTCTAAGTACGTAGTTCTAAATGACATCTAAGTACGTAGTTCTAAATGACCTCTAAATAGTTGGTTCTAAATGACCTCTAAGTACGTGGTTCTAAATATCTTCTAAGTACGTAGTTCTAAATGACGTCTCAGTACGTAGTTCTCAATACCTCTAGATACGTAGTTCCAAATGACTTCTAAATAAGTGGTTCTAAATGACCTCTAAGTACGTGGTTCTAAATGTCCTCTAAGTACGTGGTTCTAAAAGACCTCATATACGTAGTTCTAAATGACCTCTAAGTACGTGCTTCTAAATGACCTCTAGGTACGTACTTCCAAATGACATCTAAGTAAGTGGTTTTAAATGACCTCTAAGTACGTTGTTCTAGATGACCTCTAAGTACGTGGTTCTAAATGACCTCTATGTACGTGCTTCTAAATGACCTCTAAGTACGTAGTTCTAAATGACCATAAGTACGTGGATTTAAATGACCTTAAAGTACGTAGTTCTAAATAACCTCTAAGTACGTAGTTCTAAATGACCTCTAAGTATGTGGTTCTAAATGACCTCTAAGTACGTAGTTCTAAATGACCTCTAGGTACGTACTTCCAAATGACTTCTAAGTAAGTGGTTCTAAATGACCTCTAAGTACGTGGTTCTAAATGTCCTCTAAGTACGTGGTTCTAAAAGACCTCATATACGTAGTTCTAAATGACCTCTAAGTACGTGGGTTCTAAATGACCCCTAAGTTTGTAGTTCTAAATGACCTCTAAATACGTAGCTCTAAATGGCCTCTAAGTACGTAGTTCTAAATGACCGCTATGTTGTTGGTTCGAATTGACCTCTAAGTACGTAGTTCTAAATGACATCTAAGTACGTAGTTCTAAATGACCTCTAAATAGTTGGTTCTAAATGACCTCTAAGTACGTGGTTCTAAATATCTTCTAAGTACGTAGTTCTAAATGACGTCTCAGTACGTAGTTCTCAATACCTCTAGATACGTAGTTCCAAATGACCTCGAAGTAAGTGGTTCTAAATGACCTCTAAGTACGTGGTCCTAAATGACCTCTAGGTACGTAGTTCTAAATGACCTCTAAGTAAGTAGTTCTAAATGACCTTTAAGTATGTGGTTCTAAATGACCTCAAGGTACGTAGTTCCAAATGACCTCCAAGTAAGTGGTTCTAAATGACGTCTAAGTACGTGGTTCTAAATGACCTATAAGTACGTAGTTCTAAATGACCTCTAAGTACGAAGTCGTAAATGACCTCTAAGAACGTAGTTCTATATTACCTCTAAGTACGTAGCTTTAAATGACCTCTAAGTACGTAGTTCTAATTGACCTCTAGGTACGTAGTTCTAAATGACCTCAAAGTAAGTAGTTCCAAATGACCTCTAAGTATGTGGTTCTAAATGACCTCTAAGTAAGTGGTTCTAAATGACCTCTAAGTACGTGGTTCTATATGATCTCTTAGTACGTGGTTCTAAATGACCTCTAAGTACGTGGGTTCTTCTAAATGACTTCTAAGTACGTAGTTCTAATTGACCTCTAGGTACGTAGTTCTAAATAACCTCAAAGTAAGTAGTTCCAAATGACCTCTAAGTATGTGGTTCTAAATGACCTCTAAGTACGTAGTTCTAAATGACCGCTAAGTTGTTGGTTCGAATTGACCTCTAAGTACGTGGTTCTAAATGACATCTAAGTACGTAGTTCTAAATGACCTCTAAATAGTTGGTTCTAAATGACCTCTAAGTACGTGGTTCTAAATAACTTCTAAGTACGTAGTTCTAAATGACGTCTAAGTACGTAGTTCTCAATACCTCTAGATACGTAGTTCCAAATGACATCTAAGTAAGTGGTTCTAAATGACCTCTAAGTACGTGGTCCTAAATGACCTCTAGGTACGTAGTTCTAAATGACTTCTAAGTAAGTAGTTCTAAATGACCTTTAAGTATGTGGTTCTAAATGACCTCAAGGTACGTAGTTCCAAATGACCTCCAAGTAAGTGGTTCTAAATGACGTCTAAGTGCGTGGTTCTAAATGACCTATAAGTACGTAGTTCTAAATGACCTCTAAGTACGAAGTCCTAAATGACCTCTAAGAACGTAGTTCTATATTACCTCTAAGTACGTAGTTCTAAATGACCTTTAAGTACGTAGTTCTAATTGACCTCTAGGTACGTAGTTCTAAATGACCTGAAAGTAAGTAGTTCCAAATGACCTCTAAGTATGTGGTTCTAAATGACCTCTAAGTAAGTGATTCTAAATGACCTCTAAGTACGTGGTTCTATATGATCTCTTAGTACGTGGTTCTAAATGACCTCTAAGTACGTGGGTTCTTCTAATTGACTTCTAAGTACGTGGTTCAAAATGTCCTCTATGTACGTGGTTCTAAATGACCTTATATACGTAGTGCTAAATAACCTCTAAGTACGTGGTTCTAAATGACCTCTAAGTACGTGGTTCTAAATGACAACTAAGTACGTGCTTCTAAATGACCTCTAAGTAAGTAGTTCTAAATGACCTCTAAGTACGAAGTCCAAAATGACCTCTAAGAACGTAGTTCTAGATTACCTCTAAGTACGTAGTTCTAAATGACCTATAAGTACGTAGTTCTAATTGACCTTTAGGTACGTAGTTCTAAATGACCTCAAAGTAAGTAGTTCTAAATGACCTCTAAGTACGAAGTCCTAAATGACCTCTAAGAACGTAGTTCTATATTACCTCTAAGTACGTAGTTCTAAATGACCTCTAAGTACGTAGTTCTAATTGACCTCTAGGTAGGTAGTTCTAAATGACTTCAAAGTAAGTAGTTCTAAATGACCTCTAAGTATGTGGTTCTAAATGACCTCTAAGTAGGTGGTTCAAAATGACCTCTAAGTACGTGCTTCTAAATGACCTCTAAGTAAGTAGTTCTAAATGACCCCTAAGTACGTATTTCTAAATGACATCTAGGTACGTACTTCCAAATGACATCTAAGTAAGTGGTTCTAAATTACCTCTAAGTACGTGGTTCTAAATGTCCTCTAAGTACGTGGTTCTAAATTACCTCTAAATACGTAGTTCTAAATGACCTCTAAGTACGTAGTTCTAAATGACCTCTAAGTACGAGGTTCTATATGACCTCTAAGTACGTGGGTACTAAATGACCTCTAAGTACGTGGGTTCTAAATGACCCCTAAGTTCGTAGTTCTAAATGACCTCTAAGTACGTGGTTCTAAATGACCTCTAAGTACGTAGTTCTAAATGACCTCTAAGTACGTGCTTCTAAATGACCTCTAAGTACGTAGTTCTAAATGACCATAAGTACGTGGATTTAAATGACCTAAAGTACGTAGTTCTAAATGACCTCTAAGTACGTAGTTCTAAATGACCTCTAAGTATGTGGTTCTAAATGACCTCTAAGTACGTAGTTCTAAATGACCTCTAGGTACGTACTTCCAAATGACTTCTAAGTAAGTGGTTCTAAATGACCTCTAAGTACGTGGTTCTAAATGTCCTCTAAGTACGTGGTTCTAAAAGACCTCATATACGTAGTTCTAAATGACCTCTAAGTACGTGGGTTCTAAATGACCACTAAGTTCGTAGTTCTAAATGACCTCTAAGTAAGTAGTTCTAAATGACTCCTAAGTACGTAGTTCTAAATGACCTCTAAGTACGTGGTTCTATATGACCTCTTAGTACGTGGTTCTAAATGACCTCTAAGTACGTGGGTTCTTCTAATGACTTCTAAGTACGTGGTTCTAAATGTCCTCTAAGTACGTGGTTCTAAATGACCTCTAAATCGGTAGTTCTAAATGACACCTAAGTACGTAGTACTAAATTACCTCTAAGTACGTAGTTCTAAATGACCTCTAAGTACGTAGTTCTCAATACCTCTAGATACGTAGTTCCAAATGACATCTAAGTAAGTGGTTCTAAATGACCTCTAAGTACGTGGTCCTAAATGACCTCTAGGTACGTAGTTCTAAATGACTTCTAAGTAAGTAGTTCTAAATGACCTTTAAGTATGTGGTTCTAAATGACCTCAAGGTACGTAGTTCCAAATGACCTCCAAGTAAGTGGTTCTAAATGACGTCTAAGTGCGTGGTTCTAAATGACCTATAAGTACGTAGTTCTAAATGACCTCTAAGTACGAAGTCCTAAATGACCTCTAAGAACGTAGTCCTATATTACCTCTAAGTACGTAGTTCTAAATGACCTTTAAGTACGTAGTTCTAATTGACCTCTAGGTACGTAGTTCTAAATGACCTGAAAGTAAGTAGTTCCAAATGACCTCTAAGTATGTGGTTCTAAATGACCTCTAAGTAAGTGGTTCTAAATGACCTCTAAGTACGTGGTTCTATATGATCTCTTAGTACGTGGTTCTAAATGACCTCTAAGTACGTGGGTTCTTCTAATTGACTTCTAAGTACGTGGTTCAAAATGTCCTCTATGTACGTGGTTCTAAATGACCTTATATACGTAGTGCTAAATAACCTCTAAGTACGTGGTTCTAAATGACCTCTAAGTACGTTGTTCTAAATGACAACTAAGTACGTGCTTCTAAATGACCTCTAAGTAAGTAGTTCTAAATGACCTCTAAGTACGAAGTCCAAAATGACCTCTAAGAACGTAGTTCTAGATTACCTCTAAGTACGTAGTTCTAAATGACCTATAAGTACGTAGTTCTAATTGACCTTTAGGTACGTAGTTCTAAATGACCTCAAAGTAAGTAGTTCTAAATGACCTCTAAGTACGAAGTCCTAAATGACCTCTAAGAACGTAGTTCTATATTACCTCTAAGTACGTAGTTCTAAATGACCTCTAAGTACGTAGTTCTAATTGACCTCTAGGTAGGTAGTTCTAAATGACTTCAAAGTAAGTAGTTCTAAATGACCTCTAAGTATGTGGTTCTAAATGACCTCTAAGTAAGTGGTTCTAAATGACCTCTAAGTACGTTGTTCTAAATGACCTCTAAGTAGGTGGTTCTAAATGACCTCTAAGTACGTGCTTCTAAATGACCTCTAAGTAAGTAGTTCTAAATGACCCCTAAGTACGTATTTCTAAATGACATCTAGGTACGTACTTCCAAATGACATCTAAGTAAGTGGTTCTAAATTACCTCTAAGTACGTGGTTCTAAATGTCCTCTAAGTACGTGGTTCTAAATTACCTCTAAATACGTAGTTCTAAATGACCTCTAAGTACGTAGTTCTAAATGACCTCTATGTACGTGGTTCTAAAGGACCTCTAAGTACGTAGTTCTAAATGACCTCTAAAAAGTTGGTTCTAAATGACCTCTAAGTACGTGGTTCTAAATATCTTCTAAGTACGTAGTTCTAAATGACCTCTAAGTACTTGGTTCTAAATGACCTCTAAGTACTTGGTTCTAAATGACCTCTAAGTACGTAGTTCTAAATGACCGCTAAGTTGTTGGTTCGAATTGACCTCTATGTACGTGGTTCTAAATGACATCTAAGTACGTAGTTCTAAATGACTCCTAAGTACGTAGTTCTAAATGACCTCTAAGTACGTGGTTCTATATGACCTCTTAGTACGTGGTTCTAAATGACCTCTAAGTACGTGGGTTCTTCTAATGACTTCTAAGTACGTGGTTCTAAATGTCCTCTAAGTACGTGGTTCTAAATGACCTCTAAATCGGTAGTTCTAAATGACACCTAAGTAATTAGTACTAAATTACCTCTAAGTACGTAGTTCTAAATGACCTCTAAGTACGTAGTTCTCAATACCTCTAGATACGTAGTTCCAAATGACATCTAAGTAAGTGGTTCTAAATGACCTCTAAGTACGTGGTCCTAAATGACCTCTAGGTACGTAGTTCTAAATGACTTCTAAGTAAGTAGTTCTAAATGACCTTTAAGTATGTGGTTCTAAATGACCTCAAGGTACGTAGTTCCAAATGACCTCCAAGTAAGTGGTTCTAAATGACGTCTAAGTGCGTGGTTCTAAATGACCTATAAGTACGTAGTTCTAAATGACCTCTAAGTACGAAGTCCTAAATGACCTCTAAGAACGTAGTTCTATATTACCTCTAAGTACGTAGTTCTAAATGACCTTTAAGTACGTAGTTCTAATTGACCTCTAGGTACGTAGTTCTAAATGACCTGAAAGTAAGTAGTTCCAAATGACCTCTAAGTATGTGGTTCTAAATGACCTCTAAGTAAGTGGTTCTAAATGACCTCTAAGTACGTGGTTCTATATGATCTCTTAGTACGTGGTTCTAAATGACCTCTAAGTACGTGGGTTCTTCTAATTGACTTCTAAGTACGTGGTTCAAAATGTCCTCTATGTACGTAGTTCTAAATGACCTTATATACGTAGTGCTAAATAACCTCTAAGTACGTGGTTCTAAATGACCTCTAAGTACGTGGTTCTAAATGACAACTAAGTACGTGCTTCTAAATGACCTCTAAGTAAGTAGTTCTAAATGACCTCTAAGTACGAAGTCCAAAATGACCTCTAAGAACGTAGTTCTAGATTACCTCTAAGTACGTAGTTCTAAATGACCTATAAGTACGTAGTTCTAATTGACCTTTAGGTACGTAGTTCTAAATGACCTCAAAGTAAGTAGTTCTAAATGACCTCTAAGTACGAAGTCCTAAATGACCTCTAAGAACGTAGTTCTATATTACCTCTAAGTACGTAGTTCTAAATGACCTCTAAGTACGTAGTTCTAATTGACCTCTAGGTAGGTAGTTCTAAATGACTTCAAAGTAAGTAGTTCTAAATGACCTCTAAGTATGTGGTTCTAAATGACCTCTAAGTAAGTGGTTCTAAATGACCTCTAAGTACGTTGTTCTAAATGACCTCTAAGTAGGTGGTTCTAAATGACCTCTAAGTACGTGCTTCTAAATGACCTCTAAGTAAGTAGTTCTAAATGACCCCTAAGTACGTATTTCTAAATGACATCTAGGTACGTACTTCCAAATGACATCTAAGTAAGTGGTTCTAAATTACCTCTAAGTACGTGGTTCTAAATGACCTCTAAGTACGTGGTTCTAAATGACCTCTATGTACGTGCTTCTAAATGACCTCTAAGTACGTAGTTCTAAATGACCATAAGTACGTGGATTTAAATGACCTTAAAGTACGTAGTTCTAAATGACCTCTAAGTACGTAGTTCTAAATGACCTCTAAGTATGTGGTTTTAAATGACCTCTAAGTACGTGGTTCTAAATGACCTCTAAATACTTAGTTCAAATGCCCTGTACGGACGTGGTTCTAAATGTCCTCTAAGTACGTGGTTCTAAATGACCTCTAAGTACGTGCTTCTAAATGACCTCTAAGTAAGTAGTTCTAAATGACCCCTAAGTACGTATTTCTAAATGACATCTAGGTACGTACTTCCAAATGACATCTAAGTAAGTGGTTCTAAATTACCTCTAAGTACGTGGTTCTAAATGACCTCTAAGTACGTGGTTCTAAATGACCTCTATGTACGTGCTTCTAAATGACCTCTAAGTACGTAGTTCTAAATGACCATAAGTACGTGGATTTAAATGACCTTAAAGTACGTAGTTCTAAATTACCTCTAAATACGTAGTTCTAAATGACCTCTAAGTACGTAGTTCTAAATGACCTCTATGTACGTGGTTCTAAAGGACCTCTAAGTACGTAGTTCTAAATGACCTCTAAAAAGTTGGTTCTAAATGACCTCTAAGTACGTGGTTCTAAATATCTTCTAAGTACGTAGTTCTAAATGACCTCTAAGTACTTGGTTCTAAATGACCTCTAAGTACTTGGTTCTAAATGACCTCTAAGTACGTAGTTCTAAATGACCGCTAAGTTGTTGGTTCGAATTGACCTCTATGTACGTGGTTCTAAATGACATCTAAGTACGTAGTTCTAAATGACCTCTAAATAGTTGGTTCTAAATGACCTCTAAGTACGTGGTTCTAAATATCTTCTAAGTACGTAGTTCTAAATGACCTATAAGTGCGTAGTTCTAAATGACCTCTAAGTACGAAGTCCTAAATAACCTCTAAGAACGTAGTTCTATATTACCACTAAGTACGTAACTCTAAATGACCTCTAAGTAAGTAGTTCTAAATGACCTCTAAGTATGTGGTTCTAAATGACCTCTAAGTAAGTGGTTCTAAATGACCTCTAAGTACGTGGTTCTATATGATCTCTTAGTACGTGGTTCTAAATGACCTCTAAGTTCGTGGGTTCTTCTAAATGACTTCTAAGTACGTGGTTCAAAATGTCCTCCATGTACGTGGTTCTAAATGACAACTAAGTACGTGCTTCTAAATGACCTCTAAGTAAGTAGTTCTCAATGACCTTTAAGTACGAAGTCCTAAATGACCTCTAAGAACGTAGTTCTATATTACCTCTAAGTACGTAGTTCTAAATGACCTCTAAGTACGTAGTTCTAATTGACCTCTAGGTACGTAGTTCTAAATGAACTCAAAGTAAGTAGTTCTAAATGACCTCTAAGTACGAAGTCCTAAATGACCTCTAAGAATGTAGTTCTATATTACCTCTAAGTACGTAGTTCTAAATGACCTCTAGGTACGTAGTTCTAATTGACCTCTAGGTACGTAGTTCTAAATGACCTCAAAGTAAGTAGTTCTAAATGACCTCTAAGTAAGTGGTTCTAAATGACCTCTAAGTAAGTGGTTCTAAATGACCTCTAAGTACGTGGTTCTAAATGACCTCTAAGTAGGTGGTTCTAAATGACCTCTAAGTACGTGCTTCTAAATGACCTCTAAGTAAGTAGTTCTAAATGACCCCTAAGTACGTATTTCTAAATTACCTCTAGGTACGTACTTCCAAATGACATCTAAGTAAGTGGTTCTAAATTACCTCTAAGTACGTGGTTCTAAATGTCCTCTAAGTACGTGGTTCTAAATGACCTCTAAATACGTAGTTCTAAATGACCTCTAAGTACGTAGTTCTAAATGACCTCTATGTACGTGGTTCTAAAGGACCACTAAGTACGTAGTTCTAAATGACCTCTAAAAAGTTGGTTCTAAATGACCTCTAAGTACGTGGTTCTAAATATCTTCTAAGTACGTAGTTCTAAATGACCTCTAAGTACTTGGTTCTAAATGACCTCTAAGTACTTGGTTCTAAATGACCTCTAAGTACGTGGTTCTAAATGTCCTCTAAGTACGTGGTTCTAAAAGACCTCATATACGTAGTTCTAAATGACCTCTAAGTACGTGGGTTCTAAATGACCCCTAAGTTCGTAGTTCTAAATGACCTCTAAATACGTAGCTCTAAATGACCTCTAAGTACGTAGTTCTAAATGACCTCTATGTACGTGCTTCTAAATGACCTCTAAGTACGTAGTTCTAAATGACCATAAGTACGTGGATTTAAATGACCTTAAAGTACGTAGTTCTAAATGACCTCTAAGTACGTAGTTCTAAATGACCTCTAAGTATGTGGTTCTAAATGACCTCTAAGTACGTAGTTCTAAATGACCTCTAGGTACGTACTTCCAAATGACTTCTAAGTAAGTGGTTCTAAATGACCTCTAAGTACGTGGTTCTAAATGTCCTCTAAGTACGTGGTTCTAAAAGACCTCATATACGTAGTTCTAAATGACCTCTAAGTACGTGGGTTCTAAATGACCACTAAGTTCGTAGTTCTAAATGACCTCTAAATACGTAGCTCTAAATGACCTCTAAGTACGTAGTTCTAAATGACCTCTATGTACGTGGTTCCATATGACCTCTAAGTACGTGGGTTCTAAATGACATCTGAGTACGTGGTTCTAAATGACCTCTAAGTACGTAGTTCTAAATGACCGCTAAGTTGTTGGTTCGAATTGACCTCTAAGTACGTGGTTCTAAATGACATCTAAGTACGTAGTTCTAAATGACCTCTAAATAGTTGGTTCTAAATGACCTCTAAGTACGTGGTTCTAAATATCTTCTAAGTACGTAGTTCTAAATGACGTCTAAGTACGTAGTTCTCAATACCTCTAGATACGTAGTTCCAAATGACCTCTAAGTAAGTGGTTCTAATTGACCTCTAAGTACGTGGTCCTAAATGACCTCTAGGTACGTAGTTCTAAATGACCTCTAAGTAAGTAGTTCTAAATGACTTTTAAGTATGTGGTTCTAAATGACCTCAAGGTACGTAGTTCCAAATGACCTCCAAGTAAGTGGTTCTAAATGACGTCTAAGTACGTGGTTCTAAATGACCTATAAGTACGTAGTTCTAAATGACTTCTAAGTACGAAGTCCTAAATGACTTTTAAGAACGTAGTTCTATATTACCTCTAAGTAAGTAGTTCTAAATGACCTCTAAGTACGTAGTTCTAATTGACCTCTAGGTACGTAGTTCTAAATGACCTCAAAGTAAGTAGTTCTAAATGACCTCTAAGTATGTGGTTCTAAATGACCTCTAAGTAAGTGGTTCTAAATGACCTCTAAGTACGTGGTTCTATATGATCTCTTAGGACGTGGTTCTAAATGACCTCTAAGTACGAGGTTCTATATGACCTATAAGTACGTGGGTACTAAATGACCTCTAAGTATGTGGGTTCTAAATGACCCCTAAGTTCGTAGTTTTAAATGACCTCTAAGTACGTGGTTCTAAATGACCTCTAAGTAAGTAGTTCTAAATGACTCCTAAGTACGTAGTTCTAAATGACCTCTAAGTACGTGGTTCTATATGACCTCTTAGTACGTGGTTCTAAATGACCTCTAAGTACGTGGGTTCTTCTAATGACTTCTAAGTACGTGGTTCTAAATGTCCTCTAAGTACGTGGTTCTAAATGACCTCTAAATCGGTAGTTCTAAATGACACCTAAGTACGTAGTACTAAATTACCTCTAAGTACGTAGTTCTAAATGACCTCTAAGTACGTGGTTCTAAATGACCTCTAAGTACGTGGTTCTGAATGACCTCTAAGTTCGTGGGTTCTAAATGATCTCTCATAACGTAGTTCTAACTGACCTCTAATTACATGGTTCTAACTATCCTCTAAGTACGTGGTTCTAAATGACCTCTAAGTACGAGGTTCTAAATGACCTCTAAGTACGTGGTTCTAAATGACCTCTAAGTACTTGTTTCTAAATGACCTCTAAATCGGTAGTTCTAAATGACACCTAAGTACGTAGTACTAAATTACCTCTAAGTACGTAGTTCTAAATGACCTTTAAGTATGTGGTTCTAAATGACCTCAAGGTACGTAGTTCCAAATGACCTCCAAGTAAGTGGTTCTAAATGACGTCTAAGTGCGTGGTTCTAAATGACCTATAAGTACGTAGTTCTAAATGACCTCTAAGTACGAAGTCCTAAATGACCTCTAAGAACGTAGTTCTATATTACCTCTAAGTACGTAGTTCTAAATGACCTTTAAGTACGTAGTTCTAATTGACCTCTAGGTACGTAGTTCTAAATGACCTGAAAGTAAGTAGTTCCAAATGACCTCTAAGTATGTGGTTCTAAATGACCTCTAAGTAAGTGGTTCTAAATGACCTCTAAGTACGTGGTTCTATATGATCTCTTAGTACGTGGTTCTAAATGACCTCTAAGTACGTGGGTTCTTCTAATTGACTTCTAAGTACGTGGTTCAAAATGTCCTCTATGTACGTGGTTCTAAATGACCTTATATACGTAGTGCTAAATAACCTCTAAGTACGTGGTTCTAAATGACCTCTAAGTACGTGGTTCTAAATGACAACTAAGTACGTGCTTCTAAATGACCTCTAAGTAAGTAGTTCTAAATGACCTCTAAGTACGAAGTCCAAAATGACCTCTAAGAACGTAGTTCTAGATTACCTCTAAGTACGTAGTTCTAAATGACCTATAAGTACGTAGTTCTAATTGACCTTTAGGTACGTAGTTCTAAATGACCTCAAAGTAAGTAGTTCTAAATGACCTCTAAGTACGAAGTCCTAAATGACCTCTAAGAACGTAGTTCTATATTACCTCTAAGTACGTAGTTCTAAATGACCTCTAAGTACGTAGTTCTAATTGACCTCTAGGTAGGTAGTTCTAAATGACTTCAAAGTAAGTAGTTCTAAATGACCTCTAAGTATGTGGTTCTAAATGACCTCTAAGTAAGTGGTTCTAAATGACCTCTAAGTACGTTGTTCTAAATGACCTCTAAGTAGGTGGTTCTAAATGACCTCTAAGTACGTGCTTCTAAATGACCTCTAAGTAAGTAGTTCTAAATGACCCCTAAGTACGTATTTCTAAATGACATCTAGGTACGTACTTCCAAATGACATCTAAGTAAGTGGTTCTAAATTACCTCTAAGTACGTGGTTCTAAATGTCCTCTAAGTACGTGGTTCTAAATTACCTCTAAATACGTAGTTCTAAATGACCTCTAAGTACGTAGTTCTAAATGACCTCTATGTACGTGGTTCTAAAGGACCTCTAAGTACGTAGTTCTAAATGACCTCTAAAAAGTTGGTTCTAAATGACCTCTAAGTACGTGGTTCTAAATATCTTCTAAGTACGTAGTTCTAAATGACCTCTAAGTACTTGGTTCTAAATGACCTCTAAGTACTTGGTTCTAAATGACCTCTAAGTACGTAGTTCTAAATGACCGCTAAGTTGTTGGTTCGAATTGACCTCTATGTAAGTGGTTCTAAATGACATCTAAGTACGTAGTTCTAAATGACCTCTAAATAGTTGGTTCTAAATGACCTCTAAGTACGTGGTTCTAAATATCTTCTAAGTACGTAGTTCTAAATGACCTATAAGTGCGTAGATCTAAATGACCTCTAAGTACGAAGTCCTAAATAACCTCTAAGAACGTAGTTCTATATTACCACTAAGTACGTAACTCTAAATGACCTCTAAGTAAGTAGTTCTAAATGACCTCTAAGTATGTGGTTCTAAATGACCTCTAAGTAAGTGGTTCTAAATGACCTCTAAGTACGTGGTTCTATATGATATCTTAGTACGTGGTTCTAAATGACCTCTAAGTTCGTGGGTTCTTCTAAATGACTTCTAAGTACGTGGTTCAAAATGTCCTCCATGTACGTGGTTCTAAATGACAACTAAGTACGTGCTTCTAAATGACCTCTAAGTAAGTAGTTCTCAATGACCTTTAAGTACGAAGTCCTAAATGACCTCTAAGAACGTAGTTCTATATTACCTCTAAGTACGTAGTTCTAAATGACCTCTAAGTACGTAGTTCTAATTGACCTCTAGGTACGTAGTTCTAAATGAACTCAAAGTAAGTAGTTCTAAATGACCTCTAAGTACGAAGTCCTAAATGACCTCTAAGAATGTAGTTCTATATTACCTCTAAGTACGTAGTTCTAAATGACCTCTAGGTACGTAGTTCTAATTGACCTCTAGGTACGTAGTTCTAAATGACCTCAAAGTAAGTAGTTCTAAATGACCTCTAAGTAAGTGGTTCTAAATGACCTCTAAGTAAGTGGTTCTAAATGACCTCTAAGTACGTGGTTCTAAATGACCTCTAAGTAGGTGGTTCTAAATGACCTCTAAGTACGTGCTTCTAAATGACCTCTAAGTAAGTAGTTCTAAATGACCCCTAAGTACGTATTTCTAAATTACCTCTAGGTACGTACTTTCAAATGACATCTAAGTAAGTGGTTCTAAATTACCTCTAAGTACGTGGTTCTAAATGTCCTCTAAGTACGTGGTTCTAAATGACCTCTAAATACGTAGTTCTAAATGACCTCTAAGTACGTAGTTCTAAATGACCTCTATGTACGTGGTTCTAAAGGACCACTAAGTACGTAGTTCTAAATGACCTCTAAAAAGTTGGTTCTAAATGACCTCTAAGTACGTGGTTCTAAATATCTTCTAAGTACGTAGTTCTAAATGACCTCTAAGTACTTGGTTCTAAATGACCTCTAAGTACTTGGTTCTAAATGACCTCTAAGTACGTGGTTCTAAATGTCCTCTAAGTACGTGGTTCTAAAAGACCTCATATACGTAGTTCTAAATGACCTCTAAGTACGTGGGTTCTAAATGACCCCTAAGTTCGTAGTTCTAAATGACCTCTAAATACGTAGCTCTAAATGACCTCTAAGTACGTAGTTCTAAATGACCTCTATGTACGTGCTTCTAAATGACCTCTAAGTACGTAGTTCTAAATGACCATAAGTACGTGGATTTAAATGACCTGAAAGTACGTAGTTCTAAATGACCTCTAAGTACGTAGTTCTAAATGACCTCTAAGTATGTGGTTCTAAATGACCTCTAAGTACGTAGTTCTAAATGACCTCTAGGTACGTACTTCCAAATGACTTCTAAGTAAGTGGTTCTAAATGACCTCTAAGTACGTGGTTCTAAATGTCCTCTAAGTACGTGGTTCTAAAAGACCTCATATACGTAGTTCTAAATGACCTCTAAGTACGTGGGTTCTAAATGACCACTAAGTTCGTAGTTCTAAATGACCTCTAAATACGTAGCTCTAAATGACCTCTAAGTACGTAGTTCTAAATGACCTCTATGTACGTGGTTCCATATGACCTCTAAGTACGTGGGTTCTAAATGACATCTGAGTACGTGGTTCTAAATGACCTCTAAGTACGTAGTTCTAAATGACCGCTAAGTTGTTGGTTCGAATTGACCTCTAAGTACGTGGTTCTAAATGACATCTAAGTACGTAGTTCTAAATGACCTCTAAATAGTTGGTTCTAAATGACCTCTAAGTACGTGGTTCTAAATATCTTCTAAGTACGTAGTTCTAAATGACGTCTAAGTACGTAGTTCTCAACACCTCTAGATACGTAGTTCCAAATGACCTCTAAGTAAGTGGTTCTAATTGACCTCTAAGTACGTGGTCCTAAATGACCTCTAGGTACGTAGTTCTAAATGACCTCTAAGTAAGTATTTCTAAATGACTTTTAAGTATGTGGTTCTAAATGACCTCAAGGTACGTAGTTCCAAATGACCTCCAAGTAAGTGGTTCTAAATGACGTCTAAGTACGTGGTTCTAAATGACCTATAAGTACGTAGTTCTAAATGACTTCTAAGTACGAAGTCCTAAATGACTTTTAAGAACGTAGTTCTATATTACCTCTAAGTACGTAGTTCTAAATGACCTCTAAGTACGTAGTTCTAATTGACCTCTAGGTACGTAGTTCTAAATGACCTCAAAGTAAGTAGTTCTAAATGACCTCTAAGTATGTGGTTCTAAATGACCTCTAAGTAAGTGGTTCTAAATGACCTCTAAGTACGTGGTTCTATATGATCTCTTAGTACGTGGTTCTAAATGACCTCTAAGTACGAGGTTCTATATGACCTATAAGTACGTGGGTACTAAATGACCTCTAAGTATGTGGGTTCTAAATGACCCCTAAGTTCGTAGTTTTAAATGACCTCTAAGTACGTGGTTCTAAATGACCTCTAAGTAAGTAGTTCTAAATGACTCCTAAGTACGTAGTTCTAAATGACCTCTAAGTACGTGGTTCTATATGACCTCTTAGTACGTGGTTCTAAATGACCTCTAAGTACGTGGGTTCTTCTAATGACTTCTAAGTACGTGGTTCTAAATGTCCTCTAAGTACGTGGTTCTAAATGACCTCTAAATCGGTAGTTCTAAATGACACCTAAGTACGTAGTACTAAATTACCTCTAAGTACGTAGTTCTAAATGACCTCTAAGTACGTGGTTCTAAATGACCTCTAAGTACGTGGTTCTGAATGACCTCTAAGTTCGTGGGTTCTAAATGATCTCTTAGAACGTAGTTCTAACTGACCTCTAATTACATGGTTCTAACTATCCTCTAAGTACGTGGTTCTAAATGACCTCTAAGTACGAGGTTCTAAATGACCTCTAAGTACGTGGTTCTAAATGACCTCTAAGTACTTGTTTCTAAATGACCTCTAAATCGGTAGTTCTAAATGACACCTAAGTACGTAGTACTAAATTACCTCTAAGTACGTAGTTCTAAATGACCTCTAAGTACGTAAGTTCTAAATGACCTCAAAGTACGTAATTCTAAACGACCTCAAATATGTGGTTCTAAGTGACCTCTAAGTACTTGGTTCTAAATTAATGAACTTAGAGTACGTGGTTCTAATTGACCCCTAAGTAAGTAGTTCTAAACGACCTCTAAGTATGTGGTTCTAAATGACCTCTAAGTACGTGGTTCTAAATGACCTCTAAGTACGTAGCTCTAAATGACCTCTATGTACGTGGTTCTAAAGGACCTCTAAGTACGTAGTTCTAAATGACCTCTAAAAAGTTGGTTCTAAATGACCTCTAAGTACGTGGTTCTAATTATCTTCTAAGTACGTAGTTCTAAATGACCTCTAAGTACTGGGTTCTAAATGACCTCTAAGTACGTGGTTCTAAATGACCTCTAAGTACGTGGTTCTAAATGACCTATAAGAACGTAGTTCTATATTACCTCTAAGTACGTAGTTCTAAATGACCTCAAAGTACGTAGTTCTAATTGACCTCTAGGTACGTAGTTCTAAATGAACTCAAAGTAAGTAGTTCTAAATGACCTCTAAGTACGAAGTCCTAAATGACCTTTAAGAATGTAGTTCTATATTACCTCTAAGTACGTAGTTCTAAATGACCTCTAGGTACGTAGTTCTAATTGACCTCTAGGTACGTAGTTCTAAATGACCTCAAAGTAAGTAGTTCTAAATGACCTCTAAGTAAGTGGTTCTAAATGACCTCTAAGTAAGTGGTTCTAAATGACCTCTAAGTACGTGGTTCTAAATGACCTCTAAGTAGGTGGTTCTAAATGACCTCTAAGTACGTGCTTCTAAATGACCTCTAAGTAAGTAGTTCTAAATGACCCCTAAGTACGTATTTCTAAATTACCTCTAGGTACGTACTTCCAAATGACATCTAAGTAAGTGGTTCTAAATTACCTCTAAGTACGTGGTTCTAAATGTCCTCTAAGTACGTGGTTCTAAATGACCTCTAAATACGTAGTTCTAAATGACCTCTAAGTACGTAGTTCTAAATGACCTCTATGTACGTGGTTCTAAAGGACCACTAAGTACGTAGTTCTAAATGACCTCTAAAAAGTTGGTTCTAAATGACCTCTAAGTACGTGGTTCTAAATATCTTCTAAGTACGTAGTTCTAAATGACCTCTAAGTACTTGGTTCTAAATGACCTCTAAGTACTTGGTTCTAAATGACCTCTAAGTACGTGGTTCTAAATGACCTCTAAGTACTTGGTTCTAAATGACCTCTAAGTACGTAGTTCTAAATGACCTCTAAGTTGTTGGTTCTAAATGACCCCTAAGTACGTGGTTCCAAATGACCTCTACGTGGTTCTAAATGACCTCTAAGTACGTGCTTCTAAATGACCTCTAAGTAAGTAGTTCTAAATGACCCCTAAGTACGTAGTTCTAAATGACCTCTAGGTACGTACTTCCAAATGACTTCTAAGTAAGTGGTTCTAAATGACCTCTAAGTACGTGGTTCTAAATGTCCTCTAAGTACGTGGTTCTAAAAGACCTCATATACGTAGTTCTAAATGACCTCTAAGTACGTGGGTTCTAAATGACCCCTAAGTTCGTAGTTCTAAATGACCTCTAAATACGTAGCTCTAAATGACCTCTAAGTACGTAGTTCTAAATGACCTCTATGTACGTGGTTCTATATGACCTCTAAGTACGTGGGTTCTAAATGACATTTGAGTACGTGGTTCTAAATGACCTCTAAGTACGAAGTTCTAAATGACCGCTAAGTTGTTGGTTCGAATTGACCTCTAAGTCCGTGGTTCTAAATGACATCTAAGTACGTAGTTCTAAATGACCTCTAAATAGTTGGTTCTAAATGACCTCTAAGTACGTGGTTCTAAATATCTTCTAAGTACGTAGTTCTAAATGACGTCTAAGTACGTAGTTCTCAATACCTCTAGATACGTAGTTCCAAATGACCTCTAAGTAAGTAGTTCTAAATGACCTTTAAGTATGTAATTCTAAATGACCTCAAGGTACGTAGTTCCAAATGACCTCCAAGTAAGTGGTTCTAAATGACGTCTAAGTACGTGGTTCTAAATGACCTATAAGTACGTAGTTCTAAATGACCTCTCAGAACGTAGTTCTATATTACCTCTAAGTACGTAATTCTAAATGACCTCTAAGTACGTAGTTCTAATTGACCTCTGGGTACGTAGTTCTAAATGACCTCAAAGTAAGTAGTTCTAAATGACCTCTAAGTACGTGGTTCTAAATGACCTCTAAGTAAGTGGTTCTAAATGACCTCTAAGTACGTAGTTCTATATGATCTTTAGTACGTGGTTCTAAATGACCTCTAAGTACGTGGGTTCTTCTAAATGACTTCTAAGTACGTGGTTCAAAATGTCCTCTAAGTACGTGCTTCTAAATGACCTCTAAATAAGTAGTTCTAAATGACCCCAAAGTACGTAGTTCTAAATGACCTCTAGGTACGTACTTCCAAATGACATCTAAGTAAGTGGTTCTAAATGACCTCTAAGTACGAAGTTATATATGACCTCTAAGTACGTGGTTACTAAATGACCTCTAAGTACACGGGTTCTAAATGACCCCTAAGTTCGTAGTTCTAAATGACCTCTAAGTACGTGGTTCTAAATGACCTCTAAGTAAGTAGTTCTAAATGACTCCAAAGTACGTAGTTCTAAATGACCTCTAAGTACGTGGTTCTATATGACCTCTTAGTACGTGGTTCTAAATGACCTCTAAGTACGTAGGTTCTTCTAATGACTTCTAAGTACGTGGTTCTAAATGTCCTCTAAGTACGTGGTTCTAAATGACCTTATATACGTAGTGCTAAATAACCTCTAAGTACGAGGTTCTAAATCACATCTAAGTACGTCTTCTAAATGACCTCTAAGTACGTGGTTCTGAATGACCTCTAAGTTCGTGGGTTCTAAATGACCTCTTAGAACGTAGTTCTAACTGACCTGTAATTACATGGTTCTAACTATCCTCTAAGTAGGTGGTTCTAAATGACCTCTAAGTACGTGGTTCTAAATGACCTCTAACTACGTGGTTCTAAATGACCTCTAAGTACGTGCTTCTAAATGACCTCTAGGTACGTACTTCCAAATGACATCTAAGTAAGTGGTTCTAAATGACCTCTAAGTACGTTGTTCTAGATGACCTCTAACTACGTGGTTCTAAATGACCTCTATGTACGTGCTTCTAAATGACCTCTAAGTACGTAGTACTAAATGACCATAAGTACGTGGAATAAAATGACCTTAAAGTACGTAGTTCTAAATGACCTCTAAGTACGTAGTTTTAAATGACCTCTAAGTATGTGGTTCTAAATGACCTCTAAGTACGTGGTTCTAAATGACCTCTAAATACTTAGTTCAAATGCCCTCTAAGTACGTGAATCTAAATGACCTCTAAGTACTTGGTTCTAAATGACCTCTAAGTAAGTAGTTCTAAATGACCCCTAAGTACGTAGTACTAAATGACCTCTAAGTACGTAGTTCTAAATGATCTCTAAGTACGTAGTTCTAAATGACCTCTAAGTACGTGGGTTCTAAATTACCTCTAAGTACGTTGGTTCTAAAAGACCTCTAAGAAGTTGGTTCTAAATAACCTCTAAGAACGTGGTTTCTAAATGACCTCTAAGTACGTGGGTTCTAAACGACCTCTAAGTGTTTGGTTCTAAATGACCTCTAAGTACGTTGGTTCTAAATGACCTCTAAGTACGTGGTTCTAAATATCTTCTAAGTACTGGGTTCTAAATGACCTCTAAGTACTGGGTTCTAAATGACCTCTAAGTACGTGGTTCTAAATGACCTCTAAGTACGTGGTTCTAAATGACCTCTAAGTAAGTAGTTCTAAATGACCCCTAAGTACGTAGTTCTAAATGACCTCTAAGTACGTGAATCTAAATGACCTCTAAGTACTTGGTTCTAAATGACCTCTAAGTAAGTAGTTCTAAATGACCCCTAAGTACGTAGTACTAAATGACCTCTAAGTACGTAGTTCTAAATGACCTCTAAGTACGTAGTTCTAAATGACCTCTAAGTACGTGGGTTCTAAATTACCTTTAAGTACGTGGGTTCTAAATGACCTCTATGAAGTTGGTTCTAAATAACCTCTAAGAACGTGGTTTCTAAATGACCTCTAAGTAAGTGGGTTCTAAATGACCTCTATGTACGTAGTTCTAAACGACTTCTAAGTGTTTGGTTCTAAATGACCTCTAAGTACGTTGGTTCTAAATGACCTCTAAGTACGTGGTTCTAAATGACCTCTAAGTACGTGCTTCTAAATGACCTCTAGGTACGTACTTCCAAATGACATCTAAGTAAGTGGTTCTAAATGACCTCTAAGTACGTTGTTCTAGATGACCTCTAAGTACGTGGTTCTAAATGACCTCTATGTACGTGCTTCTAAATGACGTCTAAGTACGTAGTTCTAAATGACCATAAGTACGTGGATTTAAATGACCTTAAAGTACGTAGTTCTAAATGACCTCTAGGTACGTACTTCCAAATGACTTCTAAATAAGTGGTTCTAAATGACCTCTAAGTACGTGGTTCTAAATGTCCTCTAAGTACGTGGTTCTAAAAGACCTCATATACGTAGTTCTAAATGACCTCTAAGTACGTGCTTCTAAATGACCTCTAGGTACGTACTTCCAAATGACATCTAAGTAAGTGGTTTTAAATGACCTCTAAGTACGTTGTTCTAGATGACCTCTAAGTACGTGGTTCTAAATGACCTCTATGTACGTGCTTCTAAATGACCTCTAAGTACGTAGTTCTAAATGACCATAAGTACGTGGATTTAAATGACCTTAAAGTACGTAGTTCTAAATAACCTCTAAGTACGTAGTTCTAAATGACCTCTAAGTATGTGGTTCTAAATGACCTCTAAGTACGTAGTTCTAAATGACCTCTAGGTACGTACTTCCAAATGACTTCTAAGTAAGTGGTTCTAAATGACCTCTAAGTACGTGGTTCTAAATGTCCTCTAAGTACGTGGTTCTAAAAGACCTCATATACGTAGTTCTAAATGACCTCTAAGTACGTGGGTTCTAAATGACCCCTAAGTTTGTAGTTCTAAATGACCTCTAAATACGTAGCTCTAAATGGCCTCTAAGTACGTAGTTCTAAATGACCGCTATGTTGTTGGTTCGAATTGACCTCTAAGTACGTAGTTCTAAATGACATCTAAGTACGTAGTTCTAAATGACCTCTAAATAGTTGGTTCTAAATGACCTCTAAGTACGTGGTTCTAAATATCTTCTAAGTACGTAGTTCTAAATGACGTCTCAGTACGTAGTTCTCAATACCTCTAGATACGTAGTTCCAAATGACCTCTAAGTAAGTGGTTCTAAATGACCTCTAAGTACGTGGTCCTAAATGACCTCTAGGTACGTAGTTCTAAATGACCTCTAAATAAGTAGTTCTAAATGACCTTTAAGTATGTGGTTCTAAATGACCTCAAGGTACGTAGTTCCAAATGACCTCCAAGTAAGTGGTTCTAAATGACGTCTAAGTACGTGGTTCTAAATGACCTATAAGTACGTAGTTCTAAATGACCTCTAAGTACGAAGTCCTAAATGACCTCTAAGAACGTAGTTCTATATTACCTCTAAGTACGTAGTTTTAAATGACCTCTAAGTACGTAGTTCTAATTGACCTCTAGGTACGTAGTTCTAAATGACCTCAAAGTAAGTAGTTCCAAATGACCTCTAAGTATGTGGTTCTAAATGACCTCTAAGTAAGTGGTTCTAAATGACCTCTAAGTACGTGGTTCTATATGATCTCTTAGTACGTGGTTCTAAATGACCTCTAAGCACGTGGGTTCTTCTAAATGACTTCTAAGTACGTAGTTCTAATTGACCTCTAGGTACGTAGTTCTAAATAACCTCAAAGTAAGTAGTTCCAAATGACCTCTAAGTATGTGGTTCTAAATGACCTCTAAGTACGTAGTTCTAAATGACCGCTAAGTTGTTGGTTCGAATTGACCTCTAAGTACGTGGTTCTAAATGACATCTAAGTACGTAGTTCTAAATGACCTCTAAATAGTTGGTTCTAAATGACCTCTAAGTACGTGGTTCTAAATAACTTCTAAGTACGTAGTTCTAAATGACGTCTAAGTACGTAGTTCTCAATACCTCTAGATACGTAGTTCCAAATGACATCTAAGTAAGTGGTTCTAAATGACCTCTAAGTACGTGGTCCTAAATGACCTCTAGGTACGTAGTTCTAAATGACTTCTAAGTAAGTAGTTCTAAATGACCTTTAAGTATGTGGTTCTAAATGACCTCAAGGTACGTAGTTCCAAATGACCTCCAAGTAAGTGGTTCTAAATGACGTCTAAGTGCGTGGTTCTAAATGACCTATAAGTACGTAGTTCTAAATGACCTCTAAGTACGAAGTCCTAAATGACCTCTAAGAACGTAGTTCTATATTACCTCTAAGTACGTAGTTCTAAATGACCTTTAAGTACGTAGTTCTAATTGACCTCTAGGTACGTAGTTCTAAATGACCTGAAAGTAAGTAGTTCCAAATGACCTCTAAGTATGTGGTTCTAAATGACCTCTAAGTAAGTGGTTCTAAATGACCTCTAAGTACGTGGTTCTATATGATCTCTTAGTACGTGGTTCTAAATGACCTCTAAGTACGTGGGTTCTTCTAATTGACTTCTAAGTACGTGGTTCAAAATGTCTTCTATGTACGTGGTTCTAAATGACCTTATATACGTAGTGCTAAATAACCTATAAGTACGTGGTTCTAAATGACCTCTAAGTACGTGGTTCTAAATGACAACTAAGTACGTGCTTCTAAATGACCTCTAAGTAAGTAGTTCTAAATGACCTCTAAGTACGAAGTCCAAAATGACCTCTAAGAACGTAGTTCTAGATTACCTCTAAGTACGTAGTTCTAAATGACCTATAAGTACGTAGTTCTAATTGACCTTTAGGTACGTAGTTCTAAATGACCTCAAAGTAAGTAGTTCTAAATGACCTCTAAGTACGAAGTCCTAAATGACCTCTAAGAACGTAGTTCTATATTACCTCTAAGTACGTAGTTCTAAATGACCTCTAAGTACGTAGTTCTAATTGACCTCTAGGTAGGTAGTTCTAAATGACTTCAAAGTAAGTAGTTCTAAATGACCTCTAAGTATGTGGTTCTAAATGACCTCTAAGTAAGTGGTTCTAAATATCTTCTAAGTACGTTGTTCTAAATGACCTCTAAGTACTTGGTTCTAAATGACCTCTAAGTACTTGGTTCTAAATGACCTCTAAGTACGTAGTTCTAAATGACCGCTAAGTTGTTGGTTCGAATTGACCTCTATGTACGTAGTTCTAAATGACATCTAAGTACGTAGTTCTAAATGACCTCTAAATAGTTGGTTCTAAATGACCTCTAAGTACGTGGTTCTAAATATCTTCTAAGTACGTAGTTCTAAATGACCTATAAGTGCGTAGTTCTAAATGACCTCTAAGTACGAAGTCCTAAATAACCTCTAAGAACGTAGTTCTATATTACCACTAAGTACGTAACTCTAAATGACCTCTAAGTAAGTAGTTCTAAATGACCTCTAAGTATGTGGTTCTAAATGACCTCTAAGTAAGTGGTTCTAAATGACCTCTAAGTACGTGGTTCTATATGATCTCTTAGTACGTGGTTCTAAATGACCTCTAAGTTCGTGGGTTCTTCTAAATGACTTCTAAGTACGTGGTTCAAAATGTCCTCCATGTACGTGGTTCTAAATGACAACTAAGTACGTGCTTCTAAATGACCTCTAAGTAAGTAGTTCTCAATGACCTTTAAGTACGAAGTCCTAAATGACCTCTAAGAACGTAGTTCTATATTACCTCTAAGTACGTAGTTCTAAATGACCTCTAAGTACGTAGTTCTAATTGACCTCTAGGTACGTAGTTCTAAATGAACTCAAAGTAAGTAGTTCTAAATGACCTCTAAGTACGAAGTCCTAAATGACCTCTAAGAATGTAGTTCTATATTACCTCTAAGTACGTAGTTCTAAATGACCTCTAGGTACGTAGTTCTAATTGACCTCTAGGTACGTAGTTCTAAATGACCTCAAAGTAAGTAGTTCTAAATGACCTCTAAGTAAGTGGTTCTAAATGACCTCTAAGTAAGTGGTTCTAAATGACCTCTAAGTACGTGGTTCTAAATGACCTCTAAGTAGGTGGTTCTAAATGACCTCTAAGTACGAGCTTCTAAATGACCTCTAAGTAAGTAGTTCTAAATGACCCCTAAGTACGTATTTCTAAATTACCTCTAGGTACGTACTTCCAAATGACATCTAAGTAAGTGGTTCTAAATTACCTCTAAGTACGTGGTTCTAAATGTCCTCTAAGTACGTGGTTCTAAATGACCTCTAAATACGTAGTTCTAAATGACCTCTAAGTACGTAGTTCTAAATGACCTCTATGTACGTGGTTCTAAAGGACCACTAAGTACGTAGTTCTAAATGACCTCTAAAAAGTTGGTTCTAAATGACCTCTAAGTACGTGGTTCTAAATATCTTCTAAGTACGTAGTTCTAAATGACCTCTAAGTACTTGGTTCTAAATGACCTCTAAGTACTTGGTTCTAAATGACCTCTAAGTACGTGGTTCTAAATGTCCTCTAAGTACGTGGTTCTAAAAGACCTCATATACGTAGTTCTAAATGACCTCTAAGTACGTGGGTTCTAAATGACCCCTAAGTTCGTAGTTCTAAATGACCTCTAAATACGTAGCTCTAAATGACCTCTAAGTACGTAGTTCTAAATGACCTCTATGTACGTGGTTCTATATGACCTCTAAGTACGTAGGTTCTAAATGACATTTGAGTACGTGGTTCTAAATGACCTCTAAGTACGTAGTTCTAAATGACCGCTAAGTTGTTGGTTCGAATTGACCTCTAAGTCCGTGGTTCTAAATGACATCTAAGTACGTAGTTCTAAATGACCTCTAAATAGTTGGTTCTAAATGACCTCTAAGTACGTGGTTCTAAATATCTTCTAAGTACGTAGTTCTAAATGACGTCTAAGTACGTAGTTCTCAATACCTCTAGATACGTAGTTCCAAATGACCTCTAAGTAAGTGGTTCTAAATGACCTCTAAGTACGTGGTCCTAAATGACCTCTAGGTACGTAGTTCTAAATGACCTCTAAGTAAGTAGTTCTAAATGACCTTTAAGTATGTGGTTCTAAATGACCTCTAAGTACAAGGTTCTAAATGACCTCAAGGTACGTAGTTCCAAATGACCTCCAAGTAAGTGGTTCTAAATGACGTCTAAGTACGTGGTTCTAAATGACCTATAAGTGCGTAGTTCTAAATGACCTCTAAGTACGAAGTCCTAAATGACCTCTAAGAACGTAGTTCTATATTACCTCTAAGTACGTAGTTCTAAATGACCTCTAAGTACGTAGTTCTAATTGACCTCTGGGTACGTAGTTCTAAATGACCTCAAAGTAAGTAGTTCTAAATGACCTCTAAGTATGTGGTTCTAAATGACCTCTAAGTAAGTGGTTCTAAATGACCTCTAAGTACGTAGTTCTATATGATCTCTTAGTACGTGGTTCTAAATGACCTCTAAGTACGTGGGTTCTTCTAAATGACTTCTAAGTACGTGGTTCAAAATGTCCTCTAAGTACGTGCTTCTAAATGACCTCTAAGTAAGTAGTTCTAAATGACCCCAAAGTACGTAGTTCTAAATGACCTCTAGGTACGTACTTCCAAATGACATCTAAGTAAGTGGTTCTAAATGACCTCTAAGTACGAGGTTCTATATGACCTCTAAGTACGTGGTTACTAAATGACCTCTAAGTACACGGGTTCTAAATGACCCCTAAGTTCGTAGTTCTAAATGACCTCTAAGTACGTGGTTCTAAATGACCTCTAAGTAAGTAGTTCTAAATGACTCCAAAGTACGTAGTTCTAAATGACCTCTAAGTACGTGGTTCTATATGACCTCTTAGTACGTGGTTCTAAATGACCTCTAAGTAAGTAGTTCTAAATGACTCCAAAGTACGTAGTTCTAAATGACCTCTAAGTACGTGGTTCTATATGACCTCTTAGTACGTGGTTCTAAATGACCTCTAAGTACGTGGGTTCTTCTAATGACTTCTAAGTACGTGGTTCTAAATGTCCTCTAAGTACGTGGTTCTAAATGACCTTATATACGTAGTGCTAAATAACCTCTAAGTACGTGGTTCTAAATCACCTCTAAGTACGTCTTCTAAATGACCTCTAAGTACGTGGTTCTGAATGACCTCTAAGTTCGTGGGTTCTAAATGACCTCTTAGAACGTAGTTCTAACTGACCTCTAATTACATGGTTCTAACTATCCTCTAAGTATGTGGTTCTAAATGACCTCTAAGTACGTGGTTCTAAATGACCTCTAAATACTTAGTTTAAATGCCCTCTAAGTACGTGGTTCTAAATGTCCTCTAAGTACGTAGTTCTAAATGACCTCATATACGTAGTTCTAAATGACCTCTAAGTACGTGGTTCTAAATGACCTCTAACTACGTGGTTCTAAATGACCTCTAAGTACGTGCTTCTAAATGACCTCTAAGTAAGTAGTTCTAAATGACCCCTAAGTACGTAGTTCTAAATGACCTCTAAGTACGTACTTCCAAATGACTTGTAAGTAAGTGGTTCTAAATGACCTCTAAGTACGTGGTTCTAAATGTCCTCTAAGTACGTGGTTCTAAAAGACCTCATATACGTAGTTCTAAATGACCTCTAAGTACGTAGGTTCTAAATGACCCCTAAGTTCGTAGTTTTAAATGACCTCTAAATACGTAGCTCTAAATGACCTCTAAGTACGTAGTTCTAAATGACCTCTATTTACGTGGTTCTATATGACCTCTAAATACGTGGGCTCTAAATGACATCAGAGTACGTGGTTCTAAATATCTTCTAAGTACGTAGTTCTAAATGACGTCTAAGTACGTAGTTCTAAATACCTCTAGATACGTAGTTCCAAATGACCTCTAAGTAAGTGGTTCTAAATGACCTCTAAGTACGTGGTCCTAAATGACCTCTAGGTACGTAGTTCTAAATGACATCTAAGTAAGTAGTTCTAAATGACCTCTAAGTATGTGGTTCTAAATGACCTCTAAGTACGTAGTTCTAAATGACCTCTAAGTACGAAGTCCTAAATGACCTCTAAGAACGTAGTTCTATAACACCTCTAAGTACGTAGTTCTAAATGACCCCTAAGTTCGTAGTTCTAAATGACCTCTAAGTACGAGGTTCTAAATGACCTCTAAGTACGTGGTTCTAAATGACCTCTAAGTACTTGGTTCTAAATGACATCTAAGTCAGTAGTTCTAAATGACACCTAAGTACGTGGTTCTAAATGTCCTCTAAGTACGTGGTTCTAAATGACCTCATATACGTAGTTCTAAATGACCTCTAAGTACGTGGTTCTAAATGACCTCTAACTACGTGGTTCTAAATGACCTCTAAGTACGTGCTTCTAAATGACCTCTAGGTACGTACTTCCAAATGACATCTAAGTAAGTGGTTCTAAATGACCTCTAAGTACGTTGTTCTAGATGACCTCTAACTACGTGGTTCTAAATGACCTCTATGTACGTGCTTCTAAATGACCTCTAAGTACGTTGTACTAAATGACCATAAGTACGTGGAATAAAATGACCTTAAAGTACGTAGTTCTAAATGACCTCTAAGTACGTGGTTCTAAATGACCTCTAAGTACGTAGTTCTAATTGACCTCTAGGTACGTAGTTCTAAATGACCTCAAAGTAAGTAGTTCCAAATGACCTCTAAGTATGTGGTTCTAAATGACCTCTAAGTAAGTGGTTCTAAATGACCTCTAAGTACGTGGTTCTATATGATCTCTTAGTACGTGGTTCTAAATGACCTCTAAGTACGTGGGTTCTTCTAATTGACTTCTAAGTACGTGGTTCAAAATGTCCTCTATGTACGTGGTTCTAAATGACCTTATATACGTAGTGCTAAATAACCTCTTAGTACGTGGTTCTAAATGACCTCTAGGTACGTGGTTCTAAATGACAACTAAGTACGTGCTTCTAAATGACCTCTAAGTAAGTAGTTCTAAATGACCTCTAAGTACGAAGTCCTAAATGACCTCTAAGAACGTAGTTCTAGATTACCTCTAAGTACGTAGTTCTAAATGACCTATAAGTACGAAGTCCTAAATGACCTCTAAGAATGTAGTTCTATATTACCTCTAAGTACGTAGTTCTAAATTACCTCTAGGTACGTAGTTCTAATTGACCTCTAGGTACGTAGTTCTAAATGACCTCAAAGTAAGTAGTTCTAAATGACCTCTAAGTAAGTGGTTCTAAATGACCTCTAAGTAAGTGGTTCTAAATGACCTCTAAGTACGTGGTTCTAAATGACCTCTAAGTAGGTGGTTCTAAATGACCTCTAAGTACGTGCTTCTAAATGACCTCTAAGTAAGTAGTTCTAAATGACCCCTAAGTACGTATTTCTAAATTACCTCTAGGTACGTACTTCCAAATGACATCTAAGTAAGTGGTTCTAAATTACCTCTAAGTACGTGGTTCTAAATGTCCTCTAAGTACGTGGTTCTAAATGACCTCTAAATACGTAGTTCTAAATGACCTCTAAGTACGTAGTTCTAAATGACCTCTATGTACGTGGTTCTAAAGGACCACTAAGTACGTAGGTCTAAATGACCTCTAAAAAGTTGGTTCTAAATGACCTCTAAGTACGTGGTTCTAAATATCTTCTAAGTACGTAGTTCTAAATGACCTCTAAGTACTTGGTTCTAAATAACCTCTAAGTACTTGGTTCTAAATGACCTCTAAGTACGTGGTTCTAAATGACCTCTAAGTACGTGGTTCCAAATGACCTCTAACTACGTGGTTCTAAATGACCTCTAAGTACGTGCTTCTAAATGACCTCTAAGTACGTGCTTCTAAATGACCTCTAAGTAAGTAGTTCTAAATGACCACTAAGTACGTAGTTCTAAATGACCTCTAGGTACGTACTTCCAAATGACTTCTAAGTAAGTGGTTCTAAATGACCTCTAAGTACGTGGTTCTAAATGTCCTCTAATCACGTGGTTCTAAAAGACCTCATATACGTAGTTCAAATGCCCTCTAAGTACGTGAATCTAAATGACCTCTAAGTACTTGGTTCTAAATGACCTCTAAGTAAGTAGTTCTAAATGACCTTTAAGTATGTGTTTCTAAATGACCTCAAGGTACGTAGTTCCAAATGACCTCCAAGTAAGTGGTTCTAAATGACGTCTAAGTGCGTGGTTCTAAATGACCTATAAGTACGTAGTTCTAAATGACCTCTAAGTACGAAGTCCTAAATGACCTCTAAGAACGTAGTTCTATATTACCTCTAAGTACGTAGTTCTAAATGACCTCTAAGTACGTAGTTCTAATTGACCTCTAGGTACGTAGTTCTAAATGACCTCAAAGTAAGTAGTTCCAAATGACCTCTAAGTACGTGGTTCTAAATGACCTCTAAGTACGTGGGTTCTTCTAATTGACTTCTAAGTACGTGGTTCAAAATGTCCTCTATGTACGTGGTTCTAAATGACCTTATATACGTAGTGCTAAATAACCTCTTAGTACGTGGTTCTAAATGACCTCTAGGTACGTGGTTCTAAATGACAACTAAGTACGTGCTTCTAAATGACCTCTAAGTAAGTAGTTCTAAATGACCTCTAAGTACGAAGTCCTAAATGACCTCTAAGAACGTAGTTCTAGATTACCTCTAAGTACGTAGTTCTAAATGACCTATAAGTACGAAGTCCTAAATGACCTCTAAGAATGTAGTTCTATATTACCTCTAAGTACGTAGTTCTAAATTACCTCTAGGTACGTAGTTCTAATTGACCTCTAGGTACGTAGTTCTAAATGACCTCAAAGTAAGTAGTTCTAAATGACCTCTAAGTAAGTGGTTCTAAATGACCTCTAAGTAAGTGGTTCTAAATGACCTCTAAGTACGTGGTTCTAAATGACCTCTAAGTAGGTGGTTCTAAATGACCTCTAAGTACGTGCTTCTAAATGACCTCTAAGTAAGTAGTTCTAAATGACCCCTAAGTACGTATTTCTAAATTACCTCTAGGTACGTACTTCCAAATGACATCTAAGTAAGTGGTTCTAAATTACCTCTAAGTACGTGGTTCTAAATGTCCTCTAAGTACGTGGTTCTAAATGACCTCTAAATACGTAGTTCTAAATGACCTCTAAGTACGTAGTTCTAAATGACCTCTATGTACGTGGTTCTAAAGGACCACTAAGTACGTAGGTCTAAATGACCTCTAAAAAGTTGGTTCTAAATGACCTCTAAGTACGTGGTTCTAAATATCTTCTAAGTACGTAGTTCTAAATGACCTCTAAGTACTTGGTTCTAAATAACCTCTAAGTACTTGGTTGTAAATGACCTCTAAGTACGTGGTTCTAAATGACCTCTAAGTACGTGGTTCCAAATGACCTCTAACTACGTGGTTCTAAATGACCTCTAAGTACGTGCTTCTAAATGACCTCTAAGTACGTGCTTCTAAATGACCTCTAAGTAAGTAGTTCTAAATGACCACTAAGTACGTAGTTCTAAATGACCTCTAGGTACGTACTTCCAAATGACTTCTAAGTAAGTGGTTCTAAATGACCTCTAAGTACGTGGTTCTAAATGTCCTCTAATCACGTGGTTCTAAAAGACCTCATATACGTAGTTCAAATGCCCTCTAAGTACGTGAATCTAAATGACCTCTAAGTACTTGGTTCTAAATGACCTCTAAGTAAGTAGTTCTAAATGACCTTTAAGTATGTGTTTCTAAATGACCTCAAGGTACGTAGTTCCAAATGACCTCCAAGTAAGTGGTTCTAAATGACGTCTAAGTGCGTGGTTCTAAATGACCTATAAGTACGTAGTTCTAAATGACCTCTAAGTACGAAGTCCTAAATGACCTCTAAGAACGTAGTTCTATATTACCTCTAAGTACGTAGTTCTAAATGACCTCTAAGTACGTAGTTCTAATTGACCTCTAGGTACGTAGTTCTAAATGACCTCAAAGTAAGTAGTTCCAAATGACCTCTAAGTATGTGGTTCTAAATGACCTCTAAGTAAGTGGTTCTAAATGACCTCTAAGTACGTGGTTCTATATGATCTCTTAGTACGTGGTTCTAAATGACCTCTAAGTACGTGGGTTCTTCTAATTGACTTCTAAGTACGTGGTTCAAAATGTCCTCTATGTACGTGGTTCTAAATGACCTTATATACGTAGTGCTAAATAACCTCTTAGTACGTGGTTCTAAATGACCTCTAGGTACGTGGTTCTAAATGACAACTAAGTACGTGCTTCTAAATGACCTCTAAGTAAGTAGTTCTAAATGACCTCTAAGTACGAAGTCCTAAATGACCTCTAAGAACGTAGTTCTAGATTACCTCTAAGTACGTAGTTCTAAATGACCTATAAGTACGTAGTTCTAATTGACCTTTAGGTACGTAGTTCTAAATGACCTCAAAGTAAGTGGTTCTAAATGACCTCTAAGTACGAAGTCCTAAATGACCTCTAAGAACGTAGTTCTATATTACCTCTATGTACGTAGTTCTAAATGACCTCTAAGTACGTAGTTCTAATTGACCTCTAGGTAGGTAGATCTAAATGACTTCAAAGTAAGTAGTTCTAATTGACCTCTAAGTATGTGGTTCTAAATGACCTCTAAGTAAGTGGTTCTAAATGACCTCTAAGTACGTGGTTCTAAATGACCTCTAAGTAGGTGGTTCTAAATGACCTCTAAGTACGTGCTTCTAAATGACCTCTAAGTAAGTAGTTCTAAATGACCCCTAAGTACGTATTTCTAAATGACCTCTAGGTACGTACTTCCAAATGACATCTAAGTAAGTGGTTCTAAATTACCTCTAAGTACGTGGTTCTAAATGTCCTCTAAGTACGTGGTTCTAAATTACCTCTAAATACGTAGTTCTAAATGACCTCTAAGTACGTAGTTCTAAATGACCTCTATGTACGTGGTTCTAAAGGACCTCTAAGTACGTAGTTCTAAATGACCTCTAAATAGTTGGTTCTAAATGACCTCTAAGTACGTGGTTCTAAATATCTTCTAAGTACGTAGTTCTAAATGACGTCTAAGTACGTAGTTCTCAATACCTCTAGATACGTAGTTCCAAATGACCTCTAAGTAAGTGGTTCTAAATGACCCCTAAGTACGTGGTCCTTAATGACCTCTAGGTACGTAGTTCTAAATGACCTCTAAGTAAGTAGTTCTAAATGACCTTTAAGTATGTGGTTCTGAATGACCTCTAAGTACAAGGTTCTAAATGACCTCAAGGTACGTAGTTCCAAATGACCTCTAAGTGAGTGGTTCTAAATGACGTCTAAGTACGTGGTTCTAAATGCCCTCTAAGTACGTGGTTCTAAATGTCCTCTAAGTACGTGGTTCTAAATGACCTCATATACGTAGTTCTAAAAGACCTCTAAGTACGTGGTTCTAAATGACCTCTAACTACGTGGTTCTAAATGACCTCTAAGTACGTGCTTCTAAATGACCTCTAAGTAAGTAGTTCTAAATGACCCCTAAGTACGTAGTTCTAAATGACCTCTAAGTACGTACTTCCAAATGACTTGTAAGTAAGTGGTTCTAAATGACCTCTAAGTACGTGGTTCTAAATGTCCTCTAAGTACGTGGTTCTAAAAGACCTCATATACGTAGTTCTAAATGACCTCTAAGTACGTAGGTTCTAAATGACCCCTAAGTTCGTAGTTTTAAATGACCTCTAAATACGTAGCTCTAAATGACCTCTAAGTACGTAGTTCTAAATGACCTCTATTTACGTGGTTCTATATGACCTCTAAATACGTGGGCTCTAAATGACATCAGAGTACGTGGTTCTAAATATCTTCTAAGTACGTAGTTCTAAATGACGTCTAAGTACGTAGTTCTAAATACCTCTAGATACGTAGTTCCAAATGACCTCTAAGTAAGTGGTTCTAAATGACCTCTAAGTACGTGGTCCTAAATGACCTCTAGGTACGTAGTTCTAAATGACATCTAAGTAAGTAGTTCTAAATGACCTCTAAGTATGTGGTTCTAAATGACCTCTAAGTACGTAGTTCTAAATGACCTCTAAGTACGAAGTCCTAAATGACCTCTAAGAACGTAGTTCTATAACACCTCTAAGTACGTAGTTCTAAATGACCCCTAAGTTCGTAGTTCTAAATGACCTCTAAGTACGAGGTTCTAAATGACCTCTAAGTACGTGGTTCTAAATGACCTCTAAGTACTTGGTTCTAAATGACATCTAAGTCAGTAGTTCTAAATGACACCTAAGTACGTGGTTCTAAATGTCCTCTAAGTACGTGGTTCTAAATGACCTCATATACGTAGTTCTAAATGACCTCTAAGTACGTGGTTCTAAATGACCTCTAACTACGTGGTTCTAAATGACCTCTAAGTACGTGCTTCTAAATGACCTCTAGGTACGTACTTCCAAATGACATCTAAGTAAGTGGTTCTAAATGACCTCTAAGTACGTTGTTCTAGATGACCTCTAACTACGTGGTTCTAAATGACCTCTATGTACGTGCTTCTAAATGACCTCTAAGTACGTTGTACTAAATGACCATAAGTACGTGGAATAAAATGACCTTAAAGTACGTAGTTCTAAATGACCTCTAAGTACGTGGTTCTAAATGACCTCTAAGTACGTAGTTCTAATTGACCTCTAGGTACGTAGTTCTAAATGACCTCAAAGTAAGTAGTTCCAAATGACCTCTAAGTATGTGGTTCTAAATGACCTCTAAGTAAGTGGTTGTAAATGACCTCTAAGTACGTGGTTCTATATGATCTCTTAGTACGTGGTTCTAAATGACCTCTAAGTACGTGGGTTCTTCTAATTGACTTCTAAGTACGTGGTTCAAAATGTCCTCTATGTACGTGGTTCTAAATGACCTTATATACGTAGTGCTAAATAACCTCTTAGTACGTGGTTCTAAATGACCTCTAGGTACGTGGTTCTAAATGACAACTAAGTACGTGCTTCTAAATGACCTCTAAGTAAGTAGTTCTAAATGACCTCTAAGTACGAAGTCCTAAATGACCTCTAAGAACGTAGTTCTAGATTACCTCTAAGTACGTAGTTCTAAATGACCTATAAGTACGAAGTCCTAAATGACCTCTAAGAATGTAGTTCTATATTACCTCTAAGTACGTAGTTCTAAATTACCTCTAGGTACGTAGTTCTAATTGACCTCTAGGTACGTAGTTCTAAATGACCTCAAAGTAAGTAGTTCTAAATGACCTCTAAGTAAGTGGTTCTAAATGACCTCTAAGTAAGTGGTTCTAAATGACCTCTAAGTACGTGGTTCTAAATGACCTCTAAGTAGGTGGTTCTAAATGACCTCTAAGTACGTGCTTCTAAATGACCTCTAAGTAAGTAGTTCTAAATGACCCCTAAGTACGTATTTCTAAATTACCTCTAGGTACGTACTTCCAAATGACATCTAAGTAAGTGGTTCTAAATTACCTCTAAGTACGTGGTTCTAAATGTCCTCTAAGTACGTGGTTCTAAATGACCTCTAAATACGTAGTTCTAGATGACCTCTAAGTACGTAGTTCTAAATGACCTCTATGTACGTGGTTCTAAAGGACCACTAAGTACGTAGGTCTAAATGACCTCTAAAAAGTTGGTTCTAAATGACCTCTAAGTACGTGGTTCTAAATATCTTCTAAGTACGTAGTTCTAAATGACCTCTAAGTACTTGGTTCTAAATAACCTCTAAGTACTTGGTTCTAAATGACCTCTAAGTACGTGGTTCTAAATGACCTCTAAGTACGTGGTTCCAAATGACCTCTAACTACGTGGTTCTAAATGACCTCTAAGTACGTGCTTCTAAATGACCTCTAAGTACGTGCTTCTAAATGACCTCTAAGTAAGTAGTTCTAAATGACCACTAAGTACGTAGTTCTAAATGACCTCTAGGTACGTACTTCCAAATGACTTCTAAGTAAGTGGTTCTAAATGACCTCTAAGTACGTGGTTCTAAATGTCCTCTAATCACGTGGTTCTAAAAGACCTCATATACGTAGTTCAAATGCCCTCTAAGTACGTGAATCTAAATGACCTCTAAGTACTTGGTTCTAAATGACCTCTAAGTAAGTAGTTCTAAATGACCTTTAAGTATGTGGTTCTAAATGACCTCAAGGTACGTAGTTCCAAATGACCTCCAAGTAAGTGGTTCTAAATGACGTCTAAGTGCGTGGTTCTAAATGACCTATAAGTACGTAGTTCTAAATGACCTCTAAGTACGAAGTCCTAAATGACCTCTAAGAACGTAGTTCTATATTACCTCTAAGTACGTAGTTCTAAATGACCTCTAAGTACGTAGTTCTAATTGACCTCTAGGTACGTAGTTCTAAATGACCTCAAAGTAAGTAGTTCCAAATGACCTCAAAGTATGTGGTTCTAAATGACATCTAAGTAAGTGGTTCTAAATGACCTCTAAGTACGTGGTTCTATATGATCTCTTAGTACGTGGTTCTAAATGACCTCTAAGTACGTGGGTTCTTCTAATTGACTTCTAAGTACGTGGTTCAAAATGTCCTCTATGTACGTGGTTCTAAATGACCTTATATACGTAGTGCTAAATAACCTCTTAGTACGTGGTTCTAAATGACCTCTAGGTACGTGGTTCTAAATGACAACTAAGTACGTGCTTCTAAATGACCTCTAAGTAAGTAGTTCTAAATGACCTCTAAGTACGAAGTCCTAAATGACCTCTAAGAACGTAGTTCTAGATTACCTCTAAGTACGTAGTTCTAAATGACCTATAAGTACGTAGTTCTAATTGACCTTTAGGTACGTAGTTCTAAATGACCTCAAAGTAAGTAGTTCTAAATGACCTCTAAGTACGAAGTCCTAAATGACCTCTAAGAACGTAGTTCTATATTACCTCTATGTACGTAGTTCTAAATGACCTCTAAGTACGTAGTTCTAATTGACCTCTAGGTAGGTAGATCTAAATGACTTCAAAGTAAGTAGTTCTAATTGACCTCTAAGTATGTGGTTCTAAATGACCTCTAAGTAAGTGGTTCTAAATGACCTCTAAGTACGTGGTTCTAAATGACCTCTAAGTAGGTGGTTCTAAATGACCTCTAAGTACGTGCTTCTAAATGACCTCTAAGTAAGTAGTTCTAAATGACCCCTAAGTACGTATTTCTAAATGACCTCTAGGTACGTACTTCCAAATGACATCTAAGTAAGTGGTTCTAAATTACCTCTAAGTACGTGGTTCTAAATGTCCTCTAAGTACGTGGTTCTAAATTACCTCTAAATACGTAGTTCTAAATGACCTCTAAGTACGTAGTTCTAAACGACCTCTATGTACGTGGTTCTAAAGGACCTCTAAGTACGTAGTTCTAAATGACCTCTAAATAGTTGGTTCTAAATGACCTCTAAGTACGTGGTTCTAAATATCTTCTAAGTACGTAGTTCTAAATGACGTCTAAGTACGTAGTTCTCAATACCTCTAGATACGTAGTTCCAAATGACCTCTAAGTAAGTGGTTCTAAATGACCCCTAAGTACGTGGTCCTTAATGACCTCTAGGTACGTAGTTCTAAATGACCTCTAAGTAAGTAGTTCTAAATGACCTTTAAGTATGTGGTTCTGAATGACCTCTAAGTACAAGGTTCTAAATGACCTCAAGGTACGTAGTTCCAAATGACCTCTAAGTGAGTGGTTCTAAATGACGTCTAAGTACGTGGTTCTAAATGACCTATAAGTGCGTAGTTCTAAATGACCTCTAAGTACGAAGTCCTAAATAACCTCTAAGAACGTAGTTCTATATTACCTCTAAGTACGTAGTTCTAAATGACCTCTAAGTACGTAGTTCTAATTGACCTCTAGGTACGTAGTTCTAAATGACCTCAAAGTAAGTAGTTCTAAATGACCTCTAAGTATGTGGTTCTAAATGACCTCTGAGTAAGTGGTTCTAAATGACCTCTAAGTACGTGGTTCTATATGATCTCTTAGTACGTGGTTCTAAATGACCTCTAAGTTCGTAGGTTCTTCTAAATGACTTCGAAGTACGTGGTTCAAAATGTCCTCCATGTACGTGGTTCTAAATGACAACTAAGTACGTGCTTCTAAATGACCTCTAAGTAAGTAGTTCTAAATGACCTTTAAGTACGAAGTCCTAAATGACCTCTAAGAACGTAGTTCTATATTACCTCTAAGTACGTAGTTCTAAATGACCTCTAAGTACGTAATTCTAATTGACCTCTAGGTACGTAGTTCTAAATGAACTCAAAGTAAGTAGTTCTAAATGACCTCTAAGTACGAAGTCCTAAATGACCTCTAAGAATGTAGTTCTATATTACCTCTAAGTACGTAGTTCTAAATTACCTCTAGGTACGTAGTTCTAATTGACCTCTAGGTACGTAGTTCTAAATGACCTCAAAGTAAGTAGTTCTAAATGACCTCTAAGTAAGTGGTTCTAAATGACCTCTAAGTAAGTGGTTCTAAATGACCTCTAAGTACGTGGTTCTAAATGACCTCTAAGTAGGTGGTTCTAAATGACCTCTAAGTACGTGCTTCTAAATGACCTCTAAGTAAGTAGTTCTAAATGACCCCTAAGTACGTATTTCTAAATTACCTCTAGGTACGTACTTCCAAATGACATCTAAGTAAGTGGTTCTAAATTACCTCTAAGTACGTGGTTCTAAATGTCCTCTAAGTACGTGGTTCTAAATGACCTCTAAATACGTAGTTCTAAATGACCTCTAAGTACGTAGTTTAAATGACCTCTATGTACGTGGTTCTAAAGGACCACTAAGTACGTAGGTCTAAATGACCTCTAAAAAGTTGGTTCTAAATGACCTCTAAGTACGTGGTTCTAAATATCTTCTAAGTACGTAGTTCTAAATGACCTCTAAGTACTTGGTTCTAAATAACCTCTAAGTACTTGGTTCTAAATGACCTCTAAGTACGTGGTTCTAAATGACCTCTAAGTACGTGGTTCCAAATGACCTCTAACTACGTGGTTCTAAATGACCTCTAAGTACGTGCTTCTAAATGACCTCTAAGTACGTGCTTCTAAATGACCTCTAAGTAAGTAGTTCTAAATGACCACTAAGTACGTAGTTCTAAATGACCTCTAGGTACGTACTTCCAAATGACTTCTAAGTAAGTGGTTCTAAATGACCTCTAAGTACGTGGTTCTAAATGTCCTCTAATCACGTGGTTCTAAAAGACCTCATATACGTAGTTCAAATGCCCTCTAAGTACGTGAATCTAAATGACCTCTAAGTACTTGGTTCTAAATGACCTCTAAGTAAGTAGTTCTAAATGACCTTTAAGTATGTGGTTCTAAATGACCTCAAGGTACGTAGTTCCAAATGACCTCCAAGTAAGTGGTTCTAAATGACGTCTAAGTGCGTGGTTCTAAATGACCTATAAGTACGTAGTTCTAAATGACCTCTAAGTACGAAGTCCTAAATGACCTCTAAGAACGTAGTTCTATATTACCTCTAAGTACGTAGTTCTAAATGACCTCTAAGTACGTAGTTCTAATTGACCTCTAGGTACGTAGTTCTAAATGACCTCAAAGTAAGTAGTTCCAAATGACCTCTAAGTATGTGGTTCTAAATGACCTCTAAGTAAGTGGTTCTAAATGACCTCTAAGTACGTGGTTCTATATGATCTCTTAGTACGTGGTTCTAAATGACCTCTAAGTACGTGGGTTCTTCTAATTGACTTCTAAGTACGTGGTTCAAAATGTCCTCTATGTACGTGGTTCTAAATGACCTTATATACGTAGTGCTAAATAACCTCTTAGTACGTGGTTCTAAATGACCTCTAGGTACGTGGTTCTAAATGACAACTAAGTACGTGCTTCTAAATGACCTCTAAGTAAGTAGTTCTAAATGACCTCTAAGTACGAAGTCCTAAATGACCTCTAAGAACGTAGTTCTAGATTACCTCTAAGTACGTAGTTCTAAATGACCTATAAGTACGTAGTTCTAATTGACCTTTAGGTACGTAGTTCTAAATGACCTCAAAGTAAGTAGTTCTAAATGACCTCTAAGTACGAAGTCCTAAATGACCTCTAAGAACGTAGTTCTATATTACCTCTATGTACGTAGTTCTAAATGACCTCTAAGTACGTAGTTCTAATTGACCTCTAGGTAGGTAGATCTAAATGACTTCAAAGTAAGTAGTTCTAATTGACCTCTAAGTATGTGGTTCTAAATGACCTCTAAGTAAGTGGTTCTAAATGACCTCTAAGTACGTGGTTCTAAATGACCTCTAAGTAGGTGGTTCTAAATGACCTCTAAGTACGTGCTTCTAAATGACCTCTAAGTAAGTAGTTCTAAATTACCCCTAAGTACGTATTTCTAAATGACCTCTAGGTACGTACTTCCAAAGGACATCTAAGTAAGTGGTTCTAAATTACCTCTAAGTACGTGGTTCTAAATGTCCTCTAAGTACGTGGTTCTAAATTACCTCTAAATACGTAGTTCTAAATGACCTCTAAGTACGTAGTTCTAAATGACCTCTATGTACGTGGTTCTAAAGGACCTCTAAGTACGTAGTTCTAAATGACCTCTAAATAGTTGGTTCTAAATGACCTCTAAGTACGTGGTTCTAAATATCTTCTAAGTACGTAGTTCTAAATGACGTCTAAGTACGTAGTTCTCAATACCTCTAGATACGTAGTTCCAAATGACCTCTAAGTAAGTGGTTCTAAATGACCCCTAAGTACGTGGTCCTTAATGACCTCTAGGTACGTAGTTCTAAATGACCTCTAAGTAAGTAGTTCTAAATGACCTTTAAGTATGTGGTTCTAAATGACCTCTAAGTACAAGGTTCTAAATGACCTCAAGGTACGTAGTTCCAAATGACCTCTAAGTGAGTGGTTCTAAATGACGTCTAAGTACGTGGTTCTAAATGACCTATAAGTGCGTAGTTCTAAATGACCTCTAAGTACGAAGTCCTAAATAACCTCTAAGAACGTAGTTCTATATTACCTCTAAGTACGTAGTTCTAAATGACCTCTAAGTACGTAGTTCTAATTGACCTCTAGGTACGTAGTTCTAAATGACCTCAAAGTAAGTAGTTCTAAATGACCTCTAAGTACGTGGTTCTATATGATCTCTTAGTACGTGGTTCTAAATGACCTCTAAGTTCGTAGGTTCTTCTAAATGACTTCGAAGTACGTGGTTCAAAATGTCCTCCATGTACGTGGTTCTAAATGACAACTAAGTACGTGCTTCTAAATGACCTCTAAGTAAGTAGTTCTAAATGACATTTAAGTACGAAGTCCTAAATGACCTCTAAGAACGTAGTTCTATATTACCTCTAAGTACGTAGTTCTAAATGACCTCTAAGTACGTAATTCTAATTGACCTCTAGGTACGTAGTTCTAAATGAACTCAAAGTAAGTAGTTCTAAATGACCTCTAAGTACGAAGTCCTAAATGACCTCTAAGAATGTAGTTCTATATTACCTCTAAGTACGTAGTTCTAAATTACCTCTAGGTACGTAGTTCTAATTGACCTCTAGGTACGTAGTTCTAAATGACCTCAAAGTAAGTAGTTCTAAATGACCTCTAAGTAAGTGGTTCTAAATGACCTCTAAGTAAGTGGTTCTAAATGACCTCTAAGTACGTGGTTCTAAATGACCTCTAAGTAGGTGGTTCTAAATGACCTCTAAGTACGTGCTTCTAAATGACCTTTAAGTAAGTAGTTCTAAATGACCCCTAAGTACGTATTTCTAAATTACCTCTAGGTACGTACTTCCAAATGACATCTAAGTAAGTGGTTCTAAATTACCTCTAAGTACGTGGTTCTAAATGTCCTCTAAGTACGTGGTTCTAAATGACCTCTAAATACGTAGTTCTAAATGACCTCTAAGTACGTAGTTCTAAATGACCTCTGTGTACGTTGTTCTAAAGGACCACTAAGTACGTAGGTCTAAATGACCTCTAAAAAGTTGGTTCTAAATGACCTCTAAGTAAGTGGTTCTAAATATCTTCTAAGTACGTAGTTCTAAATGACCTCTAAGTACTTGGTTCTAAATGACCTCTAAGTACTTGGTTCTAAATGACCTCTAAGTACGTGGTTCTAAATGACCTCTAAGTACGTGGTTCCAAATGACCTCTAACTACGTGGTTCTAAATGACCTCTAAGTACGTGCTTCTAAATGACCTCTAAGTAAGTAGTTCTAAATGACCACTAAGTACGTAGTTCTAAATGACCTCTAGGTACGTACTTCCAAATGACTTCTAAGTAAGTGGTTCTAAATGACCTCTAAGTACGTGGTTCTAAATGTCCTCTAATCACGTGGTTCTAAAAGACCTCATATACGTAGTTCTAAATGACCTGTAAGTACGTGGGTTCTAAATGACCCCTAAGTTCGTAGTTCTAAATGACCTCTAAATACGTAGCTCTAAATGACCTCTAAGTACGTAGTTCTAAATGACCTCTATGTACGTGGTTCTATATGACCTCTAAGTACGTGGGTTCTAAATGACATTTGAGTACGTGGTTCTAAATGACCTCTAAGTACGTAGTTCTAAATGACCGCTAAGTTGTTGGTTCGAATTGACCTCTAAGTCCGTGGTTCTAAATGACATCTAAGTACGTAGTTCTAAATGACCTCTAAATAGTTGGTTCTAAGTGACCTCTAAGTACGTGGTTCTAAATATCTTCTAAGTACGTAGTTCTAAATGACGTCTAAGTACGTAGTTCTCAATACCTCTAGATACGTAGTTCCAAATGACCTCTAAGTAAGTGGTTCTAAATGACCTCTAAGTACGTGGTCCTAAATGACCTCTAGGTACGTAGTTCTAAATGACCTCTAAGTAAGTAGTTCTAAATGACCTTTAAGTATGTGGTTCTAAATGACCTCTAAGTACAAGGTTCTAAATGACCTCAAGGTACGTAGTTCCAAATGACCTCCAAGTAAGTGGTTCTAAATGACGTCTAAGTACGTGGTTCTAAATGACCTATAAGTGCGTAGTTCTAAATGACCTCTAAGTACGAAGTCCTAAATGACCTCTAAGAACGTAGTTCTATATTACCTCTAAGTACGTAGTTCTAAATGACCTCTAAGTACGTAGTTCTAATTGACCTCTGGGTACGTAGTTCTAAATGACCTCAAAGTAAGTAGTTCTAAATGACCTCTAAGCATGTGGTTCTAAATGACCTCTAAGTAAGTGGTTCTAAATGACCTCTAAGTACGTAGTTCTATATGATCTCTTAGTACGTGGTTCTAAATGACCTCTAAGTACGTGGGTTCTTCTAAATGACTTCTAAGTACGTGGTTCAAAATGTCCTCTAAGTACGTGCTTCTAAATGACCTCTAAGTAAGTAGTTCTAAATGACCCCAAAGTACGTAGTTCTAAATGACCTCTAGGTACGTACTTCCAAATGACATCTAAGAAGTTGGTTCTAAATAACCTCTAAGAACGTGGTTTCTAAATGACCTCTAAGTACGTGGGTTCTAAACGACCTCTAAGTGTTTGGTTCTAAATGTAATCTAAGTACGTTGGTTCTAAATGACCTCTAAGTACGTGGTTCTAAATATCTTCTAAGTACTGGGTTCTAAATGACCTCTAAGTACTGGGTTCTAAATGACCTCTAAGTACGTGGTTCTAAATGACCTCTAAGTACGTGGTTCTAAATGACCTCTAAGTACGTGAATCTAAATGACCTCTAAGTACTTGGTTCTAAATGACCTCTAAGTAAGTAGTTCTAAATGACCCCTAAGTACGTAGTACTAAATGACCTCTAAGTACGTAGTTCTAAATGACCTCTAAGTACGTAGTTATAAATGACCTCTAAGTACGTGGGTTCTAAATTACCTTTAAGTACGTGCTTCTAAATGACCTCTAAGTAAGTAGTTCTAAATGACCTCTAAGTACGAAGTCCTAAATGACCTCTAAGAACGTAGTTCTAGATTACCTCTAAGTACGTAGTTCTAAATGACCTATAAGTACGTAGTTCTAATTGACCTTTAGGTACGTAGTTCTAAATGACCTCAAAGTAAGTGGTTCTAAATGACCTCTAAGTACGAAGTCCTAAATGACCTCTAAGAACGTAGTTCTATATTACCTCTATGTACGTAGTTCTAAATGACCTCTAAGTACGTAGTTCTAATTGACCTCTAGGTAGGTAGATCTAAATGACTTCAAAGTAAGTAGTTCTAATTGACCTCTAAGTATGTGGTTCTAAATGACCTCTAAGTAAGTGGTTCTAAATGACCTCTAAGTACGTGGTTCTAAATGACCTCTAAGTAGGTGGTTCTAAATGACCTCTAAGTACGTGCTTCTAAATGACCTCTAAGTAAGTAGTTCTAAATGACCCCTAAGTACGTATTTCTAAATGACCTCTAGGTACGTACTTCCAAATGACATCTAAGTAAGTGGTTCTAAATTACCTCTAAGTACGTGGTTCTAAATGTCCTCTAAGTACGTGGTTCTAAATTACCTCTAAATACGTAGTTCTAAATGACCTCTAAGTACGTAGTTCTAAATGACCTCTATGTACGTGGTTCTAAAGGACCTCTAAGTACGTAGTTCTAAATGACCTCTAAATAGTTGGTTCTAAATGACCTCTAAGTACGTGGTTCTAAATATCTTCTAAGTACGTAGTTCTAAATGACGTCTAAGTACGTAGTTCTCAATACCTCTAGATACGTAGTTCCAAATGACCTCTAAGTAAGTGGTTCTAAATGACCCCTAAGTACGTGGTCCTTAATGACCTCTAGGTACGTAGTTCTAAATGACCTCTAAGTAAGTAGTTCTAAATGACCTTTAAGTATGTGGTTCTGAATGACCTCTAAGTACAAGGTTCTAAATGACCTCAAGGTACGTAGTTCCAAATGACCTCTAAGTGAGTGGTTCTAAATGACGTCTAAGTACGTGGTTCTAAATGCCCTCTAAGTACGTGGTTCTAAATGTCCTCTAAGTACGTGGTTCTAAATGACCTCATATACGTAGTTCTAAATGACCTCTAAGTACGTGGTTCTAAATGACCTCTAACTACGTGGTTCTAAATGACCTCTAAGTACGTGCTTCTAAATGACCTCTAAGTAAGTAGTTCTAAATGACCCCTAAGTACGTAGTTCTAAATGACCTCTAAGTACGTACTTCCAAATGACTTGTAAGTAAGTGGTTCTAAATGACCTCTAAGTACGTGGTTCTAAATGTCCTCTAAGTACGTGGTTCTAAAAGACCTCATATACGTAGTTCTAAATGACCTCTAAGTACGTAGGTTCTAAATGACCCCTAAGTTCGTAGTTTTAAATGACCTCTAAATACGTAGCTCTAAATGACCTCTAAGTACGTAGTTCTAAATGACCTCTATTTACGTGGTTCTATATGACCTCTAAATACGTGGGCTCTAAATGACATCAGAGTACGTGGTTCTAAATATCTTCTAAGTACGTAGTTCTAAATGACGTCTAAGTACGTAGTTCTAAATACCTCTAGATACGTAGTTCCAAATGACCTCTAAGTAAGTGGTTCTAAATGACCTCTAAGTACGTGGTCCTAAATGACCTCTAGGTACGTAGTTCTAAATGACATCTAAGTAAGTAGTTCTAAATGACCTCTAAGTATGTGGTTCTAAATGATCTCTAAGTACGTAGTTCTAAATGACCTCTAAGTACGAAGTCCTAAATGACCTCTAAGAACGTAGTTCTATAACACCTCTAAGTACGTAGTTCTAAATGACCCCTAAGTTCGTAGTTCTAAATGACCTCTAAGTACGAGGTTCTAAATGACCTCTAAGTACGTGGTTCTAAATGACCTCTAAGTACTTGGTTCTAAATGACATCTAAGTCAGTAGTTCTAAATGACACCTAAGTACGTGGTTCTAAATGTCCTCTAAGTACGTGGTTCTAAATGACCTCATATACGTAGTTCTAAATGACCTCTAAGTACGTGGTTCTAAATGACCTCTAACTACGTGGTTCTAAATGACCTCTAAGTACGTGCTTCTAAATGACCTCTAGGTACGTACTTCCAAATGACATCTAAGTAAGTGGTTCTAAATGACCTCTAAGTACGTTGTTCTAGATGACCTCTAACTACGTGGTTCTAAATGACCTCTATGTACGTGCTTCTAAATGACCTCTAAGTACGTTGTACTAAATGACCATAAGTACGTGGAATAAAATGACCTTAAAGTACGTAGTTCTAAATGACCTCTAAGTACGTGGTTCTAAATGACCTCTAAGTACGTAGTTCTAATTGACCTCTAGGTACGTAGTTCTAAATGACCTCAAAGTAAGTAGTTCCAAATGACCTCTAAGTATGTGGTTCTAAATGACCTCTAAGTAAGTGGTTCTAAATGACCTCTAAGTACGTGGTTCTATATGATCTCTTAGTACGTGGTTCTAAATGACCTCTAAGTACGTGGGTTCTTCTAATTGACTTCTAAGTACGTGGTTCAAAATGTCCTCTATGTACGTGGTTCTAAATGACCTTATATACGTAGTGCTAAATAACCTCTTAGTACGTGGTTCTAAATGACCTCTAGGTACGTGGTTCTAAATGACAACTAAGTACGTGCTTCTAAATGACCTCTAAGTAAGTAGTTCTAAATGACCTCTAAGTACGAAGTCCTAAATGACCTCTAAGAACGTAGTTCTAGATTACCTCTAAGTACGTAGTTCTAAATGACCTATAAGTACGAAGTCCTAAATGACCTCTAAGAATGTAGTTCTATATTACCTCTAAGTACGTAGTTCTAAATTACCTCTAGGTACGTAGTTCTAATTGACCTCTAGGTACGTAGTTCTAAATGACCTCAAAGTAAGTAGTTCTAAATGACCTCTAAGTAAGTGGTTCTAAATGACCTCTAAGTAAGTGGTTCTAAATGACCTCTAAGTAGGTGGTTCTAAATGACCTCTAAGTACGTGCTTCTAAATGACCTCTAAGTAAGTAGTTCTAAATGACCCCTAAGTACGTATTTCTAAATTACCTCTAGGTACGTACTTCCAAATGACATCTAAGTAAGTGGTTCTAAATTACCTCTAAGTACGTGGTTCTAAATGTCCTCTAAGTACGTGGTTCTAAATGACCTCTAAATACGTAGTTCTAAATGACCTCTAAGTACGTAGTTCTAAATGACCTCTATGTACGTGGTTCTAAAGGACCACTAAGTACGTAGGTCTAAATGACCTCTAAAAAGTTGGTTCTAAATGACCTCTAAGTACGTGGTTCTAAATATCTTCTAAGTACGTAGTTCTAAATGACCTCTAAGTACTTGGTTCTAAATAACCTCTAAGTACTTGGTTCTAAATGACCTCTAAGTACGTGGTTCTAAATGACCTCTAAGTACGTGGTTCCAAATGACCTCTAACTACGTGGTTCTAAATGACCTCTAAGTACGTGCTTCTAAATGACCTCTAAGTACGTGCTTCTAAATGACCTCTAAGTAAGTAGTTCTAAATGACCACTAAGTACGTAGTTCTAAATGACCTCTAGGTACGTACTTCCAAATGACTTCTAAGTAAGTGGTTCTAAATGACCTCTAAGTACGTGGTTCTAAATGTCCTCTAATCACGTGGTTCTAAAAGACCTCATAAACGTAGTTCAAATGCCCTCTAAGTACGTGAATCTAAATGACCTCTAAGTACTTGGTTCTAAATGACCTCTAAGTAAGTAGTTCTAAATGACCTTTAAGTATGTGGTTCTAAATGACCTCAAGGTACGTAGTTCCAAATGACCTCCAAGTAAGTGGTTCTAAATGACGTCTAAGTGCGTGGTTCTAAATGACCTATAAGTACGTAGTTCTAAATGACCTCTAAGTACGAAGTCCTAAATGACCTCTAAGAACGTAGTTCTATATTACCTCTAAGTACGTAGTTCTAAATGACCTCTAAGTACGTAGTTCTAATTGACCTCTAGGTACGTAGTTCTAAATGACCTCAAAGTAAGTAGTTCCAAATGACCTCTAAGTATGTGGTTCTAAATGACCTCTAAGTAAGTGGTTCTAAATGACCTCTAAGTACGTGGTTCTATATGATCTCTTAGTACGTGGTTCTAAATGACCTCTAAGTACGTGGGTTCTTCTAATTGACTTCTAAGTACGTGGTTCAAAATGTCCTCTATGTACGTGGTTCTAAATGACCTTATATACGTAGTGCTAAATAACCTCTTAGTACGTGGTTCTAAATGACCTCTAGGTACGTGGTTCTAAATGACAACTAAGTACGTGCTTCTAAATGACCTCTAAGTAAGTAGTTCTAAATGACCTCTAAGTACGAAGTCCTAAATGACCTCTAAGAACGTAGTTCTAGATTACCTCTAAGTACGTAGTTCTAAATGACCTATAAGTACGTAGTTCTAATTGACCTTTAGGTACGTAGTTCTAAATGACCTCAAAGTAAGTAGTTCTAAATGACCTCTAAGTACGAAGTCCTAAATGACCTCTAAGAACGTAGTTCTATATTACCTCTATGTACGTAGTTCTAAATGACCTCTAAGTACGTAGTTCTAATTGACCTCTAGGTAGGTAGATCTAAATGACTTCAAAGTAAGTAGTTCTAATTGACCTCTAAGTATGTGGTTCTAAATGACCTCTAAGTAAGTGGTTCTAAATGACCTCTAAGTACGTGGTTCTAAATGACCTCTAAGTAGGTGGTTCTAAATGACCTCTAAGTACGTGCTTCTAAATGACCTCTAAGTAAGTAGTTCTAAATGACCCCTAAGTACGTATTTCTAAATGACCTCTAGGTACGTACTTCCAAATGACATCTAAGTAAGTGGTTCTAAATTACCTCTAAGTACGTGGTTCTAAATGTCCTCTAAGTACGTGGTTCTAAATTACCTCTAAATACGTAGTTCTAAATGACCTCTAAGTACGTAGTTCTAAATGACCTCTATGTACGTGGTTCTAAAGGACCTCTAAGTACGTAGTTCTAAATGACCTCTAAATAGTTGGTTCTAAATGACCTCTAAGTACGTGGTTCTAAATATCTTCTAAGTACGTAGTTCTAAATGACGTCTAAGTACGTAGTTCTCAATACCTCTAGATACGTAGTTCCAAATGACCTCTAAGTAAGTGGTTCTAAATGACCCCTAAGTACGTGGTCCTTAATGACCTCTAGGTACGTAGTTCTAAATGACCTCTAAGTAAGTAGTTCTAAATGACCTTTAAGTATGTGGTTCTGAATGACCTCTAAGTACAAGGTTCTAAATGACCTCAAGGTACGTAGTTCCAAATGACCTCTAAGTGAGTGGTTCTAAATGACGTCTAAGTACGTGGTTCTAAATGACCTATAAGTGCGTAGTTCTAAATGACCTTTAAGTACGAAGTCCTAAATAACCTCTAAGAACGTAGTTCTATATTACCTCTAAGTACGTAGTTCTAAATGACCTCTAAGTACGTAGTTCTAATTGACCTCTAGGTACGTAGTTCTAAATGACCTCAAAGTAAGTAGTTCTAAATGACCTCTAAGTATGTGGTTCTAAATGACCTCTGAGTAAGTGGTTCTAAATGACCTCTAAGTACGTGGTTCTATATGATCTCTTAGTACGTGGTTCTAAATGACCTCTAAGTTCGTAGGTTCTTCTAAATGACTTCGAAGTACGTGGTTCAAAATGTCCTCCATGTACGTGGTTCTAAATGACAACTAAGTACGTGCTTCTAAATGACCTCTAAGTAAGTAGTTCTAAATGACCTTTAAGTACGAAGTCCTAAATGACCTCTAAGAACGTAGTTCTATATTACCTCTAAGTACGTAGTTCTAAATGACCTCTAAGTACGTAATTCTAATTGACCTCTAGGTACGTAGTTCTAAATGAACTTAAAGTAAGTAGTTCTAAATGACCTCTAAGTACGAAGTCCTAAATGACCTCTAAGAATGTAGTTCTATATTACCTCTAAGTACGTAGTTCTAAATTACCTCTAGGTACGTAGTTCTAATTGACCTCTAGGTACGTAGTTCTAAATGACCTCAAAGTAAGTAGTTCTAAATGACCTCTAAGTAAGTGGTTCTAAATGACCTCTAAGTAAGTGGTTCTAAATGACCTCTAAGTACGTGGTTCTAAATGACCTCTAAGTAGGTGGTTCTAAATGACCTCTAAGTACGTGCTTCTAAATGACCTCTAAGTAAGTAGTTCTAAATGACCCCTAAGTACGTATTTCTAAATTACCTCTAGGTACGTACTTCCAAATGACATCTAAGTAAGTGGTTATAAATTACCTCTAAGTACGTGGTTCTAAATGTCCTCTAAGTACGTGGTTCTAAATGACCTCTAAATACGTAGTTCTAAATGACCTCTAAGTACGTAGTTTAAATGACCTCTATGTACGTGGTTCTAAAGGACCACTAAGTACGTAGGTCTAAATGACCTCTAAAAAGTTGGTTCTAAATGACCTCTAAGTACGTGGTTCTAAATATCTTCTAAGTACGTAGTTCTAAATGACCTCTAAGTACTTGGTTCTAAATGACCTCTAAGTACAAGGTTCTAAATGACCTCAAGGTACGTAGTTTCAAATGACCTCCAAGTAAGTGGTTCTAAATGACGTCTAAGTACGTGGTTCTAAATGACCTATAAGTGCGTAGTTCTAAATGACCTCTAAGTACGAAGTCCTAAATGACCTCTAAGAACGTAGTTCTATATTACCTCTAAGTACGTAGTTCTAAATGACCTCTAAGTACGTAGTTCTAATTGACCTCTGGGTACGTAGTTCTAAATGACCTCAAAGTAAGTAGTTCTAAATGACCTCTAAGCATGTGGTTCTAAATGACCTCTAAGTAAGTGGTTCTAAATGACCTCTAAGTACGTAGTTCTATATGATCTCTTAGTACGTGGTTCTAAATGACCTCTAAGTACGTGGGTTCTTCTAAATGACTTCTAAGTACGTGGTTCAAAATGTCCTCTAAGTACGTGCTTCTAAATGACCTCTAAGTAAGTAGTTCTAAATGACCCCAAAGTACGTAGTTCTAAATGACCTCTAGGTACGTACTTCCAAACGACATCTAAGAAGTTGGTTCTAAATAACCTCTAAGAACGTGGTTTCTAAATGACCTCTAAGTACGTGGGTTCTAAACGACCTCTAAGTGTTTGGTTCTAAATGTAATCTAAGTACGTTGGTTCTAAATGACCTCTAAGTACGTGGTTCTAAATATCTTCTAAGTACTGGGTTCTAAATGACCTCTAAGTACTGGGTTCTAAATGACCTCTAAGTACGTGGTTCTAAATGACCTCTAAGTACGTGGTTCTAAATGACCTATAAGTACGTGGTTCTAAATGACCTCTAAGTAAGTAGTTCTAAATGACCCCTAAGTACGTAGTTCTAAATGACCTCTAAGTACGTGAATCTAAATGACCTCTAAGTACTTGGTTCTAAATGACCTCTAAGTAAGTAGTTCTAAATGACCCCTAAGTACGTAGTACTAAATGACCTCTAAGTACGTAGTTCTAAATGACCTCTAAGTACGTAGTTATAAATGACCTCTAAGTACGTGGGTTCTAAATTACCTTTAAGTACGTGGGTTCTAAATGACCTCTATGAAGTTGGTTCTAAATAACCTCTAAGAACGTGGTTTCTAAATGACCTCTAAGTACGTGGGTTCTAAATGACCTCTAAGTACGTAGTTATAAACGACCTCTAAGTGTTTGGTTCTAAATGACCTCTAAGTACGTTGGTTCTAAATGACCTCTAAGTACGTGGTTCTAAATGACCTCTAAGTACGTGCTTCTAAATGACCTCTAGGTACGTACTTCCAAATGACATCTAAGTAAGTGGTTCTAAATGACCTCTAAGTACGTTGTTCTAGATGACCTCTAAGTACGTGGTTCTAAATGACCTCTATGTACGTGCTTCTAAATGACGTCTAAGTACGTAGTTCTAAATGACCATAAGTACGTGGATTTAAATGACCTTAAAGTACGTAGTTCTAAATGACCTCTAGGTACGTACTTCCAAATGACTTCTAAGTAAGTGGTCCTAAATGACCTCTAAGTACGTGGTTCTAAATGTCCTCTAAGTACGTGGTTCTAAAAGACCTCATATACGTACTTCTAAATGACCTCTAAGTACGTGGGTTCTAAATGACCCCTAAGTTCGTAGTTCTAAATGACCTCTAAATACGTAGCTCTAAATGACCTCTAAGTACGTAGTTCTAAATGACCGCTAAGTTGTTGGTTCGATTTGAACTCTAAGTACGTGGTTCTAAATGACATCTAAGTACGTAGTTCTAAATGACCTCTAAATAGTTGGTTCTAAATGACCTCTAAGTACGTGGTCCTAAATGACCTCTAGGTACGTAGTTCTAAATGACCTCTAAGTAAGTAGTTCTAAATGACCTTTAAGTATGTGGTTCTAAATGACCTCAAGGTACGTAGTTCCAAATGACCTCCAAGTAAGTGGTTCTAAATGACGTCTAAGTACGTGGTTCTAAATGACCTATAAGTACGTAGTTCTAAATGACCTCTAAGTACGAAGTCCTAAATGACCTCTAAGAACGTAGTTCTATATTACCTCTAAGTACGTAGTTCTAAATGACCTCTAAGTACGTAGTTCTAATTGACCTCTAGGTACGTAGTTCTAAATGACCTCAAAGTAAGTAGTTCTAAATGACCTCTAAGTATGTGGTTCTAAATTACCTCTAAGTAAGTGGTTCTAAATGACAACTAAGTACGTGCTTCTAAATGACCTCTAAGTAAGTAGTTCTAAATGACCTCTAAGTACGAAGTCCTAAATGACCTCTAAGAACGTAGTTCTATATTACCTCTAAGTACGTAGTTCTAAATGACCTCTAAGTACGTAGTTCTAATTGAAATCTAGGTACGTAGTTCTAAATGAACTCAAAGTAAGTAGTTCTAAATGACCTCTAAGAACGAAGTCCTAAATGACCTCTAAGAACGTAGTTCTATATTACCTCTAAGTACGTAGTTCCAAATGACCTCTAAGTACGTAGTTCTAATTGACCTCTAGGTACGTAGTTCTAAATGACCTCAAAGTAAGTAGTTCTAAATGACCTCTAAGTATGTGGTTCTAAATGACCTCTAAGTAAGTGGTTCTAAATGACCTCTAAGTACGTGGTTCTAAATGACCTCTAAGTAGGTGGTTCTAAATGACCTCTAAGTACGTGCTTCTAAATGACCTCTAAGTAAGTAGTTCTAAATGACCCCTAAGTACGTATTTCTAAATGACCTCTAGGTACGTACTTCCAAATGACATCTAAGTAAGTGGTTCTAAATTACCTCTAAGTACGTGGTTCTAAATGTCCTCTAAGTACGTGGTTCTAAATGACCTCTAAATACGTAGTTCTAAATGACCTCTAAGTACGTAGTTCTAAATGACCTCTATGTACGTGGTTCTAAAGGACCACTAAGTACGTAGTTCTAAATGACCTCTAAAAAGTTGGTTCTAAATGACCTCTAAGTACGTGGTTCTAAATATCTTCTAAGTACGTAGTTCTAAATGACCTCTAAGTACTTTTTTCTAAATGACCTCTAAGTACTTGGTTCTAAATGACCTCTAAGTACGTGGTTCTAAATGACCTCTAAGTACTTGGTTCTAAATGACCTCTAAGTACGTAGTTCTAAATGACCTCTAAGTTGTTGGTTCTAAAGGACCCCTAAGTACGTGGTTCTAAATGACCTCTAACTACGTGGTTCTAAATGACCTCTAAGTACGTGCTTCTAAATGACCTCTAAGTAAGTAGTTCTAAATGACCCCTAAGTACGTAGTTCTAAATGACCTCTAAGTACTTGGTTTCCAAATGACCTCTAAGTCAGTAGTTCTAAATGACACCTAAGTACGTGGTTCTAAATTACCTCTAAGTTCGTGGGTTCTAAATGACCTCTTATAACGTAGTTCTAACTGACCTCTAATTACATGGTTTTAACTATCCCCTAAGTACGTGGTTCTAAATGACCTCTAAGTACGAGGTTCTAAATGACCTCTAAGTACGTGGTTCTAAATGACCTCTAAGTACTTGGTTCTAAATGACCTCTAAGTCAGTAGTTCTAAATGACACCTAAGTACGTGGTTCTAAATGTCCTCTAAGTACGTGGTTCTAAATGACCTCATATACGTAGTTCTAAATGACCTCTAAGTACGTAGTTCTAAATGACCTCTAAAAAGTTGGTTCTAAATGACCTCTAAGTACGTGGTTCTAAATATCTTCTAAGTACGTAGTTCTAAATGACCTCTAAATACTGGGTTCTAAATGACCTCTAAGTACGTGGTTCTAAATGACCTCTAAGTACGTGGTTCTAAATGACCTATAAGTACGTGGTTCTAAATGACCCCTTAAGTACGTAGTACTAAATGACCTCTAAGTACGTAGTTCTAAATGACCTCTAAGTACGTAGTTCTAAATGACCTCTAAGTACGTGGGTTCTAAATTACCTCTATGTACGTGGGTTCTAAATGACCTCTAAGAAGTTGGTTCTAAATAACCTCTAAGAACGTGGTTTCTAAATGACCTCTAAGTAAGTTGGTTCTAAATGACCTCTAAGTACGTGGTTCTAAATGACCTCTAAGTACGTGCTTCTAAATGACCTCTAGGTACGTACTTCCAAATGACATCTAAGTAAGTGGTTTTAAATGACCTCTAAGTACGTTGTTCTAGATGACCTCTAAGTACGTGGTTCTAAATGACCTCTATGTACGTGCTTCTAAATGACCTCTAAGTACGTAGTTCTAATTGACCATAAGTACGTGGATTTAAATGACTTTAAAGTAAGTAGTTCTAAATAACCTCTAAGTACGTAGTTCTAAATGACCTCTAAGTATGTGGTTCTAAATGACCTCTAAGTACGTAGTTCTAAATGACGTCTAAGTACGTAGTTCTCAATACCTCTAGATACGTAGTTCCAAATGACCTCTAAGTGGTTCTAAATGACCTCTAAGTACGTGGTCCTAAATGACCTCTAGGTACGTAGTTCTAAATGACCTCTAAGTAAGTAGTTCTAAATGACCTTTAAGTATGTGGTTCTAAATGACCTCAAGGTACGTAGTTCCAAATGACCTCCAAGTAAGTGGTTCTAAATGACGTCTAAGTACGTGGTTCTAAATGACCTATAAGTACGTAGTTCTAAATGACCTCTAAGTACGAAGTCCTAAATGACCTAAAGGAACGTAGTTCTATATTACCTCTAAGTACGTAGTTTTAAATGACCTCTAAGTACGTAGTTCTAATTGACCTCTAGGTACGTAGTTCTAAATGACCTCAAAGTAAGTAGTTCCAAATGACCTCTAAGTATGTGGTTCTAAATGACCTCTAAGTAAGTGGTTCTAAATGACCTCTAAGTACGTGGTTCTAAATGTCCTCTAAGTACGTGGTTCTAAATGACCTCTAAATACGTAGTTCTAAATGTCCTCTAAGTACGTGGTTCTAAATGACCTCTAAGTACTTGGTTCTAAATGAGATCTAAGTCAGTAGTTCTAAATGACACCTAAGTACGTGGTTCTAAATGTCCTCTAAGTACGTGGTTCTAAATGACCTCATATACGTAGTTCTAAATGACCTCTAAGTACGTGGTTCTAAATGACCTCCAACTACGTGGTTCTAAATGACCTCTAAGTACGTGCTTCTAAATGACCTCTAGGTACGTACTTCTAAATGACATCTAAGTAAGTGGTTCTAAATGACCTCTAAGTACGTTGTTCTAGATGACCTCTAACTACGTGGTTCTAAATGACCTCTATGTACGTGCTTCTAAATGACCTCTGAATACGTTGTACTAAATGACCATAAGTACGTTGAATAAAATGACCTTAAAGTACGTAGTTCTAAATGATCTCTAAGTACGTAGTTCTAAATGACCTCTAAGTATGTGGTTCTAAATGACCTCTACGTACGTGGTTCTAAATGACCTCTAAATACTTAGTTCAAATGCCCTCTAAGTACGTGAATCTAAATGACCTCTAAGTACTTGGTTCTAAATGACCTCTAAGTAAGTAGTTCTAAATGACCTTTAAGTTTGTGGTTCTAAATGACCTCAAGGTACGTAGTTCCAAATGACCTCCAAGTAAGTGGTTCTAAATGACGTCTAAGTGCGTGGTTCTAAATGACCTATAAGTACGTAGTTCTAAATGACCTCTAAGTACGAAGTCCTAAATGACCTCTAAGAACGTAGTTCTATATTACCTCTAAGTACGTAGTTCTAAATGACCTCTAAGTACGTAGTTCTAATTGACCTCTAGGTACGTAGTTCTAAATGACCTCAAAGTAAGTAGTTCCAAATGACCTCTAAGTATGTGGTTCTAAATGACCTCTAAGTAAGTGGTTCTAAATGACCTCTAAGTACGTGGTTCTATATGATCTCTTAGTACGTGGTTCTAAATGACCTCTAAGTACGTGGGTTCTTCTAATTGACTTCTAAGTACGTGGTTCAAAATGTCCTCTATGTACGTGGTTCTAAATGACCTTATATACGTAGTGCTAAATAACCTCTTAGTACGTGGTTCTAAATGACCTCTAGGTACGTGGTTCTAAATGACAACTAAGTACGTGCTTCTAAATGACCTCTAAGTAAGTAGTTCTAAATGACCTCTAAGTACGAAGTCCTAAATGACCTCTAAGAACGTAGTTCTAGATTACCTCTAAGTACGTAGTTCTAAATGACCTATAAGTACGTAGTTCTAATTGACCTTTAGGTACGTAGTTCTAAATGACCTCAAAGTAAGTAGTTCTAAATGACCTCTAAGTACGAAGTCCTAAATGACCTCTAAGAACGTAGTTCTATATTACCTCTAAGTACGTAGTTCTAAATGACCTCTAAGTACGTAGTTCTAATTGACCTCTAGGTACGTAGTTCTAAATGACCTCAAAGTAAGTAGTTCTAAATGACCTCTAAGTATGTGGTTCTAAATGACCTCTAAGTAAGTGGTTCTAAATGACAACTAAGTACGTGCTTCTAAATGACCTCTAAGTAAGTAGTTCTAAATGACCTCTAAGTACGAAGTCCTAAATGACCTCTAAGAACGTAGTTCTATATTACCTCTAAGTACGTAGTTCTAAATGACCTCTAAGTACGTAGTTCTAATTGAAATCTAGGTACGTAGTTCAAAATGAACTCAAAGTAAGTAGTTCTAAATGACCTCTAAGAACGAAGTCCTAAATGACCTCTAAGAACGTAGTTCTATATTACCTCTAAGTACGTAGTTCCAAATGACCTCTAAGTACGTAGTTCTAATTGACCTCTAGGTACGTAGTTCTAAATGACCTCAAAGTAAGTAGTTCTAAATGACCTCTAAGTATGTGGTTCTAAATGACCTCTAAGTAAGTGGTTCTAAATGACCTCTAAGTACGTGGTTCTAAATGACCTCTAAGTAGGTGGTTCTAAATGACCTCTAAGTACGTGCTTCTAAATGACCTCTAAGTAAGTAGTTCTAAATGACCCCTAAGTACGTATTTCTAAATGACCTCTAGGTACGTACTTCCAAATGACATCTAAGTAAGTGGTTCTAAATTACCTCTAAGTACGTGGTTCTAAATGTCCTCTAAGTACGTGGTTCTAAATGACCTCTAAATACGTAGTTCTAAATGACCTCTAAGTACGTAGTTCTAAATGACCTCTATGTACGTGGTTCTAAAGGACCACTAAGTACGTAGTTCTAAATGACCTCTAAAAAGTTGGTTCTAAATGACCTCTAAGTACGTGGTTCTAAATATCTTCTAAGTACGTAGTTCTAAATGACCTCTAAGTACTTTTTTCTAAATGACCTCTAAGTACTTGGTTCTAAATGACCTCTAAGTACGTGGTTCTAAATGACCTCTAAGTACTTGGTTCTAAATGACCTCTAAGTACGTAGTTCTAAATGACCTCTAAGTTGTTGGTTCTAAAGGACCCCTAAGTACGTGGTTCTAAATGACCTCTAACTACGTGGTTCTAAATGACCTCTAAGTACGTGCTTCTAAATGACCTCTAAGTAAGTAGTTCTAAATGACCCCTAAGTACGTAGTTCTAAATGACCTCTAAGTACTTGGTTTCCAAATGACCTCTAAGTCAGTAGTTCTAAATGACACCTAAGTACGTGGTTCTAAATTACCTCTAAGTTCGTGGGTTCTAAATGACCTCTTATAACGTAGTTCTAACTGACCTCTAATTACATGGTTTTAACTATCCCCTAAGTACGTGGTTCTAAATGACCTCTAAGTACGAGGTTCTAAATGACCTCTAAGTACGTGGTTCTAAATGACCTCTAAGTACTTGGTTCTAAATGACCTCTAAGTCAGTAGTTCTAAATGACACCTAAGTACGTGGTTCTAAATGTCCTCTAAGTACGTGGTTCTAAATGACCTCATATACGTAGTTCTAAATGACCTCTAAGTACGTAGTTCTAAATGACCTCTAAAAAGTTGGTTCTAAATGACCTCTAAGTACGTGGTTCTAAATATCTTCTAAGTACGTAGTTCTAAATGACCTCTAAATACTGGGTTCTAAATGACCTCTAAGTACGTGGTTCTAAATGACCTCTAAGTACGTGGTTCTAAATGACCTATAAGTACGTGGTTCTAAATGACCCCTTAAGTACGTAGTACTAAATGACCTCTAAGTACGTAGTTCTAAATGACCTCTAAGTACGTAGTTCTAAATGACCTCTAAGTACGTGGGTTCTAAATTACCTCTATGTACGTGGGTTCTAAATGACCTCTAAGAAGTTGGTTCTAAATAACCTCTAAGAACGTGGTTTCTAAATGACCTCTAAGTAAGTTGGTTCTAAATGACCTCTAAGTACGTGGTTCTAAATGACCTCTAAGTACGTGCTTCTAAATGACCTCTAGGTACGTACTTCCAAATGACATCTAAGTAAGTGGTTTTAAATGACCTCTAAGTACGTTGTTCTAGATGACCTCTAAGTACGTGGTTCTAAATGACCTCTATGTACGTGCTTCTAAATGACCTCTAAGTACGTAGTTCTAATTGACCATAAGTACGTGGATTTAAATGACTTTAAAGTAAGTAGTTCTAAATAACCTCTAAGTACGTAGTTCTAAATGACCTCTAAGTATGTGGTTCTAAATGACCTCTAAGTACGTAGTTCTAAATGACGTCTAAGTACGTAGTTCTCAATACCTCTAGATACGTAGTTCCAAATGACCTCTAAGTGGTTCTAAATGACCTCTAAGTACGTGGTCCTAAATGACCTCTAGGTACGTAGTTCTAAATGACCTCTAAGTAAGTAGTTCTAAATGACCTTTAAGTATGTGGTTCTAAATGACCTCAAGGTACGTAGTTCCAAATGACCTCCAAGTAAGTGGTTCTAAATGACGTCTAAGTACGTGGTTCTAAATGACCTATAAGTACGTAGTTCTAAATGACCTCTAAGTACGAAGTCCTAAATGACCTCTAGGAACGTAGTTCTATATTACCTCTAAGTACGTAGTTTTAAATGACCTCTAAGTACGTAGTTCTAATTGACCTCTAGGTACGTAGTTCTAAATGACCTCAAAGTAAGTAGTTCCAAATGACCTCTAAGTATGTGGTTCTAAATGACCTCTAAGTAAGTGGTTCTAAATGACCTCTAAGTACGTGGTTCTATATGATCTCTTAGTACGTGGTTCTAAATGACCCCTAAGTACGTATTTCTAAATTACCTCTATGTACGTACTTCCAAATGACATCTAAGTAAGTGGTTCTAAATTACCTCTAAGTACGTGGTTCTAAATGTCCTCTAAGTACGTGGTTCTAAATGACCTCTAAATACGTAGTTCTAAATGTCCTCTAAGTACGTGGTTCTAAATGACCTCTAAGTACTTGGTTCTAAATGAGATCTAAGTCAGTAGTTCTAAATGACACCTAAGTACGTGGTTCTAAATGTCCTCTAAGTACGTGGTTCTAAATGACCTCATATACGTAGTTCTAAATGACCTCTAGGTACGTACTTCTAAATGACATCTAAGTAAGTGGTTCTAAATGACCTCTAAGTACGTTGTTCTAGATGACCTCTAACTACGTGGTTCTAAATGACCTCTATGTACGTGCTTCTAAATGACCTCTGAATACGTTGTACTAAATGACCATAAGTACGTTGAATAAAATGACCTTAAAGTACGTAGTTCTAAATGACCTCTAAGTACGTAGTTCTAAATGACCTCTAAGTATGTGGTTCTAAATGACCTCTACGTACGTGGTTCTAAATGACCTCTAAATACTTAGTTCAAATGCCCTCTAAGTACGTGAATCTAAATGACCTCTAAGTACTTGGTTCTAAATGACCTCTAAGTAAGTAGTTCTAAATGACCTTTAAGTTTGTGGTTCTAAATGACCTCAAGGTACGTAGTTCCAAATGACCTCCAAGTAAGTGGTTCTAAATGACGTCTAAGTGCGTGGTTCTAAATGACCTATAAGTACGTAGTTCTAAATGACCTCTAAGTACGAAGTCCTAAATGACCTCTAAGAACGTAGTTCTATATTACCTCTAAGTACGTAGTTCTAAATGACCTCTAAGTACGTAGTTCTAATTGACCTCTAGGTACGTAGTTCTAAATGACCTCAAAGTAAGTAGTTCCAAATGACCTCTAAGTATGTGGTTCTAAATGACCTCTAAGTAAGTGGTTCTAAATGACCTCTAAGTACGTGGTTCTATATGATCTCTTAGTACGTGGTTCTAAATGACCTCTAAGTACGTGGGTTCTTCTAATTGACTTCTAAGTACGTGGTTCAAAATGTCCTCTATGTACGTGGTTCTAAATGACCTTATATACGTAGTGCTAAATAACCTCTTAGTACGTGGTTCTAAATGACCTCTAGGTACGTGGTTCTAAATGACAACTAAGTACGTGCTTCTAAATGACCTCTAAGTAAGTAGTTCTAAATGACCTCTAGGTAGGTAGTTCTAAATGACTTCAAAGTAAGTAGTTCTAAATGACCTCTAAGTATGTGGTTCTAAATGACCTCTAAGTAAGTGGTTCTAAATGACCTCTAAGTACGTGGTTCTAAATGACCTCTAAGTAGGTGGTTCTAAATGACCTCTAAGTACGTGCTTCTAAATGACCTCTAAGTAAGTAGTTCTAAATGACCCCTAAGTACGTATTTCTAAATGACCTCTAGGTACGTACTTCCAAATGACATCTAAGTAAGTGGTTCTAAATTACCTCTAAGTACGTGGTTCTAAATGTCCTCTAAGTACGTGGTTCTAAATTACCTCTAAATACGTAGTTCTAAATGACCTCTAAGTACGTAGTTCTAAATGACCTCTATGTACGTGGTTCTAAAGGACCTCTAAGTACGTAGTTCTAAATGACCTCTAAATAGTTGGTTCTAAATGACCTCTAAGTACGTGGTTCTAAATATCTTCTAAGTACGTAGTTCTAAATGACGTCTAAGTACGTAGTTCTCAATACCTCTAGATACGTAGTTCCAAATGACCTCTAAGTAAGTGGTTCTAAATGACCCCTAAGTACGTGGTCCTTAATGACCTCTAGGTACGTAGTTCTAAATGACCTCTAAGTAAGTAGTTCTAAATGACCTTTAAGTATGTGGTTCTAAATGACCTCTAAGTACAAGGTTCTAAATGACCTCAAGGTACGTAGTTCCAAATGACCTCTAAGTGAGTGGTTCTAAATGACGTCTAAGTACGTGGTTCTAAATGACCTATAAGTGCGTAGTTCTAAATGACCTCTAAGTACGAAGTCCTAAATAACCTCTAAGAACGTAGTTCTATATTACCTCTAAGTACGTAGTTCTAAATGACCTCTAAGTACGTAGTTCTAATTGACCTCTAGGTACGTAGTTCTAAATGACCTCAAAGTAAGTAGTTCTAAATGACCTCTAAGTATGTGGTTCTAAATGACCTCTGAGTAAGTGGTTCTAAATGACCTCTAAGTACGTGGTTCTATATGATCTCTTAGTACGTGGTTCTAAATGACCTCTAAGTTCGTAGGTTCTTCTAAATGACTTCGAAGTACGTGGTTCAAAATGTCCTCCATGTACGTGGTTCTAAATGACAACTAAGTACGTGCTTCTAAATGACCTCTAAGTAAGTAGTTCTAAATGACCTCTAAGTACGAAGTCCTAAATGACCTCTAAGAACGTAGTTCTATATTACCTCTAAGTACGTAGTTCTAAATGACCTCTAAGTACGTAGTTCTAATTGAAATCTAGGTACGTAGTTCTAAATGAACTCAAAGTAAGTAGTTCTAAATGACCTCTAAGAACGAAGTCCTAAATGACCTCTAAGAACGTAGTTCTATATTACCTCTAAGTACGTAGTTCCAAATGACCTCTAAGTACGTAGTTCTAATTGACCTCTAGGTACGTAGTTCTAAATGACCTCAAAGTAAGTAGTTCTAAATGACCTCTAAGTATGTGGTTCTAAATGACCTCTAAGTAAGTAGTTCTAAATGACCCCTAAGTACGTATTTCTAAATGACCTCTAGGTACGTACTTCCAAATGACATCTAAGTAAGTGGTTCTAAATTACCTCTAAGTACGTGGTTCTAAATGTCCTCTAAGTACGTGGTTCTAAATGACCTCTAAATACGTAGTTCTAAATGACCTCTAAGTACGTAGTTCTAAATGACCTCTATGTACGTGGTTCTAAAGGACCACTAAGTACGTAGTTCTAAATGACCTCTAAAAAGTTGGTTCTAAATGACCTCTAAGTACGTGGTTCTAAATATCTTCTAAGTACGTAGTTCTAAATGACCTCTAAGTACTTTTTTCTAAATGACCTCTAAGTACTTGGTTCTAAATGACCTCTAAGTACGTGGTTCTAAATGACCTCTAAGTACTTGGTTCTAAATGACCTCTAAGTACGTAGTTCTAAATGACCTCTAAGTTGTTGGTTCTAAAGGACCCCTAAGTACGTGGTTCTAAATGACCTCTAACTACGTGGTTCTAAATGACCTCTAAGTACGTGCTTCTAAATGACCTCTAAGTAAGTAGTTCTAAATGACCCCTAAGTACGTAGTTCTAAATGACCTCTAAGTACTTGGTTTCCAAATGACCTCTAAGTCAGTAGTTCTAAATGACACCTAAGTACGTGGTTCTAAATTACCTCTAAGTTCGTGGGTTCTAAATGACCTCTTATAACGTAGTTCTAACTGACCTCTAATTACATGGTTTTAACTATCCCCTAAGTACGTGGTTCTAAATGACCTCTAAGTACGAGGTTCTAAATGACCTCTAAGTACGTGGTTCTAAATGACCTCTAAGTACTTGGTTCTAAATGACCTCTAAGTCAGTAGTTCTAAATGACACCTAAGTACGTGGTTCTAAATGTCCTCTAAGTACGTGGTTCTAAATGACCTCATATACGTAGTTCTAAATGACCTCTAAGTACGTAGTTCTAAATGACCTCTAAAAAGTTGGTTCTAAATGACCTCTAAGTACGTGGTTCTAAATATCTTCTAAGTACGTAGTTCTAAATGACCTCTAAATACTGGGTTCTAAATGACCTCTAAGTACGTGGTTCTAAATGACCTCTAAGTACGTGGTTCTAAATGACCTATAAGTACGTGGTTCTAAATGACCCCTTAAGTACGTAGTACTAAATGACCTCTAAGTACGTGGTTCTAAATGACCTCTAAGTACGTAGTTCTAAATGACCTCTAAGTACGTGGGTTCTAAATTACCTCTAAGTACGTGGGTTCTAAATGACCTCTAAGAAGTTGGTTCTAAATAACCTCTAAGAACGTGGTTTCTAAATGACCTCTAAGTAAGTTGGTTCTAAATGACCTCTAAGTACGTGGTTCTAAATGACCTCTAAGTACGTGCTTCTAAATGACCTCTAGGTACGTACTTCCAAATGACATCTAAGTAAGTGGTTTTAAATGACCTCTAAGTACGTTGTTCTAGATGACCTCTAAGTACGTGGTTCTAAATGACCTCTATGTACGTGCTTCTAAATGACCTCTAAGTACGTAGTTCTAATTGACCATAAGTACGTGGATTTAAATGACTTTAAAGTAAGTAGTTCTAAATAACCTCTAAGTACGTAGTTCTAAATGACCTCTAAGTATGTGGTTCTAAATGACCTCTAAGTACGTAGTTCTAAATGACGTCTAAGTACGTAGTTCTCAATACCTCTATATACGTAGTTCCAAATGACCTCTAAGTGGTTCTAAATGACCTCTAAGTACGTGGTCCTAAATGACCTCTAGGTACGTAGTTCTAAATGACCTCTAAGTAAGTAGTTCTAAATGACCTTTAAGTATGTGGTTCTAAATGACCTCAAGGTACGTAGTTCCAAATGACCTCCAAGTAAGTGGTTCTAAATGACGTCTTAGTACGTGGTTCTAAATGACCTATAAGTACGTAGTTCTAAATGACCTCTAAGTACGAAGTCCTAAATGACCTCTAAGAACGTAGTTCTATATTACCTCTAAGTACGTAGTTTTAAATGACCTCTAAGTACGTAGTTCTAATTGACCTCTAGGTACGTAGTTCTAAATGACCTCAAAGTAAGTAGTTCCAAATGACCTCTAAGTATGTGGTTCTAAATGACCTCTAAGTAAGTGGTTCTAAATGACCTCTAAGTACGTGGTTCTATATGATCTCTTAGTACGTGGTTCTAAATTACCTCTAAGTACGTGGGTTCTTCTAAATGACTTCTAAGTACGTAGTTCTAATTGACCTCTAGGTACGTAGTTCTAAATAACCTCAAAGTAAGTAGTTCCAAATGACCTCTAAGTATGTGGTTCTAAATGACCTCTAAGTACGTGGTTCTAAATATCTTCTAAGTACGTAGTTCTAAATGACCTCTAAGTACTTGGTTCTAAATGACCTCTAAGTACTTGGTTCTAAATGACCTCTAAGTACGTGGTTCTAAATGACCTCTAAGTACTTGGTTCTAAATGACCTCTAAGTACGTAGTTCTAAATGACCTCTAAGTTGTTGGTTCTAAATGACCCCTAAGTACGTGGTTCCAAATGACCTCTAACTACGTGGTTCTAAATGACCTCTAAGTACGTGCTTCTAAATGACCTCTAAGTAAGTAGTTCTAAATGACCCCTAAGTACGTAGTTCTAAATGACCTCTAGGTACGTACTTCCAAATGACTTCTAAGTAAGTGGTTCTAAATGACCTCTAAGTACGTGGTTCTAAATGTCCTCTAAGTACGTGGTTCTAAAAGACCTCATATACGTAGTTCTAAATGACCTCTAAGTACGTGGGTTCTAAATGACCCCTAAGTTCGTAGTTCTAAATGACCTCTAAATACGTAGCTCTAAATGACCTCTAAGTACGTAGTTCTAAATGACCTCTATGTACGTGGTTCTATATGACCTCTAAGTACGTGGGTTCTAAATGACTTTTGAGTACGTGGTTCTAAATGACCTCTAAGTACGTAGTTCTAAATGACCGCTAAGTTGTTGGTTCGAATTGACCTCTAAGTCCGTGGTTCTAAATGACATCTAAGTACGTAGTTCTAAATGACCTCTAAATAGTTGGTTCTAAATTACCTCTAAGTTCGTGGTTCTAAATATCTTCTAAGTACGTAGTTCTAAATGACGTCTAAGTAAGTGGTTCTAAATGACCTCTAAGTACGTGGTCCTAAATGACCTCTAGGTACGTAGTTCTAAATGACCTCTAAGTAAGTAGTTCTAAATGACCTTTAAGTATGTGGTTCTAAATGACCTCTAAGTACAAGGTTCTAAATGACCTCAAGGTACGTAGTTCCAAATGACCTCCAAGTAAGTGGTTCTAGATGACGTCTAAGTACGTGGTTCTAAATGACCTATAAGTGCGTAGTTCTAAATGACCTCTAAGTACGAAGTCCTAAATGACCTCTAAGAACGTAGTTCTATATTACCTCTTGGTACGTAGTTCTAAATGACCTCTAAGTACGTAGTTCTAATTGACCTCTGGGTACGTAGTTCTAAATGACCTCAAAGTAAGTAGTTCTAAATGACCTCTAAGTATGTGGTTCTAAATGACCTCTAAGTAAGTGGTTCTAAATGACCTCTAAGTACGTAGTTCTATATGATCTCTTAGTACGTGGTTCTAAATGACCTCTAAGTACGTGGGTTCTTCTAAATGACTTCTAAGTACGTGGTTCAAAATGTCCTCTAAGTACGTGCTTCTAAATGACCTCTAAGTAAGTAGTTCTAAATGACCCCAAAGTACGTAGTTCTAAATGACCTCTAGGTACGTACTTCCAAATGACATCTAAGTAAGTGGTTCTAAATGACCTCTAAGTACGAGGTTCTATATGACCTCTAAGTACGTGGTTACTAAATGACCTCTAAGTACACGGGTTCTAAATGACCCCTAAGTTCGTAGTTCTAAATGACCTCTAAGTACGTGGTTCTAAATGACCTCTAAGTAAGTAGTTCTAAATGACTTCAAAGTACGTAGTTCTAAATGACCTCTAAGTACGTGGTTCTATATGACCTCTTAGTACGTGGTTCTAAATGACCTCTAAGTACGTGGGTTCTTCTAATGACTTCTAAGTACGTGGTTCTAAATGTCCTCTAAGTACGTGGTTCTAAATGACCTTATATACGTAGTGCTAAATAACCTCTAAGTACGTGGTTCTAAATCACCTCTAAGTACGTCTTCTAAATGACCTCTAAGTACGTGGTTCTGAATGACCTCTAAGTTCGTGGGTTCTAAATGACCTCTTAGAACGTAGTTCTAACTGACCTCTAATTACATGGTTCTAACTATCCTCTAAGTACGTGGTTCTAAATGACCTCTAAGTACGAGGTTCTAAATGACCTCTAATTCAGTAGTTCTAAATGACACCTAAGTACGTAGTACTAAATTACCTCTAAGTATGTGGTTCTAAATGACCTCTAAGTACGTGGTTCTAAATGACCTCTAAATACTTAGTTTAAATGCCCTCTAAGTACGTGGTTCTAAATGTCCTCTAAGTACGTGGTTCTAAAAGACCTCATATACGTAGTTCTAAATGACCTCTAAGTACGTAGGTTCTAAATGACCCCTAAGTTCGTAGTTTTAAATGACCTCTAAATACGTAGCTCTAAATGACCTCTAAGTACGTAGTTCTAAATGACCTCTATTTACGTGGTTCTATATGACCTCTAAATACGTGGGCTCTAAATGACATCTGAGTACGTGGTTCTAAATATCTTCTAAGTACGTAGTTCTAAATGACGTCTAAGTACGTAGTTCTAAATACCTCTAGATAGGTAGTTCCAAATGACCTCTAAGTAAGTGGTTCTAAATGACCTCTAAGTACGTGGTCCTAAATGACCTCTAGGTACGTAGTTCTAAATGACATCTAAGTAAGTAGTTCTAAATGACCTCTAAGTATGTGGTTCTAAATGACCTCTAAGTACGTAGTTCTAAATGACCTCTAAGTACGAAGTCCTAAATGACCTCTAAGAACGTAGTTCTATAACACCTCTAAGTACGTAGTTCTAAATGACCCCTAAGTTCGTAGTTCTAAATGACCTCTAAGTACGAGGTTCTAAATGACCTCTAAGTACGTGGTTCTAAATGACCTCTAAGTACTTGGTTCTAAATGACATCTAAGTCAGTAGTTCTAAATGACACCTAAGTACGTGGTTCTAAATGTCCTCTAAGTACGTGGTTCTAAATGACCTCATATACGTAGTTCTAAATGACCTCTAAGTACGTGGTTCTAAATGACCTCTAACTACGTGGTTCTAAATGACCTCTAAGTACGTGCTTCTAAATGACCTCTAGGTACGTACTTCCAAATGACATCTAAGTAAGTGGTTCTAAATGACCTCTAAGTACGTTGTTCTAGATGACCTCTAACTACGTGGTTCTAAATGACCTCTGTGTACGTGCTTCTAAATGACCTCTAAGTACGTAGTACTAAATGACCATAAGTACGTGGAATAAAATGACCTTAAAGTACGTAGTTCTAAATGACCTCTAAGTACGTAGTTCTAAATGACCTCTAAGTATGTGGTTCTAAATGACCTCTAAGTACGTGGTTCTAAATGACCTCTAAATACTTAGTTCAAATGCCCTCTAAGTACGTGAATCTAAATGACCTCTAAGTACTTGGTTCTAAATGACCTCTAAGTAAGTAGTTCTAAATGACCCCTAAGTACGTAGTACTAAATGACATCTAAGTACGTAGTTCTAAATGACCTCTAAGTACGTAGTTCTAAATGACCTCTAAGTACGTGGGTTCTAAATTACCTCTAAGTACGTGGGTTCTAAATGTCCTCTAAGAAGTTGGTTCTAAATAACCTCTAAGAACGTGGTTTCTAAAAGACCTCTAAGTACGTGGGTTCTAAACGACCTCTAAGTGTTTGGTTCTAAATGTAATCTAAGTACGTTGGTTCTAAATGACCTCTAAGTACGTGGTTCTAAATATCTTCTAAGTACTGGGTTCTAAATGACCTCTAAGTACTGGGTTCTAAATGACCTCTAAGTACGTGGTTCTAAATGACCTCTAAGTACGTGGTTCTAAATGACCTATAAGTACGTGGTTCTAAATGACCTCTAAGTAAGTAGTTCTAAATGACCCCTAAGTCCGTAGTACTAAATGACCTCTAAGTACGTAGTTCTAAATGACCTCTAAGTACGTAGTTCTAAATGACCTCTAAGTACGTGGGTTCTAAATTATCTTTAAGTACGTGGGTTCTAAATGACCTCTATGAAGTTGGTTCTAAATAACCTCTAAGAACGTGGTTTCTAAATGACCTCTAAGTACGTGAGTTCTAAATGACCTCTAAGTACGTAGTTCTAAACGACCTCTAAGTGTTTGGTTCTAAATGACCTCTAAGTACGTTGGTTCTAAATGACCTCTAAGTACGTGGTTCTAAATGACCTCTAAGTACGTGCTTCTAAATGACCTCTAGGTACGTACTTCCAAATGACATCTAAGTAAGTGGTTCTAAATGACCTCTAAGTACGTTGTTCTAGATGACCTCTAAGTACGTGGTTCTAAATGACCTCTATGTACGTGCTTCTAAATGACGTCTAAGTACGTGGGTTCTAAATGACCCCTAAGTTCGTAGTTCTAAATGACCTCTAAATACGTAGCTCTAAATGACCTCTAAGTACGTAGTTCTAAATGACCGCTAAGTTGTTGGTTCGATTTGAACTCTAAGTACGTGGTTCTAAATGACATCTGTGTACGTAGTTCTAAATGACCTCTAAATAGTTGGTTCTAAATGACCTCTAAGTACGTGGTCCTAAATGACCTCTAGGTACGTAGTTCTAAATGACCTCTAAGTAAGTAGTTCTAAATGACCTCAAAGTAAGTCGTTCTAAATGACCTCTAAGTATGTGGTTCTAAATGACCTCTAAGTAAGTGGTTCTAAATGACAACTAAGTACGTGCTTCTAAATGACCTCTAAGTAAGTAGTTCTAAATGACCTCTAAGTACGAAGTCCTAAATGACCTCTAAGAACGTAGTTCTATATTACCTCTAAGTACGTAGTTCTAAATGACCTCTAAGTACGTAGTTCTAATTGAAATCTAGGTACGTAGTTCTAAATGAACTCAAAGTAAGTAGTTCTAAATGACCTCTAAGAACGAAATCCTAAATGACCTCTAAGAACGTAGTTCTATATTACCTTTAAGTACGTAGTTCTAAATGACCTCTAAGTACGTAGTTCTAATTGACCTCTAGGTACGTAGTTCTAAATGACCTCAAAGTAAGTAGTTCTAAATGACCTCTAAGTATGTGGTTGTAAATGACCTCTAAGTAAGTGGTTCTAAATGACCTCTAAGTACGTGGTTCTAAATGACCTCTAAGTAGGTGGTTCTAAATGACCTCTAAGTACGTGCTTCTAAATGACCTCTAAGTAAGTAGTTCTAAATGACCCCTAAGTACGTGGTTCTAAATTACCTCTAAGTTTGTGGGTTCTAAATGACCTCTTATAACGTAGTTCTAACTGACCTCTAATTACATGGTTTTAACTATCCCCTAAGTACGTGGTTCTAAATGACCTCTAAGTACGAGGTTCTAAATGACCTCTAAGTACGTGGTTCTAAATGACCTCTAAGTACTTGGTTCTAAATGACCTCTAAGTCAGTAGTTCTAAATGACCCCTAAGTACGTGGTTCTAAATGACCTCTAACTACGTGGTTCTAAATGACCTCTAAGTACGTGCTTCTAAATGACCTCAAAGTAAGTAGTTCTAAATGACCCCTAAGTACGTGGTTCTAAATTACCTCTAAGTTCGTTGGTTCTAAATGACCTCTTATAACGTAGTTCTAACTGACCTCTAATTACATGGTTTTAACTATCCCCTAAGTACGTGGTTCTAAATGACCTCTAAGTACGAGGTTCTAAATGACCTCTAAGTACGTGGTTCTAAATGACCTCTAAGAAGTTGGTTCTAAATAACCTCTAAGAACGTGGTTTCTAAAAGACCTCTAAGTACGTGGGTTCTAAACGACCTCTAAGTGTTTGGTTCTAAATGTAATCTAAGTACGTTGGTTCTAAATGACCTCTAAGTACGTGGTTCTAAATATCTTCTAAGTACTGGGTTCTAAATGACCTCTAAGTACTGGGTTCTAAATGACCTCTAAGTACGTGGTTCTAAATGACCTCTAAGTACGTGGTTCTAAATGACCTATAAGTACGTGGTTCTAAATGACCTCTAAGTAAGTAGTTCTAAATGACCCCTAAGTACGTAGTTCTAAATGACCTCTAAGTACGTGAATCTAAATGACCTCTAAGTACTTGGTTCTAAATGACCTCTAAGTAAGTAGTTCTAAATGACCCCTAAGTACGTAGTACTAAATGACCTCTAAGTACGTAGTTCTAAATGACCTCTAAGTACGTAGTTCTAAATGACCTCTAAGTACGTGGGTTCTAAATTACCTTTAAGTACGTGGGTTCTAAATGACCTCTATGAAGTTGGTTCTAAATAACCTCTAAGAACGTGGTTTCTAAATGACCTCTAAGTACGTGGGTTCTAAATGACCTCTAAGTACGTAGTTATAAACGACCTCTAAGTGTTTGGTTCTAAATGACCTCTAAGTACGTTGGTTCTAAATGACCTCTAAGTACTTGGTTCTAAATGACCTCTAAGTACGTGCTTCTAAATGACCTCTAGGTACGTACTTCCAAATGACATCTAAGTAAGTGGTTCTAAATGACCTCTAAGTACGTTGTTCTAGATGACCTCTAAGTACGTGGTTCTAAATGACCTCTATGTACGTGCTTCTAAATGACGTCTAAGTACGTAGTTCTAAATGACCATAAGTACGTGGATTTAAATGAATTTAAAGTACGTAGTTCTAAATGACCTCTAGGTACGTACTTCCAAATGACTTCTAAGTAAGTGGTTCTAAATGACCTCTAAGTACGTGGTTCTAAATGTCCTCTAAGTACGTGGTTCTAAAAGACCTCATATACGTAGTTCTAAATGACCTCTAAGTACGTGGGTTCTAAATGACCCCTAAGTTCGTAGTTCTAAATGACCTCTAAATACGTAGCTCTAAATGACCTCTAAGTACGTAGTTCTAAATGACCGCTAAGTTGTTGGTTCGATTTGAACTCTAAGTACGTGGTTCTAAATGACATCTAAGTACGTAGTTCTAAATGACCTCTAAATAGTTGGTTCTAAATGACCTCTAAGTACGTGGTCCTAAATGACCTCTAGGTACGTAGTTCTAAATGACCTCTAAGTAAGTAGTTCTAAATGACCTTTAAGTATGTGGTTCTAAATGACCTCAAGGTACGTAGTTCCAAATGACCTCCAAGTAAGTGGTTCTAAATGACGTCTAAGTACGTGGTTCTAAATGACCTATAAGTACGTAGTTCTAAATGACCTCTAAGTACGAAGTCCTAAATGACCTCTAAGAACGTAGTTCTATATTACCTCTAAGTACGTAGTTCTAAATGACCTCTAAGTACGTAGTTCTAATTGACCTCTAGGTACGTAGTTCTAAATGACCTCAAAGTAAGTAGTTCTAAATGACCTCTAAGTATGTGGTTCTAAATGACCTTTAAGTACGTGGTTCTAAATATCTTCTAAGTACGTAGTTCTAAATGACCTCTAAGTACTTTTTTCTAAATGACCTCTAAGTACTTGGTTCTAAATGACCTCTAAGTACGTGGTTCTAAATGACCTCTAAGTACTTGGTTCTAAATGACCTCTAAGTACGTAGTTCTAAATGACCTCTAAGTTGTTGGTTCTAAATGACCCCTAAGTACGTGGTTCTAAATGACCTCTAACTACGTGGTTCTAAATGACCTCTAAGTACGTGCTTCTAAATGACCTCTAAGTAAGTAGTTCTAAATGACCCCTAAGTACGTGGTTCTAAATTACCTCTAAGTTCGTGGGTTCTAAATGACCTCTTATAACGTAGTTCTAACTGACCTCTAATTACATGGTTTTAACTATCCCCTAAGTACGTGGTTCTAAATGACCTCTAAGTACGAGGTTCTAAATGACCTCTAAGTACGTGGTTCTAAATGACCTCTAAGTACTTGGTTCTAAATGACCTCTAAGTCAGTAGTTCTAAATGACCCCTAAGTACGTGGTTCTAAATGACCTCTAACTACGTGGTTCTAAATGACCTCTAAGTACGTGCTTCTAAATGACCTCTAAGTAAGTAGTTCTAAATGACCCCTAAGTACGTGGTTCTAAATTACCTCTAAGTTCGTGGGTTCTAAATGACCTCTTATAACGTAGTTCTAACTGACCTCTAATTACATGGTTTTAACTATCCCCTAAGTACGTGGTTCTAAATGACCTCTAAGTACGAGGTTCTAAATGACCTCTAAGTACGTGGTTCTAAATGACCTCTAAGAAGTTGGTTCTAAATAACCTCTAAGAACGTGGTTTCTAAAAGACCTCTAAGTACGTGGGTTCTAAATGACCCCTAAGTACGTAGTACTAAATGACATCTAAGTACGTAGTTCTAAATGACCTCTAAGTACGTAGTTCTAAATGACCTCTAAGTACGTGGGTTCTAAATTACCTCTAAGTACGTGGGTTCTAAATGTCCTCTAAGAAGTTGGTTCTAAATAACCTCTAAGAACGTGGTTTCTAAAAGACCTCTAAGTACGTGGGTTCTAAACGACCTCTAAGTGTTTGGTTCTAAATGTAATCTAAGTACGTTGGTTCTAAATGACCTCTAAGTACGTGGTTCTAAATATCTTCTAAGTACTGGGTTCTAAATGACCTCTAAGTACTGGGTTCTATATGATCTCTTAGTACGTGGTTCTAAATGACCTCTAAGTACGTGGGTTCTTCTAATTGACTTCTAAGTACGTGGTTCAAAATGTCCTCTATGTACGTGGTTCTAAATGACCTTATATACGTAGTGCTAAATAACCTCTTAGTACGTGGTTCTAAATGACCTCTAGGTACGTGGTTCTAAATGACAACTAAGTACGTGCTTCTAAATGACCTCTAAGTAAGTAGTTCTAAATGACCTCTAAGTACGAAGTCCTAAATGACCTCTAAGAACGTAGTTCTAGATTACCTCTAAGTACGTAGTTCTAAATGACCTATAAGTACGTAGTTCTAATTGACCTTTAGGTACGTAGTTCTAAATGACCTCAAAGTAAGTAGTTCTAAATGACCTCTAAGTACGAAGTCCTAAATGACCTCTAAGAACGTAGTTCTATATTACCTCTATGTACGTAGTTCTAAATGACCTCTAAGTACGTAGTTCTAATTGACCTCTAGGTAGGTAGTTCTAAATGACTTCAAAGTAAGTAGTTCTAAATGACCTCTAAGTATGTGGTTCTAAATGACCTCTAAGTAAGTGGTTCTAAATGACCTCTAAGTACGTGGTTCTAAATGACCTCTAAGTAGGTGGTTCTAAATGACCTCTAAGTACGTGCTTCTAAATGACCTCTAAGTAAGTAGTTCTAAATGACCCCTAAGTACGTATTTCTAAATGACCTCTAGGTACGTACTTCCAAATGACATCTAAGTAAGTGGTTCTAAATTACCTCTAAGTACGTGGTTCTAAATGTCCTCTAAGTACGTGGTTCTAAATTACCTCTAAATACGTAGTTCTAAATGACCTCTAAGTACGTAGTTCTAAATGACCTCTATGTACGTGGTTCTAAAGGACCTCTAAGTACGTAGTTCTAAATGACCTCTAAATAGTTGGTTCTAAATGACCTCTAAGTACGTGGTTCTAAATATCTTCTAAGTACGTAGTTCTAAATGACGTCTAAGTACGTAGTTCTCAATACCTCTAGATACGTAGTTCCAAATGACCTCTAAGTAAGTGGTTCTAAATGACCCCTAAGTACGTGGTCCTTAATGACCTCTAGGTACGTAGTTCTAAATGACCTCTAAGTAAGTAGTTCTAAATGACCTTTAAGTATGTGGTTCTAAATGACCTCTAAGTACAAGGTTCTAAATGACCTCAAGGTACGTAGTTCCAAATGACCTCTAAGTGAGTGGTTCTAAATGACGTCTAAGTACGTGGTTCTAAATGACCTATAAGTGCGTAGTTCTAAATGACCTCTAAGTACGAAGTCCTAAATAACCTCTAAGAACGTAGTTCTATATTACCTCTAAGTACGTAGTTCTAAATGACCTCTAAGTACGTAGTTCTAATTGACCTCTAGGTACGTAGTTCTAAATGACCTCAAAGTAAGTAGTTCTAAATGACCTCTAAGTATGTGGTTCTAAATGACCTCTGAGTAAGTGGTTCTAAATGACCTCTAAGTACGTGGTTCTATATGATCTCTTAGTACGTGGTTCTAAATGACCTCTAAGTTCGTAGGTTCTTCTAAATGACTTCGAAGTACGTGGTTCAAAATGTCCTCCATGTACGTGGTTCTAAATGACAACTAAGTACGTGCTTCTAAATGACCTCTAAGTAAGTAGTTCTAAATGACCTCTAAGTACGAAGTCCTAAATGACCTCTAAGAACGTAGTTCTATATTACCTCTAAGTACGTAGTTCTAAATGACCTCTAAGTACGTAGTTCTAATTGAAATCTAGGTACGTAGTTCTAAATGAACTCAAAGTAAGTAGTTCTAAATGACCTCTAAGAACGAAGTCCTAAATGACCTCTAAGAACGTAGTTCTATATTACCTCTAAGTACGTAGTTCCAAATGACCTCTAAGTACGTAGTTCTAATTGACCTCTAGGTACGTAGTTCTAAATGACCTCAAAGTAAGTAGTTCTAAATGACCTCTAAGTATGTGGTTCTAAATGACCTCTAAGTAAGTGGTTCTAAATGACCTCTAAGTACGTGGTTCTAAATGACCTCTAAGTAGGTGGTTCTAAATGACCTCTAAGTACGTGCTTCTAAATGACCTCTAAGTAAGTAGTTCTAAATGACCCCTAAGTACGTATTTCTAAATGACCTCTAGGTACGTACTTCCAAATGACATCTAAGTAAGTGGTTCTAAATTACCTCTAAGTACGTGGTTCTAAATGTCCTCTAAGTACGTGGTTCTAAATGACCTCTAAATACGTAGTTCTAAATGACCTCTAAGTACGTAGTTCTAAATGACCTCTATGTACGTGGTTCTAAAGGACCACTAAGTACGTAGTTCTAAATGACCTCTAAAAAGTTGGTTCTAAATGACCTCTAAGTACGTGGTTCTAAATATCTTCTAAGTACGTAGTTCTAAATGACCTCTAAGTACTTTTTTCTAAATGACCTCTAAGTACTTGGTTCTAAATGACCTCTAAGTACGTGGTTCTAAATGACCTCTAAGTACTTGGTTCTAAATGACCTCTAAGTACGTAGTTCTAAATGACCTCTAAGTTGTTGGTTCTAAAGGACCCCTAAGTACGTGGTTCTAAATGACCTCTAACTACGTGGTTCTAAATGACCTCTAAGTACGTGCTTCTAAATGACCTCTAAGTAAGTAGTTCTAAATGACCCCTAAGTACGTAGTTCTAAATGACCTCTAAGTACTTGGTTTCCAAATGACCTCTAAGTCAGTAGTTCTAAATGACACCTAAGTACGTGGTTCTAAATTACCTCTAAGTTCGTGGGTTCTAAATGACCTCTTATAACGTAGTTCTAACTGACCTCTAATTACATGGTTTTAACTATCCCCTAAGTACGTGGTTCTAAATGACCTCTAAGTACGAGGTTCTAAATGACCTCTAAGTACGTGGTTCTAAATGACCTCTAAGTACTTGGTTCTAAATGACCTCTAAGTCAGTAGTTCTAAATGACACCTAAGTACGTGGTTCTAAATGTCCTCTAAGTACGTGGTTCTAAATGACCTCATATACGTAGTTCTAAATGACCTCTAAGTACGTAGTTCTAAATGACCTCTAAAAAGTTGGTTCTAAATGACCTCTAAGTACGTGGTTCTAAATATCTTCTAAGTACGTAGTTCTAAATGACCTCTAAATACTGGGTTCTAAATGACCTCTAAGTACGTGGTTCTAAATGACCTCTAAGTACGTGGTTCTAAATGACCTATAAGTACGTGGTTCTAAATGACCCCTTAAGTACGTAGTACTAAATGACCTCTAAGTACGTGGTTCTAAATGACCTCTAAGTACGTAGTTCTAAATGACCTCTAAGTACGTGGGTTCTAAATTACCTCTAAGTACGTGGGTTCTAAATGACCTCTAAGAAGTTGGTTCTAAATAACCTCTAAGAACGTGGTTTCTAAATGACCTCTAAGTAAGTTGGTTCTAAATGACCTCTAAGTACGTGGTTCTAAATGACCTCTAAGTACGTGCTTCTAAATGACCTCTAGGTACGTACTTCCAAATGACATCTAAGTAAGTGGTTTTAAATGACCTCTAAGTACGTTGTTCTAGATGACCTCTAAGTACGTGGTTCTAAATGACCTCTATGTACGTGCTTCTAAATGACCTCTAAGTACGTAGTACTAATTGACCATAAGTACGTGGATTTAAATGACTTTAAAGTAAGTAGTTCTAAATAACCTCTAAGTACGTAGTTCTAAATGACCTCTAAGTATGTGGTTCTAAATGACCTCTAAGTACGTAGTTCTAAATGACGTCTAAGTACGTAGTTCTCAATACCTCTATATACGTAGTTCCAAATGACCTCTAAGTGGTTCTAAATGACCTCTAAGTACGTGGTCCTAAATGACCTCTAGGTACGTAGTTCTAAATGACCTCTAAGTAAGTAGTTCTAAATGACCTTTAAGTATGTGGTTCTAAATGACCTCAAGGTACGTAGTTCCAAATGACCTCCAAGTAAGTGGTTCTAAATGACGTCTTAGTACGTGGTTCTAAATGACCTATAAGTACGTAGTTCTAAATGACCTCTAAGTACGAAGTCCTAAATGACCTCTAAGAACGTAGTTCTATATTACCTCTAAGTACGTAGTTTTAAATGACCTCTAAGTACGTAGTTCTAATTGACCTCTAGGTACGTAGTTCTAAATGACCTCAAAGTAAGTAGTTCCAAATGACCTCTAAGTATGTGGTTCTAAATGACCTCTAAGTAAGTGGTTCTAAATGACCTCTAAGTACGTGGTTCTATATGATCTCTTAGTACGTGGTTCTAAATTACCTCTAAGTACGTGGGTTCTTCTAAATGACTTCTAAGTACGTAGTTCTAATTGACCTCTAGGTACGTAGTTCTAAATAACCTCAAAGTAAGTAGTTCCAAATGACCTCTAAGTATGTGGTTCTAAATGACCTCTAAGTACGTGGTTCTAAATATCTTCTAAGTACGTAGTTCTAAATGACCTCTAAGTACTTGGTTCTAAATGACCTCTAAGTACTTGGTTCTAAATGACCTCTAAGTACGTGGTTCTAAATGACCTCTAAGTACTTGGTTCTAAATGACCTCTAAGTACGTAGTTCTAAATGACCTCTAAGTTGTTGGTTCTAAATGACCCCTAAGTACGTGGTTCCAAATGACCTCTAACTACGTGGTTCTAAATGACCTCTAAGTACGTGCTTCTAAATGACCTCTAAGTAAGTAGTTCTAAATGACCCCTAAGTACGTAGTTCTAAATGACCTCTAGGTACGTACTTCCAAATGACTTCTAAGTAAGTGGTTCTAAATGACCTCTAAGTACGTGGTTCTAAATGTCCTCTAAGTACGTGGTTCTAAAAGACCTCATATACGTAGTTCTAAATGACCTCTAAGTACGTGGGTTCTAAATGACCCCTAAGTTCGTAGTTCTAAATGACCTCTAAATACGTAGCTCTAAATGACCTCTAAGTACGTAGTTCTAAATGACCTCTATGTACGTGGTTCTATATGACCTCTAAGTACGTGGGTTCTAAATGACTTTTGAGTACGTGGTTCTAAATGACCTCTAAGTACGTAGTTCTAAATGACCGCTAAGTTGTTGGTTCGAATTGACCTCTAAGTCCGTGGTTCTAAATGACATCTAAGTACGTAGTTCTAAATGACCTCTAAATAGTTGGTTCTAAATTACCTCTAAGTTCGTGGTTCTAAATATCTTCTAAGTACGTAGTTCTAAATGACGTCTAAGTAAGTGGTTCTAAATGACCTCTAAGTACGTGGTCCTAAATGACCTCTAGGTACGTAGTTCTAAATGACCTCTAAGTAAGTAGTTCTAAATGACCTTTAAGTATGTGGTTCTAAATGACCTCTAAGTACAAGGTTCTAAATGACCTCAAGGTACGTAGTTCCAAATGACCTCCAAGTAAGTGGTTCTAGATGACGTCTAAGTACGTGGTTCTAAATGACCTATAAGTGCGTAGTTCTAAATGACCTCTAAGTACGAAGTCCTAAATGACCTCTAAGAACGTAGTTCTATATTACCTCTTGGTACGTAGTTCTAAATGACCTCTAAGTACGTAGTTCTAATTGACCTCTGGGTACGTAGTTCTAAATGACCTCAAAGTAAGTAGTTCTAAATGACCTCTAAGTATGTGGTTCTAAATGACCTCTAAGTAAGTGGTTCTAAATGACCTCTAAGTACGTAGTTCTATATGATCTCTTAGTACGTGGTTCTAAATGACCTCTAAGTACGTGGGTTCTTCTAAATGACTTCTAAGTACGTGGTTCAAAATGTCCTCTAAGTACGTGCTTCTAAATGACCTCTAAGTAAGTAGTTCTAAATGACCCCAAAGTACGTAGTTCTAAATGACCTCTAGGTACGTACTTCCAAATGACATCTAAGTAAGTGGTTCTAAATGACCTCTAAGTACGAGGTTCTATATGACCTCTAAGTACGTGGTTACTAAATGACCTCTAAGTACACGGGTTCTAAATGACCCCTAAGTTCGTAGTTCTAAATGACCTCTAAGTACGTGGTTCTAAATGACCTCTAAGTAAGTAGTTCTAAATGACTTCAAAGTACGTAGTTCTAAATGACCTCTAAGTACGTGGTTCTATATGACCTCTTAGTACGTGGTTCTAAATGACCTCTAAGTACGTGGGTTCTTCTAATGACTTCTAAGTACGTGGTTCTAAATGTCCTCTAAGTACGTGGTTCTAAATGACCTTATATACGTAGTGCTAAATAACCTCTAAGTACGTGGTTCTAAATCACCTCTAAGTACGTCTTCTAAATGACCTCTAAGTACGTGGTTCTGAATGACCTCTAAGTTCGTGGGTTCTAAATGACCTCTTAGAACGTAGTTCTAACTGACCTCTAATTACATGGTTCTAACTATCCTCTAAGTACGTGGTTCTAAATGACCTCTAAGTACGAGGTTCTAAATGACCTCTAATTCAGTAGTTCTAAATGACACCTAAGTACGTAGTACTAAATTACCTCTAAGTATGTGGTTCTAAATGACCTCTAAGTACGTGGTTCTAAATGACCTCTAAATACTTAGTTTAAATGCCCTCTAAGTACGTGGTTCTAAATGTCCTCTAAGTACGTGGTTCTAAAAGACCTCATATACGTAGTTCTAAATGACCTCTAAGTACGTAGGTTCTAAATGACCCCTAAGTTCGTAGTTTTAAATGACCTCTAAATACGTAGCTCTAAATGACCTCTAAGTACGTAGTTCTAAATGACCTCTATTTACGTGGTTCTATATGACCTCTAAATACGTGGGCTCTAAATGACATCTGAGTACGTGGTTCTAAATATCTTCTAAGTACGTAGTTCTAAATGACGTCTAAGTACGTAGTTCTAAATACCTCTAGATAGGTAGTTCCAAATGACCTCTAAGTAAGTGGTTCTAAATGACCTCTAAGTACGTGGTCCTAAATGACCTCTAGGTACGTAGTTCTAAATGACATCTAAGTAAGTAGTTCTAAATGACCTCTAAGTATGTGGTTCTAAATGACCTCTAAGTACGTAGTTCTAAATGACCTCTAAGTACGAAGTCCTAAATGACCTCTAAGAACGTAGTTCTATAACACCTCTAAGTACGTAGTTCTAAATGACCCCTAAGTTCGTAGTTCTAAATGACCTCTAAGTACGAGGTTCTAAATGACCTCTAAGTACGTGGTTCTAAATGACCTCTAAGTACTTGGTTCTAAATGACATCTAAGTCAGTAGTTCTAAATGACACCTAAGTACGTGGTTCTAAATGTCCTCTAAGTACGTGGTTCTAAATGACCTCATATACGTAGTTCTAAATGACCTCTAAGTACGTGGTTCTAAATGACCTCTAACTACGTGGTTCTAAATGACCTCTAAGTACGTGCTTCTAAATGACCTCTAGGTACGTACTTCCAAATGACATCTAAGTAAGTGGTTCTAAATGACCTCTAAGTACGTTGTTCTAGATGACCTCTAACTACGTGGTTCTAAATGACCTCTGTGTACGTGCTTCTAAATGACCTCTAAGTACGTAGTACTAAATGACCATAAGTACGTGGAATAAAATGACCTTAAAGTACGTAGTTCTAAATGACCTCTAAGTACGTAGTTCTAAATGACCTCTAAGTATGTGGTTCTAAATGACCTCTAAGTACGTGGTTCTAAATGACCTCTAAATACTTAGTTCAAATGCCCTCTAAGTACGTGAATCTAAATGACCTCTAAGTACTTGGTTCTAAATGACCTCTAAGTAAGTAGTTCTAAATGACCCCTAAGTACGTAGTACTAAATGACATCTAAGTACGTAGTTCTAAATGACCTCTAAGTACGTAGTTCTAAATGACCTCTAAGTACGTGGGTTCTAAATTACCTCTAAGTACGTGGGTTCTAAATGTCCTCTAAGAAGTTGGTTCTAAATAACCTCTAAGAACGTGGTTTCTAAAAGACCTCTAAGTACGTGGGTTCTAAACGACCTCTAAGTGTTTGGTTCTAAATGTAATCTAAGTACGTTGGTTCTAAATGACCTCTAAGTACGTGGTTCTAAATATCTTCTAAGTACTGGGTTCTAAATGACCTCTAAGTACTGGGTTCTAAATGACCTCTAAGTACGTGGTTCTAAATGACCTCTAAGTACGTGGTTCTAAATGACCTATAAGTACGTGGTTCTAAATGACCTCTAAGTAAGTAGTTCTAAATGACCCCTAAGTCCGTAGTACTAAATGACCTCTAAGTACGTAGTTCTAAATGACCTCTAAGTACGTAGTTCTAAATGACCTCTAAGTACGTGGGTTCTAAATTATCTTTAAGTACGTGGGTTCTAAATGACCTCTATGAAGTTGGTTCTAAATAACCTCTAAGAACGTGGTTTCTAAATGACCTCTAAGTACGTGAGTTCTAAATGACCTCTAAGTACGTAGTTCTAAACGACCTCTAAGTGTTTGGTTCTAAATGACCTCTAAGTACGTTGGTTCTAAATGACCTCTAAGTACGTGGTTCTAAATGACCTCTAAGTACGTGCTTCTAAATGACCTCTAGGTACGTACTTCCAAATGACATCTAAGTAAGTGGTTCTAAATGACCTCTAAGTACGTTGTTCTAGATGACCTCTAAGTACGTGGTTCTAAATGACCTCTATGTACGTGCTTCTAAATGACGTCTAAGTACGTGGGTTCTAAATGACCCCTAAGTTCGTAGTTCTAAATGACCTCTAAATACGTAGCTCTAAATGACCTCTAAGTACGTAGTTCTAAATGACCGCTAAGTTGTTGGTTCGATTTGAACTCTAAGTACGTGGTTCTAAATGACATCTGTGTACGTAGTTCTAAATGACCTCTAAATAGTTGGTTCTAAATGACCTCTAAGTACGTGGTCCTAAATGACCTCTAGGTACGTAGTTCTAAATGACCTCTAAGTAAGTAGTTCTAAATGACCTCAAAGTAAGTCGTTCTAAATGACCTCTAAGTATGTGGTTCTAAATGACCTCTAAGTAAGTGGTTCTAAATGACAACTAAGTACGTGCTTCTAAATGACCTCTAAGTAAGTAGTTCTAAATGACCTCTAAGTACGAAGTCCTAAATGACCTCTAAGAACGTAGTTCTATATTACCTCTAAGTACGTAGTTCTAAATGACCTCTAAGTACGTAGTTCTAATTGAAATCTAGGTACGTAGTTCTAAATGAACTCAAAGTAAGTAGTTCTAAATGACCTCTAAGAACGAAATCCTAAATGACCTCTAAGAACGTAGTTCTATATTACCTTTAAGTACGTAGTTCTAAATGACCTCTAAGTACGTAGTTCTAATTGACCTCTAGGTACGTAGTTCTAAATGACCTCAAAGTAAGTAGTTCTAAATGACCTCTAAGTATGTGGTTGTAAATGACCTCTAAGTAAGTGGTTCTAAATGACCTCTAAGTACGTGGTTCTAAATGACCTCTAAGTAGGTGGTTCTAAATGACCTCTAAGTACGTGCTTCTAAATGACCTCTAAGTAAGTAGTTCTAAATGACCCCTAAGTACGTATTTCTAAATGACCTCTAGGTACGTACTTCCAAATGACATCTAAGTAAGTGGTTCTAAATTACCTCTAAGTACGTGGTTCTAAATGTCCTCTAAGTACGTGGTTCTAAATGACCTCTAAATACGTAGTTCTAAATGACCTCTAAGTACGTAGTTCTAAATGACCTCTATGTACGTGGTTCTAAAGGACCACTAAGTACGTAGTTCTAAATGACCTCTAAAAAGTTGGTTCTAAATGACCTCTAAGTACGTGGTTCTAAATATCTTCTAAGTACGTAGTTCTAAATGACCTCTAAGTACTTTTTTCTAAATGACCTCTAAGTACTTGGTTCTAAATGACCTCTAAGTACGTGGTTCTAAATGACCTCTAAGTACTTGGTTCTAAATGACCTCTAAGTACGTAGTTCTAAATGACCTCTAAGTTGTTGGTTCTAAATGACCCCTAAGTACGTGGTTCTAAATGACCTCTAACTACGTGGTTCTAAATGACCTCTAAGTACGTGCTTCTAAATGACCTCTAAGTAAGTAGTTCTAAATGACCCCTAAGTACGTGGTTCTAAATTACCTCTAAGTTTGTGGGTTCTAAATGACCTCTTATAACGTAGTTCTAACTGACCTCTAATTACATGGTTTTAACTATCCCCTAAGTACGTGGTTCTAAATGACCTCTAAGTACGAGGTTCTAAATGACCTCTAAGTACGTGGTTCTAAATGACCTCTAAGTACTTGGTTCTAAATGACCTCTAAGTCAGTAGTTCTAAATGACCCCTAAGTACGTGGTTCTAAATGACCTCTAACTACGTGGTTCTAAATGACCTCTAAGTACGTGCTTCTAAATGACCTCAAAGTAAGTAGTTCTAAATGACCCCTAAGTACGTGGTTCTAAATTACCTCTAAGTTCGTTGGTTCTAAATGACCTCTTATAACGTAGTTCTAACTGACCTCTAATTACATGGTTTTAACTATCCCCTAAGTACGTGGTTCTAAATGACCTCTAAGTACGAGGTTCTAAATGACCTCTAAGTACGTGGTTCTAAATGACCTCTAAGAAGTTGGTTCTAAATAACCTCTAAGAACGTGGTTTCTAAAAGACCTCTAAGTACGTGGGTTCTAAACGACCTCTAAGTGTTTGGTTCTAAATGTAATCTAAGTACGTTGGTTCTAAATGACCTCTAAGTACGTGGTTCTAAATATCTTCTAAGTACTGGGTTCTAAATGACCTCTAAGTACTGGGTTCTAAATGACCTCTAAGTACGTGGTTCTAAATGACCTCTAAGTACGTGGTTCTAAATGACCTATAAGTACGTGGTTCTAAATGACCTCTAAGTAAGTAGTTCTAAATGACCCCTAAGTACGTAGTTCTAAATGACCTCTAAGTACGTGAATCTAAATGACCTCTAAGTACTTGGTTCTAAATGACCTCTAAGTAAGTAGTTCTAAATGACCCCTAAGTACGTAGTACTAAATGACCTCTAAGTACGTAGTTCTAAATGACCTCTAAGTACGTAGTTCTAAATGACCTCTAAGTACGTGGGTTCTAAATTACCTTTAAGTACGTGGGTTCTAAATGACCTCTATGAAGTTGGTTCTAAATAACCTCTAAGAACGTGGTTTCTAAATGACCTCTAAGTACGTGGGTTCTAAATGACCTCTAAGTACGTAGTTCTAAACGACCTCTAAGTGTTTGGTTCTAAATGACCTCTAAGTACGTTGGTTCTAAATGACCTCTAAGTACTTGGTTCTAAATGACCTCTAAGTACGTGCTTCTAAATGACCTCTAGGTACGTACTTCCAAATGACATCTAAGTAAGTGGTTCTAAATGACCTCTAAGTACGTTGTTCTAGATGACCTCTAAGTACGTGGTTCTAAATGACCTCTATGTACGTGCTTCTAAATGACGTCTAAGTACGTAGTTCTAAATGACCATAAGTACGTGGATTTAAATGAATTTAAAGTACGTAGTTCTAAATGACCTCTAGGTACGTACTTCCAAATGACTTCTAAGTAAGTGGTTCTAAATGACCTCTAAGTACGTGGTTCTAAATGTCCTCTAAGTACGTGGTTCTAAAAGACCTCATATACGTAGTTCTAAATGACCTCTAAGTACGTGGGTTCTAAATGACCCCTAAGTTCGTAGTTCTAAATGACCTCTAAATACGTAGCTCTAAATGACCTCTAAGTACGTAGTTCTAAATGACCGCTAAGTTGTTGGTTCGATTTGAACTCTAAGTACGTGGTTCTAAATGACATCTAAGTACGTAGTTCTAAATGACCTCTAAATAGTTGGTTCTAAATGACCTCTAAGTACGTGGTCCTAAATGACCTCTAGGTACGTAGTTCTAAATGACCTCTAAGTAAGTAGTTCTAAATGACCTTTAAGTATGTGGTTCTAAATGACCTCAAGGTACGTAGTTCCAAATGACCTCCAAGTAAGTGGTTCTAAATGACGTCTAAGTACGTGGTTCTAAATGACCTATAAGTACGTAGTTCTAAATGACCTCTAAGTACGAAGTCCTAAATGACCTCTAAGAACGTAGTTCTATATTACCTCTAAGTACGTAGTTCTAAATGACCTCTAAGTACGTAGTTCTAATTGACCTCTAGGTACGTAGTTCTAAATGACCTCAAAGTAAGTAGTTCTAAATGACCTCTAAGTATGTGGTTCTAAATGACCTTTAAGTACGTGGTTCTAAATATCTTCTAAGTACGTAGTTCTAAATGACCTCTAAGTACTTTTTTCTAAATGACCTCTAAGTACTTGGTTCTAAATGACCTCTAAGTACGTGGTTCTAAATGACCTCTAAGTACTTGGTTCTAAATGACCTCTAAGTACGTAGTTCTAAATGACCTCTAAGTTGTTGGTTCTAAATGACCCCTAAGTACGTGGTTCTAAATGACCTCTAACTACGTGGTTCTAAATGACCTCTAAGTACGTGCTTCTAAATGACCTCTAAGTAAGTAGTTCTAAATGACCCCTAAGTACGTGGTTCTAAATTACCTCTAAGTTCGTGGGTTCTAAATGACCTCTTATAACGTAGTTCTAACTGACCTCTAATTACATGGTTTTAACTATCCCCTAAGTACGTGGTTCTAAATGACCTCTAAGTACGAGGTTCTAAATGACCTCTAAGTACGTGGTTCTAAATGACCTCTAAGTACTTGGTTCTAAATGACCTCTAAGTCAGTAGTTCTAAATGACCCCTAAGTACGTGGTTCTAAATGACCTCTAACTACGTGGTTCTAAATGACCTCTAAGTACGTGCTTCTAAATGACCTCTAAGTAAGTAGTTCTAAATGACCCCTAAGTACGTGGTTCTAAATTACCTCTAAGTTCGTGGGTTCTAAATGACCTCTTATAACGTAGTTCTAACTGACCTCTAATTACATGGTTTTAACTATCCCCTAAGTACGTGGTTCTAAATGACCTCTAAGTACGAGGTTCTAAATGACCTCTAAGTACGTGGTTCTAAATGACCTCTAAGAAGTTGGTTCTAAATAACCTCTAAGAACGTGGTTTCTAAAAGACCTCTAAGTACGTGGGTTCTAAATGACCCCTAAGTACGTAGTACTAAATGACATCTAAGTACGTAGTTCTAAATGACCTCTAAGTACGTAGTTCTAAATGACCTCTAAGTACGTGGGTTCTAAATTACCTCTAAGTACGTGGGTTCTAAATGTCCTCTAAGAAGTTGGTTCTAAATAACCTCTAAGAACGTGGTTTCTAAAAGACCTCTAAGTACGTGGGTTCTAAACGACCTCTAAGTGTTTGGTTCTAAATGTAATCTAAGTACGTTGGTTCTAAATGACCTCTAAGTACGTGGTTCTAAATATCTTCTAAGTACTGGGTTCTAAATGACCTCTAAGTACTGGGTTCTAAATGACCTCTAAGTACGTGGTTCTAAATGACCTCTAAGTACGTGGTTCTAAATGACCTATAAGTACGTGGTTCTAAATGACCTCTAAGTAAGTAGTTCTAAATGACCCCTAAGTCCGTAGTACTAAATGACCTCTAAGTACGTAGTTCTAAATGACCTCTAAGTACGTAGTTCTAAATGACCTCTAAGTACGTGGGTTCTAAATTATCTTTAAGTACGTGGGTTCTAAATGACCTCTATGAAGTTGGTTCTAAATAACCTCTAAGAACGTGGTTTCTAAATGACCTCTAAGTACGTGAGTTCTAAATGACCTCTAAGTACGTAGTTCTAAACGACCTCTAAGTGTTTGGTTCTAAATGACCTCTAAGTACGTTGGTTCTAAATGACCTCTAAGTACGTGGTTCTAAATGACCTCTAAGTACGTGCTTCTAAATGACCTCTAGGTACGTACTTCCAAATGACATCTAAGTAAGTGGTTCTAAATGACCTCTAAGTACGTTGTTCTAGATGACCTCTAAGTACGTGGTTCTAAATGACCTCTATGTACGTGCTTCTAAATGACGTCTAAGTACGTGGGTTCTAAATGACCCCTAAGTTCGTAGTTCTAAATGACCTCTAAATACGTAGCTCTAAATGACCTCTAAGTACGTAGTTCTAAATGACCGCTAAGTTGTTGGTTCGATTTGAACTCTAAGTACGTGGTTCTAAATGACATCTGTGTACGTAGTTCTAAATGACCTCTAAATAGTTGGTTCTAAATGACCTCTAAGTACGTGGTCCTAAATGACCTCTAGGTACGTAGTTCTAAATGACCTCTAAGTAAGTAGTTCTAAATGACCTCAAAGTAAGTCGTTCTAAATGACCTCTAAGTATGTGGTTCTAAATGACCTCTAAGTAAGTGGTTCTAAATGACAACTAAGTACGTGCTTCTAAATGACCTCTAAGTAAGTAGTTCTAAATGACCTCTAAGTACGAAGTCCTAAATGACCTCTAAGAACGTAGTTCTATATTACCTCTAAGTACGTAGTTCTAAATGACCTCTAAGTACGTAGTTCTAATTGAAATCTAGGTACGTAGTTCTAAATGAACTCAAAGTAAGTAGTTCTAAATGACCTCTAAGAACGAAATCCTAAATGACCTCTAAGAACGTAGTTCTATATTACCTCTAAGTACGTAGTTCTAAATGACCTCTAAGTACGTAGTTCTAATTGACCTCTAGGTACGTAGTTCTAAATGACCTCAAAGTAAGTAGTTCTAAATGACCTCTAAGTATGTGGTTGTAAATGACCTCTAAGTAAGTGGTTCTAAATGACCTCTAAGTACGTGGTTCTAAATGACCTCTAAGTAGGTGGTTCTAAATGACCTCTAAGTACGTGCTTCTAAATGACCTCTAAGTAAGTAGTTCTAAATGACCCCTAAGTACGTATTTCTAAATGACCTCTAGGTACGTACTTCCAAATGACATCTAAGTAAGTGGTTCTAAATTACCTCTAAGTACGTGGTTCTAAATGTCCTCTAAGTACGTGGTTCTAAATGACCTCTAAATACGTAGTTCTAAATGACCTCTAAGTACGTAGTTCTAAATGACCTCTATGTACGTGGTTCTAAAGGACCACTAAGTACGTAGTTCTAAATGACCTCTAAAAAGTTGGTTCTAAATGACCTCTAAGTACGTGGTTCTAAATATCTTCTAAGTACGTAGTTCTAAATGACCTCTAAGTACTTTTTTCTAAATGACCTCTAAGTACTTGGTTCTAAATGACCTCTAAGTACGTGGTTCTAAATGACCTCTAAGTACTTGGTTCTAAATGACCTCTAAGTACGTAGTTCTAAATGACCTCTAAGTTGTTGGTTCTAAATGACCCCTAAGTACGTGGTTCTAAATGACCTCTAACTACGTGGTTCTAAATGACCTCTAAGTACGTGCTTCTAAATGACCTCTAAGTAAGTAGTTCTAAATGACCCCTAAGTACGTGGTTCTAAATTACCTCTAAGTTTGTGGGTTCTAAATGACCTCTTATAACGTAGTTCTAACTGACCTCTAATTACATGGTTTTAACTATCCCCTAAGTACGTGGTTCTAAATGACCTCTAAGTACGAGGTTCTAAATGACCTCTAAGTACGTGGTTCTAAATGACCTCTAAGTACTTGGTTCTAAATGACCTCTAAGTCAGTAGTTCTAAATGACCCCTAAGTACGTGGTTCTAAATGACCTCTAACTACGTGGTTCTAAATGACCTCTAAGTACGTGCTTCTAAATGACCTCAAAGTAAGTAGTTCTAAATGACCCCTAAGTACGTGGTTCTAAATTACCTCTAAGTTCGTTGGTTCTAAATGACCTCTTATAACGTAGTTCTAACTGACCTCTAATTACATGGTTTTAACTATCCCCTAAGTACGTGGTTCTAAATGACCTCTAAGTACGAGGTTCTAAATGACCTCTAAGTACGTGGTTCTAAATGACCTCTAAGAAGTTGGTTCTAAATAACCTCTAAGAACGTGGTTTCTAAAAGACCTCTAAGTACGTGGGTTCTAAACGACCTCTAAGTGTTTGGTTCTAAATGTAATCTAAGTACGTTGGTTCTAAATGACCTCTAAGTACGTGGTTCTAAATATCTTCAAAGTACTGGGTTCTAAATGACCTCTAAGTACTGGGTTCTAAATGACCTCTAAGTACGTGGTTCTAAATGACCTCTAAGTACGTGGTTCTAAATGACCTATAAGTACGTGGTTCTAAATGACCTCTAAGTAAGTAGTTCTAAATGACCCCTAAGTACGTAGTTCTAAATGACCTCTAAGTACGTGAATCTAAATGACCTCTAAGTACTTGGTTCTAAATGACCTCTAAGTAAGTAGTTCTAAATGACCCCTAAGTACGTAGTACTAAATGACCTCTAAGTACGTAGTTCTAAATGACCTCTAAGTACGTAGTTCTAAATGACCTCTAAGTACGTGGGTTCTAAATTACCTTTAAGTACGTGGGTTCTAAATGACCTCTATGAAGTTGGTTCTAAATAACCTCTAAGAACGTGGTTTCTAAATGACCTCTAAGTACGTGGGTTCTAAATGACCTCTAAGTACGTAGTTCTAAACGACCTCTAAGTGTTTGGTTCTAAATGACCTCTAAGTACGTTGGTTCTAAATGACCTCTAAGTACTTGGTTCTAAATGACCTCTAAGTACGTGCTTCTAAATGACCTCTAGGTACGTACTTCCAAATGACATCTAAGTAAGTGGTTCTAAATGACCTCTAAGTACGTTGTTCTAGATGACCTCTAAGTACGTGGTTCTAAATGACCTCTATGTACGTGCTTCTAAATGACGTCTAAGTACGTAGTTCTAAATGACCATAAGTACGTGGATTTAAATGACCTTAAAGTACGTAGTTCTAAATGACCTCTAGGTACGTACTTCCAAATGACTTCTAAGTAAGTGGTTCTAAATGACCTCTAAGTACGTGGTTCTAAATGTCCTCTAAGTACGTGGTTCTAAAAGACCTCATATACGTAGTTCTAAATGACCTCTAAGTACGTGGGTTCTAAATGACCCCTAAGTTCGTAGTTCTAAATGACCTCTAAATACGTAGCTCTAAATGACCTCTAAGTACGTAGTTCTAAATGACCGCTAAGTTGTTGGTTCGATTTGAACTCTAAGTACGTGGTTCTAAATGACATCTAAGTACGTAGTTCTAAATGACCTCTAAATAGTTGGTTCTAAATGACCTCTAAGTACGTGGTCCTAAATGACCTCTAGGTACGTAGTTCTAAATGACCTCTAAGTAAGTAGTTCTAAATGACCTTTAAGTATGTGGTTCTAAATGACCTCAAGGTACGTAGTTCCAAATGACCTCCAAGTAAGTGGTTCTAAATGACGTCTAAGTACGTGGTTCTAAATGACCTATAAGTACGTAGTTCTAAATGACCTCTAAGTACGAAGTCCTAAATGACCTCTAAGAACGTAGTTCTATATTACCTCTAAGTACGTAGTTCTAAATGACCTCTAAGTACGTAGTTCTAATTGACCTCTAGGTACGTAGTTCTAAATGACCTCAAAGTAAGTAGTTCTAAATGACCTCTAAGTATGTGGTTCTAAATGACCTTTAAGTACGTGGTTCTAAATATCTTCTAAGTACGTAGTTCTAAATGACCTCTAAGTACTTTTTTCTAAATGACGTCTAAGTACTTGGTTCTAAATGACCTCTAAGTACGTGGTTCTAAATGACCTCTAAGTACTTGGTTCTAAATGACCTCTAAGTACGTAGTTCTAAATGACCTCTAAGTTGTTGGTTCTAAATGACCCCTAAGTACGTGGTTCTAAATGACCTCTAACTACGTGGTTCTAAATGACCTCTAAGTACGTGCTTCTAAATGACCTCTAAGTAAGTAGTTCTAAATGACCCCTAAGTACGTGGTTCTAAATTACCTCTAAGTTCGTGGGTTCTAAATGACCTCTTATAACGTAGTTCTAACTGACCTCTAATTACATGGTTTTAACTATCCCCTAAGTACGTGGTTCTAAATGACCTCTAAGTACGAGGTTCTAAATGACCTCTAAGTACGTGGTTCTAAATGACCTCTAAGTACTTGGTTCTAAATGACCTCTAAGTCAGTAGTTCTAAATGACCCCTAAGTACGTGGTTCTAAATGACCTCTAACTACGTGGTTCTAAATGACCTCTAAGTACGTGCTTCTAAATGACCTCTAAGTAAGTAGTTCTAAATGACCCCTAAGTACGTGGTTCTAAATTACCTCTAAGTTCGTGGGTTCTAAATGACCTCTTATAACGTAGTTCTAACTGACCTCTAATTACATGGTTTTAACTATCCCCTAAGTACGTGGTTCTAAATGACCTCTAAGTACGAGGTTCTAAATGACCTCTAAGTACGTGGTTCTAAATGACCTCTAAGAAGTTGGTTCTAAATAACCTCTAAGAACGTGGTTTCTAAAAGACCTCTAAGTACGTGGGTTCTAAACGACCTCTAAGTGTTTGGTTCTAAATGTAATCTAAGTACGTTGGTTCTAAATGACCTCTAAGTACGTGGTTCTAAATATCTTCTAAGTACTGGGTTCTAAATGACCTCTAAGTACTGGGTTCTAAATGACCTCTAAGTACGTGGTTCTAAATGACCTCTAAGTACGTGGTTCTAAATGACCTATAAGTACGTGGTTCTATATGACCTCTAAGTAAGTAGTTCTAAATGACCCCTAAGTACGTAGTTCTAAATGACCTCTAAGTACGTGAATCTAAATGACCTCTAAGTACTTGGTTCTAAATGACCTCTAAGTAAGTAGTTCTAAATGACCCCTAAGTACGTAGTACTAAATGACCTCTAAGTACGTAGTTCTAAATGACCTCTAAGTACGTAGTTCTAAATGACCTCTAAGTACGTGGGTTCTAAATTACCTTTAAGTACGTGGGTTCTAAATGACCTCTATGAAGTTGGTTCTAAATAACCTCTAAGTACGTGGGTTCTAAATGACCTCTAAGTACGTAGTTCTAAACGACCTCTAAGTGTTTGGTTCTAAATGACCTCTAAGTACGTTGGTTCTAAATGACCTCTAAGTACGTGGTTCTAAATGACCTCTAAGTACTGCTTCTAAATGACCTCTAGGTACGTACTTCCAAATGACATCTAAGTAAGTGGTTCTAAATGACCTCTAAGTACGTTGTTCTAGATGACCTCTAAGTACGTGGTTCTAAATGACCTCTATGTACGTGCTTCTAAATGACGTCTAAGTACGTAGTTCTAAATGACCATAAGTACGTGGATTTAAATGACCTTAAAGTACGTAGTTCTAAATGACCTCTAGGTACGTACTTCCAAATGACTTCTAAGTAAGTGGTTCTAAATGACCTCTAAGTACGTGGTTCTAAATGTCCTCTAAGTACGTGGTTCTAAAAGACCTCATATACGTAGTTCTAAATGACCTCTAAGTACGTGGGTTCTAAATGACCCCTAAGTTCGTAGTTCTAAATGACCTCTAAATACGTAGCTCTAAATGACCTCTAAGTACGTAGTTCTAAATGACCGCTAAGTTGTTGGTTCGATTTGAACTCTAAGTACGTGGTTCTAAATGACATCTAAGTACGTAGTTCTAAATGACCTCTAAATAGTTGGTTCCAAATGACCTCTAAGTACGTGGTCCTAAATGACCTCTAGGTACGTAGTTCTAAATGACCTCTAAGTAAGTAGTTCTAAATGACCTTTAAGTATGTGGTTCTAAATGACCTCAAGGTACGTAGTTCCAAATGACCTCCAAGTAAGTGGTTCTAAATGACGTCTAAGTACGTGGTTCTAAATTACCTATAAGTACGTAGTTCTAAATGACCTCTAAGTACGAAGTCCTAAATGACCTCTAAGAACGTAGTTCTATATTACCTCTAAGTACGTAGTTCTAAATGACCTCTAAGTACGTAGTTCTAATTGACCTCTAGGTACGTAGTTCTAAATGACCTCAAAGTAAGTAGTTCTAAATGACCTCTAAGTGTGTGGTTCTAAATGACCTCTAAGTAAGTAGTTCTAAATGACAACTAAGTACGTGCTTCTAAATGACCTCTAAGTAAGTAGTTCTAAATGACCTCTAAGTACGAAGTCCTAAATGACCTCTAAGAACATAGTTCTATATTACCTCTAAGTACGTAGTTCTAAATGACCTCTAAGTACGTAGTTCTAATTGAAATCTAGGTACGTAGTTCTAAATGAACTCAAAGTAAGTAGTTCTAAATGACCTCTAAGAACGAAGTCCTAAATGACCTCTAAGAACGTAGTTCTATATTACCTCTAAGTACGTAGTTCTAAATGACCTCTAAGTACGTAGTTCTAATTGACCTCTAGGTACGTAGTTCTAAATGACCTCTAAGTACGTGGTTCTAAATGTCCTCTAAGTACGTGGTTCTAAAAGACCTCATATACGTAGTTCTAAATGACCTCTAAGTACGTGGGTTCTAAATGACCCCTAAGTTCGTAGTTCTAAATGACCTCTAAATACGTAGCTCTAAATGACCTCTAAGTACGTAGTTCTAAATGACCGCTAAGTTGTTGGTTCGATTTGAACTCTAAGTACGTGGTTCTAAATGACATCTAAGTACGTAGTTCTAAATGACCTCTAAATAGTTGGTTCCAAATGACCTCTAAGTACGTGGTCCTAAATGACCTCTAGGTACGTAGTTCTAAATGACCTCTAAGTAAGTAGTTCTAAATGACCTTTAAGTATGTGGTTCTAAATGACCTCAAGGTACGTAGTTCCAAATGACCTCCAAGTAAGTGGTTCTAAATGACGTCTAAGTACGTGGTTCTAAATTACCTATAAGTACGTAGTTCTAAATGACCTCTAAGTACGAAGTCCTAAATGACCTCTAAGAACGTAGTTCTATATTACCTCTAAGTACGTAGTTCTAAATGACCTCTAAGTACGTAGTTCTAATTGACCTCTAGGTACGTAGTTCTAAATGACCTCAAAGTAAGTAGTTCTAAATGACCTCTAAGTATGTGGTTCTAAATGACCTCTAAGTAAGTGGTTCTAAATGACAACTAAGTACGTGCTTCTAAATGACCTCTAAGTAAGTAGTTCTAAATGACCTCTAAGTACGAAGTCCTAAATGACCTCTAAGAACATAGTTCTATATTACCTCTAAGTACGTAGTTCTAAATGACCTCTAAGTACGTAGTTCTAATTGAAATCTAGGTACGTAGTTCTAAATGAACTCAAAGTAAGTAGTTCTAAATGACCTCTAAGAACGAAGTCCTAAATGACCTCTAAGAACGTAGTTCTATATTACCTCTAAGTACGTAGTTCTAAATGACCTCTAAGTACGTAGTTCTAATTGACCTCTAGGTACGTAGTTCTAAATGACCTCAAAGTAAGTAGTTCTAAATGACCTCTAAGTATGTGGTTGTAAATGACCTCTAAGTAAGTGGTTCTAAATGACCTCTAAGTACGTGGTTCTAAATGACCTCTAAGTAGGTGGTTCTAAATGACCTCTAAGTACGTGCTTCTAAATGACCTCTAAGTAAGTAGTTCTAAATGACCCCTAAGTACGTATTTCTAAATGACCTCTAGGTACGTACTTCCAAATGACATCTAAGTAAGTGGTTCTAAATTACCTCTAAGTACGTGGTTCTAAATGTCCTCTAAGTACGTGGTTCTAAATGACCTCTAAATACGTAGTTCTAAATGACCTCTAAGTACGTAGTTCTAAATGACCTCTATGTACGTGGTTCTAAAGGACCACTAAGTACGTAGTTCTAAATGACCTCTAAAAAGTTGGTTCTAAATGACCTCTAAGTACGTGGTTCTAAATATCTTCAAAGTACGTAGTTCTAAATGACCTCTAAGTACTTTTTTCTAAATGACCTCTAAGTACTTGGTTCTAAATGACCTCTAAGTACGTGGTTCTAAATGACCTCTAAGTACTTGGTTCTAAATGACCTCTAAGTTGTTGGTTCTAAATGACCCCTAAGTACGTGGTTCTAAATGACCTCTAACTACGTGGTTCTAAATGACCTCTAAGTACGTGCTTCTAAATGACCTCTAAGTAAGTAGTTCTAAATGACCCCTAAGTACGTGGTTCTAAATTACCTCTAAGTTCGTGGGTTCTAAATGACCTCTTATAACGTAGTTCTAACTGACCTCTAATTACGTGGTTTTAACTATCCCCTAGGTACGTGGTTCTAAATGACCTCTAAGTACGAGGTTCTAAATGACCTCTAAGTACGTGGTTCTAAATGACCTCTAAGTACTTGGTTCTAAATGACCTCTAAGTCAGTAGTTCTAAATGACACCTAAGTACGTGGTTCTAAATGTCCTCTAAGTAAGTGGTTCTAAATGACCTCATATACGTAGTTCTAAATGACCTCTAAGTACGTAGTTCTAAATGACCTCTAAAAAGTTGGTTCTAAATGACCTCTAAGTACGTGGTTCTAAATATCTTCTAAGTACGTAGTTCTAAATGACCTCTAAATACTGGGTTCTAAATGACCTCTAAGTACTTGGTTCTAAATGACCTCTCAGTACGTGGTTCTAAATGACCTATAAGTACGTGGTTCTAAATGACCCCTAAGTACGTAGTACTAAATGACCTCTAAGTACGTAGTTCTAAATAATGACCTCTAAGTACGTAGTTCTAAATGACCTCTAAGTACGTGGGTTCTAAATTACCTCTAAGTACGTGGGTTCTAAATGACCTCTAAGAAGTTGGTTCTAAATAACCTCTAAGAACGTGGTTTCTAAATGACCTCTAAGTAAGTTGGTTCTAAATGACCTCTAAGTACGTGGTTCTAAATGACCTCTAAGTACGTGCTTCTAAATGACCTCTAGGTACGTACTTCCAAATGACATCTAAGTAAGTGGTTTTAAATGACCTCTAAGTACGTTGTTCTAGATGACCTCTAAGTACGTGGTTCTAAATGACCTCTATGTACGTGCTTCTAAATGACCTCTAAGTACGTAGTTCTAAATGACCATAAGTACGTGGATTTAAATGACCTTAAAGTACGTAGTTCTAAATACCTCTAGATACGTAGTTCCAAATGACCTCTAAGTAAGTGGTTCTAAATGACCTCTAAGTACGTGGTCCTAAATGACCTCTAGGTACGTAGTTCTAAATGACCTCTAAGTAAGTAGTTCTAAATGACCTCTAAGTATGTGGTTCTAAATGACCTCTAAGTACGTAGTTCTGCATGACCTCTAAGTACGAAGTCCTAAATGACCTCTAAGAACGTAGTTCTATATTACCTCTAAGTACGTAGTTCTAAATGACCTCAAAGAAAGTAGACAAAATGACGTCTAAGTATGTGGTTCTAAATGACCTCTAAGTAAGTGGTTCTAAATGACCTCTAAGTACGTGGTTCTATATGATCTCTTAGTACGTGGTTCTAAATGACATCTAAGTACGTGGGTTCTTCTAAATGACTTCTAAGTACGTGGTTCAAAATGTCCTCTAAGTACGTGGTTCCAAATGACCTTATATACGTAGTGCTAAATAACCTCTAAGTACGTGGTTCTAAATGACCTCTAAGTACGTGGGTATAAATGACCTCTAAGTACGTGCTTCTAAATGACCTCTAAGTAAGTAGTTCTAAATGACCCCTAAGTACGTAGTTCTAAATGACCTCTAGGTACGTACTTCCAAATGACATCTAAGTAAGTGATTCTAAATGACCTCTAAGTACGTGGTCCTAAATGACCTCTAGGTACGTAGTTCTAAAAGACCTCTAAGTAAGTAGTTCTAAATGACCTCTAAGTATGTGGTTCTAAATGACCTCTAAGTACGTAGTTCTAAATGACATCTAAGTACGAAGTCCTAAATGACCTCTAAGAACGTAGTTCTATAATACCTCTAAGTTGGTAGTTTTAAATGACCTCTAAGTACGTAGTTCTAAATGACCATAAGTACGTGGATTTAAATGACCCTAAAGTACGTAGTTCTAAATGACCTCTAAGTACGTAGTTCTAAATGACCTCTAAGTATGTGGTTCTAAATGACCTCTAAGTACGTGGTTCTAAATGACCTCTAAATACTTAGTTCAAATGCCCTCTAAGTACGTGGTTCCAAATGTCCTCTAAGTACGTGGTTCTAAATGACCTCATATACGTAGTTCTAAATGACCTCTAAGTACGTGGTTCTAAATGACCTCTAAGTACGTGGTTCTAAATGACCTCTAAATACTTAGTTCAAATGCCCTCTAAGTACGTGGTTCCAAATGTCCTCTAAGTACGTGGTTCTAAATGACCTCATATACGTAGTTCTAAATAACCTCTAAGTACATGGTTCTAAATCACCTCTAAGTACGTGGTTCTGAATGACTTCTAAGTTCGTGGGTTCTAAATGACCTCTTATAACGTAGTTCTAACTGACCTCTAATTACATGGTTTTAACTATCCTCTAAGTACGTGGTTCTAAATGACCTCTAAGTACGAGGTTCTAAATGACCTCTAAGTACGTGGTTCTAAATGACCTCTAAGTACTTGGTTCTAAATGACCTCTAAGTCAGTAGTTCTAAATGACACCTAAGTACGTGGTTCTAAATGACCTCTAAGTACGTGGTTCTAAATGACCTCATATACGTAGTTCTAAATGACCTCTAAGTACGTGGTTCTAAATGACCTCTAACTACGTGGTTCTAAATGACCTCTAAGTACGTGCTTCTAAATGACCTCTAGGTACGTACTTCCAAATGACATCCAAGTAAGTGGTTCTAAATGACCTCTAAGTACGTTGTTCTAGATGACCTCTAAGTACGTGGTTCTAAATGACCTCTATGTACGTGCTTCTAAATGACCTCTAAGAACGTAGTTCTATAATACCTCTAAGTACGTAGTTTTAAATGACCTCTAAGTACGTAGTTCTAAATGACCATAAGTACGTGGATTTAAATGACCCTAAAGTACGTAGTTCTAAATGCCCTCTAAGTACGTGGTTCCAAATGTCCTCTAAGTACGTGGTTCTAAATGACCTCATATACGTAGTTCTAAATGACCTCTAAGTACGTGGTTCTAAATGACCTCTAACTACGTGGTTCTAAATGACCTCTAAGTACGTGCTTCTAAATGACCTCTAAGTAAGTAGTTCTAAATGACCCCTAAGTACGTAGTTCTAAATTACCTCTAGGTACGTGGTTCTAAATGTCCTCTATGTACGTGGTTCTAAAAGACCTCATATACGTAGTTCTAAATAACCTCTAAGTACGTGGGTTCTAAATGACCCCTAAGTTCGTAGTTCTAAATGACCTCTAAATACGTAGCTCTAAATAACCTCTAAGTACGTAGTTCTAAATGACCTCTATGTACGTGGTTCTATTTGACCTCTAAGTACGTGGGCTCTAAATGACATCTGAGTACGTGGTTCTAAATGACCTCTAAGTACGTAGTTCTAAATGACCTCTTAGTTGTTGGTTCTAAATGACCTCTAAGTACGTGGTTCTAAATGACCTCTCAGTACGTGGTTCTAAATGACCTCTAAGTACGTGGTTCTAAATGACATCTAAGTACGTAGTTCTAAATGACCTCTAAATAGTTGGTTCTAAATGACCTCTAAGTACGTAATTCTAAATATCATCTAAGTACGTAGTTCTAAATGACGTCTAAGTATGTAGTTCTAAATACCTCTAGATACGTAGTTAAAAAAGACCTCTAAGTAAGTGGTTCTAAATGACCTCTAAGTACGTGGTCCTAAATGACCTCTAGGTACTTCTAAATGACCTCTAAGTAAGTAGTTCTAAATGACCTCTAAGTATGTGGTTCTATATGACCTCTAAGTACGTAGTTCTAAATGACCTCTAAGTACGAAGTCCTAAATGACCTCTAAGAACGTAGTTCTATATTACCTCTAAGTACGTAGTTCTAAATGACCTCTAAGTACGTAGTTCTAATTGACCTCTTGGTACGTAGTTCTAAATGACCTTTAAGTAAGTACTTCAAAATGACCTCTAAGTATGTGGTTCTATATGATCTCTTAGTACGTGGTTCTAAATGATCTCTAAGTACGTGGGTTCTTCTAAATAACTTCTAAGTACGTGGTTCTAAATGACCTTATATACGTTGTGCTAAATAATCTCTAAGTACGTGGTTCTAAATGACCTCTTAGTACGTGGTTATAAATGACCTCTAGGTACGTGCTTCTAAATGACCTCTAAGTAAGTAGTTCTAAATGACCCCTAAGTACGTAGTTCTAAATGACCTCTAGGTACGTACTTCCAAATGACATCTAAGTAAGTGGTTCTAAATGACCTCTAAGTACGTGGTCCTAAATGACCTCTAGGTACGTAGTTCTAAATGACCTCTAAGTAAGTAGTTCTAAATGACCTCTAAGTATGTGGTTCTAAATGACCTCTAAGTACGTAGTTCAAATGACCTCTAAGTACGAAGTCCTAAATGACCTCTAAGAACGTAGTTCTATATTACCTCTAAGTACGTAGTTCTAAATGACCTCTAAGTACGTAGTTCTAATTGACCTCTAGGTACGTAGTTCTAAATGACCTCAAAGTAAGTAGTTCTAAATGACCTCTAAGTATCTGGTTCTAAATGACCTCTAAGTAAGTGGTTCTAAATGACCTCTAAGTACGTGGGTTCTTCTAAATGACTTCTAAGTACGTGGTTCAAAATGTCCTCTATGTACGTGCTTCTAAATGACCTCTAAGTACGTAGTTCTAAATGACCATAAGTACGTGGATTTAAATGACCTTAAAGTACGTAGTTCTAAATGAGCTCTAAGTACGTAGTTCTAAATGACCTCTAAGTATGTGGTTCTAAATGACCTCTAAGTACGTGGTTCTAAATGACCTCTAAATACTTAGTTCAAATGCCCTTTAAGTACGTGGTTCCAAATGTCCTCTAAGTACGTGGTTCTAAATGACCTCATATACGTAGTTCTAAATGACCTCTAAGTACGTGGTTCTAAATGACCTCTAACTACGTGGTTCTAAATGACATCTAGTAAGTAGTTCTAAATGACCCCTAAGTACGTAGTTCTAAATTACCTCTAGGTACGTACTTCCAAATGACTTCTAAGTAAGTGGTTCTAAATGACCTCTAAGTACGTGGTTCTAAATGTCCTCTATGTACGTGGTTCTAAAAGACCTCATATACGTAGTTCTAAATAACCTCTAAGTACGTGGGTTCTAAATGACCCCTAAGTTCGTAGTTCTAAATGACCTCTAAATACGTAGCTCTAAATAACCTCTAAGTACGTAGTTCTAAATGACCTCTATGTACGTAGTTCTATTTGACCTCTAAGTACGTGGGCTCTAAATGACATCTGAGTACGTGGTTCTAAATGACCTCTAAGTACGTAGTTCTAAATGACCTCTTAGTTGTTGGTTCTAAATGACCTCTAAGTACGTAGTTCTAAATGACCTCTCAGTACGTGGTTCTAAATGTCCTCTAAGTACGTGGTTCTAAATGACATCTAAGTACGTAGTTCTAAATGACCTCTAAATAGTTGGTTCTAAATGACCTCTAAGTACGTAATTCTAAATATCATCTAAGTACGTAGTTCTAAATGACGTCTAAGTACGTAGTTCTAAATACCTCTATATACGTAGTTCCAAATGACCTCTAAGTAAGTGGTTCTAAATGACCTCTAAGTACGTGGTCCTAAATGACCTCTAGGTACTTCTAAATGACCTCTAAGTAAGTAGTTCTAAATGACCTCTAAGTATGTGGTTCTATATGACCTCTAAGTACGTAGTTCTAAATGACCTCTAAGTACGAAGTCCTAAATGACCTCTAAGAACGTAGTTCTATATTACCTCTAAGTACGTAGTTCTAAATGACCTCTAAGTACGTAGTTCTAATTGACCTCTTGGTACGTAGTTCTAAATGACCTTAAAGTAAGTACTTCAAAATGACCTCTAATTATGTGGTTTTATATGATCTCTTAGTACGTGGTTCTAAATGACCTCTAAGTACGTGGGTTCTTCTAAATAACTTCTAAGTACGTGGTTCTAAATGACCTTATATACGTAGTGCTAAATAATCTCTAAGTACGTGGTTCTAAATGACCTCTTAGTACGTGGTTATAAATGACCTCTAAGTACGTGCTTCTAAATGACCTCTAAGTAAGTAGTTCTAAATGACCCCTAAGTACGTAGTTCTAAATGACCTCTAGGTACGTACTTCCAAATGACATCTAAGTAAGTGGTTCTAAATGACCTCTAAGTACGTGGTCCTAAATGACCTCTAGGTACGTAGTTCTAAATGACCTCTTAGTAAGTAGTTCTAAATGACCTCTAAGTATGTGGTTCTAAATGACCTCTAAGTACGTAGTTCTAAATGACCTCTAAGTACGAAGTCCTAAATGACCTCTAAGAACGTAGTTCTAAATGACCTCTAGGTACGTACTTCCAAATGACATCTAAGTAAGTGGTTCTAAATGACCTCATATACGTAGTTCTAAATGACCTCTAAGTACGTGGTTCTAAATGACCTCTAACTACATGGTTCTAAATGACCTCTAAGTACGTGCTTCTAAATGACCTCTAGGTACGTACTTCCAAATGACATCTAAGTAAGTGGTTCTAAATGACCTCTAAGTACGTAGTTCTAAATGACCTCTAAGTATGTGGTTCTAAATGACCTTATATACGTAGTGCTAAATAACCTCTAAGTACATGGTCCTAAATCACCTCTAAGTACTTGGTTCTGAATGACCTCTAAGTTCGTGGGTTCTAAATGACCTCTTATAACGTAGTTCTAACTGACCTCTAATTACATGGTTTTAACTATCCTCTAAGTACGTGGTTCTAAATGACCTCTAAGTACGAGGTTCTAAATGACCTCTAAGTACGTGGTTCTAAATGACCTCTAAGTACTTGGTTCTAAATGACCTCTAAGTCAGTAGTTCTAAATGACACCTAAGTACTTGGTTCTAAATGACCTCTAAGTCAGTAGTTCTAAATGACCCCTAAGTACGTGGTTCTAAATGACCTCTAACTACGTGGTTCTAAATGACCTCTAAGTACGTGCTTCTAAATGACCTCAAAGTAAGTAGTTCTAAATGACCCCTAAGTACGTGGTTCTAAATTACCTCTAAGTTCGTTGGTTCTAAATGACCTCTTATAACGTAGTTCTAACTGACCTCTAATTACATGGTTTTAACTATCCCCTAAGTACGTGGTTCTAAATGACCTCTAAGTACGAGGTTCTAAATGACCTCTAAGTACGTGGTTCTAAATGACCTCTAAGAAGTTGGTTCTAAATAACCTCTAAGAACGTGGTTTCTAAAAGACCTCTAAGTACGTGGGTTCTAAACGACCTCTAAGTGTTTGGTTCTAAATGTAATCTAAGTACGTTGGTTCTAAATGACCTCTAAGTACGTGGTTCTAAATATCTTCTAAGTACTGGGTTCTAAATGACCTCTAAGTACTGGGTTCTAAATGACCTCTAAGTACGTGGTTCTAAATGACCTCTAAGTACGTGGTTCTAAATGACCTATAAGTACGTGGTTCTAAATGACCTCTAAGTAAGTAGTTCTAAATGACCCCTAAGTACGTAGTTCTAAATGACCTCTAAGTACGTGAATCTAAATGACCTCTAAGTACTTGGTTCTAAATGACCTCTAAGTAAGTAGTTCTAAATGACCCCTAAGTACGTAGTACTAAATGACCTCTAAGTACGTAGTTCTAAATGACCTCTAAGTACGTAGTTCTAAATGACCTCTAAGTACGTGGGTTCTAAATTACCTTTAAGTACGTGGGTTCTAAATGACCTCTATGAAGTTGGTTCTAAATAACCTCTAAGAACGTGGTTTCTAAATGACCTCTAAGTACGTGGGTTCTAAATGACCTCTAAGTACGTAGTTCTAAACGACCTCTAAGTGTTTGGTTCTAAATGACCTCTAAGTACGTTGGTTCTAAATGACCTCTAAGTACTTGGTTCTAAATGACCTCTAAGTACGTGCTTCTAAATGACCTCTAGGTACGTACTTCCAAATGACATCTAAGTAAGTGGTTCTAAATGACCTCCAAGTACGTTGTTCTAGATGACCTCTAAGTATGTGGTTCTAAATGACCTCTATGTACGTGCTTCTAAATGACGTCTAAGTACGTAGTTCTAAATGACCATAAGTACGTGGATTTAAATGACCTTAAAGTACGTAGTTCTAAATGACCTCTAGGTACGTACTTCCAAATGACTTCTAAGTAAGTGGTTCTAAATGACCTCTAAGTACGTGGTTCTAAATGTCCTCTAAGTACGTGGTTCTAAAAGACCTCATATACGTAGTTCTAAATGACCTCTAAGTACGTGGGTTCTAAATGACCCCTAAGTTCGTAGTTCTAAATGACCTCTAAATACGTAGCTCTAAATGACCTCTAAGTACGTAGTTCTAAATGACCGCTAAGTTGTTGGTTCGATTTGAACTCTAAGTACGTGGTTCTAAATGACATCTAAGTACGTAGTTCTAAATGACCTCTAAATAGTTGGTTCTAAATGACCTCTAAGTACGTGGTCCTAAATGACCTCTAGGTACGTAGTTCTAAATGACCTCTAAGTAAGTAGTTCTAAATGACCTTTAAGTATGTGGTTCTAAATGACCTCAAGGTACGTAGTTCCAAATGACCTCCAAGTAAGTGGTTCTAAATGACGTCTAAGTACGTGGTTCTAAATGACCTATAAGTACGTAGTTCTAAATGACCTCTAAGTACGAAGTCCTAAATGACCTCTAAGAACGTAGTTCTATATTACCTCTAAGTACGTAGTTCTAAATGACCTCTAAGTACGTAGTTCTAATTGACCTCTAGGTACGTAGTTCTAAATGACCTCAAAGTAAGTAGTTCTAAATGACCTCTAAGTATGTGGTTCTAAATGACCTTTAAGTACGTGGTTCTAAATATCTTCTAAGTACGTAGTTCTAAATGACCTCTAAGTACTTTTTTCTAAATGACCTCTAAGTACTTGGTTCTAAATGACCTCTAAGTACGTGGTTCTAAATGACCTCTAAGTACTTGGTTCTAAATGACCTCTAAGTACGTAGTTCTAAATGACCTCTAAGTTGTTGGTTCTAAATGACCCCTAAGTACGTGGTTCTAAATGACCTCTAACTACGTGGTTCTAAATGACCTCTAAGTACGTGCTTCTAAATGACCTCTAAGTAAGTAGTTCTAAATGACCCCTAAGTACGTGGTTCTAAATTACCTCTAAGTTCGTGGGTTCTAAATGACCTCTTATAACGTAGTTCTAACTGACCTCTAATTACATGGTTTTAACTATCCCCTAAGTACGTGGTTCTAAATGACCTCTAAGTACGAGGTTCTATATGACCTCTAAGTACGTGGTTCTAAATGACCTCTAAGTACTTGGTTCTAAATGACCTCTAAGTCAGTAGTTCTAAATGACCCCTAAGTACGTGGTTCTAAATGACCTCTAACTACGTGGTTCTAAATGACCTCTAAGTACGTGCTTCTAAATGACCTCTAAGTAAGTAGTTCTAAATGACCCCTAAGTACGTGGTTCTAAATTACCTCTAAGTTCGTGGGTTCTAAATGACCTCTTATAACGTAGTTCTAACTGACCTCTAATTACATGGTTTTAACTATCCCCTAAGTACGTGGTTCTAAATGACCTCTAAGTACGAGGTTCTAAATGACCTCTAAGTACGTGGTTCTAAATGACCTCTAAGAAGTTGGTTCTAAATAACCTCTAAGAACGTGGTTTCTAAAAGACCTCTAAGTACGTGGGTTCTAAACGACCTCTAAGTGTTTGGTTCTAAATGTAATCTAAGTACGTTGGTTCTAAATGACCTCTAAGTACGTGGTTCTAAATATCTTCTAAGTACTGGGTTCTAAATGACCTCTAAGTACTAAGTTCTAAATGACCTCTAAGTACGTGGTTCTAAATGACCTCTAAGTACGTGGTTCTAAATGACCTATAAGTACGTGGTTCTATATGACCTCTAAGTAAGTAGATCTAAATGACCCCTAAGTACGTAGTTCTAAATGACCTCTAAGTACGTGAATCTAAATGACCTCTAAGTACTTGGTTCTAAATGACCTCTAAGTAAGTAGTTCTAAATGACCCCTAAGTACGTAGTACTAAATGACCTCTAAGTACGTAGTTCTAAATGACCTCTAAGTACGTAGTTCTAAATGACCTCTAAGTACGTGGGTTCTAAATTACCTTTAAGTACGTGGGTTCTAAATGACCTCTATGAAGTTGGTTCTAAATAACCTCTAAGTACGTGGGTTCTAAATGACCTCTAAGTACGTAGTTCTAAACGACCTCTAAGTGTTTGGTTCTAAATGACCTCTAAGTACGTTGGTTCTAAATGACCTCTAAGTACGTGGTTCTAAATGACCTCTAAGTACTGCTTCTAAATGACCTCTAGGTACGTACTTCCAAATGACATCTAAGTAAGTGGTTCTAAATGACCTCTAAGTACGTTGTTCTCGATGACCTCTAAGTACGTGGTTCTAAATGACCTCTATGTACGTGCTTCTAAATGACGTCTAAGTACGTAGTTCTAAATGACCATAAGTACGTGGATTTAAATGACCTTAAAGTACGTAGTTCTAAATGACCTCTAGGTACGTACTTCCAAATGACTTCTAAGTAAGTGGTTCTAAATGACCTCTAAGTACGTGGTTCTAAATGTCCTCTAAGTACGTGGTTCTAAAAGACCTCATATACGTAGTTCTAAATGACCTCTAAGTACGTGGGTTCTAAATGACCCCTAAGTTCGTAGTTCTAAATGACCTCTAAATACGTAGCTCTAAATGACCTCTAAGTACGTAGTTCTAAATGACCGCTAAGTTGTTGGTTCGATTTGAACTCTAAGTACGTGGTTCTAAATGACATCTAAGTACGTAGTTCTAAATGACCTCTAAATAGTTGGTTCCAAATGACCTCTAAGTACGTGGTCCTAAATGACCTCTAGGTACGTAGTTCTAAATGACCTCTAAGTAAGTAGTTCTAAATGACCTTTAAGTATGTGGTTCTAAATGACCTCAAGGTACGTAGTTCCAAATGACCTCCAAGTAAGTGGTTCTAAATGACGTCTAAGTACGTGGTTCTAAATTACCTATAAGTACGTAGTTCTAAATGACCTCTAAGTACGAAGTCCTAAATGACCTCTAAGAACGTAGTTCTATATTACCTCTAAGTACGTAGTTCTAAATGACCTCTAAGTACGTAGTTCTAATTGACCTCTAGGTACGTAGTTCTAAATGACCTCAAAGTAAGTAGTTCTAAATGACCTCTAAGTATGTGGTTCTAAATGACCTCTAAGTAAGTGGTTCTAAATGACAACTAAGTACGTGCTTCTAAATGACCTCTAAGTAAGTAGTTCTAAATGACCTCTAAGTACGAAGTCCTAAATGACCTCTAAGAACATAGTTCTATATTACCTCTAAGTACGTAGTTCTAAATGACCTCTAAGTACGTAGTTCTAATTGAAATCTAGGTACGTAGTTCTAAATGAACTCAAAGTAAGTAGTTCTAAATGACCTCTAAGAACGAAGTCCTAAATGACCTCTAAGAACGTAGTTCTATATTACCTCTAAGTACGTAGTTCTAAATGACCTCTAAGTACGTAGTTCTAATTGACCTCTAGGTACGTAGTTCTAAATGACCTCAAAGTAAGTAGTTCTAAATGACCTCTAAGTATGTGGTTGTAAATGACCTCTAAGTAAGTGGTTCTAAATGACCTCTAAGTACGTGGTTCTAAATGACCTCTAAGTAGGTGGTTCTAAATGACCTCTAAGTACGTGCTTCTAAATGACCTCTAAGTAAGTAGTTCTAAATGACCCCTAAGTACGTATTTCTAAATGACCTCTAGGTACGTACTTCCAAATGACATCTAAGTAAGTGGTTCTAAATTACCTCTAAGTACGTGGTTCTAAATGTCCTCTAAGTACGTGGTTCTAAATGACCTCTAAATACGTAGTTCTAAATGACCTCTAAGTACGTAGTTCTAAATGACCTCTATGTACGTGGTTCTAAAGGACCACTAAGTACGTAGTTCTAAATGACCTCTAAAAAGTTGGTTCTAAATGACCTCTAAGTACGTGGTTCTAAATATCTTCAAAGTACGTAGTTCTAAATGACCTCTAAGTACTTTTTTCTAAATGACCTCTAAGTACTTGGTTCTAAATGACCTCTAAGTACGTGGTTCTAAATGACCTCTAAGTACTTGGTTCTAAATGACCTCTAAGTTGTTGGTTCTAAATGACCCCTAAGTACGTGGTTCTAAATGACCTCTAACTACGTGGTTCTAAATGACCTCTAAGTACGTGCTTCTAAATGACCTCTAAGTAAGTAGTTCTAAATGACCCCTAAGTACGTGGTTCTAAATTACCTCTAAGTTCGTGGGTTCTAAATGACCTCTTATAACGTAGTTCTAACTGACCTCTAATTACGTGGTTTTAACTATCCCCTAAGTACGTGGTTCTAAATGACCTCTAAGTACGAGGTTCTAAATGACCTCTAAGTACGTGGTTCTAAATGACCTCTAAGTACTTGGTTCTAAATGACCTCTAAGTCAGTAGTTCTAAATGACACCTAAGTACGTGGTTCTAAATGTCCTCTAAGTAAGTGGTTCTAAATGACCTCATATACGTAGTTCTAAATGACCTCTAAGTACGTAGTTCTAAATGACCTCTAAAAAGTTGGTTCTAAATGACCTCTAAGTACGTGGTTCTAAATATCTTCTAAGTACGTAGTTCTAAATGACCTCTAAATACTGGGTTCTAAATGACCTCTAAGTACGTGGTTCTAAATGACCTCTCAGTACGTGGTTCTAAATGACCTATAAGTACGTGGTTCTAAATGACCCCTAAGTACGTAGTACTAAATGACCTCTAAGTACGTAGTTCTAAATAATGACCTCTAAGTACGTAGTTCTAAATGACCTCTAAGTACGTGGGTTCTAAATTACCTCTAAGTACGTGGGTTCTAAATGACCTCTAAGAAGTTGGTTCTAAATAACCTCTAAGAACGTGGTTTCTAAATGACCTCTAAGTAAGTTGGTTCTAAATGACCTCTAAGTACGTGGTTCTAAATGACCTCTAAGTACGTGCTTCTAAATGACCTCTAGGTACGTACTTCCAAATGACATCTAAGTAAGTGGTTTTAAATGACCTCTAAGTACGTTGTTCTAGATGACCTCTAAGTACGTGGTTCTAAATGACCTCTATGTACGTGCTTCTAAATGACCTCTAAGTACGTAGTTCTAAATGACCATAAGTACGTGGATTTAAATGACCTTAAAGTACGTAGTTCTAAATACCTCTAGATACGTAGTTCCAAATGACCTCTAAGTAAGTGGTTCTAAATGACCTCTAAGTACGTGGTCCTAAATGACCTCTAGGTACGTAGTTCTAAATGACCTCTAAGTAAGTAGTTCTAAATGACCTCTAAGTATGTGGTTCTAAATGACCTCTAAGTACGTAGTTCTGCATGACCTCTAAGTACGAAGTCCTAAATGACCTCTAAGAACGTAGTTCTATATTACCTCTAAGTACGTAGTTCTAAATGACCTCAAAGAAAGTAGACAAAATGACGTCTAAGTATGTGGTTCTAAATGACCTCTAAGTAAGTGGTTCTAAATGACCTCTAAGTACGTGGTTCTATATGATCTCTTAGTACGTGGTTCTAAATGACATCTAAGTACGTGGGTTCTTCTAAATGACTTCTAAGTACGTGGTTCAAAATGTCCTCTAAGTACGTGGTTCCAACTGACCTTATATACGTAGTGCTAAATAACCTCTAAGTACGTGGTTCTAAATGACCTCTAAGTACGTGGGTATAAATGACCTCTAAGTACGTGCTTCTAAATGACCTCTAAGTAAGTAGTTCTAAATGACCCCTAAGTACGTAGTTCTAAATGACCTCTAGGTACGTACTTCCAAATGACATCTAAGTAAGTGATTCTAAATGACCTCTAAGTACGTGGTCCTAAATGACCTCTAGGTACGTAGTTCTAAAAGACCTCTAAGTAAGTAGTTCTAAATGACCTCTAAGTATGTGGTTCTAAATGACCTCTAAGTACGTAGTTCTAAATGACATCTAAGTACGAAGTCCTAAATGACCTCTAAGAACGTAGTTCTATAATACCTCTAAGTAGGTAGTTTTAAATGACCTCTAAGTACGTAGTTCTAAATGACCATAAGTACGTGGATTTAAATGACCCTAAAGTACGTAGTTCTAAATGACCTCTAAGTACGTAGTTCTAAATGACCTCTAAGTATGTGGTTCTAAATGACCTCTAAGTACGTGGTTCTAAATGACCTCTAAATACTTAGTTCAAATGCCCTCTAAGTACGTGGTTCCAAATGTCCTCTAAGTACGTGGTTCTAAATGACCTCATATACGTAGTTCTAAATGACCTCTAAGTACGTGGTTCTAAATGACCTCTAAGTACGTGGTTCTAAATGACCTCTAAATACTTAGTTCAAATGCCCTCTAAGTACGTGGTTCCAAATGTCCTCTAAGTACGTGGTTCTAAATGACCTCATATACGTAGTTCTAAATAACCTCTAAGTACATGGTTCTAAATCACCTCTAAGTACGTGGTTCTGAATGACTTCTAAGTTCGTGGGTTCTAAATGACCTCTTATAACGTAGTTCTAACTGACCTCTAATTACATGGTTTTAACTATCCTCTAAGTACGTGGTTCTAAATGACCTCTAAGTACGAGGTTCTAAATGACCTCTAAGTACGTGGTTCTAAATGACCTCTAAGTACTTGGTTCTAAATGACCTCTAAGTCAGTAGTTCTAAATGACACCTAAGTACGTGGTTCTAAATGACCTCTAAGTACGTGGTTCTAAATGACCTCATATACGTAGTTCTAAATGACCTCTAAGTACGTGGTTCTAAATGACCTCTAACTACGTGGTTCTAAATGACCTCTAAGTACGTGCTTCTAAATGACCTCTAGGTACGTACTTCCAAATGACATCCAAGTAAGTGGTTCTAAATGACCTCTAAGTACGTTGTTCTAGATGACCTCTAAGTACGTGGTTCTAAATGACCTCTATGTACGTGCTTCTAAATGACCTCTAAGAACGTAGTTCTATAATACCTCTAAGTACGTAGTTTTAAATGACCTCTAAGTACGTAGTTCTAAATGACCATAAGTACGTGGATTTAAATGACCCTAAAGTACGTAGTTCTAAATGCCCTCTAAGTACGTGGTTCCAAATGTCCTCTAAGTACGTGGTTCTAAATGACCTCATATACGTAGTTCTAAATGACCTCTAAGTACGTGGTTCTAAATGACCTCTAACTACGTGGTTCTAAATGACCTCTAAGTACGTGCTTCTAAATGACCTCTAAGTAAGTAGTTCTAAATGACCCCTAAGTACGTAGTTCTAAATTACCTCTAGGTACGTACTTCCAAATGACTTCTAAGTAAGTGGTTCTAAATGACCTCTAAGTACGTGGTTCTAAATGTCCTCTATGTACGTGGTTCTAAAAGACCTCATATACGTAGTTCTAAATAACCTCTAAGTACGTGGGTTCTAAATGACCCCTAAGTTCGTAGTTCTAAATGACCTCTAAATACGTAGCTCTAAATAACCTCTAAGTACGTAGTTCTAAATGACCTCTATGTACGTGGTTCTATTTGACCTCTAAGTACGTGGGCTCTAAATGACATCTGAGTACGTGGTTCTAAATGACCTCTAAGTACGTAGTTCTAAATGACCTCTTAGTTGTTGGTTCTAAATGACCTCTAAGTACGTGGTTCTAAATGACCTCTCAGTACGTGGTTCTAAATGACCTCTAAGTACGTGGTTCTAAATGACATCTAAGTACGTAGTTCTAAATGACCTCTAAATAGTTGGTTCTAAATGACCTCTAAGTACGTAATTCTAAATATCATCTAAGTACGTAGTTCTAAATGACGTCTAAGTATGTAGTTCTAAATACCTCTAGATACGTAGTTAAAAAAGACCTCTAAGTAAGTGGTTCTAAATGACCTCTAAGTACGTGGTCCTAAATGACCTCTAGGTACTTCTAAATGACCTCTAAGTAAGTAGTTTTAAATGACCTCTAAGTATGTGGTTCTATATGACCTCTAAGTACGTAGTTCTAAATGACCTCTAAGTACGAAGTCCTAAATGACCTCTAAGAACGTAGTTCTATATTACCTCTAAGTACGTAGTTCTAAATGACCTCTAAGTACGTAGTTCTAATTGACCTCTTGGTACGTAGTTCTAAATGACCTTTAAGTAAGTACTTCAAAATGACCTCTAAGTATGTGGTTCTATATGATCTCTTAGTACGTGGTTCTAAATGATCTCTAAGTACGTGGGTTCTTCTAAATAACTTCTAAGTACGTGGTTCTAAATGACCTTATATACGTTGTGCTAAATAATCTCTAAGTACGTGGTTCTAAATGACCTCTTAGTACGTGGTTATAAATGACCTCTAAGTACGTGCTTCTAAATGACCTCTAAGTAAGTAGTTCTAAATGACCCCTAAGTACGTAGTTCTAAATGACCTCTAGGTACGTACTTCCAAATGACATCTAAGTAAGTGGTTCTAAATGACCTCTAAGTACGTGGTCCTAAATGACCTCTAGGTACGTAGTTCTAAATGACCTCTAAGTAAGTAGTTCTAAATGACCTCTAAGTATGTGGTTCTAAATGACCTCTAAGTACGTAGTTCAAATGACCTCTAAGTACGAAGTCCTAAATGACCTCTAAGAACGTAGTTCTATATTACCTCTAAGTACGTAGTTCTAAATGACCTCTAAGTACGTAGTTCTAATTGACCTCTAGGTACGTAGTTCTAAATGACCTCAAAGTAAGTAGTTCTAAATGACCTCTAAGTATCTGGTTCTAAATGACCTCTAAGTAAGTGGTTCTAAATGACCTCTAAGTACGTGGGATCTTCTAAATGACTTCTAAGTACGTGGTTCAAAATGTCCTCTATGTACGTGCTTCTAAATGACCTCTAAGTACGTAGTTCTAAATGACCATAAGTACGTGGATTTAAATGACCTTAAAGTACGTAGTTCTAAATGAGCTCTAAGTACGTAGTTCTAAATGACCTCTAAGTATGTGGTTCTAAATGACCTCTAAGTACGTGGTTCTAAATGACCTCTAAATACTTAGTTCAAATGCCCTTTAAGTACGTGGTTCCAAATGTCCTCTAAGTACGTGGTTCTAAATGACCTCATATACGTAGTTCTAAATGACCTCTAAGTACGTGGTTCTAAATGACCTCTAACTACGTGGTTCTAAATGACCTCTAAGTACGTGCTTCTAAATGACATCTAGTAAGTAGTTCTAAATGACCCCTAAGTACGTAGTTCTAAATTACCTCTAGGTACGTACTTCCAAATGACTTCTAAGTAAGTGGTTCTAAATGACCTCTAAGTACGTGGTTCTAAATGTCCTCTATGTACGTGGTTCTAAAAGACCTCATATACGTAGTTCTAAATAACCTCTAAGTACGTGGGTTCTAAATGACCCCTAAGTTCGTAGTTCTAAATGACCTCTAAATACGTAGCTCTAAATAACCTCTAAGTACGTAGTTCTAAATGACCTCTATGTACGTAGTTCTATTTGACCTCTAAGTACGTGGGCTCTAAATGACATCTGAGTACGTGGTTCTAAATGACCTCTAAGTACGTAGTTCTAAATGACCTCTTAGTTGTTGGTTCTAAATGACCTCTAAGTACGTAGTTCTAAATGACCTCTCAGTACGTGGTTCTAAATGTCCTCTAAGTACGTGGTTCTAAATGACATCTAAGTACGTAGTTCTAAATGACCTCTAAATAGTTGGTTCTAAATGACCTCTAAGTACGTAATTCTAAATATCATCTAAGTACGTAGTTCTAAATGACGTCTAAGTACGTAGTTCTAAATACCTCTATATACGTAGTTCCAAATGACCTCTAAGTAAGTGGTTCTAAATGACCTCTAAGTACGTGGTCCTAAATGACCTCTAGGTACTTCTAAATGACCTCTAAGTAAGTAGTTCTAAATGACCTCTAAGTATGTGGTTCTATATGACCTCTAAGTACGTAGTTCTAAATGACCTCTAAGTACGAAGTCCTAAATGACCTCTAAGAACGTAGTTCTATATTACCTCTAAGTACGTAGTTCTAAATGACCTCTAAGTACGTAGTTCTAATTGACCTCTTGGTACGTAGTTCTAAATGACCTTAAAGTAAGTACTTCAAAATGACCTCTAATTATGTGGTTTTATATGATCTCTTAGTACGTGGTTCTAAATGACCTCTAAGTACGTGGGTTCTTCTAAATAACTTCTAAGTACGTGGTTCTAAATGACCTTATATACGTAGTGCTAAATAATCTCTAAGTACGTGGTTCTAAATGACCTCTTAGTACGTGGTTATAAATGACCTCTAAGTACGTGCTTCTAAATGACCTCTAAGTAAGTAGTTCTAAATGACCCCTAAGTACGTAGTTCTAAATGACCTCTAGGTACGTACTTCCAAATGACATCTAAGTAAGTGGTTCTAAATGACCTCTAAGTACGTGGTCCTAAATGACCTCTAGGTACGTAGTTCTAAATGACCTCTTAGTAAGTAGTTCTAAATGACCTCTAAGTATGTGGTTCTAAATGACCTCTAAGTACGTAGTTCTAAATGACCTCTAAGTACGAAGTCCTATATGACCTCTAAGAACGTAGTTCTAAATGACCTCTAGGTACGTACTTCCAAATGACATCTAAGTAAGTGGTTCTAAATGACCTCATATACGTAGTTCTAAATGACCTCTAAGTACGTGGTTCTAAATGACCTCTAACTACGTGGTTCTAAATGACCTCTAAGTACGTGCTTCTAAATGACCTCTAGGTACGTACTTCCAAATGACATCTAAGTAAGTGGTTCTAAATGACCTCTAAGTACGTAGTTCTAAATGACCTCTAAGTATGTGGTTCTAAATGACCTTATATACGTAGTGCTAAATAACCTCTAAGTACATGGTCCTAAATCACCTCTAAGTACTTGGTTCTGAATGACCTCTAAGTTCGTGGGTTCTAAATGACCTCTTATAACGTAGTTCTAACTGACCTCTAATTACATGGTTTTAACTATCCTCTAAGTACGTGGTTCTAAATGACCTCTAAGTACGAGGTTCTAAATGACCTCTAAGTACGTGGTTCTAAATGACCTCTAAATACTTAGTTCAAATGCTATCTAAGTACGTGGTTCCAAATGTCCTCTAAGTACGTGGTTCTAAATGACCTCATATACGTAGTTCTAAATGACCTCTAAGTACGTGGTTCTAAATGACCTCTAACTACGTGGTTCTAAATGACCTCTAAGTACGTGCTTCTAAATGACCTCTAAGTAAGTAGTTCTAAATGACCCCTAAGTACGTAGTTCTAAATTACCTCTAGGTACGTACTTCCAAATGACTTCTAAGTAAGTGGTTCTAAATGACCTCTAAGTACGTGGTTCTAAATGTCCTCTATGTACGTGGTTCTAAAAGACCTCATATACGTAGTTCTAAATGACCTCTAAGTACGTGAGTTCTAAATGACCCCTAAGTTCGTAGTTCTAAATGACCTCTAAATACGTAGCTCTAAATAACCTCTAAGTACGTAGTTCTAAATGACCTCTATGTACGTGGTTCTATTTGACCTCTAAGTACGTGGGCTCTAAATGACATCTGAGTACGTGGTTCTAAATGACCTGTAAGTACGTAGTTCTAAATGACCTCTAAGTTGTTGGTTCTAAATGACCTCTAAGTACGTGGTTCTAAATGACCTCTCAGTACGTGGTTCTAAATGACCTCTAAGTACGTGGTTCTAAATGACATCTAAGTACGTAGTTCTAAATGACCTCTAAATAGTTGGTTCTAAATGACCTCTAAGTACGTGGTTCTAAATATCATCTAAGTACGTAGTTCTAAATGACGTCTAAGTACGTAGTTCTAAATACCTCTAGATACGTAGTTCCAAATGACCTCTAAGTAAGTGGTTCTAAATGACCTCTAAGTACGTGGTCCTAAATGACCTCTAGGTACGTAGTTCTAAATGACCTCTAAGTAAGTAGTTCTAAATGACCTCTAAGTATGTGGTTCTAAATGACCTCTAAGTACGTAGTTCTTAATGACCTCTAAGTACGAAGTCCTAAATGACCTCTAAGAACGTAGTTCTATATTACCTCTAAGTACGTAGTTCTAAATGACCTCTAAGTACGTAGTTCTAATTGACCTCTAGGTACGTATCTCTAAATGACCTTAAAGTAAGTACTTCTAAATGACCTCTAAGTATGTGGTTCTATATGATCTCTTAGTACGTGGTTCTAAATGACCTCTAAGTACGTGGGTTCTTCTAAATGACTTCTAAGTACGTGGTTCTAAATGACCTTATATACGTAGTGCTAAATAACCTCTAAGTACGTGGTTCTAAATGACCTCTTAGTACGTGGTTATAAATGACCTCTAAGTACGTGCTTCTAAATGACCTCTAAGTAAGTAGTTCTAAATGACCCCTAAGTACGTAGTTCTAAATGACCTCTAGGTACGTACTTCCAAATGACATCTAAGTAAGTGGTTCTAAATGACCTCTAAGTACGTGGTCCTAAATGACCTCTAGGTACGTAGTTCTAAATAACCTCTAAGTAAGTAGTTCTAAATGACCTCTAAGTATGTGGTTCTAAATGATCTCTAAGTACGTAGTTCTAAATGACCTCTAAGTACGAAGTCCTAAATGACCTCTAAGAACGTAGTTCTATAAAACCTCTAAGTACGTAGTTCTAAATGACCTCTAAGTACATAGTTCTAATTGACCTCTAGGTACGTAGTTCTAAATGACCTCAAAGTAAGTAGTTCTAAATGACCTCTAAGTATCTAGTTCTAAATGACCTCTAAGTAAGTGGTTCTAAATGACCTCTAAGTACGTGGGTTCTTCTAAATGACTTCTAAGTAAGTGGTTTAAAATGTCCTCTAAGTACGTGGTTCTAAATGACCTTATATACGTAGTGCTAAATAACCTCTAAGTACGTGGTTCTAAATGACCTCTTAGTACGTGGTTATAAATGACCTCTGAGTACGTGCTTCTAAATGACCTCTAAGTAAGTAGTTCTAAATGACCCCTAAGTACGTAGTTCTAAATGACCTCTAGGTACGTACCTCCAAATGACATCTAAGTAAGTGGTTCTAAATGACCTCTAAGTACGAAGTCCTAAATGACCTCTAAGAACGTAGTTCTATATTACCTCTAAGTTCGTGGGTTCTAAATGACCTCTTAGAACGTAGTTCTAACTGACCTCTAATTACATGGTTTTAACTATCCTCTAAGTACGTGGTTCTAAATGACCTCTAAGTACGAGGTTCTAAATGACCTCTAAGTACGTGGTTCTAAATGACCTCTAAGTACTTGGTTCTAAATGACCTCTAAGTCAGTAGTTCTAAATGACACCTAAGTACGTGGTTCTAAATGTCCTCTAAGTACGTGGTTCTAAATGACCTCATATACGTAGTTCTAAATGACCTCTAAGTACGTTGTTCTAAATGACCTCTAACTACGTGGTTCTAAATGACCTCTAAGTACGTGCTTCTAAATGACCTCTAGGTACGTACTTCCAAATGACATCTAAGTAAGTGGTTCTAAATGACCTCTAAGTACGTTGTTCTAGATGACCTCTAAGTACGTGGTTCTAAATGACCTCTATGTACGTGCTTCTAAATGACCTCTAAGTACGTAGTTCTAAATCACCATAAGTACGTGGATTTAAATGACCTTAAAGTACGTAGTTCTAAATGACATCTAAGTACGTAGTTCTAAATGACCTCTAAGTATGTGGTTCTAAATTACCTCTAAGTACGTGGTTCTAAATGACCTCTAAATACATAGTTCAAATGCCCTCTAAGTACGTGGTTCCAAATGTCCTCTAAGTACGTGGTTCTAAATGACCTCATATACGTAGTTCTAAATGACCTCTAAGTACGTAGTTCTAAATGACCTCTAACTACGTGGTTCTAAATGACCTCTAAGTACGTGCTTCTAAATGACCTCTAAGTAAGTAGTTCTAAATGACCCCTAAGTACGTAGTTCTAAATGACCTCTAGGTACGTACTTCCAAATGACTTCTAAGTAAGTGGTTCTAATTGACCTCTAAGTACGTGGTTCTAAATGTCCTCTAAGTACGTGGTTCTAAAAGACCTCATATACGTAGTTCTAAATGACCTCTAAGTACGTAGTTCTAAATGACCTCTATGTACGTGGTTCTATATGACCTCTAAGTACGTGGGCTCTAAATGACATCTGAGTACGTGGTTCTAAATGACCTCTAAGTACGTAGTTCTAAATGACCTCTAAGTTGTTGGTTCTAAATGACCTCTAAGTACGTGGTTCTAAATGACCTCTCAGTACGTGGTTCTAAATGACCTCTAAGTACGTGGTTCTAAATGACATCTAAGTACGTAGTTCTAAATGACCTCTAAATAGTTGGTTCTAAATAACCTCTAAGTACGTGGTTCTAAATATCTTCTAAGTACGTAGTTTAAAATGACGTCTAAGTACGTAGTTCTAAATACCTCTAGATACGTAGTTCCAAATGACCTCTAAGTAAGTGGTTCTAAATGACCTCTAAGTACGTGGTTCTAAATGACCTCTAGGTACGTAGTTCTAAATGACCTCTAAGTAAGTAGTTCTAATTGACCTCTAAGTATGTGGTTCTAAATGACCTCTAAGTACGTAGTTCTAAATGACCTCTAAGTACGTAGTTCTAAATGACCTCTAAGTACGTAGTTCTAATTGACCTCTAGGTACGTAGTTCTAAATGACCTCAAAGTAAGTAGTTCTAAATGACCTCTAAGTATGTGGTTCTAAATGACCTCTAAGTAAGTGGTTCTAAATGACCTCTAAGTACGTGGTTCTATATGATCTCTTAGTACGTGGTTCTAAATGACCTCTAAGTACGTGGGTTCTTCTAAATGACTTCTAAGTACATGGTTCAAAATGTCCTCTAAGTACGTGGTTCTAAATGTCCTCTAAGTACGTGGTTCTAAATGACCTTATATACGTAGTGCTAAATAACCTCTAAGTACGTGGTTCTAAATCACCTCTAAGTACGTGGTTCTGAATGACCTCTAAGTTCGTAGGTTCTAAATGACCTCTTCGAACGTAGTTCTAACTGACCTCTAATTACATGGTTTTACCTATCCTCTAAGTACGTGGTTCTAAATGACCTCTAAGTACGAGGTTCTAAATGACCTCTAAGTACGTGGTTCTAAATGACCTCTAAGTACTTGGTTCTAAATGACCTCTAAGTCAGTAGTTCTAAATGACATCTAAGTACGTAGTTCTAAATAACCTCTAAATAGTTGGTTCTAAATGACCTCTAAGTACGTGGTTCTAAATATCTTCTAAGTACGTAGTTCTAAATGACGTCTAAGTACGTAGTTCTAAATACCTCTAGATACGTAGTTCCAAATGACCTCTAAGTAAGTGGTTCTAAATGACCTCTAAGTACGTGGTCCTAAATGACCTCTAGGTACGTAGTTCAAAATGACGTCAAAGTACGTAGTTCTAAATACCTCTAGATACGTAGTTCCAAATGACCTCTAAGTAAGTGGTTCTAAATGACCTCTAAGTACGTAGTCCTAAATGACCTCTAGGTATGTAGTTCTAAATGACCTTTAAGTAAGTAGTTCTAAATGACCTCTAAGTATGTGGTTCTAAATGACCTCTAAGTACGTAGTTCTAAATGACCTCTAAGTACGAAGTCCTAAATGACCTCTAAGAACGTAGTTCTATATTACCTCTAAGTACGTAGTTCTAAATGACCTCTAAGTACGTAGTTCTAATTGACCTCTAGGTACGTAGTTCTAAATGACCTCAAAGTAAGTAGTTCTAAATGACCTCTAAGTATGTGGTTCTAAATGACCTCTAAGTAAGTGGTTCTAAATGACCTCTAAGTACGTGGTTCTATATGATCTCTTAGTACGTGGTTCTAAATGACCTCTAAGTACGTGGGTTCTTCTAAATGACTTCTAAGTACGTGGTTCAAAATGTCCTCTAAGTACGTGGTTCTAAATGACCTTATATACGTAGTGCTAAATAACCTCTAAGTACGTGGTTCTAAATGTCCTCTAAGTACGTGGTTCTAAATGACCTTATATACGTAGTGCTAAATAACCTCTAAGTACGTGGTTCTAAATCACCTCTAAGTACGTGGTTCTGAATGACCTCTAAGTTCGTAGGTTCTAAATGACCTCTTAGAACGTAGTTCTAACTGACCTCTAATTACATGGTTTTAACTATCCTCTAAGTACGTGGTTCTGAATGACCTCTAAGTACGTGGTCCTAAATGACCTCTAGGTACGTAGTTCTAAATGACGTCTAAGTACGTAGTTCTAAATACCTCTAGATACGTAGTTCCAAATGACCTCTAAGTAAGTGGTTCTAAATGACCTCTAAGTACGTGGTCCTAAATGACCTCTAGGTACGTAGTTCTAAATGACCTCTAAGTAAGTAGTTCTAAATGACCTCTAAGTACGTGCTTCTAAATGACCTCTAAGTAAGTAGTTCTAAATGACACCTAAGTACGTAGTTCTAAATGACCTCTAGGTACGTACTTCCAAATGACATCTAAGTAAGTGGTTCTAAATGACCTCTAAGTACGTGGTCCTTAATGACCTCTAGGTACGTAGTTCTAAATGACCTCTAAGTAAGTAGTTCTAAATGACCTCTAAGTATGTGGTTCTAAATGACCTCTAAGTACGTAGTTCTAAATGACCTTTAAGTACGAAGTCCTAAATGACCTCTAAGAACGTAGTTCTATATTACCTCTAAGTACGTAGTTCTAAATGACCTCTAAGTACGTAGTTCTAATTGACCTCTAGGTACGTAGTTCTAAATGACCTCAAGGTAAGTAGTTCTAAATGACCCCTAAGTATCTGGTTCTAAATGACCTCTAAGTAAGTGGTTCTAAATGACCTCTAAGTACGTGGGTTCTTCTAAATGACTTCTAAGTACGTGGTTCAAAATGTCCTCTAAGTACGTGGTTCTAAATGACCTTATATACGTAGTGCTAAATAACCTCTAAGTACGTGGTTCTAAATGACCTCTTAGTACGTGGTTATAAATGACCTCTAAGTACGTGCTTCTAAATGACCTCTAAGTAAGTAGTTCTAAATGATACCTAAGTACGTAGTTCTAAATGACCTCTAGGTACGTAGTTCTAAATGACCTCTAAGTAAGTAGTTCTAAATGACCTCTAAGTATGTGGTTCTAAATGACCTCTAAGTACGTAGTTCTAAATGACCTCTAAGTACGAAGTCCTAAATGACCTCTTAGAACGTAGTTCTATATTACCTCTAAGTACGTAGTTCTAAATGACCTCTAAGTACGTAGTTCTAATTGACATCTAGGTACGTAGTTCTAAATGACCTCAAAGTAAGTAGTTCTAAATGACCTCTAAGTATTTGGTTCTAAATGACCTCTAAGTAAGTGGTTCTAAATGACCTCTAAGTACGTGGTTCTAAATGACCTCTAAGTACGTGGTTCTAAATGACCTTATATACGTAGTGCTAAATAACCTCTAAGTACGTGGTTCTAAATCACCTCTAAGTACGTGGTTCTGAATGACCTCTAAGTTCGTGGGTTCTAAATGACCCCTTAGAACGTAGTTCTAACTGACCTCTAATTACATGGTTTTAACTATCCTCTAAGTACGTGGTTCTAAATGACCTCTAAGTAAAAGGTTCTAGATGACCTCTAAGTACCTGGTTCTAAATGACCTCTAAGTACTTGGTTCTAAATGACCTCTAAGTCAGTAGTTCTAAATGACACCTAAATACGTGGTTCTAAATGTCCTCTTAATACGGGGTTCTAAATGACCTCATATACGTAGTTCTAAATGACCTCTAAGTACGTGGTTCTAAATGACCTCTATCTACGTGGTTCTAAATGACCTCTAAGTACGTGCTTCTAAATGACCTCTAGGTACGTACTTCCAAATGACATCTAAGTAAGTGGTTCTAATTGACCTCTAAGTACGTTGTTCTAGATGACCTCTAAGAACGTGGTTCTAAATGACCTCTATGTACGTGCTTCTAAATGACCTCTAAGTACGTAGTTCTAAATGACTATAAGTACGTAGTTCTAAATGACCTCTAAGTATGTGGTTCTAAATGACATCTAAGTACGTGGTTCTAAATGACCTCTAAATACTTAGTTCAAATGCCCTCTAAGTACGAGGTTCCAAATGTCCTCTAAGTACGTGGTACTAAATGACCTCATATACGTAGTTCTAAATGACCTCTAAGTACGTGGTTCTAAATGACCTCTAACTACGTGGTTCTAAATGACCTCTAAGTACGTGCTTCTAAATGACCTCTAAGTAAGTAGTTCTAAATGACCCCTAAGTACGTAGTTCTAAATGACCTTTAGGTACGTACTTCCAAATGACTTCTAAGTAAGTGGTTCTAAATGACCTCTAAGTACGTGGTTCTAAATGTCCTCTAAGTACGTGGTTCTAAAAGACCTCATATACGTAGTTCTAAATGACCTCTAAGTACGTGGGTTCTAAATGACCCCTAAGTTCGTAGTTCTAAATGACCTCTAAATACGTAGCTCTAAATGACCTCTAAGTACGTAGTTCTAAATGACCTCTATGTACGTGGTTCTATATGACCTCTAAGTACGTGGGTTCTAAATGACATCTGAGTACGTGGTTCTAAATGACCAATAAGTACGTAGTTCTAAATGACCGCTAAGTTGTTGGTTCGAATTGACCTTTAAGTACGTGGTTCTAAATGACATCTAAGTACGTAGTTCTAATTGACCTCTAAATAGTTGGTTCTAAATGACCTCTAAGTACGTGGTTCTAAATATCTTCTAAGTACGTAGTTCTAAATGACGTCTAAGTACGTAGTTCTCAATACCTCTAGATACGTAGATCCAAATGACCTCTAAGTAAGTGGTTCTAAATGACCTCTAGGTACGTAGTTCTAAATGACCTCTAAGTAAGTAGTTCTAAATGACCTTTAAGTATGTGGTTCTAAATGACCTCTAAGTTCGAGGTTCTAAATGACCTCAAGGTACGTAGTTCCAAATGACCTCCAAGTAAGTGGTTCTAAATGACCTCTAAGTATGAGGTTCTAATAGACCTCTAAGTACGTAGTTCTAAATGACCTCTAAGTACGAAGTCCTAAATGACCTCTAAGAACGTAGTTCTATATTACCTCTAAGTACGTAGTTCTAAATGACCTCTAAGTACGTAATTCTAATTGACCTCTAGGTACGTAGTTCTAAATGACCTCTAAGTATGTAGTTCTAAATGACCTCTAAGTAAGTGGTTCTAAATTACCTCTAAGTACGTGGTTCTATATGATCTCTTACTACATGGTTCTAAAAGACCTCTAAGTACGTGGGTTCTTCTAAATGACTTCTAAGTACGTGGTTCAAAATGTCCTCTAAGTACGTGGTTCTAAATGACCTTATATACGTAGTGCTAAATAACCTCTAAGTACGTGGTTCTAAATGTCCTCTAAGTACGTGGTTCTAAATGACCTTATATACGTAGTGCTAAATAACCTCTAAGTACGTCGTTCTAAATCACCTCTAAGTACATGGTTCTGAATGACCTCTAAGTTCGTGGGTTCTAAATGACCTCTTAGAACGTAGTTCTAACTGACCTCTAATTACATGGTTTTAACTATCCTCTAAGTACGTGGTTCTAAATGACCTCTAAGTACGAGGTTCTAAATGACCTCTAAGTACGTGGTTCTAAATGACCTCTAAGTCAGTAGTTCTAAATGACACCTAAGTACGTGGTTCTAAATGTCCTCTAAGTACGTGGTTCTAAATGACCTCATATACGTAGTTCTAAATGACCTCTAAGTACGTTGTTCTAAATGACCTCTAACTACGTGGTTCTAAATGACCTCTAAGTACGTGCTTCTAAATGACCTCTAGGTACGTACTTCCAAATGACATCTAAGTAAGTGGTTCTAAATGACCTCTAAGTACGTTGTTCTAGATGACCTCTAAGTACGTGGTTCTAAATGACCTCTATGTACGTGCTTCTAAATGACCTCTAAGTACGTAGTTCTAAATCACTATAAGTACGTGGATTTAAATGACCTTAAAGTACGTAGTTCTAAATGACCTCTAAGTACGTAGTTCTAAATGACCTCTAAGTATGTGGTTCTAAATGACCTCTAAGTACGTGGTTCTAAATGACCTCTAAATACTTAGTTCAAATGCCCTCTAAGTACGTGGTTCCAAATGTCCTCTAAGTACGTGGTTCTAAATGACATCATATACGTAGTTCTAAATGACCTCTAAGTACGTAGTTCTAAATGACCTCTAACTACGTGGTTCTAAATGACCTCAGGGTACGTGCTTCTAAATGACCTCTAAGTAAGTAGTTCTAAATAACCCTAAGTACGTTGTTCTAGATGACCTCTAAGTACGTGGTTCTAAATGACCTCTATGTACGTGCTTCTAAATGACCTCTAAGTACGTAGTTCTAAATCACCATAAGTACGTGGATTTAAATGACCTTAAAGTACGTAGTTCTAAATGACCTCTAAGTACGTAGTTCTAAATGACCTCTAAGTATGTGGTTCTAAATGACCTCTAAGTACGTGGTTCTAAATGACCTCTAAATACTTAGTTCAAATGCCCTCTAAGTACGTGGTTCCAAATGTCCTCTAAGTACGTGGTTCTAAATGACCTCATATACGTAGTTCTAAATGACCTCTAAGTACGTAGTTCTAAATGACCTCTAACTACGTGGTTCTAAATGACCTCTAAGTACGTGCTTCTAAATGACCTCTAAGTAAGTAGTTCTAAATAACCCTAAGTACGTAGTTCTAAATGACCTCTAGGTACGTACTTCCAAATGACTTCTAAGTAAGTGGTTCTAATTGACCTCTAAGTACGTGGTTCTAAATGTCCTCTAAGTACGTGGTTCTAAAAGACCTCATATACGTAGTTCTAAATGATCTCTAAGTACGTAGTTCTAAATGACCTCTATGTACGTGGTTCTATATGACCTCTAAGTACGTGGGCTCTAAATGACATCTGAGTACGTGGTTCTAAATGACCTATAAGTACGTAGTTCTAAATGACCTCTAAGTACGTGGTTCTAAATGACATCTAAGTACGTAGTTCTAAATGACCTCTAAATAGTTGGTTCTAAATGACCTCTAAGTACGTGGTTCTAAATATCTTCTAAGTACGTAGTTCAAAATGACGTCTAAGTACGTAGTTCTAAATACCACTAGATACGTAGTTCCAAATGACCTCTAAGTAAGCGGTTCTAAATGACCTCTAAGTATGTGGTTCTAAATGACCTCTAGGTACGTAGTTCTAAATGACCTCTAAGTAAGTAGTTCTAAATGACCTCTAAGTATGTGGTTCTAAATGACCTCTAAGTACGTAGTTCTAAATGACCTCTAAGTACGTAGTTCTAAATGACCTCTAAGTACGTAGTTCTAATTGACCTCTAGGTACGTAGTTCTAAACGACCTCAAAGTAAGTAGTTCTAAATGACCTCTAAGTATGTGGTTCTAAATGACCTCTAAGTAAGTGGTTCTAAATGACCTCTAAGTACGTGGTTCTATATGATCTCTTAGTACGTGGTTCTAAATGACCTCTAAGTACGTGGGTTCCTCTAAATGACTTCTAAGTACGTGGTTCAAAATGTCCTCTAAGTACGTGGTTCTAAATGACCTTATATACGTAGTGCTAAATAACCTCTAAGTACGTGGTTCTAAATGACCTCTTAGTACGTCGTTATAAATGACCTCTAAGTACGTGCTTCTAAATGACCTCTAAGTAAGTAGTTCTAAATGACCCCTAAGTACGTAGTTCTAAATGACCTCTAGGTACGTACTTCCAAATGACATCTATGTAAGTGGTTCCAAATGACCTCTAAGTACGTGGTCCTAAATGACCTCTAGGTACGTAGTTCCAAATGACCTCTAAGTAAGTAGTTCTAAATGACCTCTAAGTATGTGGTTCTAAATGACCTCTATGTACGTGGTTCTAAAGGACCTCTAAGTACGTAGTTCTAAATGACCTCTAAAAAGTTGGTTCTAAATGACCTCTAAGTACGTGGTTCTAAATATCTTCTAAGTACGTAGTTCTAAATGACTACTAAGTACTTGGTTCTAAATGACCTCTAAGTACTTGGTTCTAAATGACCTCTAAGTACGTGGTTCTAAATGACATCTAAGTACGTAGTTCTAAATGACCTCTAAATAGTTGGTTCTAAATGACCTCTAAGTACGTGGTTCTAAATATCTTCTAAGTACGTAGTTCAAAATGACGTCTAAGTACGTAGTTCTAAATACCACTAGATACGTAGTTCCAAATGACCTCTAAGTAAGCGGTTCTAAATGACCTCTAAGTATGTGGTTCTAAATGACCTCTAGGTACGTAGTTCTAAATGACCTCTAAGTAAGTAGTTCTAAATGACCTCTAAGTATGTGGTTCTAAATGACCTCTAAGTACGTAGTTCTAAATGACCTCTAAGTACGTAGTTCTAAATGACCTCTAAGTACGTAGTTCTAATTGACCTCTAGGTACGTAGTTCTAAACGACCTCAAAGTAAGTAGTTCTAAATGACCTCTAAGTATGTGGTTCTAAATGACCTCTAAGTAAGTGGTTCTAAATGACCTCTAAGTACGTGGTTCTATATGATCTCTTAGTACGTGGTTCTAAATGACCTCTAAGTACGTGGGTTCCTCTAAATGACTTCTAAGTACGTGGTTCAAAATGTCCTCTAAGTACGTGGTTCTAAATGACCTTATATACGTAGTGCTAAATAACCTCTAAGTACGTGGTTCTAAATGACCTCTTAGTACGTCGTTATAAATGACCTCTAAGTACGTGCTTCTAAATGACCTCTAAGTAAGTAGTTCTAAATGACCCCTAAGTACGTAGTTCTAAATGACCTCTAGGTACGTACTTCCAAATGACATCTATGTAAGTGGTTCCAAATGACCTCTAAGTACGTGGTCCTAAATGACCTCTAGGTACGTAGTTCCAAATGACCTCTAAGTAAGTAGTTCTAAATGACCTCTAAGTATGTGGTTCTAAATGACCTCTATGTACGTGGTTCTAAAGGACCTCTAAGTACGTAGTTCTAAATGACCTCTAAAAAGTTGGTTCTAAATGACCTCTAAGTACGTGGTTCTAAATATCTTCTAAGTACGTAGTTCTAAATGACTACTAAGTACTTGGTTCTAAATGACCTCTAAGTACTTGGTTCTAAATGACCTCTAAGTACGTGGTTCTAAATGACCCCTAAGTACTTGGTTCTAAATGACCTCTAAGTACGTAGTTCTAAATGACCTCTAAGTTGTTGGTTCTAAATGACCTCTAAGTACGTGGTTCTAAATGACCTCTAACTACGTGGTTCTAAATGACCTCTAAGTACGTGCTTCTAAATGACCTCTAAGTAAGTAGTTCTAAATGACCCCTAAGTACGTAGTTCTAAATGACCTCTAGGTACGTACATCCAAATGACTTCTAAGTAAGTGGTTCTAAATGACCTCTAAGTACGTGGTTCTAAATGTCCTCTAAGTACGTGGTTCTAAAAGACCTCATATACGTAGTTCTAAATGACCTCTAAGTACGTGGGTTCTAAATGACCCCTAAGTTCGTAGTTCTAAATGACCTCTAAATACGTAGCTCTAAATGACCTCTAAGTACGTAGTTCTAAATGACCTCTATGTACGTGGTTCTATATGACCTCTAAGTACGTGGGTTCTAAATGACATCTGAGTACGTGGTTCTAAATGACCTCTAAGTACGTAGTTCTAAATGACCGCTAAGTTGTTGGTTCGAATTGACCTTTAAGTACGTGGTTCTAAATGACATCTAAGTACGTAGTTCTAATTGACCTCTAAATAGTTGGTTCTAAATGACCTCTAAGTACGTGGTTCTAAATATCTTCTAAGTACGTAGTTCTAAATGACGTCTAAGTACGTAAGTCTCAATACCTCTAGATACGTAGATCCAAATGACCTCTAAGTAAGTGGTTCTAAATGACCTCTAAGTACGTGGTCCTAAATGACCTCTAGGTACGTAGTTCTAAATGACCTCTAAGTAAGTAGTTCTAAATGACCTTTAAGTATGTGGTTCTAAATGACCTCTAAGTACGAGGTTCTAAATGACCTCAAGGTACGTAGTTCAAATGACCTCCAAGTAAGTGGTTCTAAATGACCTCTAAGTATGAGGTTCTAATAGACCTCTAAGTACGTAGTTCTAAATGACCTCTAAGTACGAAGTCCTAAATGACCTCTAAGAACGTAGTTCTATATTACCTCTAAGTACGTAGTTCTAAATGACCTCTAAGTACGTAATTCTAATTGACCTCTAGGTACGTAGTTCTAAATGACCTCTAAGTATGTGGTTCTAAATGACCTCTAAGTAAGTGGTTCTAAATTACCTCTAAGTACGTGGTTCTATATGATCTCTTACTACATGGTTCTAAAAGACCTCTAAGTACGTGGGTTCTTCTAAATGACTTCTAAGTACGTGGTTCAAAATGTCCTCTAAGTACGTGGTTCTAAATGACCTTATATACGTAGTGCTAAATAACCTCTAAGTACGTGGTTCTAAATGTCCTCTAAGTACGTGGTTCTAAATGACCTTATATACGTAGTGCTAAATAACCTCTAAGTACGTCGTTCTAAATCACCTCTAAGTACATGGTTCTGAATGACCTCTAAGTTCGTGGGTTCTAAATGACCTCTTAGAACGTAGTTCTAACTGACCTCTAATTACATGGTTTTAACTATCCTCTAAGTACGTGGTTCTAAATGACCTCTAAGTACGAGGTTCTAAATGACCTCTAAGTACGTGGTTCTAAATGACCTCTAAGTACTTGTTTCTAAATGACCTCTAAGTCAGTAGTTCTAAATGACACCTAAGTACGTGGTTCTAAATGTCCTCTAAGTACGTGGTTCTAAATGACCTCATATACGTAGTTCTAAATGACCTCTAAGTACGTTGTTCTAAATGACCTCTAACTACGTGGTTCTAAATGACCTCTAAGTACGTGCTTCTAAATGACCTCTAGGTACGTACTTCCAAATGACATCTAAGTAAGTGGTTCTAAATGACCTCTAAGTACGTTGTTCTAGATGACCTCTAAGTACGTGGTTCTAAATGACCTCTATGTACGTGCTTCTAAATGACCTCTAAGTACGTAGTTCTAAATCACCATAAGTACGTGGATTTAAATGACCTTAAAGTACGTAGTTCTAAATGATCTCTAAGTACGTAGTTCTAAATGACCTCTAAGTATGTGGTTCTAAATGACCTCTAAGTACGTGGTTCTAAATGACCTCTAAATACTTAGTTCAAATGCCCTCTAAGTACGTGGTTCCAAATGTATTCTAAGTACGTGGTTCTAAATGACCTCATATACGTAGTTCTAAATGACCTCTAAGTACGTAGTTCTAAATGACCTCTAACTACGTGGTTCTAAATGACCTCTAAGTACGTGCTTCTAAATGACCTCTATGTAAGTAGTTCTACATAACCCTAAGTACGTTGTTCTAGATGACCTCTAAGTACGTGGTTCTAAATGACCTCTATGTACGTGCTTCTAAATGACCTCTAAGTACGTAGTTCTAAATCACCATAAGTACGTGGATTTAAATGACCTTAAAGTACGTAGTTCTAAATGACCTCTAAGTACGTAGTTCTAAATGACCTCTAAGTATGTGGTTCTAAATGACCTCTAAGTACATGGTTCTAAATGACCTCTAAATACTTAGTTCAAATGCCCTCTAAGTACGTGGTTCCAAATGTCCTCTAAGTACGTGGTTCTAAATGACCTCATATACGTAGTTCTAAATGACCTCTAAGTACGTAGTTCTAAATGACCTCTAACTACGTGGTTCTAAATGACCTCTAAGTACGTGCTTCTAAATGACCTCTAAGTAAGTAGTTCTAAATAACCCTAAGTACGTAGTTCTAAATGACCTCTAGGTACGTACTTCCAAATGACTTCTAAGTAAGTGGTTCTAATTGACCTCTAAGTACGTGGTTCTAAATGTCCTCTAAGTACGTGGTTCTAAAAGACCTCATATACGTAGTTCTAAATGATCTCTAAGTACGTAGTTCTAAATGACCTCTATGTACGTGGTTCTATATGACCTCTAAGTACGTGGGCTCTAAATGACATCTGAGTACGTGGTTCTAAATGACCTATAAGTACGTAGTTCTAAATGACCTCTAAGTTGTTGGTTCTAAATGACCTCTAAGTCCGTGGTTCTAAATGACCTCTCAGTACGTGGTTCTAAATGACCTCTAAGTACGTGGTTCTAAATGACATCTAAGTACGTAGTTCTAAATGACCTCTAAATAGTTGGTTCTAAATGACCTCTAAGTACGTGGTTCTAAATATCTTCTAAGTACGTAGTTCAAAATGACGTCTAAGTACGTAGTTCTAAATACCACTAGATACGTAGTTCCAAATGACCTCTAAGTAAGCGGTTCTAAATGACCTCTAAGTATGTGGTTCTAAATGACCTCTAGGTACGTAGTTCTAAATGACCTCTAAGTAAGTAGTTCTAAATGACCTCTAAGTATGTGGTTCTAAATGACCTCTAAGTACGTAGTTCTAAATGACCTCTAAGTACGTAGTTCTAAATGACCTCTAAGTACGTAGTTCTAATTGACCTCTAGGTACGTAGTTCTAAATGACCTCAAAGTAAGTAGTTCTAAATGACCTCTAAGTATGTGGTTCTAAATGACCTCTAAGTAAGTGGTTCTAAATGACCTCTAAGTACGTGGTTCTATATGATCTCTTAGTACGTGGTTCTAAATGACCTCTAAGTACGTGGGTTCCTCTAAATGACTTCTAAGTACGTGGTTCAAAATGTCCTCTAAGTACGTGGTTCTAAATGACCTTATATACGTAGTGCTAAATAACCTCTAAGTACGTGGTTCTAAATGACCTCTTAGTACGTGGTTATAAATGACCTCTAAGTACGTGCTTCTAAATGACCTCTAAGTAAGTAGTTCTAAATGACCCCTAAGTACGTAGTTCTAAATGACCTCTAGGTACGTACTTCCAAATGACATCTATGTAAGTGGTTCCAAATGACCTCTAAGTACGTGGTCCTAAATGACCTCTAGGTACGTAGTTCCAAATGACCTCTAAGTAAGTAGTTCTAAATGACCTCTAAGTATGTGGTTCTAAATGACCTCTATGTACGTGGTTCTAAAGGACCTCTAAGTACGTAGTTCTAAATGACCTCTAAAAAGTTGGTTCTAAATGACCTCTAAGTACGTGGTTCTAAATATCTTCTAAGTACGTAGTTCTAAATGACTACTAAGTACTTGGTTCTAAATGACCTCTAAGTACTTGGTTCTAAATGACCTCTAAGTACGTGGTTCTAAATGACCTCTAAGTACTTGGTTCTAAATGACCTCTAAGTACGTAGTTCTAAATGACCTCTAAGTTGTTGGTTCTAAATGACCTCTAAGTACGTGGTTCTAAATGACCTCTAACTACGTGGTTCTAAATGACCTCTAAGTACGTGCTTCTAAATGACCTCTAAGTAAGTAGTTCTAAATGACCCCTAAGTACGTAGTTCTAAATGACCTCTAGGTACGTACTTCCAAATGACTTCTAAGTAAGAGGTTCTAATTGACCTCTAAGTACGTGGTTCTAAATGTCCTCTAAGTACGTGGTTCTAAAAGACCTCATATACGTAGTTCTAAATGACCTCTAAGTACGTAGTTCTAAATGACCTCTATGTAAGTGGTTCTATATGACCTCTAAGTACGTGGGCTCTAAATGACATCTGAGTACGTGGTTCTAAATGACCTCTAAGTACGTAGTTCTAAATGACCTCTAAGTTGTTGGTTCTAAATGACCTCTAAGTACGTGGTTCTAAATGACCTCTCAGTACGTGGTTCTAAATGACCTCTAAGTACGAGGTTCTAAATGACATCTAAGTACGTAGTTCTAAATGACCTCTAAATAGTTGGTTCTAAATGACCTCTAAGTACGTGGTTCTAAATATCTTCTAAGTACGTAGTTCTAAATGACCTCTAAGTACTTGGTTCTAAATGACCTCTAAGTACGTGGTTCTAAATGTCCTCTAAGTACGTGGTTCTAAAAGACCTCATATACGTAGTTCTAAATGACCTCTAAGTACGTGGGTTCTAAATGACCCCTAAGTTCGTAGTTCTAAATGACCTCTAAATACGTAGCTCTAAATGACCTCTAAGTACGTAGTTCTAAATGACCTCTATGTACGTGGTTCTATATGACCTCTAAGTACGTGGGTTCTAAATGACATCTGAGTACGTGGTTCTAAATGACCTCTAAGTACGTAGTTCTAAATGACCGCTAAGTTGTTGGTTCGAATTGACCTTTAAGTACGTGGTTCTAAATGACATCTAAGTACGTAGTTCTAATTGACCTCTAAATAGTTGGTTCTAAATGACCTCTAAGTACGTGGTTCTAAATATCTTCTAAGTACGTAGTTCTAAATGACGTCTAAGTACGTAGTTCTCAATACCTCTAGATACGTAGATCCAAATGACCTCTAAGTAAGTGGTTCTAAATGACCTCTAAGTACGTGGTCCTAAATGACCTCTAGGTACGTAGTTCTAAATGACCTCTAAGTAAGTAGTTCTAAATGACCTTTAAGTATGTGGTTCTAAATGACCTCTAAGTACGAGGTTCTAAATGACCTCAAGGTACGTAGTTCCAAATGACCTCCAAGTAAGTGGTTCTAAATGACCTCTAAGTATGAGGTTCTAATAGACCTCTAAGTACGTAGTTCTAAATGACCTCTAAGTACGAAGTCCTAAATAACCTCTAAGAACGTAGTTCTATATTACCTCTAAGTACGTAGTTCTAAATGACCTCTAAGTACGTGGTTCTAAATGACCTCTAAGTACTTGGTTCTAAATGACCTCTAAGTACGTAGTTCTAAATGACCTCTAAGTTGTTGGTTCTAAATGACCTCTAAGTACGTGGTTCTAAATGACCTCTAACTACGTGGTTCTAAATGACCTCTAAGTACGTGCTTCTAAATGACCTCTAAGTAAGTAGTTCTAAATGACCCCTAAGTACGTAGTTCTAAATGACCTCTAGGTACGTACTTCCAAATGACTTCTAAGTAAGAGGTTCTAATTGACCTCTAAGTACGTGGTTCTAAATGTCCTCTAAGTACGTGGTTCTAAAAGACCTCATATACGTAGTTCTAAATGACCTCTAAGTACGTAGTTCTAAATGACCTCTATGTACGTGGTTCTATATGACCTCTAAGTACGTGGGCTCTAAATGACATCTGAGTACGTGGTTCTAAATGACCTCTAAGTACGTAGTTCTAAATGACCTCTAAGTTGTTGGTTCTAAATGACCTCTAAGTACGTGGTTCTAAATGACCTCTCAGTACGTGGTTCTAAATGACCTCTAAGTACGTGGTTCTAAATGACATCTAAGTACGTAGTTCTAAATGACCTCTAAATAGTTGGTTCTAAATGACCTCTAAGTACGTGGTTCTAAATATCTTCTAAGTACGTAGTTCTAAATGACCTCTAAGTACTTGGTTCTAAATGACCTCTAAGTACGTGGTTCTAAATGTCCTCTAAGTACGTGGTTCTAAAAGACCTCATATACGTAGTTCTAAATGACCTCTAAGTACGTGGGTTCTAAATGACCCCTAAGTTCGTAGTTCTAAATGACACCAAATGTGATACATCTAACTTTTTTTTTCACTACACACCTACATTCTATGCACCTTTCTGAACATAATGAGATATAGAACTTTTGTATAAGATAAATATTACTATTTTTAGTGATTTTTTGAAAAAAAATTATCATTTTACATTTTTTCGTAAACTATTTTTTGTTTTTTTGATAACATATCAAATTTTTTTTTTTTTCCCCCTAAATATATTCAAAAATATTACACATAACTTTTGTATATCTTAGAAAAAGGTAGTAAGCTATTGATTTTGGAATATACAGGTTTTTCCTGAAAATTGGTAACTTCGTTTTTGACATGTAACATACTTACTCCAAAACCGTTTCAAAAAAAAAAATTTTATTGCATAGATGGATTCTATGCATCTTTCTGAGAAAAATGATATCTTATAAGTTAGGTTTTGTATAGAAATAATATATTTAATTAATTTTTTAAAAAACGAAGAATTTTCAAGACAATTAACATTGCCAGTTGGAGGGTTAAGTACGTGGTTCTAAATAACATCTAAGTACGTAGTTCTAATTGACCTCTAAATAGTTGGTTCTAAATGACCTCTAAGTACGTGGTTCTAAATATCTTCTAAGTACGTAGTTCTAAATGACGTCTAAGTACGTAGTTCTCAATACCTCTAGATACGTAGATCCAAATGACCTCTAAGTAAGTGGTTCTAAATGACCTCTAAGTACGTGGTCCTAAATGACCTCTAGGTACGTAGTTCTAAATGACCTCTAAGTAAGTAGTTCTAAATGACCTTTAAGTATGTGGTTCTAAATGACCTCTAAGTACGAGGTTCTAAATGACCTCAAGGTACGTAGTTCCAAATGACCTCCAAGTAAGTGGTTCTAAATGACCTCTAAGTATGAGGTTCTAATAGACCTCTAAGTACGTAGTTCTAAATGACCTCTAAGTACGAAGTCCTAAATAACCTCTAAGAACGTAGTTCTATATTACCTCTAAGTACGTAGTTCTAAATGACCTCTAAGTACGTAATTCTAATTGACCTCTAGGTACGTAGTTCTAAATGACCTCTAAGTATGTGGTTCTAAATGACCTCTAAGTAAGTGGTTCTAAATTACCTCTAAGTACGTGGTTCTATATGATCTCTTACTACATGGTTCTAAAAGACCTCTAAGTACGTGGGTTCTTCTAAATGACTTCTAAGTACGTGGTTCAAAATGTCCTCTAAGTACGTGGTTCTAAATGACCTTATATACGTAGTGCTAAATAACCTCTAAGTACGTCGTTCTAAATCACCTCTAAGTACATGGTTCTGAATGACCTCTAAGTTCGTGGGTTCTAAATGACCTCTTAGAACGTAGTTCTAACTGACCTCTAATTACATGGTTTTAACTATCCTCTAAGTACGTGGTTCTAAATGACCTCTAAGTACGAGGTTCTAAATGACCTCTAAGTACGTGGTTCTAAATGACCTCTAAGTACTTGGTTCTAAATGACCTCTAAGTCAGTAGTTCTAAATGACACCTAAGTACGTGGTTCTAAATGTCCTCTAAGTACGTGGTTCTAAATGACCTCATATACGTAGTTCTAAATGACCTCTAAGTACGTTGTTCTAAATGACCTCTAACTACGTGGTTCTAAATGACCTCTAAGTACGTGCTTCTAAATGACCTCTAGGTACGTACTTCCAAATGACATCTAAGTAAGTGGTTCTAAATGACCTCTAAGTACGTTGTTCTAGATGACCTCTAAGTACGTGGTTCTAAATGACCTCTATGTACGTGCTTCTAAATGACCTCTAAGTACGTAGTTCTAAATCACCATAAGTACGTGGATTTAAATGACCTTAAAGTACGTAGTTCTAAATGACCTCTAAGTACGTAGTTCTAAATGACCTCTAAGTATGTGGTTCTAAATTACCTCTAAGTACGTGGTTCTAAATGACCTCTAAATACATAGTTCAAATGCCCTCTAAGTACGTGGTTCCAAATGTCCTCTAAGTACGTGGTTCTAAATGACCTCATATACGTAGTTCTAAATGACCTCTAAGTACGTAGTTCTAAATGACCTCTAACTACGTGGTTCTAAATGACCTCTAAGTACGTGCTTCTAAATGACCTCTAAGTAAGTAGTTCTAAATGACCCCTAAGTACGTAGTTCTAAATGACCTCTAGGTACGTACTTCCAAATGACTTCTAAGTAAGTGGTTCTAATTGACCTCTAAGTACGTGGTTCTAAATGTCCTCTAAGTACGTGGTTCTAAAAGACCTCATATACGTAGTTCTAAATGACCTCTAAGTACGTAGTTCTAAATGACCTCTATGTACGTGGTTCTATATGACCTCTAAGTACGTGGGCTCTAAATGACATCTGAGTACGTGGTTCTAAATGACCTCTAAGTACGTAGTTCTAAATGACCTCTAAGTTGTTGGTTCTAAATGACCTCTAAGTACGTGGTTCTAAATGACCTCTCAGTACGTGGTTCTAAATGACCTCTAAGTACGTGGTTCTAAATGACATCTAAGTACGTAGTTCTAAATGACCTCTAAATAGTTGGTTCTAAATGACCTCTAAGTACGTGGTTCTAAATATCTTCTAAGTACGTAGTTCAAAATGACGTCTAAGTACGTAGTTCTAAATACCTCTAGATACGTAGTTCCAAATGACCTCTAAGTAAGTGGTTCTAAATGACCTCTAAGTACGTGGTTCTAAATGACCTCTAGGTACGTAGTTCTAAATGACCTCTAAGTAAGTAGTTCTAATTGACCTCTAAGTATGTGGTTCTAAATGACCTCTAAGTACGTAGTTCTAAATGACCTCTAAGTACGTAGTTCTAAATGACCTCTAAGTACGTAGTTCTAATTGACCTCTAGGTACGTAGTTCTAAATGACCTCAAAGTAAGTAGTTCTAAATGACCTCTAAGTATGTGGTTCTAAATGACCTCTAAGTAAGTGGTTCTAAATGACCTCTAAGTACGTGGTTCTATATGATCTCTTAGTACGTGGTTCTAAATGACCTCTAAGTACGTGGGTTCCTCTAAATGACTTCTAAGTACGTGGTTCAAAATGTCCTCTAAGTACGTGGTTCTAAATGACCTTATATACGTAGTGCTAAATAACCTCTAAGTACGTGGTTCTAAATGACCTCTTAGTACGTGATTATAAATGACCTCTAAGTACGTGCTTCTAAATGACCTCTAAGTAAGTAGTTCTAAATGACCCCTATGTACGTAGTTCTAAATGACCTCTAGGTACGTATTTCCAAATGACATCTAAGTAAGTGGTTCCAAATGACCTCTAAGTACGTGGTCCTAAATGACCTCTAGGTACGTAGTTCCAAATGACCTCTAAGTAAGTAGTTCTAAATGACCTCTAAGAATGTGGTTCTAAATGACCTCTATGTACGTGGTTCTAAAGGACCTCTAAGTACGTAGTTCTAAATGACCTCTAAAAAGTTGGTTCTAAATGACCTCTAAGTACGTGGTTCTAAATATCTTCTAAGTACGTAGTTCTAAATGACTACTAAGTACTTGGTTCTAAATGACCTCTAAGTACTTGGTTCTAAATGACCTCTAAGTACGTGGTTCTAAATGACCTCTAAGTACTTGGTTCTAAATGACCTCTAAGTACGTAGTTCTAAATGACCTCTAAGTTGTTGGTTCTAAATGACCTCTAAGTACGTGGTTCTAAATGACCTCTAACTACGTGGTTCTAAATGACCTCTATGTACGTGCTTCTAAATGACCTCTAAGTAAGTAGTTCTAAATGACCCCTAAGTACGTAGTTCTAAATGACCTCTAGGTACGTACTTCCAAATGACTTCTAAGTAAGTGGTTCTAAATGACCTCTAAGTACGTGGTTCTAAATGTCCTCTAAGTACGTGGTTCTAAAAGACCTCATATACGTAGTTCTAAATGACCTCTAAGTACGTGGGTTCTAAATGACCCCTAAGTTCGTAGTTCTAAATGACCTCTAAATACGTAGCTCTAAATGACCTCTAAGTACGTAGTTCTAAATGACCTCTATGTACGTGGTTCTATATGACCTCTAAGTACGTGGGTTCTAAATGACATCTGAGTACGTGGTTCTAAATGACCTCTAAGTACGTAGTTCTAAATGACCGCTAAGTTGTTGGTTCGAATTGACCTTTAAGTACGTGGTTCTAAATGACATCTAAGTACGTAGTTCTAATTGACCTCTAAGTAAGTGGTTCTAAATGACCTCTAAGTACGTGGTCCTAAATGACCTCTAGGTACGTAGTTCTAAATGACCTCTAAGTAAGTAGTTCTAAATGACCTTTAAGTATGAGGTTCTAAATGACCTCTAAGTACAAGGTTCTAAATGACCTCAAGGTACGTAGTTCCAAATGACCTCCAAGTAAGTGGTTCTAAATGACGTCTAAGTACGTGGTTCTAAATGACCTATAAGTACGTAGTTCTAAATGACCTCTAAGTACGAAGTCCTAAATGACCTCTAGGAACGTAGTTCTATATTACCTCTAAGTACGTAGTTCTAAATGACCTCTAAGTACGTAGTTCTAATTGACCTCTAGGTACGTAGTTCTAAATGACCTCAAAGTAAGTAGTTCTAAATGACCTCTAAGTATGTGGTTCTAAATGACCTCTAAGTAAGTGGTTCTAAATGACCTCTAAGTACGTGGTTCTATATGATCTCTTAGTACGAGGTTCTAAATGACTTCTAAGTACGTGGTTCAAAATGTCCTCTAAGTACGTGGTTCTAAAAATGACCTTATATACGTAGTGCTAAATAACCTCTAAGTACGTGGTTCTAAATGACCTCTAAGTACGTGGTTCTAAATGACCTCTAAGTACGTGCTTCTAAATGACCTCTAAGTAAGTAGTTCTAAATGACCCCTAAGTACGTAGTTCTAAATGACCTCTAGGTACGTACTTCCAAATGACATCTAAGTAAGTGGTTCTAAATGACCTCTAAGTACGAGGTTCTATATGACCTCTAAGTACGTGGGTACTAAATGACCTCTAAGTACGTGGGTTCTAAATGACCCCTAAGTTCGTAGTTCTAAATGACCTCTAAGTACGTGGTTCTAAAAGACCTCTAAGTAAGTAGTTCTAAATGACTCCTAAGTACGTAGTTCTAAATGACCTCTAAGTACGTGGTTCTATATGACCTCTTAGTACGTGGTTCTAAATGACCTCTAAGTACGTGGGTTCTTCTAATGACTTCTAAGTACGTGGTTCTAAATGTCCTCTAAGTACGTGGTTCTAAATGACCTTATATACGTAGTGGTAAATAACCTCTAAGTACGTGGTTCTAAATCACCTCTAAGTACGTGGTTCTAAATGACCTCTAAGTACGTGGTTCTGAATGACCTCTAAGTTCGTGGGTTCCAAATGACCTCTTAGAACGTAGTTCTAACTGACCTCTAATTACATGGTTCTAACTATCCTCTAAGTACGTGGTTCTAAATGACCTCTAAGTACGAGGTTCTAAATGACCTCTAAGTACGTAGTTCTAAAAGACCTCTAAGTACTTGGTTCTAAATGACCTCTAAATCAGTAGATCTAAACGACACCTAAGTACGTAGTACTAAATTACCTCTAAGTACGTAGTTCTAAATGACCTCTAAGTACGTAAGTTCTAAATGACCTCAAAGTACGTAATTCTAAACGACCTCAAATATGTGGTTCTAAGTGACCTCTAAGTACTTGGTTCAAAATAATGACCTCAGAGTACGTGGTTCTAAATGACCCCTAAGTAAGTAGTTCTAAACGACCTCTAAGTATGTGGTTCTAAATGACCTCTAAGTACGTGGTTCTAAATAACCTCTAAGTACGTAGGTCTAAATGACCTCTATGTACGTGGTTCTAAAGGACCTCTAAGTACGTAGTTCTAAATGACCTCTAAGTACTGGGTTCTAAATGACCTCTAAGTACGTGGTTCTAAATGACCTCTAAGTACGTGGTTCTAAATGACCTATAAGTACGTGGTTCTAAATGACCTCTAAGTACGTAGTTCTAAATGACCTCTAAGTACGTGGGTTCTAAATTACCTCTAAGTACGTGGGTTCTAAATGACCTCTAAGAAGTTGGTTCTAAATAACCTCTAAGTACGTAGGTCTAAATGACCTCTATGTACGTGGTTCTAAAGGACCTCTAAGTACGTAGTTCTAAATGACCTCTAAAAAGTTGGTTCTAAATGACCTCTAAGTACGTGGTTCTAACTATCCTCTAAGTACGTGGTTCTAAATGACCTCTAAATACGAGGTTCTAAATGACCTCTAAGTACGTAGTTCTGAAAGACCTCATATACGTAGTTCTAAATGACCTCTAAGTACGTAGTTCTAAATGACCTCTATGTACGTGGTTCTATATGACCTCTAAGTACGTGGGCTCTAAATGACATCTGAGTACGTGGTTCTAAATGACCTCTAAGTACGTAGTTCTAAATGACCTCTAAGTTGATGGTTCTAAATGACCTCTAAGTACGTGGTTCTAAATGACCTCTCAGTACGTGGTTCTAAATGACCTCTAAGTACGTGGTTCTAAATGACATCTAAGTACGTAGTTCTAAATGACCTCTAAATAGTTGGTTCTAAATGACCTCTAAGTACGTGGTTCTAAATATCTTCTAAGTACGTAGTTCAAAATGACGTCTAAGTACGTAGTTCTAAATACCACTAGATACGTAGTTCCAAATGACCTCTAAGTAAGTGGTTCTAAATGACCTCTAAGTATGTGGTTCTAAATGACCTCTAGGTACGTAGTTCTAAATGACCTCTAAGTAAGTAGTTCTAAATGACCTCTAAGTATGTGGTTCTAAATGACCTCTAAGTACGTAGTTCTAAATGACCTCTAAGTACGTAGTTCTAAATGACCTCTAAGTACGTAGTTCTAATTGACCTCTAGGTACGTAGTTCTAAATGACCTCAAAGTACGTAGTTCTAAATGACCTCTAAGTATGTGGTTCTAAATGACCTCTAAGTAAGTGGTTCTAAATGACCTCTAAGTACGTGGTTCTATATGATCTCTTAGTACGTGGTTCTAAATGACCTCTAAGTACGTGGGTTCCTCTAAATGACTTCTAAGTACGTGGTTCAAAATGTCCTCTAAGTACGTGGTTCTAAATGACCTTATATACGTAGTGCTAAATAACCTCTAAGTACGTGGTTCTAAATGACCTCTTAGTACGTGGTTATAAATGACCTCTAAGTACGTGCTTCTAAATGACCTCTAAGTAAGTAGTTCTAAATGACCCCTAAGTACGTAGTTCAAAATGACGTCTAAGTACGTAGTTCTAAATACCACTAGATACGTAGTTCCAAATGACCTCTAAGTAAGTGGTTCTAAATGACCTCTAAGTATGTGGTTCTAAATGACCTCTAGGTACGTAGTTCTAAATGACCTCTAAGTAAGTAGTTCTAAATGACCTTTAAGTATGTGGTTCTAAATGACCTCTAAGTACGTAGTTCTAAATGACCTCTAAGTACGTAGTTCTAAATGACCTCTAAGTACGTAGTTCTAATTGACCTCTAGGTACGTAGTTCTAAATGACCTCAAAGTAAGTAGTTCTAAATGACCTTCAAGTATGTGGTTCTAAATGACCTCTAAGTAAGTGGTTCTAAATGACCTCTAAGTACGTGGTTCTATATGATCTCTTAGTACGTGGTTCTAAATGACCTCTAAGTACGTGGGTTCCTCTAAATGACTTCTAAGTACGTGGTTCAAAATGTCCTCTAAGTACGTGGTTCTAAATGACCTTATATACGTAGTGCTAAATAACCTCTAAGTACGAGGTTCTAAATGACCTCTTAGTACGTGGTTATAAATGACCTCTAAGTACGTGCTTCTAAATGACCTCTAAGTAAGTAGTTCTAAATGACCCCTAAGTACGTAGTTCTAAATGACCTCTAGGTACGTACTTCCAAATGACATCTAAGTAAGTGGTTCCAAATGACCTCTAAGTACGTGGTCCTAAATGACCTCTAGGTACGTAGTTCCAAATGACCTCTAAGTAAGTAGTTCTAAATGACCTCTAAGTATGTGGTTCTAAATGACTTCTATGTACGTGGTTCTAAAGGACCTCTAAGTACGTAGTTCTAAATGACCTCTAAAAAGTTGGTTCTAAATGACCTCTAAGTACGTGGTTCTAAATATCTTCTAAGTACGTAGTTCTAAATGACTACTAAGTACTTGGTTCTAAATGACCTCTAAGTACTTGGTTCTAAATGACCTCTAAGTACGTGGTTCTAAATGACCTCTAAGTACTTGGTTCTAAATGACCTCTAAGTACGTAGTTCTAAATGACCTCTAAGTTGTTGGTTCTAAATGACCTCTAAGTACGTGGTTCTAAATGACCTCTAACTACGTGGTTCTAAATGACCTCTAAGTACGTGCTTCTAAATGACCTCTAAGTAAGTAGTTCTAAATGACCCCTAAGTACGTAGTTCTAAATGACCTCTAGGTACGTACTTCCAAATGACTTCTAAGTAAGTGGTTCTAAATGACCTCTAAGTACGTGGTTCTAAATGTCCTCTAAGTACGTGGTTCTAAAAGACCTCATATACGTAGTTCCAAATGACCTCTAAGTACGTGGGTTCTAAATGACCCCTAAGTTCGTAGTTCTAAATGACCTCTAAATACGTAGCTCTAAATGACCTCTAAGTACGTAGTTCTAAATGACCTCTATGTACGTGGTTCTATATGACCTCTAAGTACGTGGGTTCTAAATGACATCTGAGTACGTGGTTCTAAATGACCTCTAAGTACGTAGTTCTAAATGACCGCTAAGTTGTTGGTTCGAATTGACCTTTAAGTACGTGGTTCTAAATGACATCTAAGTACGTAGTTCTAATTGACCTCTAAATAGTTGGTTCTAAATGACCTCTAAGTACGTGGTTCTAAATATCTTCTAAGTACGTAGTTCTAAATGACGTCTAAGTACGTAGTTCTCAATACCTCTAGATACGTAGATCCAAATGACCTCTAAGTAAGTGGTTCTAAATGACCTCTAAGTACGTGGTCCTAAATGACCTCTAGGTACGTAGTTCTAAATGACCTCTAAGTAAGTAGTTCTAAATGACCTTTAAGTATGTGGTTCTAAATGACCTCTAAGTACGAGGTTCTAAATGACCTCAAGGTACGTAGTTCCAAATGACCTCCAAGTAAGTGGTTCTAAATGACCTCTAAGTATGAGGTTCTAATAGACCTCTAAGTACGTAGTTCTAAATGACCTCTAAGTACGAAGTCCTAAATAACCTCTAAGAACGTAGTTCTATATTACCTCTAAGTACGTAGTTCTAAATGACCTCTAAGTACGTAATTCTAATTGACCTCTAGGTACGTAGTTCTAAATGACCTCTAAGTATGTGGTTCTAAATGACCTCTAAGTAAGTGGTTCTAAATTACCTCTAAGTACGTGGTTCTATATGATCTCTTACTACATGGTTCTAAAAGACCTCTAAGTACGTGGGTTCTTCTAAATGACTTCTAAGTACGTGGTTCAAAATGTCCTCTAAGTACGTGGTTCTAAATGACCTTATATACGTAGTGCTAAATAACCTCTAAGTACGTGGTTCTAAATGTCCTCTAAGTACGTGGTTCTAAATGACCTTATATACGTAGTGCTAAATAACCTCTAAGTACGTCGTTCTAAATCACCTCTAAGTACATGGTTCTGAATGACCTCTAAGTTCGTGGGTTCTAAATGACCTCTTAGAACGTAGTTCTAACTGACCTCTAATTACATGGTTTTAACTATCCTCTAAGTACGTGGTTCTAAATTACCTCTAAGTACGAGGTTCTAAATGACCTCTAAGTACGTGGTTCTAAATGACCTCTAAGTACTTGGTTCTAAATGACCTCTAAGTCAGTAGTTCTAAATGACACCTAAGTACGTGGTTCTAAATGTCCTCTAAGTACGTGGTTCTAAATGACCTCATATACGTAGTTCTAAATGACCTCTAAGTACGTTGTTCTAAATGACCTCTAACTACGTGGTTCTAAATGACCTCTAAGTACGTGCTTCTAAATGACCTCTAAATACTTAGTTCAAATGCCCTCTAAGTACGTGGTTCCAAATGTCCTCTAAGTACGTGGTTCTAAATGACCTCATATACGTAGTTCTAAATGACCTCCAAGTACGTAGTTCTAAATGACCTCTAACTACGTGGTTCTAAATGACCTCTAAGTACGTGCTTCTAAATGACCTCTAAGTAAGTAGTTCTAAATTACCCCTAAGTACGTAGTTCTAAATGACCTCTAGGTACGTACTTCCAAATGACTTCTAAGTAAGTGGTTCTAATTGACCTCTAAGTACGTGGTTCTAAATGTCCTCTAAGTACGTGGTTCTAAAAGACCTCATATACGTAGTTCTAAATGACCTCTAAGTACGTAGTTCTAAATGACCTCTATGTACGTGGTTCTATATGACCTCTAAGTACGTGGGCTCTAAATGACATCTGAGTACGTGGTTCTAAATGACCTCTAAGTACGTGGTTCTAAATGACATCTAAGTACGTAGTTCTAAATGACCTCTAAATAGTTGGTTCTAAATGACCTCTAAGTACGTGGTTCTAAATATCTTCTAAGTACGTAGTTCAAAATGACGTCTAAGTACGTAGTTCTAAATACCTCTAGATACGTAGTTCCAAATGACCTCTAAGTAAGTGGTTCTAAATGACCTCTAAGTACGTGGTCCTAAATGACCTCTAGGTACGTAGTTCTAAATGACCTCTAAGTAAGTAGTTCTAATTGACCTCTAAGTATGTGGTTCTAAATGACCTCTAAGTACGTAGTTCTAAATGACCTCTAAGTACGTAGTTCTAAATGACCTCTAAGTACGTAGTTCTAATTGACCTCTAGGTACGTAGTTCTAAATGACCTCAAAGTAAGTAGTTCTAAATGACCTCTAAGTATGTGGTTCTAAATGACCTCTAAGTAAGTGGTTCTAAATGACCTCTAAGTACGTGGTTCTATATGATCTCTTAGTACGTGGTTCTAAATGACCTTATATACGTAGTGCTAAATAACCTCTAAGTACGTGGTTCTAAATGACCTCTTAGTACGTGATTATAAATGACCTCTAAGTACGTGCTTCTAAATGACCTCTAAGTAAGTAGTTCTAAATGACCCCTAAGTACGTAGTTCTAAATGTCCTCTAGGTACGTATTTCTAAATGACATCTAAGTAAGTGGTTCCAAATGACCTCTAAGTACGTGGTCCTAAATGACCTCTAGGTACGTAGTTCCAAATGACCTCTAAGTAAGTAGTTCTAAATGACCTCTAAGTATGTGATTCTAAATGACCTCTATGTACGTGGTTCTAAAGGACCTCTAAGTACGTAGTTCTAAATGACCTCTAAAAAGTTGGTTCTAAATGACCTCTAAGTACGTGGTTCTAAATATCTTCTAAGTACGTAGTTCTAAATGACTACTAAGTACTTGGTTCTAAATGACCTTTAAGTACTTGGTTCTAAATGACCTCTAAGTACGTGGTTCTAAATGACCTCTAAGTACTTGGTTCTAAATGACCTCTAAGTACGTAGTTCTAAATGACCTCTAAGTTGTTGTTTCTAAATGACCTCTAAGTACGTGGTTCTAAATGACCTCTAACTACGTGGTTCTAAATGACCTCTATGTACGTGCTTCTAAATGACCTCTAAGTAAGTAGTTCTAAATGACCCCTAAGTACGTAGTTCTAAATGACCTCTAGGTACGTACTTCCAAATGACTTCTAAGTAAGTGGTTCTAAATGACCTCTAAGTACGTGGTTCTAAATGTCCTCTAAGTACGTGGTTCTAAAAGACCTCATATACGTAGTTCTAAATGACCTCTAAGTACGTGGGTTCTAAATGACCCCTAAGTTCGTAGTTCTAAATGACCTCTAAATACGTAGCTCTAAATGACCTCTAAGTACGTAGTTCTAAATGACCTCTATGTACGTGGTTCTATATGACCTCTAAGTACGTGGGTTCTAAATGACATCTGAGTACGTGGTTCTAAATGACCTCTAAGTACGTAGTTCTAAATGACCGCTAAGTTGTTGGTTCGAATTGACCTTTAAGTACGTGGTTCTAAATGACATCTAAGTACGTAGTTCTAATTGACCTCTAAGTAAGTGGTTCTAAATGACCTCTAAGTACGTGGTCCTAAATGACCTCTAGGTACGTAGTTCTAAATGACCTCTAAGTAAGTAGTTCTAAATGACCTTTAAGTATGAGGTTCTAAATGACCTCTAAGTACGAGGTTCTAAATGACCTCAAGGTACGTAGTTCCAAATGACCTCCAAGTAAGTGGTTCTAAATGACGTCTAAGTACGTGGTTCTAAATGACCTATAAGTACGTAGTTCTAAATGACCTCTAAGTACGAAGTCCTAAATGACCTCTAGGAACGTAGTTCTATATTACCTCTAAGTACGTAGTTCTAAATGACCTCTAAGTACGTAGTTCTAATTGACCTCTAGGTACGTAGTTCTAAATGACCTCAAAGTAAGTAGTTCTAAATGACCTCTAAGTATGTGGTTCTAAATGACCTCTAAGTAAGTGGTTCTAAATGACCTCTAAGTACGTGGTTCTATATGATCCCTTAGTACGAGGTTCTAAATGACTTCTAAGTACGTGGTTCAAAATGTCCTCTAAGTACGTGGTTCTAAATGACCTTATATACGTAGTGCTAAATAACCTCTAAGTACGTGGTTCTAAATTACCTCTAAGTACGTGGTTCTAAATGACCTCTAAGTACGTGCTTCTAAATGACCTCTAAGTAAGTAGTTCTAAATGACCCCTAAGTACGTAGTTCTAAATGACCTCTAGGTACGTACTTCCAAATGACATCTAAGTAAGTGGTTCTAAATGACCTCTAAGTACGAGGTTCTATATGACCTCTAAGTACGTGGGTACTAAATGACCTCTAAGTACGTGGGTTCTAAATGACCCCTAAGTTCGTAGTTCTAAATGACCTCTAAGTACGTGGTTCTAAAAGACCTCTAAGTAAGTAGTTCTAAATGACTCCTAAGTACGTAGTTCTAAATGACCTCTAAGTACGTGGTTCTATATGACCTCTTAGTACGTGGTTCTAAATGACCTCTAAGTACATGGGTTCTTCTAATGACTTCTAAGTACGTGGTTCTAAATGTCCTCTAAGTACGTGGTTCTAAATGACCTTATATACGTAGTGGTAAATAACCTCTAAGTACGTGGTTCTAAATCACCTCTAAGTACGTGGTTCTAAATGACCTCTAAGTACGTGGTTCTGAATGACCTCTAAGTTCGTGGGTTCCAAATGACCTCTTAGAACGTAGTTCTAACTGACCTCTAATTACATGGTTCTAACTATCCTCTAAGTACGTAGTTCTAAATGACCTCTAAGTACGAGGTTCTAAATGACCTCTAAGTACGTAGTTCTAAAAGACCTCTAAGTACTTGGTTCTAAATGACCTCTAAATCAGTAGTTCTAAACGACACCTAAGTACGTAGTACTAAATTACCTCTAAGTACGTAGTTCTAAATGACCTCTAAGTACGTAAGTTCTAAATGACCTCAAAGTACGTAATTCTAAACGACCTCAAATATGTGGTTCTAAGTGACCTCTAAGTACTTGGTTCAAAATAATGACCTCAGAGTACGTGGTTCTAAATGACCCCTAAGTAAGTAGTTCTAAACGACCTCTAAGTATGTGGTTCTAAATGACCTCTAAGTACGTGGTTCTAAATAACCTCTAAGTACGTAGGTCTAAATGACCTCTATGTACGTGGTTCTAAAGGACCTCTAAGTACGTAGTTCTAAATGACCTCTAAGTACTGGGTTCTAAATGACCTCTAAGTACGTGGTTCTAAATGACCTCTAAGTACGTGGTTCTAAATGACCTATAAGTACGTGGTTCTAAATGACCTCTTAGTACGTAGTTCTAAATGACCTCTAAGTACGTGGGTTCTAAATTACCTCTAAGTACGTGGGTTCTAAATGACCTCTAAGAAGTTGGTTCTAAATAACCTCTAAGTACGTAGGTCTAAATGACCTCTATGTACGTGGTTCTAAAGGACCTCTAAGTACGTAGTTCTAAATGACCTCTAAAAAGTTGGTTCTAAATGACCTCTAAGTACGTGGTTCTAACTATCCTCTAAGTACGTGGTTCTAAATGACCTCTAAGTACGAGGTTCTAAATGACCTCTAAGTACGTAGTTCTAAAAGACCTCATATACGTAGTTCTAAATGACCTCTAAGTACGTAGTTCTAAATGACCTCTATGTACGTGGTTCTATATGACCTCTAAGTACGTGGGCTCTAAATGACACCTAAGTACGTAGTTCTAAATGACCTCTAGGTACGTACTTCCAAATGACATCTAAGTAAGTGGTTCTAAATGACCTCTAAGTACGTGGTCCTTAATGACCTCTAGGTACGTAGTTCTAAATGACCTCTAAGTAAGTAGTTCTAAATGACCTCTAAGTATGTGGTTCTAAATGACCTCTAAGTACGTAGTTCTAAATGACCTTTAAGTACGAAGTCCTAAATGACCTCTAAGAACGTAGTTCTATATTACCTCTAAGTACGTAGTTCTAAATGACCTCTAAGTACGTAGTTCTAATTGACCTCTAGGTACGTAGTTCTAAATGACCTCAAGGTAAGTAGTTCTAAATGACCCCTAAGTATCTGGTTCTAAATGACCTCTAAGTAAGTGGTTCTAAATGACCTCTAAGTACGTGGGTTCTTCTAAATGACTTCTAAGTACGTGGTTCAAAATGTCCTCTAAGTACGTGGTTCTAAATGACCTTATATACGTAGTGCTAAATAACCTCTAAGTACGTGGTTCTAAATGACCTCTTAGTACGTGGTTATAAATGACCTCTAAGTACGTGCTTCTAAATGACCTCTAAGTAAGTAGTTCTAAATGATACCTAAGTACGTAGTTCTAAATGACCTCTAGGTACGTAGTTCTAAATGACCTCTAAGTAAGTAGTTCTAAATGACCTCTAAGTATGTGGTTCTAAATGACCTCTAAGTACGTAGTTCTAAATGACCTCTAAGTACGAAGTCCTAAATGACCTCTTAGAACGTAGTTCTATATTACCTCTAAGTACGTAGTTCTAAATGACCTCTAAGTACGTAGTTCTAATTGACATCTAGGTACGTAGTTCTAAATGACCTCAAAGTAAGTAGTTCTAAATGACCTCTAAGTATTTGGTTCTAAATGACCTCTAAGTAAGTGGTTCTAAATGACCTCTAAGTACGTGGTTCTAAATGACCTCTAAGTACGTGGTTCTAAATGACCTTATATACGTAGTGCTAAATAACCTCTAAGTACGTGGTTCTAAATCACCTTTAAGTACGTGGTTCTGAATGACCTCTAAGTTCGTGGGTTCTAAATGACCCCTTAGAACGTAGTTCTAACTGACCTCTAATTACATGGTTTTAACTATCCTCTAAGTACGTGGTTCTAAATGACCTCTAAGTACGAGGTTCTAAATGACCTCTAAGTACGTGCTTCTAAATGACCTCTAGGTACGTACTTCCAAATGACATCTAAGTAAGTGGTTCTAAATGACCTCTAAGTACGTTGTTCTAGATGACCTCTAAGTACGTGGTTCTAAATGACCTCTATGTACGTGCTTCTAAATGACCTCTAAGTACGTAGTTCTAAATCACCATAAGTACGTGGATTTAAATGACCTTAAAGTACGTAGTTCTAAATGACCTCTAAGTACGTAGTTCTAAATGACCTCTAAGTATGTGGTTCTAAATTACCTCTAAGTACGTGGTTCTAAATGACCTCTAAATACTTAGTTCAAATGCCCTCTAAGTACGTGGTTCCAAATGTCCTCTAAGTACGTGGTTCTAAATGACCTCATATACGTAGTTCTAAATGACCTCTAAGTACGTAGTTCTAAATGACCTCTAACTACGTGGTTCTAAATGACCTCTAAGTACGTGCTTCTAAATGACCTCTAAGTAAGTAGTTCTAAATGACCCCTAAGTACGTAGTTCTAAATGACCTCTAGGTACGTACTTCCAAATGACTTCTAAGTAAGTGGTTCTAATTGACCTCTAAGTACGTGGTTCTAAATGTCCTCTAAGTACGTGGTTCTAAAAGACCTCATATACGTAGTTCTAAATGACCTCTAAGTACGTAGTTCTAAATGACCTCTATGTACGTGGTTCTATATGACCTCTAAGTACGTGGGCTCTAAATGACATCTGAGTACGTGGTTCTAAATGACCTCTAAGTACGTAGTTCTAAATGACCTCTAAGTTGTTGGTTCTAAATGACCTCTAAGTACGTGGTTTTAAATGACCTCTCAGTACGTGGTTCTAAATGACCTCTAAGTACGTGGTTCTAAATGACATCTAAGTACGTAGTTCTAAATGACCTCTAAATAGTTGGTTCTAAATGACCTCTAAGTACGTGGTTCTAAATATCTTCTAAGTACGTAGTTCAAAATGACGTCTAAGTACGTAGTTCTAAATACCTCTAGATACGTAGTTCCAAATGACCTCTAAGTAAGTGGTTCTAAATGACCTCTAAGTACGTGGTCCTAAATGACCTCTAGGTACGTAGTTCTAAATGACCTCTAAGTAAGTAGTTCTAATTGACCTCTAAGTATGTGGTTCTAAATGACCTCTAAGTACGTAGTTCTAAATGACCTCTAAGTACGTAGTTCTAAATGACCTCTAAGTACGTAGTTCTAATTGACCTCTAGGTACGTAGTTCTAAATGACCTCAAAGTAAGTAGTTCTAAATGACCTCTAAGTATGTGGTTCTAAATGACCTCTAAGTAAGTGGTTCTAAATGACCTCTAAGTACGTGGTTCTATATGATCTCTTAGTACGTGGTTCTAAATGACCTTATATACGTAGTGCTAAATAACCTCTAAGTACGTGGTTCTAAATGACCTCTTAGTACGTGATTATAAATGACCTCTAAGTACGTGCTTCTAAATGACCTCTAAGTAAGTAGTTCTAAATGACCCCTAAGTACGTAGTTCTAAATGTCCTCTAGGTACGTATTTCCAAATGACATCTAAGTAAGTGGTTCCAAATGACCTCTAAGTACGTGGTCCTAAATGACCTCTAGGTACGTAGTTCCAAATGACCTCTAAGTAAGTAGTTCTAAATGACCTCTAAGTATGTGGTTCTAAATGACCTCTATGTACGTGGTTCTAAAGGACCTCTAAGTACGTAGTTCTAAATGACCTCTAAAAAGTTGGTTCTAAATGACCTCTAAGTACGTGGTTCTAAATATCTTCTAAGTACGTAGTTCTAAATGACTACTAAGTACTTGGTTCTAAATGACCTTTAAGTACTTGGTTCTAAATGACCTCTAAGTACGTGGTTCTAAATGACCTCTAAGTACTTGGTTCTAAATGACCTCTAAGTACGTAGTTCTAAATGACCTCTAAGTTGTTGGTTCTAAATGACCTCTAAGTACGTGGTTCTAAATGACCTCTAACTACGTGGTTCTAAATGACCTCGATGTACGTGCTTCTAAATGACCTCTAAGTAAGTAGTTCTAAATGACCCCTAAGTACGTAGTTCTAAATGACCTCTAGGTACGTACTTCCAAATGACTTCTAAGTAAGTGGTTCTAAATGACCTCTAAGTACGTGGTTCTAAATGTCCTCTAAGTACGTGGTTCTAAAAGACCTCATATACGTAGTTCTAAATGACCTCTAAGTACGTGGGTTCTAAATGACCCCTAAGTTCGTAGTTCTAAATGACCTCTAAATACGTAGCTCTAAATGACCTCTAAGTACGTAGTTCTAAATGACCTCTATGTACGTGGTTCTATATGACCTCTAAGTACGTGGGTTCTAAATGACATCTGAGTACGTGGTTCTAAATGACCTCTAAGTACGTAGTTCTAAATGACCGCTAAGTTGTTGGTTCGAATTGACCTTTAAGTACGTGGTTCTAAATGACATCTAAGTACGTAGTTCTAATTGACCTCTAAGTAAGTGGTTCTAAATGACCTCTAAGTACGTGGTCCTAAATGACCTCTAGGTACGTAGTTCTAAATGACCTCTAAGTAAGTAGTTCTAAATGACCTCTAAGTATGTGGTTCTAAATGACCTCTAAGTAAGTGGTTCTAAATGACCTCTAAGTACGTGGTTCTATATGATCTCTTAGTACGAGGTTCTAAATGACTTCTAAGTACGTGGTTCAAAATGTCCTCTAAGTACGTGGTTCTAAATGACCTTATATACGTAGTGCTAAATAACCTCTAAGTACGTGGTTCTAAATGTCCTCTAAGTACGTGGTTCTAAATGACCTTATATACGTAGTGGTAAATAACCTCTAAGTACGTGGTTCTAAATCACCTCTAAGTACGTGGTTCTAAATGACCTCTAAGTACGTGGTTCTGAATGACCTCTAAGTTCGTGGGTTCCAAATGACCTCTTAGAACGTAGTTCTAACTGACCTCTAATTACATGGTTCTAACTATCCTCTAAGTACGTAGTTCTAAATGACCTCTAAGTACGAGGTTCTAAATGACCTCTAAGTACGTAGTTCTAAAAGACCTCTAAGTACTTGGTTCTAAATGACCTCTAAATCAGTAGTTCTAAACGACACCTAAGTACGTAGTACTAAATTACCTCTAAGTACGTAGTTCTAAATGACCTCTAAGTACGTAAGTTCTAAATGACCTCAAAGTACGTAATTCTAAACGACCTCAAATATGTGGTTCTAAGTGACCTCTAAGTACTTGGTTCAAAATAATGACCTCAGAGTACGTGGTTCTAAATGACCCCTAAGTAAGTAGTTCTAAACGACCTCTAAGTATGTGGTTCTAAATGACCTCTAAGTACGTGGTTCTAAATAACCTCTAAGTACGTAGGTCTAAATGACCTCTATGTACGTGGTTCTAAAGAACCTCTAAGTACGTAGTTCTAAATGACCTCTAAGTACTGGGTTCTAAATGACCTCTAAGTACGTGGTTCTAAATGACCTCTAAGTACGTGGTTCTAAATGACCTATAAGTACGTGGTTCTAAATGACCTCTAAGTACGTAGTTCTAAATGACCTCTAAGTACGTGGGTTCTAAATTACCTCTAACTACGTGGGTTCTAAATGACCTCTAAGAAGTTGGTTCTAAATAACCTCTAAGTACGTAGGTCTAAATGACCTCTATGTACGTGGTTCTAAAGGACCTCTAAGTACGTAGTTCTAAATGACCTCTAAAAAGTTGGTTCTAAATGACCTCTAAGTACGTGGTTCTAACTATCCTCTAAGTACGTGGTTCTAAATGACCTCTAAGTACGAGGTTCTAAATGACCTCTAAGTACGTAGTTCTAAAAGACCTCATATACGTAGTTCTAAATGACCTCTAAGTACGTAGTTCTAAATGACCTCTATGTACGTGGTTCTATATGACCTCTAAGTACGTGGGCTCTAAATGACACCTAAGTACGTAGTTCTAAATGACCTCTAGGTACGTACTTCCAAATGACATCTAAGTAAGTGGTTCTAAATGACCTCTAAGTACGTGGTCCTTAATGACCTCTAGGTACGTAGTTCTAAATGACCTCTAAGTAAGTAGTTCTAAATGACCTCTAAGTATGTGGTTCTAAATGACCTCTAAGTACGTAGTTCTAAATGACCTTTAAGTACGAAGTCCCAAATGACCTCTAAGAACGTAGTTCTATATTACCTCTAAGTACGTAGTTCTAAATGACCTCTAAGTACGTAGTTCTAATTGACCTCTAGGTACGTAGTTCTAAATGACCTCAAGGTAAGTAGTTCTAAATGACCCCTAAGTATCTGGTTCTAAATGACCTCTAAGTAAGTGGTTCTAAATGACCTCTAAGTACGTGGGTTCTTCTAAATGACTTCTAAGTACGTGGTTCAAAATGTCCTCTAAGTACGTGGTTCTAAATGACCTTATATACGTAGTGCTAAATAACCTCTAAGTACGTGGTTCTAAATGACCTCTTAGTACGTGGTTATAAATGACCTCTAAGTACGTGCTTCTAAATGACCTCTAAGTAAGTAGTTCTAAATGATACCTAAGTACGTAGTTCTAAATGACCTCTAAGTACGTAGTTCTAAATGACCTCTAAGTACGTAGTTCTAATTGACATCTAGGTACGTAGTTCTAAATGACCTCAAAGTAAGTAGTTCTAAATGACCTCTAAGTATTTGGTTCTAAATGACCTCTAAGTAAGTGGTTCTAAATGACCTCTAAGTACGTGGTTCTAAATGACCTCTAAGTACGTGGTTCTAAATGACCTTATATACGTAGTGCTAAATAACCTCTAAGTACGTGGTTCTAAATCACCTCTAAGTACGTGGTTCTGAATGACCTCTAAGTTCGTGGGTTCTAAATGACCCCTTAGAACGTAGTTCTAACTGACCTCTAATTACATGGTTTTAACTATCCTCTAAGTACGTGGTTCTAAATGACCTCTAAGTAAAAGGTTCTAGATGACCTCTAAGTACCTGGTTCTAAATGACCTCTAAGTACTTGGTTCTAAATGACCTCTAAGTCAGTAGTTCTAAATGACACCTAAATACGTGGTTCTAAATGTCCTCTTAATACGGGGTTCTAAATGACCTCTTATACGTAGTTCTAAATGACCTCTAAGTACGTGGTTCTAAATGACCTCTATCTACGTGGTTCTAAATGATCTCTAAGTACGTGCTTCTAAATGACCTCTAGGTACGTACTTCCAAATGACATCTAAGTAAGTGGTTCTAAATGACCTCTAAGTACGTTGTTCTAGATGACCTCTAAGTACGTGGTTCTAAATGACCTCTATGTACGTGCTTCTAAATGACCTCTAAGTACGTAGTTCTAAATGACTATAAGTACGTAGTTCTAAATGACCTCTAAGTATGTGGTTCTAAATGACATCTAAGTACGTGGTTCTAAATGACCTCTAAATACTTAGTTCAAATGCCCTCTAAGTACGAGGTTCCAAATGTCCTCTAAGTACGTGGTTCTAAATGACCTCATATACGTAGTTCTAAATGACCTCTAAGTACGTGGTTCTAAATGACCTCTAACTACGTGGTTCTAAATGACCTCTAAGTACGTGTTTCTAAATGACCTCTAAGTAAGTAGTTCTAAATGACCCCTAAGTACGCAGTTCTAAATGACCTTTAGGTACGTACTTCCAAATGACTTCTAAGTAAGTGGTTCTAAATGACCTCTAAGTACGTGGTTCTAAATGTCCTCTAAGTACGTGGTTCTAAAAGACCTCATATACGTAGTTCTAAATGACCTCTAAGTACGTGGGTTCTAAATGACCCCTAAGTTCGTAGTTCTAAATGACCTCTAAATACGTAGCTCTAAATGACCTCTAAGTACGTAGTTCTAAATGACCTCTATGTACGTGGTTCTATATGACCTCTAAGTACGTGGGCTCTAAATAACATCTGAGTACGTGGTTCTAAATGACCTCTAAGTACGTAGTTCTATATTACCTCTAAGTACGTAGTTCTAAATGACCTCTAAGTACGTAGTTCTAATTGACCTCTAGGTACGTAGTTCTAAATGACCTCAAAGTAAGTAGTTCTAAATGACCTCTAAGTATATGGTTCTAAATGACCTCTAAGTAAGTGGTTCTAAATGACCTCTAAGTACGTGGTTCTATATGATCTCTTAGTACGTGGTTCTAAATGACCTCTAAGTACGTGGTTCTAAATGTCCTCTAAGTACGTGGTTCTAAATGACCTTATATACGTAGTGCTAAATAACCTCTAAGTACATGGTTCTAAATCACCTCTAAGTACGTGGTTCTAAATGTCCTCTAAGTACGTGGTTCTAAATGACCTTATATACTTAGTGCTAAATAATCTCTAAGTACATGGTTCTAAATCACCTCTAAGTACGTGGTTCTGAATGACCTCTAAGTTCGTGGGTTCTAAATGACCTCTTATAACGTAGTTCTAACTGACCTCTAATGACATGGTTTTAACTATCCTCTAAGTACGTGGTTCTAAATGACCTCTAAGTACGTGCTTCTAAATGACCTCTAGGTACGTACTTCCAAATGACATCTAAGTAAGTGGTTCTAAATGACCTCTAAGTACGTTGTTCTAAATGACCTCAAAGTAAGTAGTTCTAAATGACCTCTAAGTATGTGGTTCTAAATGACCTCTAAGTAAGTGGTTCTAAATGACCTCTAAGTACGTAGTTCTAATTGACCTCTAGGTACGTAGTTCTAAATGACCTCAAAGAAAGTAGTTCTAAATGACCTCTAAGTATGTGGTTCTAAATGACCTCTAAGTAAGTGGTTCTAAATGACCTCTAAGTACGTGGTTCTATATGATCTCTTAGTACGTGGTTCTAAATGACCTCTAAGTACGTGGGTACTTCTAAATGACTTCTAAGTACGTGGTTCAAAATGTCCTCTAAGTACGTGGTTCTAAATGACCTTATATACTTAGTGCTAAATAACCTCTAAGTATGTGGTTCTAAATGACCTTATATACGTAGTGCTAAATAACCTCTAAGTACGTGGCTCTAAATCACCTCTAAGTACGTGGTTCTGAATGACCTCTAAGTTCGTGGGTTCTAAATGACCTCTTAGAACGTAGTTCTAACTGACCTCTAATTACATGGTTTTAACTATCCTCTAAGTACGTGGTTCTAAATGACCTCTAGGTACGAGGTTCTAATTGACCTCTAAGTACGTGGTTCTAAATGACCTATAAGTACTTGGTTCTAAATGACCTCTAAGTCAGTAGTTCTAAATGACACCTAAGTACGTGGTTCTAAATGTCTTCTAAGTACGTGGTTCTAAATGACCTCATATACGTAGTTCTAAATGACCTCTAAGTACGTGGTTCTAAATGACCTCTAACTACGTGGTTCAAAATGACCTCTAAGTACGTGCTTCTAAATGACCTCTAGGTACGTACTTCCAAATGACATCTAAGTAAGTAGTTCTAAATGACCTCTAAGTACGTTGTTCTAGATGACCTCTAGGTACGTGGTTCTAAATGACCTCTAAGTACGTGCTTCTAAATGACCTCTAAGTAAGTAGTTCTAAATGACCCCTAAGTACGTAGTTCTAAATGACCTCTAGGTACGTACTTCCAAATGACTTCTAAGTAAGTGGTTTTAAATGACTCTAAGTACGTGGCTCTAAATGTCCTCTAAGTACGTGGTACTAAAAGACCTTATATACGTAGTTCTAAATGACCTCTACGTACGTGGGTTCTAAATGACCCCTAAGTTCGTAGTTCTAAATGACCTCTAAATACGTAGCTCTAAATGACCTCTAAGTACGTAGTTCTAAATGACCTCTATGTACGTAGTTCTAAATGACCTCTAAGTACGTAATTCTAATTGACCTCTAGGTACGTAGTTCTAAATGACCTCAAAGTAAGTAGTTCTAAATGACCTCTAAGTATGTAGTTCTAAATGACCTCTAAGTAAGTGGTTCTAAATGACCTCTAAGTACGTAGTTCTAAATGACCTCTAAGTACGTGGTTCTAAATGACCTCTAACTACGTGGTTCAAAATGACCTCTAAGTACGTGCTTCTAAATGACCTCTAGGTACGTACTTCCAAATGACATCTAAGTAAGTAGTTCTAAATGACCTCTAAGTACGTTGTTCTAGATGACCTCTAGGTACGTGGTTCTATATGACCTCTAAGTACGTGGGCTCTAAATGACATCTGAGTACGTAGTTCTAAATGACCCCTAAGTACGTAGTTCTAAATGACCTCTAGGTACGTACTTCCAAATGACATCTAGGTAAGTGGTTCTAAATGACCTCTAAGTACGTAGTCCTAAATGACCTCTAGGTACGTAGTTCTAAATGACCTGTAAGTAAGTAGTTCTAAATGATCTAAGTATGAGGTTCTAATAGACCTCTAAGTACGTAGTTCTAAATGACCTCTAAGTACGAACTCCTAAATGACCTCTAAGAACGTAGTTCTATATTACCTCTAAGTACGTAGTTCTAAATGACCTCTAAGTACGTAATTCTAATTGACCTCTAGGTACGTAGTTCTAAATGACCTCAAAGTAAGTAGTTCTAAATGACCTCTAAGTATGTGGTTCTAAATGACCTCTAAGTAAGTGGTTCTAAATGACCTCTAAGTACGTGGTTCTATATGATCTCTTAGTACGTGGTTCTAAAAGACCTCTAAGTACGTGGGTTCTTCTAAATGACTTCTAAGTACGTGGTTCAAAATGTCCTCTAAGTACGTGGTTCTAAATGACCTTATATACGTAGTGCTAAATAACCTCTAAGTACGTCGTTCTAAATCACCTCTAAGTACGTGGTTCTGAATGACCTCTAAGTTCGTGGGTTCTAAATGACCTCTTAGAACGTAGTTCTAACTGACCTCTAATTACATGGTTTTAACTATCCTCTAAGTACGTAGTTCTAAATGACCTCTAAGTACGTAGTTCTAAATGACCTCTAAGTATGTGGTTCTAAATGACCAAAGTACGTGGTTCTAAATGACCTCTAAATACTTAGTTCAAATGCCCTCTAAGTACGTGGTTCCAAATGTCCTCTAAGTACGTGGTTCTAAATGACCTCATATACGTAGTTCTAAATGATCTCTAAGTACGTGGTTCTAAATGACCTCTAACTACGTGGTTCTAAATGACCTCAAAGTACGTGCTTCTATATGACCTCTAAGTAAGTAGTTCTAAATGACCCCTAAGTACGTAGTTCTAAATGACCTCTAAATAGTTGGTTCTAAATGACCTCTAAGTACGTGGTTCTAAATATCTTCTAAGTACGTAGTTCTAAATGACGTCTAAGTACGTAGTTCTAAATACCTCTAGATACGTAGTTCCAAATGACCTCTAAGTAAGTGGTTCTAAATGACCTCTATGTACGTGGTCCTAAATGACCTCTAGGTACGTAGTACTAAATGACCTCTAAGTAAGTAGTTCTAAATGACCTCTAAGTATGTGGTTCTAAATGACCTCTAAGTACGTAGTTCTAAATGACCTCTAAGTACGAAGTCCTAAATGACCTCTAAGAACGTAGTTCTATATTACCTCTAAGTACGTAGTTCTAAATGACCTCTAAGTACGTAGTTCTAATTGACCTCTAGGTACGTAGTTCTAAATGACCTCAAAGTAAGTAGTTCTAAATGACCTCTAAGTATGTGGTTATAAATGCCCTCTAGGTACGTAGTTCTAAATGACCTCTAAGTAAGTAGTTCTAAATGACCTCTAAGTATGTGGTTCTAAATGACCTCTAAGTACGTAGTTCTAAATGACCTCTAAGTACGTAGTTCTAAATGACCTCTAAGTACGTAGTTCTAATTGACCTCTAGGTACGTAGTTCTAAATGACCTCAAAGTAAGTAGTTCTAAATGACCTCTAAGTATGTGGTTCTAAATGACCTCTAAGTAAGTGGTTCTAAATGACCTCTAAGTACGTGGTTCTATATGATCTCTTAGTACGTGGTTCTAAATGACCTCTAAGTACGTGGGTTCCTCTAAATGACTTCTAAGTACGTGGTTCAAAATGTCCTCTAAGTACGTGGTTCTAAATGACCTTATATACGTAGTGCTAAATAACCTCTAAGTACGTGGTTCTAAATGACCTCTTATTACGTGGTTATAAATGACCTCTAAGTACGTGCTTCTAAATGACCTCTAAGTAAGTAGTTCTAAATGACCCCTAAGTACGTAGTTCTAAATGACCTCTAGGTACGTACTTCCAAATGACATCTAAGTAAGTGGTTCCAAATGACCTCTAAGTACGTGGTCCTAAATGACCCCTAGGTACGTAGTTCCAAATGACCTCTAAGTAAGTATTTCTAAATGACCTCTAAGTATGTGGTTCTAAATGACCTCTATGTACGTGGTTCTAAAGGACCTCTAAGCACGTAGTTCTAAATGACCTCTAAAAAGTTGGTTCTAAATGACCTCTAAGTACGTGGTTCTAAATATCTTCTAAGTACGTAGTTCTAAATGACTACTAAGTACTTGGTTCTAAATGACCTCTAAGTACTTGGTTCTAAATGACCTCTAAGTACGTGGTTCTAAATGACCTCTAAGTACTTGGTTCTAAATGACCTCTAAGTACGTAGTTCTAAATGACCTCTAAGTTGTTGGTTCTAAATGACCTCTAAGTACGTGGTTCTAAATGACCTCTAACTACGTGGTTCTAAATGACCTCTAAGTACGTGCTTCTAAATGACCTCTAAGTAAGTAGTTCTAAATGACCCCTAAGTACGTAGTTCTAAATGACCTCTAGGTACGTACTTCCAAATGACTTCTAAGTAAGTGGTTCTAAATGACCTCTAAGTACGTGGTTCTAAATGTCCTCTAAGTACGTGGTTCTAAAAGACCTCATATACGTAGTTCTAAATGACCTCTAAGTACGTGGGTTCTAAATGACCCCTAAGTTCGTAGTTCTAAATGACCTCTAAATACGTAGCTCTAAATGACCTCTAAGTACGTAGTTCTAAATGACCTCTATGTACGTGGTTCTATATGACCTCTAAGTACGTGGGTTCTAAATGACATCTGAGTACGTGGTTCTAAATGACCGCTAAGTTGTTGGTTCGAATTGACCTTTAAGTACGTGGTTCTAAATGACATCTAAGTACGTAGTTCTAAATGACCTCTAAAAAGTTGGTTCCAAATGACCTCTAAGTAAGTAGTTCTAAATGACCTCTAAGTATGTGGTTCTAAATGACCTCTATGTACGTGGTTCTAAAGGACCTCTAAGCACGTAGTTCTAAATGACCTCTAAAAAGTTGGTTCTAAATGACCTCTAAGTACGTGGTTCTAAATATCTTCTAAGTACGTAGTTCTAAATGACTACTAAGTACTTGGTTCTAAATGACCTCTAAGTACTTGGTTCTAAATGACCTCTAAGTACGTGGTTCTAAATGACCTCTAAGTACTTGGTTCTAAATGACCTCTAAGTACGTAGTTCTAAATGACCTCTAAGTTGTTGGTTCTAAATGACCTCTAAGTACGTGGTTCTAAATGACCTCTAACTACGTGGTTCTAAATGACCTCTAAGTACGTGCTTCTAAATGACCTCTAAGTAAGTAGTTCTAAATGACCCCTAAGTACGTAGTTCTAAATGACCTCTAGGTACGTACTTCCAAATGACTTCTAAGTAAGTGGTTCTAAATGACCTCTAAGTACGTGGTTCTAAATGTCCTCTAAGTACGTGGTTCTAAAAGACCTCATATACGTAGTTCTAAATGACCTCTAAGTACGTGGGTTCTAAATGACCCCTAAGTTCGTAGTTCTAAATGACCTCTAAATACGTAGCTCTAAATGACCTCTAAGTACGTAGTTCTAAATGACCTCTATGTACGTGGTTCTATATGACCTCTAAGTACGTGGGTTCTAAATGACATCTGAGTACGTGGTTCTAAATGACCAATAAGTACGTAGTTCTAAATGACCGCTAAGTTGTTGGTTCGAATTGACCTTTAAGTACGTGGTTCTAAATGACATCTAAGTACGTAGTTCTAATTGACCTCTAAATAGTTGGTTCTAAATGACCTCTAAGTACGTGGTTCTAAATATCTTCTAAGTACGTAGTTCTAAATGACGTCTAAGTACGTAGTTCTCAATACCTCTAGATACGTAGATCCAAATGACCTCTAAGTAAGTGGTTCTAAATGACCTCTAAGTACGTGGTCCTAAATGACCTCTAGGTACGTAGTTCTAAATGACCTCTAAGTAACTAGTTCTAAATGACCTTTAAGTATGTGGTTCTAAATGACCTCTAAGTACGAGGTTCTAAATGACCTCAAGGTACGTAGTTCCAAATGACCTCCAAGTAAGTGGTTCTAAATGACCTCTAAGTATGAGGTTCTAATAGACCTCTAAGTACGTAGTTCTAAATGACCTCTAAGTACGAAGTCCTAAATGACCTCTAAGAACGTAGTTCTATATTACCTCTAAGTACGTAGTTCTAAATGACCTCTAAGTACGTAATTCTAATTGACCTCTAGGTACGTAGTTCTAAATGACCTCTAAGTATGTGGTTCTAAATGACCTCTAAGTAAGTGGTTCTAAATTACCTCTAAGTACGTGGTTCTATATGATCTCTTACTACATGGTTCTAAAAGACCTCTAAGTACGTGGGTTCTTCTAAATGACTTCTAAGTACGTGGTTCAAAATGTCCTCTAAGTACGTGGTTCTAAATGACCTTATATACGTAGTGCTAAATAACCTCTAAGTACGTGGTTCTAAATGTCCTCTAAGTACGTGGTTCTAAATGACCTTATATACGTAGTGCTAAATAACCTCTAAGTACGTCGTTCTAAATCACCTCTAAGTACATGGTTCTGAATGACCTCTAAGTTCGTGGGTTCTAAATGACCTCTTAGAACGTAGTTCTAACTGACCTCTAATTACATGGTTTTAACTATCCTCTAAGTACGTGGTTCTAAATGACCTCTAAGTACGAGGTTCTAAATGACCTCTAAGTACGTGGTTCTAAATGACCTCTAAGTACTTGGTTCTAAATGACCTCTAAGTCAGTAGTTCTAAATGACACCTAAGTACGTGGTTCTAAATGTCCTCTAAGTACGTGGTTCCAAATGACCTCATATACGTAGTTCTAAATGACCTCTAAGTACGTTGTTCTAAATGACCTCTAACTACGTGGTTCTAAATGACCTCTAAGTACGTGCTTCTAAATGACCTCTAGGTACGTACTTCCAAATGACATCTAAGTAAGTGGTTCTAAATGACCTCTAAGTACGTTGTTCTAGATGACCTCTAAGTACGTGGTTCTAAATGACCTCTATGTACGTGCTTCTAAATGACCTCTAAGTACGTAGTTCTAAATCACCATAAGTACGTGGATTTAAATGACCTTAAAGTACGTAGTTCTAAATGACCTCTAAGTACGTAGTTCTAAATGACCTCTAAGTATGTGGTTCTAAATGACTTCTAAGTACGTGGTTCTAAATGACCTCTAAATACTTAGTTCAAATGCCCTCTAAGTACGTGGTTCCAAATGTCCTCTAAGTACGTGGTTCTAAATGACCTCATATACGTAGTTCTAAATGACCTCTAAGTACGTAGTTCTAAATGACCTCTAACTACGTGGTTCTAAATGACCTCTAAGTACGTGCTTCTAAATGACCTCTAAGTAAGTAGTTCTAAATAACCCTAAGTACGTAGTTCTAAATGACCTCTAGGTACGTACTTCCAAATGACTTCTAAGTAAGTGGTTCTAATTGACCTCTAAGTACGTGGTTCTAAATGTCCTCTAAGTACGTGGTTCTAAAAGACCTCATATACGTAGTTCTAAATGATCTCTAAGTACGTAGTTCTAAATGACCTCTATGTACGTGGTTCTATATGACCTCTAAGTACGTGGGCTCTAAATGACATCTGAGTACGTGGTTCTAAATGACCTATAAGTACGTAGTTCTAAATGACCTCTAAGTTGTTGGTTCTAAATGACCTCTAAGTCCGTGGTTCTAAATGACCTCTCAGTACGTGGTTCTAAATGACCTCTAAGTACGTGGTTCTAAATGACATCTAAGTACGTAGTTCTAAATGACCTCTAAATAGTTGGTTCTAAATGACCTCTAAGTACGTGGTTCTAAATATCTTCTAAGTACGTAGTTCAAAATGACGTCTAAGTACGTAGTTCTAAATACCACTAGATACGTAGTTCCAAATGACCTCTAAGTAAGCGGTTCTAAATGACCTCTAAGTATGTGGTTCTAAATGACCTCTAGGTACGTAGTTCTAAATGACCTCTAAGTAAGTAGTTCTAAATGACCTTTAAGTATGTGGTTCTAAATGACCTCTAAGTACGTAGTTCTAAATGACCTCTAAGTACGTAGTTCTAAATGACCTCTAAGTACGTAGTTCTAATTGACCTCTAGGTACGTAGTTCTAAATGACCTCAAAGTAAGTAGTTCTAAATGACCTCTAAGTATGTGGTTCTAAATGACCTCTAAGTAAGTGGTTCTAAATGACCTCTAAGTACGTGGTTCTATATGATCTCTTAGTACGTGGTTCTAAATGACCTCTAAGTACGTGGGTTCCTCTAAATGACTTCTAAGTACGTGGTTCAAAATGTCCTCTAAGTACGTGGTTCTAAATGACCTTATATACGTAGTGCTAAATAACCTCTAAGTACGTGGTTCTAAATGACCTCTTAGTACGTGGTTATAAATGACCTCTAAGTACGTGCTTCTAAATGACCTCTAAGTAAGTAGTTCTAAATGACCCCTAAGTACGTAGTTCTAATGACCTCTAGGTACGTACTTCCAAATGACATCTATGTAAGTGGTTCCAAATGACCTCTAAGTACGTGGTCCTAAATGACCTCTAGGTACGTAGTTCCAAATGACCTCTAAGTAAGTAGTTCTAAATGACCTCTAAGTATGTGGTTCTAAATGAATTCTATGTACGTGGTTCTAAAGGACCTCTAAGTACGTAGTTCTAAATGACCTCTAAAAAGTTGGTTCTAAATGACCTCTAAGTACGTGGTTCTAAATATCTTCTAAGTACGTAGTTCTAAATGACTACTAAGTACTTGGTTCTAAATGACCTCTAAGTACTTGGTTCTAAATGACCTCTAAGTACGTGGTTCTAAATGACCTCTAAGTACTTGGTTCTAAATGACCTCTAAGTACGTAGTTCTAAATGACCTCTAAGTTGTTGGTTCTAAATGACCTCTAAGTACGTGGTTCTAAATGACCTCTAACTACGTGGTTCTAAATGACCTCTAAGTACGTGCTTCTAAATGACCTCTAAGTAAGTAGTTCTAAATGACCCCTAAGTACGTAGTTCTAAATGACCTCTAGGTACGTACTTCCAAATGACTTCTAAGTAAGTGGTTCTAAATGACCTCTAAGTACGTGGTTCTAAATGTCCTCTAAGTACGTGGTTCTAAAAGACCTCATATACGTAGTTCTAAATGACCTCTAAGTACGTGGGTTCTAAATGACCCCTAAGTTCGTAGTTCTAAATGACCTCTAAATACGTAGCTCTAAATGACCTCTAAGTACGTAGTTCTAAATGACCTCTATGTACGTGGTTCTATATGACCTCTAAGTACGTGGGTTCTAAATGACATCTGAGTACGTGGTTCTAAATGACCTCTAAGTACGTAGTTCTAAATGACCGCTAAGTTGTTGGTTCGAATTGACCTTTAAGTACGTGGTTCTAAATGACATCTAAGTACGTAGTTCTAATTGACCTCTAAATAGTTGGTTCTAAATGACCTCTAAGTACGTGGTTCTAAATATCTTCTAAGTACGTAGTTCTAAATGACGTCTAAGTACGTAGTTCTCAATACCTCTAGATACGTAGATCCAAATGACCTCTAAGTAAGTGGTTCTAAATGACCTCTAAGTACGTGGTCCTAAATGACCTCTAGGTACGTAGTTCTAAATGACCTCTAAGTAAGTAGTTCTAAATGACCTTTAAGTATGTGGTTCTAAATGACCTCTAAGTACGAGGTTCTAAATGACCTCAAGGTACGTAGTTCCAAATGACCTCCAAGTAAGTGGTTCTAAATGACCTCTAAGTATGAGGTTCTAATAGACCTCTAAGTACGTAGTTCTAAATGACCTCTAAGTACGAAGTCCTAAATGACCTCTAAGAACGTAGTTCTATATTACCTCTAAGTACGTAGTTCTAAATGACCTCTAAGTACGTAATTCTAATTGACCTCTAGGTACGTAGTTGTAAATGACCTCTAAGTATGTGGTTCTAAATGACCTCTAAGTAAGTGGTTCTAAATTACTTCTAAGTACGTGGTTCTATATGATCTCTTACTACATGGTTCTAAAAGACCTCTAAGTACGTGGGTTCTTCTAAATGACTTCTAAGTACGTGGTTCAAAATGTCCTCTAAGTACGTGGTTCTAAATGACCTTATATACGTAGTGCTAAATAACCTCTAAGTACGTGGTTCTAAATGTCCTCTAAGTACGTGGTTCTAAATGACCTTATATACGTAGTGCTAAATAACCTCTAAGTACGTCGTTCTAAATCACCTCTAAGTACATGGTTCTGAATGACCTCTAAGTTCGTGGGTTCTAAATGACCTCTTAGAACGTAGTTATAACTGACCTCTAATTACATGGTTTTAACTATCCTCTAAGTACGTGGTTCTAAATGACCTCTAAGTACGAGGTTCTAAATGACCTCTAAGTACGTGGTTCTAAATGACCTCTAAGTACTTGGTTCTAAATGACCTCTAAGTCAGTAGTTCTAAATGACGCCTAAGTACGTGGTTCTAAATGTCCTCTAAGTACGTGGTTCTAAATGACCTCATATACGTAGTTCTAAATGACCTCTAAGTACGTTGTTCTAAATGACCTCTAACTACGTGGTTCTAAATGACCTCTAAGTACGTGCTTCTAAATGACCTCTAGGTACGTACTTCCAAATGACATCTAAGTAAGTGGTTCTAAATGACCTCTAAGTACGTTGTTCTAGATGACCTCTAAGTACGTGGTTCTAAATGACCTCTATGTACGTGCTTCTAAATGACCTCTAAGTACGTAGTTCTAAATCACCATAAGTACGTGGATTTAAATGACCTTAAAGTACGTAGTTCTAAATGACCTCTAAGTACGTAGTTCTAAATGACCTCTAAGTATGTGGTTCTAAATGACCTCTAAGTACGTGGTTCTAAATGACCTCTAAATACTTAGTTCAAATGCCCTCTAAGTACGTGGTTCCAAATGTCCTCTAAGTACGTGGTTCTAAATGACCTCATATACGTAGTTCTAAATGACATCTAAGTACGTAGTTCTAAATGACCTCTAACTACGTGGTTCTAAATGACCTCTAAGTACGTGCTTCTAAGTGACCTCTAAGTAAGTAGTTCTAAATAACCCTAAGTACGTTGTTCTAGATGACCTCTAAGTACGTGGTTCTAAATGACCTCTATGTACGTGCTTCTAAATGACCTCTAAGTACGTAGTTCTAAATCACCATAAGTACGTGGATTTAAATGACCTTAAGTACGTAGTTCTAAATGACCTCTAAGTACGTAGTTCTAAATGACCTCTAAGTATGTGGTTCTAAATGACCTCTAAGTACGTGGTTCTAAATGACCTCTAAATACTTAGTTCAAATGCCCTCTAAGTACGTGGTTCCAAATGTCCTCTAAGTACGTGGTTCTAAATGACCTCATATACGTAGTTCTAAATGACCTCTAAGTACGTAGTTCTAAATGACCTCTAACTACGTGGTTCTAAATGACCTCTAAGTACGTGCTTCTAAATGACCTCTAAGTAAGTAGTTCTAAATAACCCTAAGTACGTAGTTCTAAATGACCTCTAGGTACGTACTTCCAAATGACTTCTAAGTAAGTGGTTCTAATTGACCTCTAAGTACGTGGTTCTAAATGTCCTCTAAGTACGTGGTTCTAAAAGACCTCATATACGTAGTTCTAAATGATCTCTAAGTACGTAGTTCTAAATGACCTCTATGTACGTGGTTCTATATGACCTCTAAGTACGTGGGCTCTAAATGACATCTGAGTACGTGGTTCTAAATGACCTATAAGTACGTAGTTCTAAATGACCTCTAAGTTGTTGGTTCTAAATGACCTCTAAGTCCGTGGTTCTAAATGACCTCTCAGTACGTGGTTCTAAATGACCTCTAAGTACGTGGTTCTAAATGACATCTAAGTACGTAGTTCTAAATGACCTCTAAATAGTTGGTTCTAAATGACCTCTAAGTACGTGGTTCTAAATATCTTCTAAGTACGTAGTTCAAAATGACGTCTAAGTACGTAGTTCTAAATACCACTAGATACGTAGTTCCAAATGACCTCTAAGTAAGCGGTTCTAAATGACCTCTAAGTATGTGGTTCTAAATGACCTCTAGGTACGTAGTTCTAAATGACCTCTAAGTAAGTAGTTCTAAATGACCTCTAAGTATGTGGTTCTAAATGACCTCTAAGTACGTAGTTCTAAATGACCTCTAAGTACGTAGTTCTAAATGACCTCTAAGTACGTAGTTCTAATTGACCTCTAGGTACGTAGTTCTAAATGACCTCAAAGTAAGTAGTTCTAAATGACCTCTAAGTATGTGGTTCTAAATGACCTCTAAGTAAGTGGTTCTAAATGACCTCTAAGTACGTGGTTCTATATGATCTCTTAGTACGTGGTTCTAAATGACCTCTAAGTACGTGGGTTCCTCTAAATGACTTCTAAGTACGTGGTTCAAAATGTCCTCTAAGTACGTGGTTCTAAATGACCTTATATACGTAGTGCTAAATAACCTCTAGGTACGTGGTTCTAAATGACCTCTTAGTACGTGGTTATAAATGACCTCTAAGTACGTGCTTCTAAATGACCTCTAAGTAAGTAGTTCTAAATGACCCCTAAGTACGTAGTTCTAAATGACCTCTAGGTACGTACTTCCAAATGACATCTATGTAAGTGGTTCCAAATGACCTCTAAGTACGTGGTCCTAAATGACCTCTAGGTACGTAGTTCCAAATGACCTCTAAGTAAGTAGTTCTAAATGACCTCTAAGTATGTGGTTCTAAATGACCTCTATGTACGTGGTTCTAAAGGACCTCTAAGTACGTAGTTCTAAATGACTACTAAGTACTTGGTTCTAAATGACCTCTAAGTACTTGGTTCTAAATGACCTCTAAGTACGTGGTTCTAAATGACCTTTAAGTACTTGGTTCTAAATGACCTCTAAGTACGTAGTTCTAAATGACCTCTAAGTTGTTGGTTCTAAATGACCTCTAAGTACGTGGTTCTAAATGACCTCTAACTACGTGGTTCTAAATGACCTCTAAGTACGTGCTTCTAAATGACCTCTAAGTAAGTAGTTCTAAATGACCCCTAAGTACGTAGTTCTAAATGACCTCTAGGTACGTACTTCCAAATGACTTCTAAGTAAGAGGTTCTAATTGACCTCTAAGTACGTGGTTCTAAATGTCCTCTAAGTACGTGGTTCTAAAAGACCTCATATACGTAGTTCTAAATGACCTCTAAGTACGTAGTTCTAAATGACCTCTATGTACGTGGTTCTATATGACCTCTAAGTACGTGGGCTCTAAATGACATCTGAGTACGTGGTTCTAAATGACCTCTAAGTACGTAGTTCTAAATGACCTCTAAGTTGTTGGTTCTAAATGACCTCTAAGTACGTGGTTCTAAATGACCTCTCAGTACGTGGTTCTAAATGACCTCTAAGTACGTGGTTCTAAATGACATCTAAGTACGTAGTTCTAAATGACCTCTAAATAGTTGGTTCTAAATGACCTCTAAGTACGTGGTTCTAAATATCTTCTAAGTACGTAGTTCTAAATGACCTCTAAGTACTTGGTTCTAAATGACCTCTAAGTACGTGGTTCTAAATGTCCTCTAAGTACGTGGTTCTAAAAGACCTCATATACGTAGTTCTAAATGACCTCTAAGTACGTGGGTTCTAAATGACCCCTAAGTTCGTAGTTCTAAATGACCTCTAAATACGTAGCTCTAAATGACCTCTAAGTACGTAGTTCTAAATGACCTCTATGTACGTGGTTCTATATGACCTCTAAGTACGTGGGTTCTAAATGACATCTGAGTACGTGGTTCTAAATGACCTCTAAGTACGTAGTTCTAAATGACCGCTAAGTTGTTGGTTCGAATTGACCTTTAAGTACGTGGTTCTAAATGACATCTAAGTACGTAGTTCTAATTGACCTCTAAATAGTTGGTTCTAAATGACCTCTAAGTACGTGGTTCTAAATATCTTCTAAGTACGTAGTTCTAAATGACGTCTAAGTACGTAGTTCTCAATACCTCTAGATACGTAGATCCAAATGACCTCTAAGTAAGTGGTTCTAAATGACCTCTAAGTACGTGGTCCTAAATGACCTCTAGGTACGTAGTTCTAAATGACCTCTAAGTAAGTAGTTCTAAATGACCTTTAAGTATGAGGTTCTAAATGACCTCTAAGTACGAGGTTCTAAATGACCTCAAGGTACGTAGTTCCAAATGACCTCCAAGTAAGTGGTTCTAAATGACCTCTAAGTATGAGGTTCTAATAGACCTCTAAGTACGTAGTTCTAAATGACCTCTAAGTACGAAGTCCTAAATAACCTCTAAGAACGTAGTTCTATATTACCTCTAAGTACGTAGTTCTAAATGACCTCTAAGTACGTAATTCTAATTGACCTCTAGGTACGTAGTTCTAAATGACCTCTAAGTATGTGGTTCTAAATGACCTCTAAGTAAGTGGTTCTAAATTACCTCTAAGTACGTGGTTCTATATGATCTCTTACTACATGGTTCTAAAAGACCTCTAAGTACGTGGGTTCTTCTAAATGACTTCTAAGTACGTGGTTCAAAATGTCCTCTAAGTACGTGGTTCTAAATGACCTTATATACGTAGTGCTAAATAACCTCTAAGTACGTGGTTCTAAATGTCCTCTAAGTACGTGGTTCTAAATGACCTTATATACGTAGTGCTAAATAACCTCTAAGTACGTCGTTCTAAATCACCTCTAAGTACATGGTTCTGAATGACCTCTAAGTTCGTGGGTTCTAAATGACCTCTTAGAACGTAGTTCTAACTGACCTCTAATTACATGGTTTTAACTATCCTCTAAGTACGTGGTTCTAAATGACCTCTAAGTACGAGGTTCTAAATGACCTCTAAGTACGTGGTTCTAAATGACCTCTAAGTACTTGGTTCTAAATGACCTCTAAGTCAGTAGTTCTAAATGACACCTAAGTACGTGGTTCTAAATGTCCTCTAAGTACGTGGTTCTAAATGACCTCATATACGTAGTTCTAAATGACCTCTAAGTACGTTGTTCTAAATGACCTCTAACTACGTGGTTCTAAATGACCTCTAAGTACGTGCTTCTAAATGACCTCTAGGTACGTACTTCCAAATGACATCTAAGTAAGTGGTTCTAAATGACCTCTAAGTACGTTGTTCTAGATGACCTCTAAGTACGTGGTTCTAAATGACCTCTATGTACGTGCTTCTAAATGACCTCTAAGTACGTAGTTCTAAATCACCATAAGTACGTGGATTTAAATGACCTTAAAGTACGTAGTTCTAAATGACCTCTAAGTACGTAGTTCTAAATGACCTCTAAGTATGTGGTTCTAAATTACCTCTAAGTACGTGGTTCTAAATGACCTCTAAATACTTAGTTCAAATGCCCTCTAAGTACGTGGTTCCAAATGTCCTCTAAGTACGTGGTTCTAAATGACCTCATATACGTAGTTCTAAATGACCTCTAAGTACGTAGTTCTAAATGACCTCTAACTACGTGGTTCTAAATGACCTCTAAGTACGTGCTTCTAAATGACCTCTAAGTAAGTAGTTCTAAATGACCCCTAAGTACGTAGTTCTAAATGACCTCTAGGTACGTACTTCCAAATGACTTCTAAGTAAGTGGTTCTAATTGACCTCTAAGTACGTGGTTCTAAATGTCTTCTAAGTACGTGGTTCTAAAAGACCTCATATACGTAGTTCTAAATGACCTCTAAGTACGTAGTTCTAAATGACCTCTATGTACGTGGTTCTATATGACCTCTAAGTACGTGGGCTCTAAATGACATCTGAGTACGTGGTTCTAAATGACCTCTAAGTACGTAGTTCTAAATGACCTCTAAGTTGTTGGTTCTAAATGACCTCTAAGTAAGTGGTTCTAAATGACCTCTAAGTACGTGGTTCTAAATGACCTCTAGGTACGTAGTTCTAAATGACCTCTAAGTAAGTAGTTCTAATTGACCTCTAAGTATGTGGTTCTAAATGACCTCTAAGTACGTAGTTCTAAATGACCTCTAAGTACGTAGTTCTAAATGACCTCTAAGTACGTAGTTCTAATTGACCTCTAGGTACGTAGTTCTAAATGACCTCAAAGTAAGTAGTTCTAAATGACCTCTAAGTATGTGGTTCTAAATGACCTCTAAGTAAGTGGTTCTAAATGACCTCTAAGTACGTGGTTCTATATGATCTCTTAGTACGTGGTTCTAAATGACCTCTAAGTACGTGGGTTCCTCTAAATGACTTCTAAGTACGTGGTTCAAAATGTCCTCTAAGTACGTGGTTCTAAATGACCTTATATACGTAGTGCTAAATAACCTCTAAGTACGTGGTTCTAAATGACCTCTTAGTACGTGATTATAAATGACCTCTAAGTACGTGCTTCTAAATGACCTCTAAGTAAGTAGTTCTAAATGACCCCTAAGTACGTAGTTCTAAATGACCTCTAGGTACGTATTTCCAAATGACATCTAAGTAAGTGGTTCCAAATGACCTCTAAGTACGTGGTCCTAAATGACCTCTAGGTACGTAGTTCCAAATGACCTCTAAGTAAGTAGTTCTAAATGACCTCTAAGTATGTGGTTCTAAATGACCTCTATGTACGTGGTTCTAAAGGACCTCTAAGTACGTAGTTCTAAATGACCTCTAAAAAGTTGGTTCTAAATGACCTCTAAGTACGTGCTTCTAAATGACCTCTAAGTAAGTAGTTCTAAATGACCCCTAAGTACGTAGTTCTAAATGACCTCTAGGTACGTACTTCCAAATGACTTCTAAGTAAGTGGTTCTAAATGACCTCTAAGTACGTGGTTCTAAATGTCCTCTAAGTAAGTGGTTCTAAAAGACCTCATATACGTAGTTCTAAATGACCTCTATGTACGTGGTTCTATATGACCTCTAAGTACGTGGGTTCTAAATGACATCTGAGTACGTGGTTCTAAATGACCTCTAAGTACGTAGTTCTAAATGACCGCTAAGTTGTTGGTTCGAATTGACCTTTAAGTACGTGGTTCTAAATGACATCTAAGTACGTAGTTCTAATTGACCTCTAAGTAAGTGGTTCTAAATGACCTCTAAGTACGTGGTCCTAAATGACCTCTAGGTACGTAGTTCTAAATGACCTCTAAGTAAGTAGTTCTAAATGACCTTTAAGTATGAGGTTCTAAATGACCTCTAAGTACGAGGTTCTAAATGACCTCAAGGTACGTAGTTCCAAATGACCTCCAAGTAAGTGGTTCTAAATGACGTCTAAGTACGTGGTTCTAAATGACCTATAAGTACGTAGTTCTAAATGACCTCTAAGTACGAAGTCCTAAATGACCTCTAGGAACGTAGTTCTATATTACCTCTAAGTACGTAGTTCTAAATGACCTCTAAGTACGTAGTTCTAATTGACCTCTAGGTACGTAGTTCTAAATGACCTCAAAGTAAGTAGTTCTAAATGACCTCTAAGTATGTGGTTCTAAATGACCTCTAAGTAAGTGGTTCTAAATGACCTCTAAGTACGTGGTTCTATATGATCTCTTAGTACGAGGTTCTAAATGACTTCTAAGTACGTGGTTCAAAATGTCCTCTAAGTACGTGGTTCTAAATGACCTTATATACGTAGTGCTAAATAACCTCTAAGTACGTGGTTCTAAATGACCTCTAAGTACGTGGTTCTAAATGACCTCTAAGTACGTGCTTCTAAATGACCTCTAAGTAAGTAGTTCTAAATGACCCCTAAGTACGTAGTTCTAAATGACCTCTAGGTACGTACTTCCAAATGACATCTAAGTAAGTGGTTCTAAATGACCTCTAAGTACGAGGTTCTATATGACCTCTAAGTACGTGGGTACTAAATGACCTCTAAGTACGTGGGTTCTAAATGACCCCTAAGTTCGTAGTTCTAAATGACCTCTAAGTACGTGGTTCTAAAAGACCTCTAAGTACGTGGGTTCTTCTAATGACTTCTAAGTACGTGGTTCTAAATGTCCTCTAAGTACGTGGTTCTAAATGACCTTATATACGTAGTGGTAAATAACCTCTAATTACGTGGTTCTAAATCACCTATAAGTACGTGGTTCTAAATGACCTCTAAGTACGTGGTTCTGAATGACCTCTAAGTTCGTGGGTTCCAAATGACCTCTTAGAACGTAGTTCTAACTGACCTCTAATTACATGGTTCTAACTATCCTCTAAGTACGTGGTTCTAAATGACCTCTAAGTACGAGGTTCTAAATGACCTCTAAGTACGTAGTTCTAAAAGACCTCTAAGTACTTGGTTCTAAATGACCTCTAAATCAGTAGATCTAAACGACACCTAAGTACGTAGTACTAAATTACCTCTAAGTACGTAGTTCTAAATGACCTCTAAGTACGTAAGTTCTAAATGACCTCAAAGTACGTAATTCTAAACGACCTCAAATATGTGGTTCTAAGTGACCTCTAAGTACTTGGTTCAAAATAATGACCTCAGAGTACGTGGTTCTAAATGACCCCTAAGTAAGTAGTTCTAAACGACCTCTAAGTATGTGGTTCTAAATGACCTCTAAGTACGTGGTTCTAAATAACCTCTAAGTACGTAGGTCTAAATGACCTCTATGTACGTGGTTCTAAAGGACCTCTAAGTACGTAGTTCTAAATGACCTCTAAGAACTGGGTTCTAAATGACCTCTAAGTACGTGGTTCTAAATGACCTCTAAGTACGTGGTTCTAAATGACCTATAAGTACGTGGTTCTAAATGACCTCTAAGTACGTAGTTCTAAATGACCTCTAAGTACGTGGGTTCTAAATTACCTCTAAGTACGTGGGTTCTAAATGACCTCTAAGAAGTTGGTTCTAAATAACCTCTAAGTACGTAGGTCTAAATGACCTCTATGTACGTGGTTCTAAAGGACCTCTAAGTACGTAGTTCTAAATGACCTCTAAAAAGTTGGTTCTAAATGACCTCTAAGTACGTGGTTCTAACTATCCTCTAAGTACGTGGTTCTAAATGACCTCTAAATACGAGGTTCTAAATGACCTCTAAGTACGTAGTTCTGAAAGACCTCATATACGTAGTTCCAAATGACCTCTAAGTACGTAGTTCTAAATGACCTCTATGTACGTGGTTCTATATGACCTCTAAGTACGTGGGCTCTAAATGACATCTGAGTACGTGGTTCTAAATGACCTCTAAGTACGTAGTTCTAAATGACCTCTAAGTTGATGGTTCTAAATGACCTCTAAGTACGTGGTTCTAAATGACCTCTCAGTACGTGGTTCTAAATGACCTCTAAGTACGTGGTTCTAAATGACATCTAAGTACGTAGTTCTAAATGACCTCTAAATAGTTGGTTCTAAATGACCTCTAAGTACGTGGTTCTAAATATCTTCTAAGTACGTAGTTCAAAATGACGTCTAAGTACGTAGTTCTAAATACCACTAGATACGTAGTTCCAAATGACCTCTAAGTAAGTGGTTCTAAATGACCTCTAAGTATGTGGTTCTAAATGACCTCTAGGTACGTAGTTCTAAATGACCTCTAAGTAAGTAGTTCTAAATGACCTCTAAGTACGAAGTCCTAAATGACCTCTAGGAACGTAGTTCTATATTACCTCTAAGTACGTAGTTCTAAATGACCTCTAAGTACGTAGTTCTAATTGACCTCTAGGTACGTAGTTCTAAATGACCTCAAAGTAAGTAGTTCTAAATGACCTCTAAGTATGTGGTTCTAAATGACCTCTAAGTACGAAGTCCTAAATGACCTCTAAGAACGTAGTTCTATATTACCTCTAAGTACGTAGTTCTAAATGACCTCTAAGTACGTAATTCTAATTGACCTCTAGGTACGTAGTTGTAAATGACCTCTAAGTATGTGGTTCTAAATGACCTCTAAGTAAGTGGTTCTAAATTACTTCTAAGTACGTGGTTCTATATGATCTCTTACTACATGGTTCTAAAAGACCTCTAAGTACGTGGGTTCTTCTAAATGACTTCTAAGTACGTGGTTCAAAATGTCCTCTAAGTACGTGGTTCTAAATGACCTTATATACGTAGTGCTAAATAACCTCTAAGTACGTGGTTCTAAATGTCCTCTAAGTACGTGGTTCTAAATGACCTTATATACGTAGTGCTAAATAACCTCTAAGTACGTCGTTCTAAATCACCTCTAAGTACATGGTTCTGAATGACCTCTAAGTTCGTGGGTTCTAAATGACCTCTTAGAACGTAGTTATAACTGACCTCTAATTACATGGTTTTAACTATCCTCTAAGTACGTGGTTCTAAATGACCTCTAAGTACGAGGTTCTAAATGACCTCTAAGTACGTGGTTCTAAATGACCTCTAAGTACTTGGTTCTAAATGACCTCTAAGTCAGTAGTTCTAAATGACGCCTAAGTACGTGGTTCTAAATGTCCTCTAAGTACGTGGTTCTAAATGACCTCATATACGTAGTTCTAAATGACCTCTAAGTACGTTGTTCTAAATGACCTCTAACTACGTGGTTCTAAATGACCTCTAAGTACGTGCTTCTAAATGACCTCTAGGTACGTACTTCCAAATGACATCTAAGTAAGTGGTTCTAAATGACCTCTAAGTACGTTGTTCTAGATGACCTCTAAGTACGTGGTTCTAAATGACCTCTATGTACGTGCTTCTAAATGACCTCTAAGTACGTAGTTCTAAATCACCATAAGTACGTGGATTTAAATGACCTTAAAGTACGTAGTTCTAAATGACCTCTAAGTACGTAGTTCTAAATGACCTCTAAGTATGTGGTTCTAAATGACCTCTAAGTACGTGGTTCTAAATGACCTCTAAATACTTAGTTCAAATGCCCTCTAAGTACGTGGTTCCAAATGTCCTCTAAGTACGTGGTTCTAAATGACCTCATATACGTAGTTCTAAATGACATCTAAGTACGTAGTTCTAAATGACCTCTAACTACGTGGTTCTAAATGACCTCTAAGTACGTGCTTCTAAGTGACCTCTAAGTAAGTAGTTCTAAATAACCCTAAGTACGTTGTTCTAGATGACCTCTAAGTACGTGGTTCTAAATGACCTCTATGTACGTGCTTCTAAATGACCTCTAAGTACGTAGTTCTAAATCACCATAAGTACGTGGATTTAAATGACCTTAAGTACGTAGTTCTAAATGACCTCTAAGTACGTAGTTCTAAATGACCTCTAAGTATGTGGTTCTAAATGACCTCTAAGTACGTGGTTCTAAATGACCTCTAAATACTTAGTTCAAATGCCCTCTAAGTACGTGGTTCCAAATGTCCTCTAAGTACGTGGTTCTAAATGACCTCATATACGTAGTTCTAAATGACCTCTAAGTACGTAGTTCTAAATGACCTCTAACTACGTGGTTCTAAATGACCTCTAAGTACGTGCTTCTAAATGACCTCTAAGTAAGTAGTTCTAAATAACCCTAAGTACGTAGTTCTAAATGACCTCTAGGTACGTACTTCCAAATGACTTCTAAGTAAGTGGTTCTAATTGACCTCTAAGTACGTGGTTCTAAATGTCCTCTAAGTACGTGGTTCTAAAAGACCTCATATACGTAGTTCTAAATGATCTCTAAGTACGTAGTTCTAAATGACCTCTATGTACGTGGTTCTATATGACCTCTAAGTACGTGGGCTCTAAATGACATCTGAGTACGTGGTTCTAAATGACCTATAAGTACGTAGTTCTAAATGACCTCTAAGTTGTTGGTTCTAAATGACCTCTAAGTCCGTGGTTCTAAATGACCTCTCAGTACGTGGTTCTAAATGACCTCTAAGTACGTGGTTCTAAATGACATCTAAGTACGTAGTTCTAAATGACCTCTAAATAGTTGGTTCTAAATGACCTCTAAGTACGTGGTTCTAAATATCTTCTAAGTACGTAGTTCAAAATGACGTCTAAGTACGTAGTTCTAAATACCACTAGATACGTAGTTCCAAATGACCTCTAAGTAAGCGGTTCTAAATGACCTCTAAGTATGTGGTTCTAAATGACCTCTAGGTACGTAGTTCTAAATGACCTCTAAGTAAGTAGTTCTAAATGACCTCTAAGTATGTGGTTCTAAATGACCTCTAAGTACGTAGTTCTAAATGACCTCTAAGTACGTAGTTCTAAATGACCTCTAAGTACGTAGTTCTAATTGACCTCTAGGTACGTAGTTCTAAATGACCTCAAAGTAAGTAGTTCTAAATGACCTCTAAGTATGTGGTTCTAAATGACCTCTAAGTAAGTGGTTCTAAATGACCTCTAAGTACGTGGTTCTATATGATCTCTTAGTACGTGGTTCTAAATGACCTCTAAGTACGTGGGTTCCTCTAAATGACTTCTAAGTACGTGGTTCAAAATGTCCTCTAAGTACGTGGTTCTAAATGACCTTATATACGTAGTGCTAAATAACCTCTAGGTACGTGGTTCTAAATGACCTCTTAGTACGTGGTTATAAATGACCTCTAAGTACGTGCTTCTAAATGACCTCTAAGTAAGTAGTTCTAAATGACCCCTAAGTACGTAGTTCTAAATGACCTCTAGGTACGTACTTCCAAATGACATCTATGTAAGTGGTTCCAAATGACCTCTAAGTACGTGGTCCTAAATGACCTCTAGGTACGTAGTTCCAAATGACCTCTAAGTAAGTAGTTCTAAATGACCTCTAAGTATGTGGTTCTAAATGACCTCTATGTACGTGGTTCTAAAGGACCTCTAAGTACGTAGTTCTAAATGACTACTAAGTACTTGGTTCTAAATGACCTCTAAGTACTTGGTTCTAAATGACCTCTAAGTACGTGGTTCTAAATGACCTCTAAGTACTTGGTTCTAAATGACCTCTAAGTACGTAGTTCTAAATGACCTCTAAGTTGTTGGTTCTAAATGACCTCTAAGTACGTGGTTCTAAATGACCTCTAACTACGTGGTTCTAAATGACCTCTAAGTACGTGCTTCTAAATGACCTCTAAGTAAGTAGTTCTAAATGACCCCTAAGTACGTAGTTCTAAATGACCTCTAGGTACGTACTTCCAAATGACTTCTAAGTAAGAGGTTCTAATTGACCTCTAAGTACGTGGTTCTAAATGTCCTCTAAGTACGTGGTTCTAAAAGACCTCATATACGTAGTTCTAAATGACCTCTAAGTACGTAGTTCTAAATGACCTCTATGTACGTGGTTCTATATGACCTCTAAGTACGTGGGCTCTAAATGACATCTGAGTACGTGGTTCTAAATGACCTCTAAGTACGTAGTTCTAAATGACCTCTAAGTTGTTGGTTCTAAATGACCTCTAAGTACGTGGTTCTAAATGACCTCTCAGTACGTGGTTCTAAATGACCTCTAAGTACGTGGTTCTAAATGACATCTAAGTACGTAGTTCTAAATGACCTCTAAATAGTTGGTTCTAAATGACCTCTAAGTACGTGGTTCTAAATATCTTCTAAGTACGTAGTTCTAAATGACCTCTAAGTACTTGGTTCTAAATGACCTCTAAGTACGTGGTTCTAAATGTCCTCTAAGTACGTGGTTCTAAAAGACCTCATATACGTAGTTCTAAATGACCTCTAAGTACGTGGGTTCTAAATGACCCCTAAGTTCGTAGTTCTAAATGACCTCTAAATACGTAGCTCTAAATGACCTCTAAGTACGTAGTTCTAAATGACCTCTATGTACGTGGTTCTATATGACCTCTAAGTACGTGGGTTCTAAATGACATCTGAGTACGTGGTTCTAAATGACCTCTAAGTACGTAGTTCTAAATGACCGCTAAGTTGTTGGTTCGAATTGACCTTTAAGTACGTGGTTCTAAATGACATCTAAGTACGTAGTTCTAATTGACCTCTAAATAGTTGGTTCTAAATGACCTCTAAGTACGTGGTTCTAAATATCTTCTAAGTACGTAGTTCTAAATGACGTCTAAGTACGTAGTTCTCAATACCTCTAGATACGTAGATCCAAATGACCTCTAAGTAAGTGGTTCTAAATGACCTCTAAGTACGTGGTCCTAAATGACCTCTAGGTACGTAGTTCTAAATGACCTCTAAGTAAGTAGTTCTAAATGACCTTTAAGTATGAGGTTCTAAATGACCTCTAAGTACGAGGTTCTAAATGACCTCAAGGTACGTAGTTCCAAATGACCTCCAAGTAAGTGGTTCTAAATGACCTCTAAGTATGAGGTTCTAATAGACCTCTAAGTACGTAGTTCTAAATGACCTCTAAGTACGAAGTCCTAAATAACCTCTAAGAACGTAGTTCTATATTACCTCTAAGTACGTAGTTCTAAATGACCTCTAAGTACGTAATTCTAATTGACCTCTAGGTACGTAGTTCTAAATGACCTCTAAGTATGTGGTTCTAAATGACCTCTAAGTAAGTGGTTCTAAATTACCTCTAAGTACGTGGTTCTATATGATCTCTTACTACATGGTTCTAAAAGACCTCTAAGTACGTGGGTTCTTCTAAATGACTTCTAAGTACGTGGTTCAAAATGTCCTCTAAGTACGTGGTTCTAAATGACCTTATATACGTAGTGCTAAATAACCTCTAAGTACGTGGTTCTAAATGTCCTCTAAGTACGTGGTTCTAAATGACCTTATATACGTAGTGCTAAATAACCTCTAAGTACGTCGTTCTAAATCACCTCTAAGTACATGGTTCTGAATGACCTCTAAGTTCGTGGGTTCTAAATGACCTCTTAGAACGTAGTTCTAACTGACCTCTAATTACATGGTTTTAACTATCCTCTAAGTACGTGGTTCTAAATGACCTCTAAGTACGAGGTTCTAAATGACCTCTAAGTACGTGGTTCTAAATGACCTCTAAGTACTTGGTTCTAAATGACCTCTAAAACAGTAGTTCTAAATGACACCTAAGTACGTGGTTCTAAATGTCCTCTAAGTACGTGGTTCTAAATGACCTCATATACGTAGTTCTAAATGACCTCTAAGTACGTTGTTCTAAATGACCTCTAACTACGTGGTTCTAAATGACCTCTAAGTACGTGCTTCTAAATGACCTCTAGGTACGTACTTCCAAATGACATCTAAGTAAGTGGTTCTAAATGACCTCTAAGTACGTTGTTCTAGATGACCTCTAAGTACGTGGTTCTAAATGACCTCTATGTACGTGCTTCTAAATGACCTCTAAGTACGTAGTTCTAAATCACCATAAGTACGTGGATTTAAATGACCTTAAAGTACGTAGTTCTAAATGACCTCTAAGTACGTAGTTCTAAATGACCTCTAAGTATGTGGTTCTAAATTACCTCTAAGTACGTGGTTCTAAATGACCTCTAAATACTTAGTTCAAATGCCCTCTAAGTACGTGGTTCCAAATGTCCTCTAAGTACGTGGTTCTAAATGACCTCATATACGTAGTTCTAAATGACCTCTAAGTACGTAGTTCTAAATGACCTCTAACTACGTGGTTCTAAATGACCTCTAAGTACGTGCTTCTAAATGACCTCTAAGTAAGTAGTTCTAAATGACCCCTAAGTACGTAGTTCTAAATGACCTCTAGGTACGTACTTCCAAATGACTTCTAAGTAAGTGGTTCTAATTGACCTCTAAGTACGTGGTTCTAAATGTCTTCTAAGTACGTGGTTCTAAAAGACCTCATATACGTAGTTCTAAATGACCTCTAAGTACGTAGTTCTAAATGACCTCTATGTACGTGGTTCTATATGACCTCTAAGTACGTGGGCTCTAAATGACATCTGAGTACGTGGTTCTAAATGACCTCTAAGTACGTAGTTCTAAATGACCTCTAAGTTGTTGGTTCTAAATGACCTCTAAGTAAGTGGTTCTAAATGACCTCTAAGTACGTGGTTCTAAATGACCTCTAGGTACGTAGTTCTAAATGACCTCTAAGTAAGTAGTTCTAATTGACCTCTAAGTATGTGGTTCTAAATGACCTCTAAGTACGTAGTTCTAAATGACCTCTAAGTACGTAGTTCTAAATGACCTCTAAGTACGTAGTTCTAATTGACCTCTAGGTACGTAGTTCTAAATGACCTCAAAGTAAGTAGTTCTAAATGACCTCTAAGTATGTGGTTCTAAATGACCTCTAAGTAAGTGGTTCTAAATGACCTCTAAGTACGTGGTTCTATATGATCTCTTAGTACGTGGTTCTAAATGACCTCTAAGTACGTGGGTTCCTCTAAATGACTTCTAAGTACGTGGTTCAAAATGTCCTCTAAGTACGTGGTTCTAAATGACCTTATATACGTAGTGCTAAATAACCTCTAAGTACGTGGTTCTAAATGACCTCTTAGTACGTGATTATAAATGACCTCTAAGTACGTGCTTCTAAATGACCTCTAAGTAAGTAGTTCTAAATGACCCCTAAGTACGTAGTTCTAAATGACCTCTAGGTACGTATTTCCAAATGACATCTAAGTAAGTGGTTCCAAATGACCTCTAAGTACGTGGTCCTAAATGACCTCTAGGTACGTAGTTCCAAATGACCTCTAAGTAAGTAGTTCTAAATGACCTCTAAGTATGTGGTTCTAAATGACCTCTATGTACGTGGTTCTAAAGGACCTCTAAGTACGTAGTTCTAAATGACCTCTAAAAAGTTGGTTCTAAATGACCTCTAAGTACGTGCTTCTAAATGACCTCTAAGTAAGTAGTTCTAAATGACCCCTAAGTACGTAGTTCTAAATGACCTCTAGGTACGTACTTCCAAATGACTTCTAAGTAAGTGGTTCTAAATGACCTCTAAGTACGTGGTTCTAAATGTCCTCTAAGTAAGTGGTTCTAAAAGACCTCATATACGTAGTTCTAAATGACCTCTATGTACGTGGTTCTATATGACCTCTAAGTACGTGGGTTCTAAATGACATCTGAGTACGTGGTTCTAAATGACCTCTAAGTACGTAGTTCTAAATGACCGCTAAGTTGTTGGTTCGAATTGACCTTTAAGTACGTGGTTCTAAATGACATCTAAGTACGTAGTTCTAATTGACCTCTAAGTAAGTGGTTCTAAATGACCTCTAAGTACGTGGTCCTAAATGACCTCTAGGTACGTAGTTCTAAATGACCTCTAAGTAAGTAGTTCTAAATGACCTTTAAGTATGAGGTTCTAAATGACCTCTAAGTACGAGGTTCTAAATGACCTCAAGGTACGTAGTTCCAAATGACCTCCAAGTAAGTGGTTCTAAATGACGTCTAAGTACGTGGTTCTAAATGACCTATAAGTACGTAGTTCTAAATGACCTCTAAGTACGAAGTCCTAAATGACCTCTAGGAACGTAGTTCTATATTACCTCTAAGTACGTAGTTCTAAATGACCTCTAAGTACGTAGTTCTAATTGACCTCTAGGTACGTAGTTCTAAATGACCTCAAAGTAAGTAGTTCTAAATGACCTCTAAGTATGTGGTTCTAAATGACCTCTAAGTAAGTGGTTCTAAATGACCTCTAAGTACGTGGTTCTATATGATCTCTTAGTACGAGGTTCTAAATGACTTCTAAGTACGTGGTTCAAAATGTCCTCTAAGTACGTGGTTCTAAATGACCTTATATACGTAGTGCTAAATAACCTCTAAGTACGTGGTTCTAAATGACCTCTAAGTACGTGGTTCTAAATGACCTCTAAGTACGTGCTTCTAAATGACCTCTAAGTAAGTAGTTCTAAATGACCCCTAAGTACGTAGTTCTAAATGACCTCTAGGTACGTACTTCCAAATGACATCTAAGTAAGTGGTTCTAAATGACCTCTAAGTACGAGGTTCTATATGACCTCTAAGTACGTGGGTACTAAATGACCTCTAAGTACGTGGGTTCTAAATGACCCCTAAGTTCGTAGTTCTAAATGACCTCTAAGTACGTGGTTCTAAAAGACCTCTAAGTACGTGGGTTCTTCTAATGACTTCTAAGTACGTGGTTCTAAATGTCCTCTAAGTACGTGGTTCTAAATGACCTTATATACGTAGTGGTAAATAACCTCTAATTACGTGGTTCTAAATCACCTATAAGTACGTGGTTCTAAATGACCTCTAAGTACGTGGTTCTGAATGACCTCTAAGTTCGTGGGTTCCAAATGACCTCTTAGAACGTAGTTCTAACTGACCTCTAATTACATGGTTCTAACTATCCTCTAAGTACGTGGTTCTAAATGACCTCTAAGTACGAGGTTCTAAATGACCTCTAAGTACGTAGTTCTAAAAGACCTCTAAGTACTTGGTTCTAAATGACCTCTAAATCAGTAGATCTAAACGACACCTAAGTACGTAGTACTAAATTACCTCTAAGTACGTAGTTCTAAATGACCTCTAAGTACGTAAGTTCTAAATGACCTCAAAGTACGTAATTCTAAACGACCTCAAATATGTGGTTCTAAGTGACCTCTAAGTACTTGGTTCAAAATAATGACCTCAGAGTACGTGGTTCTAAATGACCCCTAAGTAAGTAGTTCTAAACGACCTCTAAGTATGTGGTTCTAAATGACCTCTAAGTACGTGGTTCTAAATAACCTCTAAGTACGTAGGTCTAAATGACCTCTATGTACGTGGTTCTAAAGGACCTCTAAGTACGTAGTTCTAAATGACCTCTAAGAACTGGGTTCTAAATGACCTCTAAGTACGTGGTTCTAAATGACCTCTAAGTACGTGGTTCTAAATGACCTATAAGTACGTGGTTCTAAATGACCTCTAAGTACGTAGTTCTAAATGACCTCTAAGTACGTGGGTTCTAAATTACCTCTAAGTACGTGGGTTCTAAATGACCTCTAAGAAGTTGGTTCTAAATAACCTCTAAGTACGTAGGTCTAAATGACCTCTATGTACGTGGTTCTAAAGGACCTCTAAGTACGTAGTTCTAAATGACCTCTAAAAAGTTGGTTCTAAATGACCTCTAAGTACGTGGTTCTAACTATCCTCTAAGTACGTGGTTCTAAATGACCTCTAAATACGAGGTTCTAAATGACCTCTAAGTACGTAGTTCTGAAAGACCTCATATACGTAGTTCCAAATGACCTCTAAGTACGTAGTTCTAAATGACCTCTATGTACGTGGTTCTATATGACCTCTAAGTACGTGGGCTCTAAATGACATCTGAGTACGTGGTTCTAAATGACCTCTAAGTACGTAGTTCTAAATGACCTCTAAGTTGATGGTTCTAAATGACCTCTAAGTACGTGGTTCTAAATGACCTCTCAGTACGTGGTTCTAAATGACCTCTAAGTACGTGGTTCTAAATGACATCTAAGTACGTAGTTCTAAATGACCTCTAAATAGTTGGTTCTAAATGACCTCTAAGTACGTGGTTCTAAATATCTTCTAAGTACGTAGTTCAAAATGACGTCTAAGTACGTAGTTCTAAATACCACTAGATACGTAGTTCCAAATGACCTCTAAGTAAGTGGTTCTAAATGACCTCTAAGTATGTGGTTCTAAATGACCTCTAGGTACGTAGTTCTAAATGACCTCTAAGTAAGTAGTTCTAAATGACCTCTAAGTACGAAGTCCTAAATGACCTCTAGGAACGTAGTTCTATATTACCTCTAAGTACGTAGTTCTAAATGACCTCTAAGTACGTAGTTCTAATTGACCTCTAGGTACGTAGTTCTAAATGACCTCAAAGTAAGTAGTTCTAAATGACCTCTAAGTATGTGGTTCTAAATGACCTCTAAGTAAGTGGTTCTAAATGACCTCTAAGTACGTGGTTCTATATGATCTCTTAGTACGAGGTTCTAAATGACTTCTAAGTACGTGGTTCAAAATGTCCTCTAAGTACGTGGTTCTAAATGACCTTATATACGTAGTGCTAAATAACCTCTAAGTACGTGGTTCTAAATGACCTCTAAGTACGTGGTTCTAAATGACCTCTAAGTACGTGCTTCTAAATGACCTCTAAGTAAGTAGTTCTAAATGACCCCTAAGTACGTAGTTCTAAATGACCTCTAGGTACGTACTTCCAAATGACATCTAAGTAAGTGGTTCTAAATGACCTCTAAGTACGAGGTTCTATATGACCTCTAAGTACGTGGGTTCTAAATGACCTCTAAGTATGTGGTTCTAAATGACCTCTAGGTACGTAGTTCTAAATGACCTCTAAGTAAGTAGTTCTAAATGACCTCTAAGTATGTGGTTCTAAATGACCTCTAAGTACGTAGTTCTAAATGACCTCTAAGTACGTAGTTCTAAATGACCTCTAAGTACGTAGTTCTAATTGACCTCTAGGTACGTAGTTCTAAATGACCTCAAAGTAAGTAGTTCTAAATGACCTTCAAGTATGTGGTTCTAAATGACCTCTAAGTAAGTGGTTCTAAATGACCTCTAAGTACGTGGTTCTATATGATCTCTTAGTACGTGGTTCTAAATGACCTTAAGTACGTGGGTTCCTCTAAATGACTTCTAAGTACGTGGTTCAAAATGTCCTCTAAGTACGTGGTTCTAAATGACCTTATATACGTAGTGCTAAATAACCTCTAAGTACGTGGTTCTAAATGACCTCTTAGTACGTGGTTATAAATGACCTCTAAGTACGTGCTTCTAAATGACCTCTAAGTAAGTAGTTCTAAATGACCCCTAAGTACGTAGTTCTAAATGACCTCTAGGTACGTACTTCCAAATGACATCTAAGTAAGTGGTTCCAAATGACCTCTAAGTACGTGGTCCTAAATGACCTCTAGGTACGTAGTTCCAAATGACCTCTAAGTAAGTAGTTCTAAATGACCTCTAAGTATGTGGTTCTAAATGACTTCTATGTACGTGGTTCTAAAGGACCTCTAAGTACGTAGTTCTAAATGACCTCTAAAAAGTTGGTTCTAAATGACCTCTAAGTACGTGGTTCTAAATATCTTCTAAGTACGTAGTTCTAAATGACTACTAAGTACTTGGTTCTAAATGACCTCTAAGTACTTGGTTCTAAATGACCTCTAAGTACGTGGTTCTAAATGACCTCTAAGTACTTGGTTCTAAATGACCTCTAAGTACGTAGTTCTAAATGACCTCTAAGTTGTTGGTTCTAAATGACCTCTAAGTACGTGGTTCTAAATGACCTCTAACTACGTGGTTCTAAATGACCTCTAAGTACGTGCTTCTAAATGACCTCTAAGTAAGTAGTTCTAAATGACTCCTAAGTACGTAGTTCTAAATGACCTCTAGGTACGTACTTCCAAATGACTTCTAAGTAAGTGGTTCTAAATGACCTCTAAGTACGTGGTTCTAAATGTCCTCTAAGTACGTGGTTCTAAAAGACCTCATATACGTAGTTCCAAATGACCTCTAAGTACGTGGGTTCTAAATGACCCCTAAGTTCGTAGTTCTAAATGACCTCTAAATACGTAGCTCTAAATGACCTCTAAGTACGTAGTTCTAAATGACCTCTATGTACGTGGTTCTATATGACCTCTAAGTACGTGGGTTCTAAATGACATCTGAGTACGTGGTTCTAAATGACCTCTAAGTACGTAGTTCTAAATGACCGCTAAGTTGTTGGTTCGAATTGACCTTTAAGTACGTGGTTCTAAATGACATCTAAGTACGTAGTTCTAATTGACCTCTAAATAGTTGGTTCTAAATGACCTCTAAGTACGTGGTTCTAAATATCTTCTAAGTACGTAGTTCTAAATGACGTCTAAGTACGTAGTTCTCAATACCTCTAGATACGTAGATCCAAATGACCTCTAAGTAAGTGGTTCTAAATGACCTCTAAGTACGTGGTCCTAAATGACCTCTAGGTACGTAGTTCTAAATGACCTCTAAGTAAGTAGTTCTAAATGACCTTTAAGTATGTGGTTCTAAATGACCTCTAAGTACGAGGTTCTAAATGACCTCAAGGTACGTAGTTCCAAATGACCTCCAAGTAAGTGGTTCTAAATGACCTCTAAGTATGAGGTTCTAATAGACCTCTAAGTACGTAGTTCTAAATGACCTCTAAGTACGAAGTCCTAAATAACCTCTAAGAACGTAGTTCTATATTACCTCTAAGTACGTAGTTCTAAATGACCTCTAAGTACGTAATTTTAATTGACCTCTAGGTACGTAGTTCTAAATGACCTCTAAGTATGTGGTTCTAAATGACCTCTAAGTAAGTGGTTCTAAATTACCTCTAAGTACGTGGTTCTATATGATCTCTTACTACATGGTTCTAAAAGACCTCTAAGTACGTGGGTTCTTCTAAATGACTTCTAAGTACGTGGTTCAAAATGTCCTCTAAGTACGTGGTTCTAAATGACCTTATATACGTAGTGCTAAATAACCTCTAAGTACGTGGTTCTAAATGTCCTCTAAGTACGTGGTTCTAAATGACCTTATATACGTAGTGCTAAATAACCTCTAAGTACGTCGTTCTAAATCACCTCTAAGTACATGGTTCTGAATGACCTCTAAGTTCGTGGGTTCTAAATGACCTCTTAGAACGTAGTTCTAACTGACCTCTAATTACATGGTTTTAACTATCCTCTAAGTACGTGGTTCTAAATGACCTCTAAGTACGAGGTTCTAAATGACCTCTAAGTACGTGGTTCTAAATGACCTCTAAGTACTTGGTTCTAAATGACCTCTAAGTCAGTAGTTCTAAATGACACCTAAGTACGTGGTTCTAAATGTCCTCTAAGTACGTGGTTCTAAATGACCTCATATACGTAGTTCTAAATGACCTCTAAGTACGTTGTTCTAAATGACCTCTAACTACGTGGTTCTAAATGACCTCTAAGTACGTGCTTCTAAATGACCTCTAGGTACGTACTTCCAAATGACATCTAAGTAAGTGGTTCTAAATGACCTCTAAGTACGTTGTTCTAGATGACCTCTAAGTACGTGGTTCTAAATGACCTCTATGTACGTGCTTCTAAATGACCTCTAAGTACGTAGTTCTAAATCACCATAAGTACGTGGATTTAAATGACCTTAAAGTACGTAGTTCTAAATGACCTCTAAGTACGTAGTTCTAAATGACCTCTAAGTATGTGGTTCTAAATTACCTCTAAGTACGTGGTTCTAAATGACCTCTAAATACTTAGTTCAAATGCCCTCTAAGTACGTGGTTCCAAATGTCCTCTAAGTACGTGGTTCTAAATGACCTCATATACGTAGTTCTAAATGACCTCTAAGTACGTAGTTCTAAATGACCTCTAACTACGTGGTTCTAAATGACCTCTAAGTACGTGCTTCTAAATGACCTCTAAGTAAGTAGTTCTAAATGACCCCTAAGTACGTAGTTCTAAATGACCTCTAGGTACGTACTTCCAAATGACTTCTAAGTAAGTGGTTCTAATTGACCTCTAAGTACGTGGTTCTAAATGTCCTCTAAGTACGTGGTTCTAAAAGACCTCATATACGTAGTTCTAAATGACCTCTAAGTACGTAGTTCTAAATGACCTCTATGTACGTGGTTCTATATGACCTCTAAGTACGTGGGCTCTAAATGACATCTGAGTACGTGGTTCTAAATGACCTCTAAGTACGTAGTTCTAAATGACCTCTAAGTTGTTGGTTCTAAATGACCTCTAAGTACGTGGTTTTAAATGACCTCTCAGTACGTGGTTCTAAATGACCTCTAAGTACGTGGTTCTAAATGACATCTAAGTACGTAGTTCTAAATGACCTCTAAATAGTTGGTTCTAAATGACCTCTAAGTACGTGGTTCTAAATATCTTCTAAGTACGTAGTTCAAAATGACGTCTAAGTACGTAGTTCTAAATACCTCTAGATACGTAGTTCCAAATGACCTCTAAGTAAGTGGTTCTAAATGACCTCTAAGTACGTGGTCCTAAATGACCTCTAGGTACGTAGTTCTAAATGACCTCTAAGTAAGTAGTTCTAATTGACCTCTAAGTATGTGGTTCTAAATGACCTCTAAGTACGTAGTTCTAAATGACCTCTAAGTACGTAGTTCTAAATGACCTCTAAGTACGTAGTTCTAATTGACCTCTAGGTACGTAGTTCTAAATGACCTCAAAGTAAGTAGTTCTAAATGACCTCTAAGTATGTGGTTCTAAATGACCTCTAAGTAAGTGGTTCTAAATGACCTCTAAGTACGTGGTTCTATATGATCTCTTAGTACGTGGTTCTAAATGACCTTATATACGTAGTGCTAAATAACCTCTAAGTACGTGGTTCTAAATGACCTCTTAGTACGTGATTATAAATGACCTCTAAGTACGTGCTTCTAAATGACCTCTAAGTAAGTAGTTCTAAATGACCCCTAAGTACGTAGTTCTAAATGACCTCTAGGTACGTATTTCCAAATGACATCTAAGTAAGTGGTTCCAAATGACCTCTAAGTACGTGGTCCTAAATGACCTCTAGGTACGTAGTTCCAAATGACCTCTAAGTAAGTAGTTCTAAATGACCTCTAAGTATGTGGTTCTAAATGACCTCTATGTACGTGGTTCTAAAGGACCTCTAAGTACGTAGTTCTAAATGACCTCTAAAAAGTTGGTTCTAAATGACCTCTAAGTACGTGGTTCTAAATATCTTCTAAGTACGTAGTTCTAAATGACTACTAAGTACTTGGTTCTAAATGACCTTTAAGTACTTGGTTCTAAATGACCTCTAAGTACGTGGTTCTAAATGACCTCTAAGTACTTGGTTCTAAATGACCTCTAAGTACGTAGTTCTAAATGACCTCTAAGTTGTTGGTTCTAAATGACCTCTAAGTACGTGGTTCTAAATGACCTCTAACTACGTGGTTCTAAATGACCTCTATGTACGTGCTTCTAAATGACCTCTAAGTAAGTAGTTCTAAATGACCCCTAAGTACGTAGTTCTAAATGACCTCTAGGTACGTACTTCCAAATGACTTCTAAGTAAGTGGTTCTAAATGACCTCTAAGTACGTGGTTCTAAATGTCCTCTAAGTACGTGGTTCTAAAAGACCTCATATACGTAGTTCTAAATGACCTCTAAGTACGTGGGTTCTAAATGACCCCTAAGTTCGTAGTTCTAAATGACCTCTAAATACGTAGCTCTAAATGACCTCTAAGTACGTAGTTCTAAATGACCTCTATGTACGTGGTTCTATATGACCTCTAAGTACGTGGGTTCTAAATGACATCTGAGTACGTGGTTCTAAATGACCTCTAAGTACGTAGTTCTAAATGACCGCTAAGTTGTTGGTTCGAATTGACCTTTAAGTACGTGGTTCTAAATGACATCTAAGTACGTAGTTCTAATTGACCTCTAAGTAAGTGGTTCTAAATGACCTCTAAGTACGTGGTCCTAAATGACCTCTAGGTACGTAGTTCTAAATGACCTCTAAGTAAGTAGTTCTAAATGACCTTTAAGTATAAGGTTCTAAATGACCTCTAAGTACGAGGTTCTAAATGACCTCAAGGTACGTAGTTCCAAATGACCTCCAAGTAAGTGGTTCTAAATGACGTCTAAGTACGTGGTTCTAAATGACCTATAAGTACGTAGTTCTAAATGACCTCTAAGTACGAAGTCCTAAATGACCTCTAGGAACGTAGTTCTATATTACCTCTAAGTACGTAGTTCTAAATGACCTCTAAGTACGTAGTTCTAATTGACCTCTAGGTACGTAGTTCTAAATGACCTCAAAGTAAGTAGTTTTAAATTACCTCTAAGTATGTGGTTCTAAATGACCTCTAAGTAAGTGGTTCTAAATGACCTCTAAGTACGTGGTTCTATATGATCTCTTAGTACGAGGTTCTAAATGACTTCTAAGTACGTGGTTCAAAATGTCCTGTAAGTACGTGGTTCTAAATGACCTTATATACGTAGTGCTAAATAACCTCTAAGTACGTGGTTCTAAATGACCTCTAAGTACGTGGTTCTAAATGACCTCTAAGTACGTGCTTCTAAATGACCTCTAAGTAAGTAGTTCTAAATGACCCCTAAGTACGTAGTTCTAAATGACCTCTAGGTACGTACTTCCAAATGACATCTAAGTAAGTGGTTCTAAATGGCCTCTAAGTACGAGGTTCTATATGACCTCTAAGTACGTGGGTACTAAATGACCTCTAAGTACGTGGGTTCTAAATGACCCCTAAGTTCGTAGTTCTAAATGACCTCTAAGTACGTGGTTCTAAAAGACCTCTAAGTAAGTAGTTCTAAATGACTCCTAAGTACGTAGTTCTAAATGACCTCTAAGTACGTGGTTCTATATGACCTCTTAGTACGTGGTTTTAAATGACCTCTAAGTACATGGGTTCTTCTAATGACTTCTAAGTACGTGGTTCTAAATGTCCTCTAAGTACGTGGTTCTAAATGACCTTATATACGTAGTGGTAAATAACCTCTAAGTACGTGGTTCTAAATCACCTCTAAGTACGTGGTTCTAAATGACCTCTAAGTACGTGGTTCTGAATGACCTCTAAGTTCGTGGGTTTCAAATGACCTCTTAGAACGTAGTTCTAACTGACCTCTAATTACATGGTTCTAACTATCCTCTAAGTACGTAGTTCTAAATGACCTCTTAGTACGAGGTTCTAAATGACCTCTAAGTACGTAGTTCTAAAAGACCTCTAAGTACTTGGTTCTAAATGACCTCTAAATCAGTAGTTCTAAACGACACCTAAGTACGTAGTACTAAATTACCTCTAAGTACGTAGTTCTAAATGACCTCTAAGTACGTAAGTTCTAAATGACCTCAAAGTACGTAATTCTAAACGACCTCAAATATGTGGTTCTAAGTGACCTCTAAGTACTTGGTTCAAAATAATGACCTCAGAGTACGTGGTTCTAAATGACCCTTAAGTAAGTAGTTCTAAACGACCTCTAAGTATGTGGTTCTAAATGACCTCTAAGTACGTGGTTCTAAATAACCTCTAAGTACGTAGGTCTAAATGACCTCTATGTACGTGGTTCTAAAGGACCTCTAAGTACGTAGTTCTAAATGACCTCTAAGTACTGGGTTCTAAATGACCTCTAAGTACGTGGTTCTAAATGACCTCTAAGTACGTGGTTCTAAATGACCTATAAGTACGTGGTTCTAAATGACCTCTAAGTACGTAGTTCTAAATGACCTCTAAGTACGTGGGTTCTAAATTACCTCTAAGTACGTGGGTTCTAAATGACCTCTAAGAAGTTGGTTCTAAATAACCTCTAAGTACGTAGGTCTAAATGACCTCTATGTACGTGGTTCTAAAGGACCTCTAAGTACGTAGTTCTAAATGACCTCTAAAAAGTTGGTTCTAAATGACCTCTAAGTACGTGGTTCTAACTATCCTCTAAGTACGTGGTTCTAAATGACCTCTAAGTACGAGGTTCTAAATGACCTCTAAGTACGTAGTTCTAAAAGACCTCATATACGTAGTTCTAAATGACCTCTAAGTACGTAGTTCTAAATGACCTCTATGTACGTGGTTCTATATGACCTCTAAGTACGTGGGCTCTAAATGACATCTGAGTACGTGGTTCTAAATGACCTCTAAGTACGTGGTTCTAAATGACCTCTCAGTACGTGGTTCTAAATGACCTCTAAGTACGTGGTTCTAAATGACATCTAAGTACGTAGTTCTAAATGACCTCTAAATAGTTGGTTCTAAATGACCTCTAAGTACGTGGTTCTAAATATCTTCTAAGTACGTAGTTCAAAATGACGTCTAAGTACGTAGTTCTAAATACCACTAGATACGTAGTTCCAAATGACCTCTAAGTAAGTGGTTCTAAATGACCTCTAAGTATGTGGTTCTAAATGACCTCTAGGTACGTAGTTCTAAATGACCTCTAAGTAAGTAGTTCTAAATGACCTCTAAGTATGTGGTTCTAAATGACCTCTAAGTACGTAGTTCTAAATGACCTCTAAGTACGTAGTTCTAAATGACCTCTAAGTACGTAGTTTTAATTGACCTCTAGGTACGTAGTTCTAAATGACCTCAAAGTAAGTAGTTCTAAATGACCTCTAAGTATGTGGTTCTAAATGACCTCTAAGTAAGTGGTTCTAAATGACCTCTAAGTACGTGGTTCTATATGATCTCTTAGTACGTGGTTCTAAATGACCTCTAAGTACGTGGGTTCCTCTAAATGACTTCTAAGTACGTGGTTCAAAATGTCCTCTAAGTACGTGGTTCTAAATGACCTTATATACGTTGTGCTAAATAACCTCTAAGTACGTGGTTCTAAATGACCTCTTAGTACGTGGTTATAAATGACCTCTAAGTACGTGCTTCTAAATGACCTCTAAGTAAGTAGTTCTAAATGACGTCTAAGTACGTAGTTCTAAATACCACTAGATACGTAGTTCCAAATGACCTCTAAGTAAGTGGTTCTAAATGACCTCTAAGTATGTGGTTCTAAATGACCTCTAGGTACGTAGTTCTAAATGACCTCTAAGTAAGTAGTTCTAAATGACCTCTAAGTATGTGGTTCTAAATGACCTCTAAGTACGTAGTTCTAAATGACCTCTAAGTACGTAGTTCTAAATGACCTCTAAGTACGTAGTTCTAATTGACCTCTAGGTACGTAGTTCTAAATGACCTCAAAGTAAGTAGTTCTAAATGACCTCTAAGTATGTGGTTCTAAATGACCTCTAAGTAAGTGGTTCTAAATGACCTCTAAGTACGTGGTTCTATATGATCTCTTAGTACGTGGTTCTAAATGACCTCTAAGTACGTGGGTTCCTCTAAATGACTTCTAAGTACGTGGTTCAAAATGTCCTCTAAGTACGTGGTTCTAAATGACCTTATATACGTAGTGCTAAATAACCTCTAAGTATGTGGTTCTAAATGACCTCTTAGTACGTGGTTATAAATGAACTCTAAGTACGTGCTTCTAAATGACCTCTAAGTAAGTAGTTCTAAATGACCCCTAAGTACGTAGTTCTAAATGACCTCTAGGTACGTACTTCCAAATGACATCTAAATAAGTGGTTCCAAATGACCTCTAAGTACGTGGTCCTAAATGACCTCTAGGTACGTAGTTCCAAATGACCTCTAAGTAAGTAGTTCTAAATGACCTCTAAGTATGTGGTTCTAAATGACCTCTATGTACGTGGTTCTAAAGGACCTCTAAGTACGTAGTTCTAAATGACCTCTAAAAAGTTGGTTCTAAATGACCTCTAAGTACGTGGTTCTAAATATCTTCTAAGTACGTAGTTCTAAATGACTACTAAGTACTTGGTTCTAAATGACCTCTAAGTACTTGGTTCTAAATGACCTCTAAGTACGTGGTTCTAAATGACCTCTAAGTACTTGGTTCTAAATGACCTCTAAGTACGTAGTTCTAAATGACCTCTAAGTTGTTGGTTCTAAATGACCTCTAAGTACGTGGTTCTAAATGACCTCTAACTACGTGGTTCTAAATGACCTCTAAGTACGTGCTTCTAAATGACCTCTAAGTAAGTAGTTCTAAATGACCCCTAAGTACGTAGTTCTAAATGACCTCTAGGTACGTACTTCCAAATGACTTCTAAGTAAGTGGTTCTAAATGACCTCTAAGTACGTGGTTCTAAATGTCCTCTAAGTACGTGGTTCTAAAAGACCTCATATACGTAGTTCCAAATGACCTCTAAGTACGTGGGTTCTAAATGACCCCTAAGTTCGTAGTTCTAAATGACCTCTAAATACGTAGCTCTAAATGACCTCTAAGTACGTAGTTCTAAATGACCTCTATGTACGTGGTTCTATATGACCTCTAAGTACGTGGGTTCTAAATGACATCTGAGTACGTGGTTCTAAATGACCTCTAAGTACGTAGTTCTAAATGACCGCTAAGTTGTTGGTTCGAATTGACCTTTAAGTACGTGGTTCTAAATGACATCTAAGTACGTAGTTCTAATTGACCTCTAAATAGTTGGTTCTAAATGACCTCTAAGTACGTGGTTCTAAATATCTTCTAAGTACGTAGTTCTAAATGACGTCTAAGTACGTAGTTCTCAATACCTCTAGATACGTAGATCCAAATGACCTCTAAGTAAGTGGTTCTAAATGACCTCTAAGTACGTGGTCCTAAATGACCTCTAGGTACGTAGTTCTAAATGACCTCTAAGTAAGTAGTTCTAAATGACCTTTAAGTATGTGGTTATAAATGACCTCTAAGTACGAGGTTCTAAATGACCTCAAGGTACGTAGTTCCAAATGACCTCCAAGTAAGTGGTTCTAAATGACCTCTAAGTATGAGGTTCTAATAGACCTCTAAGTACGTAGTTCTAAATGACCTCTAAGTACGAAGTCCTAAATGACCTCTAAGAACGTAGTTCTATATTACCTCTAAGTACGTAGTTCTAAATGACCTCTAAGTACGTATTTCTAATTGACCTCTAGGTACGTAGTTCTAAATGACCTCTAAGTATGTGGTTCTAAATGACCTCTAAGTAAGTGGTTCTAAATTACCTCTAAGTACGTGGTTCTATATGATCTCTTACTACATGGTTCTAAAAGACCTCTAAGTACGTGGGTTCTTCTAAATGACTTCTAAGTACGTGGTTCAAAATGTCCTCTAAGTACGTGGTTCTAAATGACCTTATATACGTAGTGCTAAATAACCTCTAAGTACGTGGTTCTAAATGTCCTCTAAGTACGTGGTTCTAAATGACCTTATATACGTAGTGCTAAATAACCTCTAAGTACGTCGTTCTAAATCAACTCTAAGTACATGGTTCTGAATGACCTCTAAGTTCGTGGGTTCTAAACGACCTCTTAGAACGTAGTTCTAACTGACCTCTAATTACATGGTTTTAACTATCCTCTAAGTACGTGGTTCTAAATGACCTCTAAGTACGAGGTTCTAAATGACCTCTAAGTACGTGGTTCTAAATGACCTCTAAGTACTTGGTTCTAAATGACCTCTAAGTCAGTAGTTCTAAATGACACCTAAGTACGTGGTTCTAAATGTCCTCTAAGTACGTGGTTCTAAATGACCTCATATACGTAGTTCTAAATGACCTCTAAGTACGTTGTTCTAAATGACCTCTAACTACGTGGTTCTAAATGACCTCTAAGTACGTGCTTCTAAATGACCTCTAGGTACGTACTTCCAAATGACATCTAAGTAAGTGGTTCTAAATGACCTGTAAGTACGTTGTTCTAGATGACCTCTAAGTACGTGGTTCTAAATGACCTCTATGTACGTGCTTCTAAATGACCTCTAAGTACGTAGTTCTAAATCACCATAAGTACGTGGATTTAAATGACCTTAAAGTACGTAGTTCTAAATGACCTCTAAGTACGTAGTTCTAAATGACCTCTGACTACGTGGTTCTAAATGACCTCTAAGTACGTGCTTCTAAATGAGCTCTAAGTAAGTAGTTCTAAATGACCCCTAAGTACGTAGTTCTAAATGACCTCTAGGTACGTACTTCCAAATGACTTCTAAGTAAGTGGTTCTAATTGACCTCTAAGTACGTGGTTCTAAATGTCCTCTAAGTACGTGGTTCTAAAAGACCTCATATACGTAGTTCTAAATGACCTCTAAGTACGTAGTTCTAAATGACCTCTATGTACGTGGTTCTATATGACCTCTAAGTACGTGGGCTCTAAATGACATCTGAGTACGTGGTTCTAAATGACCTCTAAGTACGTAGTTCTAAATGACCTCTAAGTTGTTGGTTCTAAATGACCTCTAAGTACGTGGTTCTAAATGACCTCTCAGTACGTGGTTCTAAATGACCTCTAAGTACGTGGTTCTAAATGACATCTAAGTACGTAGTTCTAAATGACCTCTAAATAGTTGGTTCTAAATGACCTCTAAGTACGTGGTTCTAAATATCTTCTAAGTACGTAGTTCAAAATGACGTCTAAGTACGTAGTTCTAAATACCTCTAGATACGTAGTTCCAAATGACCTCTAAGTAAGTGGTTCTAAATGACCTCTAAGTACGTGGTCCTAAATGACCTCTAGGTACGTAGTTCTAAATGACCTCTAAGTAAGTAGTTCTAAATGACCTCTAAGTATGTGGTTCTAAATGACCTCTAAGTACGTAGTTCTAAATGACCTCTAAGTACGTAGTTCTAAATGACCTCTAAGTACGTAGTTCTAATTGACCTCTAGGTACGTAGTTCTAAATGACCTCAAACTAAGTAGTTCTAAATGACCTCTAAGTATGTGGTTCTAAATGACCTCTAAGTAAGTGGTTCTAAATGACCTCTAAGTACGTGGTTCTATATGATCTCTTAGTACGTGGTTCTAAATGACCTCTAAGTACGTGGGTTCCTCTAAATGACTTCTATGTACGTGGTTCAAAATGTCCTCTAAGTAAGTGGTTCTAAATGACCTTATATACGTAGTGCTAAATAACCTCTAAGTACGTGGTTCTAAATGACCTCTTAGTACGTGATTATAAATTCCCTCTAAGTACGTGCTTCTAAATGACCTCTAAGTAAGTAGTTCTAAATGACCCCTAAGTACGTAGTTCTAAATGACCTCTAGGTACGTACTTCCAAATGACATCTAAGTAAGTGGTTCCAAATGACCTCTAAGTACGTGGTCCTAAATGACCTCTAGGTACGTAGTTCCAAATGACCTCTAAGTAAGTAGTTCTAAATGACCTCTAAGTATGTGGTTCTAAATGACCTCTATGTACGTGGTTCTAAAGGACCTCTAAGTACGTAGTTCTAAATGACCTCTAAAAAGTTGGTTCTAAATGACCTCTAAGTACGTGATTCTAAATATCTTCTAAGTACGTAGTTCTAAATGACTACTAAGTACTTGGTTTTAAATGACCTCTAAGTACTTGGTTCTAAATGACCTCTAAGTACGTGGTTCTAAATGACCTCTAAGTACTTGGTTCTAAATGACCTCTAAGTACGTAGTTCTAAATGACCTCTAAGTTGTTGGTTCTAAATGACCTCTAAGTACGTGGTTCTAAATGACCTCTAACTACGTGGTTCTAAATGACCTCTAAGTACGTGCTTCTAAATGACCTCTAAGTAAGTAGTTCTAAATGACCCCTAAGTACGTAGTTCTAAATGACCTCTAGGTACGTACTTCAAAATGACTTCTAAGTAAGTGGTTCTAAATGACCTCTAAGTACGTGGTTCTAAATGTCCTCTAAGTACGTGGTTCTAAAAGACCTCATATACGTAGTTCTAAATGACCTCTAAGTACGTGGGTTCTAAATGACCCCTAAGTTCGTAGTTCTAAATGATATCTAAATACGTAGCTCTAAATGACCTCTAAGTACGTAGTTCTAAATGACCTCTATGTACGTGGTTCTATATGACCTCTAAGTACGTGGGTTCTAAATGACATCTGAGTACGTGGTTCTAAATGACCTCTAAGTACGTAGTTCTAAATGACCGCTAAGTTGTTGGTTCGAATTGACCTTTAAGTACGTGGTTCTAAATGACATCTAAGTACGTAGTTCTAATTGACCTCTAAGTAAGTGGTTCTAAATGACCTCTAAGTACGTGGTCCTAAATGACCTCTAGGTACGTAGTTCTAAATGACCTCTAAGTAAGTAGTTCTAAATGACCTTTAAGTATGAGGTTCTAAATGACCTCTAAGTACGAGGTTCTAAATGACCTCAAGGTACGTAGTTCCAAATGACCTCCAAGTAAGTGGTTCTAAATGACGCTAAGTACGTGGTTCTAAATGACCTATAAGTACGTAGTTCTAAATGACCTCTAAGTACGAAGTCCTAAATGACCTCTAGGAACGTAGTTCTATATTACCTCTAAGTACGTAGTTCTAAATGACCTCTAAGTACGTAGTTCTAATTGACCTCTAGGTACGTAGTTCTAAATGACTTCAAAGTAAGTAGTTCTAAATGACCTCTAAGTATGTGGTTCTAAATGACCTCTAAGTAAGTGGTTCTAAATGACCTCTAAGTACGTGGTTCTATATGATCTCTTAGTACGAGGTTCTAAATGACTTCTAAGTACGTGGTTCAAAATGTCCTCTAAGTACGTGGTTCTAAATGACCTTATATACGTAGTGCTAAATAACCTCTAAGTACGTGGTTCTAAATGACCTCTAAGTACGTGGTTCTAAATGACCTCTAAGTACGTGCTTCTAAATGACCTCTAAGTAAGTAGTTCTAAATGACCCCTAAGTACGTAGTTCTAAATGACCTCTAGGTACGTACTTCCAAATGACATCTAAGTAAGTGGTTCTAAATGACCTCTAAGTACGAGGTTCTATATGACCTCTAAGTACGTTGGTACTAAATGACCTCTAAGTACGTGGGTTCTAAATGACCCCTAAGTTCGTAGTTCTAAATGACCTCTAAGTACGTGGTTCTAAAAGACCTCTAAGTAAGTAGTTCTAAATGACTCCTAAGTACGTAGTTCTAAATGACCTCTAAGTACGTGGTTCTATATGACCTCTTAGTACGTGGTTCTAAATGACCTCTAAGTACGTGGGTTCTTCTAATGACTTCTAAGTACGTGGTTCTAAATGTCCTCTAAGTACGTGGTTCTAAATGACCTTATATACGTAGTGCTAAATAACCTCTAAGTACGTGGTTCTAAATCACCTCTAAGTACGCGGTTCTAAATGATCTCTAAGTACGTGGTTCTGAATGACCTCTAAGTTCGTGGGTTCCAAATGACCTCTTAGAACGTAGTTCTAACTGACCTCTAATTACATGGTTCTAACTATCCTCTAAGTACGTGGTTCTAAATGACCTCTAAGTACGAGGTTCTAAATGACCTCTAAGTACGTAGTTCTAAAAGACCTCTAAGTACTTGGTTCTAAATGACCTCTATATCAGTAGTTCTAAACGACACCTAAGTACGTAGTACTAAATTACCTCTAAGTACGTAGTTCTAAATGACCTCTAAGTACGTAAGTTCTAAATGACCTCAAAGTACGTAATTCTAAACGACCTCAAATATGTGGTTCTAAGTGACCTCTAAGTACTTGGTTCAAAATAATGACCTCAGAGTACGTGGTTCTAAATGACCCCTAAGTAAGTAGTTCTAAACGACCTCTAAGTATGTGGTTCTAAATGACCTCTAAGTACGTGGTTGTAAATAACCTCTAAGTACGTAGGTCTAAATGATCTCTATGTACGTGGTTCTAAAGGACCTCTAAGTACGTAGTTCTAAATGACCTCTAAGTACTGGGTTCTAAATGACCTCTAAGTACGTGGTTCTAAATGACCTCTAAGTACGTGGTTCTAAATGACGTATAAGTACGTGGTTCTAAATGACCTCTAAGTACGTAGTTCTAAATGACCTCTAAGTACGTGGGTTCTAAATTACCTCTAAGTACGTGGGTTCTAAATGACCTCTAAGAAGTTGGTTCTAAATAACGTCTAAGTACGTAGGTCTAAATGACCTCTATGTACGTGGTTCTAAAGGACCTCTAAGTACGTAGGTCTAAATGACCTCTAAAAAGTTGGTTCTAAATGATCTCTAAGTACGTGGTTCTAACTATCCTCTAAGTACGTGGTTCTAAATGACCTCTAAGTACGAGGTTCTAAATGACCTCTAAGTACGTAGTTCTAAAAGACCTCTAAGTACTTGGTTCTAAATGACCTCTAAATCAGTAGTTCTAAACGACACCTAAGTACGTAGTTCTAAATGACCTCTAAGTACTTGGTTCTAAATGACCTCTAAGTAAGTAGTTCTAAATGACCCCTAAGTACGTAGTACTAAATGACCTCTAAGTACGTAGTTCTAAATGACCTCTAAGTACGTAGTTCTACATGACCTCTAAGTACGTGGGTTCTAAATTAAATCTAAGTACGTGGGTTCTAAATGACCTCTAAGAAGTAGGTTCTAAATAACCTCTAAGAACGTGGTTTCTAAATGACCTCTAAGTACGTGGGTTCTAAATGACCTCTAAGTACGTAGTTCTAAACGACCTCTAAGTGTTTGGTTCTAAATGACCTCTAAGTACGTTGGTTCTAAATGACCTCTAAGTACGTGGTTCTAAATGACCTCTAAGTACGTGCTTCTAAATGACCTCTAGGTACGTACTTCCAAATGACATCTAAGTAAGTGGTTCTAAATGACCTCTAAGTACGTTGTTCTAGATGACCTCTAAGTACGTGGTTCTAAATGACCTCTATGTACGTGCTTCTAAATGACCTCTAAGTACGTAGTTCTAAATGACCATAAGTACGTGGATTTAAATGACCTTAAAGTACGTAGTTCTAAATGTCCCCTAAGTACGTGGTTCTAAATGTCCCCTAAGTACGTGGTTCTAAATGACCTCATATACGTAGTTCTAAATGACCTCTAAGTACGTGGTTCTAAAAGACCTCTAACTACGTGGTTCTAAATGACCACTAAGTACGTGCTTCTAAATGACCTCTAAGTAACTAGTTCTAAATGACCCCTAAGTACGTAGTTCTAAATGACCTCTAAGTACGTACTTCCAAATGACTTGTAAGTAAGTGGTTCTAAATGACCTCTAAGTACGTGGTTCTAAATGTCCTCTAAGTACGTGGTTCTAAAAGACCTCATATACGTAGTTCTAAATGACCTCTAAGTACGTGGGTTCTAAATGACCCCTAAGTTCGTAGTTCTAAATGACCTCTAAATACGTAGCTCTAAATGACCTCTAAGTACGTAGTTCTAAATGACCTCTATTTACGTGGTTCTATATGACTTCTAAGTACGTGGGCTCTAAATGACATCTGGGTACGTGGTTCTAAATGACCTCTAAGTACGTAGTTCTAAATGATCTCTAAGTTGTTGGTTCTAAATGACCTCTAAGTACGTGGGTCTAAATGACCTCTCAGTACGTGGTTCTAAATGACCTCTAAGTACGTGGTTCTAAATGACATCTAAGTACGTAGTTCTAAATGACCCCAAAATAGTTGGTTCTAAATGACCTCTAAGTACGTGGTTCTAAATATCTTCTAAGTACGTAGTTCTAAATGACGTCTAAGTACGTAGTTCTAAATACCTCTAGATACGTAGTTCCAAATGACCTCTAAGTAAGTGGTTCTAAATGACCTTTAAGTACGTGGTCCTAAATAACCTCTAGGTACGTAGTTCTAAATGACCTCTAAGTAAGTAGTTCTAAATGACCTCTAAGTATGTGGTTCTAAATGACCTCTAAGTACGTAGTTCTAAATGACCTCTAAGTACGAAGTTCTAAATGACCTCTAAGAACGTAGTTCTATAACACCTCTAAGTACGCAGTTCTAAATGACCCCTAAGTTCGTAGTTCTAAATGACCTCTAAGTACGAGGTTCTAAATGACCTCTAAGTACGTGGTTCTAAATGACCTCTAAGTACTTGGTTCTAAATGACATCTAAGTCAGTAGTTCTAAATGACACCTAAGTACGTGGTTCTAAATGTCCTCTAAGTACGTGGTTCTAAATGACCTCATATACGTAGTTCTAAATGACCTCTAAGTACGTGGTTCTAAATGACCTCTAACTACGTGGTTCTAAATGATCTCTAAGTACGTGCTTCTAAATCACCTCTAGGTACGTACTTCCAAATGACATCTAAGTAAGTGGTTCTAAATGACCTCTAAGTACGTTGTTCTAGATGACCTCTAACTACGTGGTTCTAAATGACCTCTATGTACGTGCTTCTAAATGACCTCTAAGTACGTAGTACTAAATGACCATAAGTACGTGCATTTAAATGACCTTAAAGTACGTAGTTCTAAATGACCTCTAAGTACGTAGTTCTAAATGACCTCTAAGTATGTGTTTCTAAAAGACCTCTAAGTACGTGGTTCTAAATGACCTCTAAATACTTAGTTCAAATGCCCTCTAAGTACGTGGTTCTAAATGTCCTCTAAGTACGTGGTTCTAAATGACCTCTAAGTACGTAGTTCTAAATGACCTCTAAGTACGTGGTTCTAAATGACCTCTAACTACGTGGTTCTAAATGACCTCTAAGTACGTGCTTCTAAATGACCTCTAAGTAAGTAGTTCTAAATGACCCCTAAGTACGTAGTTCTAAATGACCTCTAAGTACGTACTTCCAAATGACTTGTAAGTAAGTGGTTCTAAATGACCTCTAAGTACGTGGTTCTAAATGTCCTCTAAGTACGTGGTTCTAAAAGACCTCATATACGTAGTTCTAAATGACCTCTAAGTACGTGGGTTCTAAATGACCTTATATACGTAGTGCTAAATAACCTCTAAGTACGTGGTTCTAAATGACCTCTTAGTACGTGATTATAAATTCCCTCTAAGTACGTGCTTCTAAATGACCTCTAAGTAAGTAGTTCTAAATGACCCCTAAGTACGTAGTTCTAAATGACCTCTAGGTACGTACTTCCAAATGACATCTAAGTAAGTGGTTCCAAATGACCTCTAAGTACGTGGTCCTAAATGACCTCTAGGTACGTAGTTCCAAATGACCTCTAAGTAAGTAGTTCTAAATGACCTCTAAGTATGTGGTTCTAAATGACCTCTATGTACGTGGTTCTAAAGGACCTCTAAGTACGTAGTTCTAAATGACCTCTAAAAAGTTGGTTCTAAATGACCTCTAAGTACGTGATTCTAAATATCTTCTAAGTACGTAGTTCTAAATGACTACTAAGTACTTGGTTTTAAATGACCTCTAAGTACTTGGTTCTAAATGACCTCTAAGTACGTGGTTCTAAATGACCTCTAAGTACTTGGTTCTAAATGACCTCTAAGTACGTAGTTCTAAATGACCTCTAAGTTGTTGGTTCTAAATGACCTCTAAGTACGTGGTTCTAAATGACCTCTAACTACGTGGTTCTAAATGACCTCTAAGTACGTGCTTCTAAATGACCTCTAAGTAAGTAGTTCTAAATGACCCCTAAGTACGTAGTTCTAAATGACCTCTAGGTACGTACTTCAAAATGACTTCTAAGTAAGTGGTTCTAAATGACCTCTAAGTACGTGGTTCTAAATGTCCTCTAAGTACGTGGTTCTAAAAGACCTCATATACGTAGTTCTAAATGACCTCTAAGTACGTGGGTTCTAAATGACCCCTAAGTTCGTAGTTCTAAATGATATCTAAATACGTAGCTCTAAATGACCTCTAAGTACGTAGTTCTAAATGACCTCTATGTACGTGGTTCTATATGACCTCTAAGTACGTGGGTTCTAAATGACATCTGAGTACGTGGTTCTAAATGACCTCTAAGTACGTAGTTCTAAATGACCGCTAAGTTGTTGGTTCGAATTGACCTTTAAGTACGTGGTTCTAAATGACATCTAAGTACGTAGTTCTAATTGACCTCTAAGTAAGTGGTTCTAAATGACCTCTAAGTACGTGGTCCTAAATGACCTCTAGGTACGTAGTTCTAAATGACCTCTAAGTAAGTAGTTCTAAATGACCTTTAAGTATGAGGTTCTAAATGACCTCTAAGTACGAGGTTCTAAATGACCTCAAGGTACGTAGTTCCAAATGACCTCCAAGTAAGTGGTTCTAAATGACGCTAAGTACGTGGTTCTAAATGACCTATAAGTACGTAGTTCTAAATGACCTCTAAGTACGAAGTCCTAAATGACCTCTAGGAACGTAGTTCTATATTACCTCTAAGTACGTAGTTCTAAATGACCTCTAAGTACGTAGTTCTAATTGACCTCTAGGTACGTAGTTCTAAATGACTTCAAAGTAAGTAGTTCTAAATGACCTCTAAGTATGTGGTTCTAAATGACCTCTAAGTAAGTGGTTCTAAATGACCTCTAAGTACGTGGTTCTATATGATCTCTTAGTACGAGGTTCTAAATGACTTCTAAGTACGTGGTTCAAAATGTCCTCTAAGTACGTGGTTCTAAATGACCTTATATACGTAGTGCTAAATAACCTCTAAGTACGTGGTTCTAAATGACCTCTAAGTACGTGGTACTAAATGACCTCTAAGTACGTGCTTCTAAATGACCTCTAAGTAAGTAGTTCTAAATGACTCCTAAGTACGTAGTTCTAAATGACCTCTAGGTACGTACTTCCAAATGACATCTAAGTAAGTGGTTCTAAATGACCTCTAAGTACGAGGTTCTATATGACCTCTAAGTACGTTGGTACTAAATGACCTCTAAGTACGTGGGTTCTAAATGACCCCTAAGTTCGTAGTTCTAAATGACCTCTAAGTACGTGGTTCTAAAAGACCTCTAAGTAAGTAGTTCTAAATGACTCCTAAGTACGTAGTTCTAAATGACCTCTAAGTACGTGGTTCTATATGACCTCTTAGTACGTGGTTCTAAATGACCTCTAAGTACGTGGGTTCTTCTAATGACTTCTAAGTACGTGGTTCTAAATGTCCTCTAAGTACGTGGTTCTAAATGACCTTATATACGTAGTGCTAAATAACCTCTAAGTACGTGGTTCTAAATCACCTCTAAGTACGCGGTTCTAAATGATCTCTAAGTACGTGGTTCTGAATGACCTCTAAGTTCGTGGGTTCCAAATGACCTCTTAGAACGTAGTTCTAACTGACCTCTAATTACATGGTTCTAACTATCCTCTAAGTACGTGGTTCTAAATGACCTCTAAGTACGAGGTTCTAAATGACCTCTAAGTACGTAGTTCTAAAAGACCTCTAAGTACTTGGTTCTAAATGACCTCTATATCAGTAGTTCTAAACGACACCTAAGTACGTAGTACTAAATTACCTCTAAGTACGTAGTTCTAAATGACCTCTAAGTACGTAAGTTCTAAATGACCTCAAAGTACGTAATTCTAAACGACCTCAAATATGTGGTTCTAAGTGACCTCTAAGTACTTGGTTCAAAATAATGACCTCAGAGTACGTGGTTCTAAATGACCCCTAAGTAAGTAGTTCTAAACGACCTCTAAGTATGTGGTTCTAAATGACCTCTAAGTACGTGGTTGTAAATAACCTCTAAGTACGTAGGTCTAAATGACCTCTATGTACGTGGTTCTAAAGGACCTCTAAGTACGTAGTTCTAAATGACCTCTAAGTACTGGGTTCTAAATGACCTCTAAGTACGTGGTTCTAAATGACCTCTAAGTACGTGGTTCTAAATGACGTATAAGTACGTGGTTCTAAATGACCTCTAAGTACGTAGTTCTAAATGACCTCTAAGTACGTGGGTTCTAAATTACCTCTAAGTACGTGGGTTCTAAATGACCTCTAAGAAGTTGGTTCTAAATAACCTCTAAGTACGTAGGTCTAAATGACCTCTATGTACGTGGTTCTAAAGGACCTCTAAGTACGTAGGTCTAAATGACCTCTAAAAAGTTGGTTCTAAATGATCTCTAAGTACGTGGTTCTAACTATCCTCTAAGTACGTGGTTCTAAATGACCTCTAAGTACGAGGTTCTAAATGACCTCTAAGTACGTAGTTCTAAAAGACCTCTAAGTACTTGGTTCTAAATGACCTCTAAATCAGTAGTTCTAAACGACACCTAAGTACGTAGTTCTAAATGACCTCTAAGTACTTGGTTCTAAATGACCTCTAAGTAAGTAGTTCTAAATGACCCCTAAGTACGTAGTACTAAATGACCTCTAAGTACGTAGTTCTAAATGACCTCTAAGTACGTAGTTCTACATGACCTCTAAGTACGTGGGTTCTAAATTAAATCTAAGTACGTGGGTTCTAAATGACCTCTAAGAAGTAGGTTCTAAATAACCTCTAAGAACGTGGTTTCTAAATGACCTCTAAGTACGTGGGTTCTAAATGACCTCTAAGTACGTAGTTCTAAACGACCTCTAAGTGTTTGGTTCTAAATGACCTCTAAGTACGTTGGTTCTAAATGACCTCTAAGTACGTGATTCTAAATGACCTCTAAGTACGTGCTTCTAAATGACCTCTAGGTACGTACTTCCAAATGACATCTAAGTAAGTGGTTCTAAATGACCTCTAAGTACGTTGTTCTAGATGACCTCTAAGTACGTGGTTCTAAATGACCTCTATGTACGTGCTTCTAAATGACCTCTAAGTACGTAGTTCTAAATGACCATAAGTACGTGGATTTAAATGACCTTAAAGTACGTAGTTCTAAATGTCCCCTAAGTACGTGGTTCTAAATGTCCCCTAAGTACGTGGTTCTAAATGACCTCATATACGTAGTTCTAAATGACCTCTAAGTACGTGGTTCTAAAAGACCTCTAACTACGTGGTTCTAAATGACCACTAAGTACGTGCTTCTAAATGACCTCTAAGTAACTAGTTCTAAATGACCCCTAAGTACGTAGTTCTAAATGACCTCTAAGTACGTACTTCCAAATGACTTGTAAGTAAGTGGTTCTAAATGACCTCTAAGTACGTGGTTCTAAATGTCCTCTAAGTACGTGGTTCTAAAAGACCTCATATACGTAGTTCTAAATGACCTCTAAGTACGTGGGTTCTAAATGACCCCTAAGTTCGTAGTTCTAAATGACCTCTAAATACGTAGCTCTAAATGACCTCTAAGTACGTAGTTCTAAATGACCTCTATTTACGTGGTTCTATATGACTTCTAAGTACGTGGGCTCTAAATGACATCTGGGTACGTGGTTCTAAATGACCTCTAAGTACGTAGTTCTAAATGATCTCTAAGTTGTTGGTTCTAAATGACCTCTAAGTACGTGGGTCTAAATGACCTCTCAGTACGTGGTTCTAAATGACCTCTAAGTACGTGGTTCTAAATGACATCTAAGTACGTAGTTCTAAATGACCCCAAAATAGTTGGTTCTAAATGACCTCTAAGTACGTGGTTCTAAATATCTTCTAAGTACGTAGTTCTAAATGACGTCTAAGTACGTAGTTCTAAATACCTCTAGATACGTAGTTCCAAATGACCTCTAAGTAAGTGGTTCTAAATGACCTTTAAGTACGTGGTCCTAAATAACCTCTAGGTACGTAGTTCTAAATGACCTCTAAGTAAGTAGTTCTAAATGACCTCTAAGTATGTGGTTCTAAATGACCTCTAAGTACGTAGTTCTAAATGACCTCTAAGTACGAAGTTCTAAATGACCTCTAAGAACGTAGTTCTATAACACCTCTAAGTACGCAGTTCTAAATGACCCCTAAGTTCGTAGTTCTAAATGACCTCTAAGTACGAGGTTCTAAATGACCTCTAAGTACGTGGTTCTAAATGACCTCTAAGTACTTGGTTCTAAATGACATCTAAGTCAGTAGTTCTAAATGACACCTAAGTACGTGGTTCTAAATGTCCTCTAAGTACGTGGTTCTAAATGACCTCATATACGTAGTTCTAAATGACCTCTAAGTACGTGGTTCTAAATGACCTCTAACTACGTGGTTCTAAATGATCTCTAAGTACGTGCTTCTAAATCACCTCTAGGTACGTACTTCCAAATGACATCTAAGTAAGTGGTTCTAAATGACCTCTAAGTACGTTGTTCTAGATGACCTCTAACTACGTGTTTCTAAATGACCTCTATGTACGTGCTTCTAAATGACCTCTAAGTACGTAGTACTAAATGACCATAAGTACGTGCATTTAAATGACCTTAAAGTACGTAGTTCTAAATGACCTCTAAGTACGTAGTTCTAAATGACCTCTAAGTATGTGTTTCTAAAAGACCTCTAAGTACGTGGTTCTAAATGACCTCTAAATACTTAGTTCAAATGCCCTCTAAGTACGTGGTTCTAAATGTCCTCTAAGTACGTGGTTCTAAATGACCTCATATACGTAGTTCTAAATGACCTCTAAGTACGTGGTTCTAAATGACCTTTAACTACGTGGTTCTAAATGACCTCTAAGTACGTGCTTCTAAATGACCTCTAAGTAAGTAGTTCTAAATGACCCCTAAGTACGTAGTTCTAAATGACCTCTAAGTACGTACTTCCAAATGACTTGTAAGTAAGTGGTTCTAAATGACCTCTAAGTACGTGGTTCTAAATGTCCTCTAAGTACGTGGTTCTAAAAGACCTCATATACGTAGTTCTAAATGACCTCTAAGTACGTGGGTTCTAAATGACCCCTAAGTTCGTAGTTCTAAATGACCTCTAAATACGTAGCTCTAAATGACCTCTAAGTACGTAGTTCTAAATGACCTCTATTTACGTGGTTCTGTATGACCTCTAAGTACGTGGTTCTAAATGACATCTAAGTACGTAGTTCTAAATGACCTCTAAATAGTTGGTTCTAAATGACCTCTAAGTATGTGGTTCTAAATATCTTCTAAGTACGTAGTTCTAAATGACGTCTAAGTACGTAGTTCTAAATACCTCTAGATACGTAGTTCCTAATGACCTCTAAGTAAGTGGTTCTAAATGACCTCTAAGTACGTGGTCCTAAATGACCTCTAGGTACGTAGTTCTAAATGACCTCTAAGAAAGTAGTTCTAAATGACCTCTAAGTATGTGGTTCTAAATGACCTCTAAGTACGTAGTTCTAAATGACCTCTAAGTACGAAGTCCTAAATGACCCCTAAGTACGTGGTCCTAAATGACCTCTAGGTACGTAGCTCTAAATGACCTCTAAGTAAGTAGTTCTAAATGACCTCTAAGTATGTGGTTCTAAATGACCTCTAAGTACGTAGTTCTAATTGACCTCTAGGTACGTAGTTCTAAATGACCTCAAAGTAAGTAGTTCTAAATGACCTCTAAGTATGTGGTTTTAAATGACCTCTAAGTAAGTGGTTCTAAATGACCTCTAAGTACGTGGTTCAATATGATCTCTTAGTACGTGGTTCTAAATGACCTCTAAGTACGTGGGTTCTTCTAAATGACTTCTAAGTACGTGGTTCAAAATGTCCTCTAAGTACGTGGTTCTAAATGACCTTATATACGTAGTGCTAAATAACCTCTAAGTACGTGGTTCTAAATGTCCTCTAAGTACGTGGTTCTAAATGACCTACAACGGAAATTCGTTGTATGGGGTTATATTTTGGTCAAAAAAGAAAAATATCAAAAAATAATCCCAATGCAAGGTTTGGATGTTTTGTAGAACTTTTTACTGCTTATAGCCGGTCGGTGAGATTGAACTATGAAATGGTCCAAGGTCAAATCTTACCGACTTGTTCTAACGGTAAATTCCTATGTCGGCGGATTTTGAATTGAAAAATCATTTTTTATGAATTTTGAAAATGTGAAATAATAAGGTATAAGGATATGTAGTTGTAATACAAGTCGTATGCAATACATATCTAGTACTGTTATTTCATATTAACTAACAGACGTTACGGCATATTTAAATGAAGAATTTAAAATTTTTCAAAATTAATAAAAATTAAAAAACCTTGATATTTTTGAAAATAAAATGTAATTTTAAGTTAAAAGTATTCTAGATAAAAGTTGGAAAAAATTGATATTTAAAAAGTTAGCAGAAAAGGTTAAGTATAAAAGCTAATAAAAGTAAATAAAAATAAATTTTGAAAAAAGGATTGTATAGAAGTAATTAAATAAATAAAGTTATCCTATAATTAATGATTAAAAATTTAAATTTGAGTAAAACAAAAGAGTTATGGTTTTCACGCTATATTATGAAAAGGAAAAAAGATAAGAAGTGGAAATTTTGCAAAAAGAGTTTAAAACCTAATATCTAAAAGTTGTGTAAATTTCAGGAAAATCAGTTAATAAATAAACCCCAAACCCAAAGGTGTGAAAATATGCACGGGATTACATCACTACCAGAAGTCGTAGAATTGTGTTATCACGGCTAGTGCGTTTAAATTACGAAATAAACAAAGTTACAAAGTTTGAAAGAAAAAACTTTAAAGGTGTAAGAATTAAAAACTGTAAATTACGCAAATTCTTACGTAAGCTATTGAAGGCGAATGAATAGTCCGAGAAATGTCATTCGAAGTGCGGGAAATTGCCGCGGTCGAGAGCTACAATACACCGGTTACGTAAAAACGCAAAAACTGTTAGGAAAAGTGTTATAGACAATTAAAAGGAAAACAATGAAGATTTTTTCATCAGCCAGTTGCAAGTTGCAGGGTTTAAATGTTCAAGGATAAGTGACGTAGTTGGAGGCGGAGCTAGGATACCAACTTACAGCAAAAATAAATTAAAGGATTAATTAGAACAAAGTGATTAAAAAGGACAATTTAAAAACGATAAACATAATAAATAAATTAATAATAAATAACTGAACCACCTACACCAAAAATAATCAAGAAATTGCATAGAAATACACCATAAATGGAAATATCGTATCGGTCCAGTGAGGGAAAAAAATTGGTATCGATATACGATAGTTTTTGGCTATAAAAAGAGCCGCACGAATCTCATAGAGGTCTCTCGTAAAAAAGTTGCAGAACAGTTGCTAGGGGTGACTATGCCCGAAGGTCTCTTGGAAAAAATCGTCAAAACAGTTGCTAGGGGTGACTATGCCCGAACGTCTCTTTTAAAAAATAGTTTGAAGAAGTTTAAGTGTTACAATGCCAACGTATTAAAACAGCGTCAGAGAGAGCAATAGAAGGGAATAGATTCGAACAACCAGCCAGCCTTCTGAACTCCATGGAGAAACTATAAGACAACTTTAATCGAAATTCAACCAACCAGACACCAGAGGACCATCCGCATCTCAGGACTCAGGATCTACAACACGGCGGACAAGGTCTGAGAAAATCCAAATTTCCTTTTTTAAAGGGCAAAATTGGCCCGATTTTAGAGTCTCACTGATTTTCCTGAGATAATTTTTTTTGTGTGTAATTAAATAAATATATAAACTAGATAATGTCAAAATCATGTGTGAATAAAAATCTTTTTCGTTAAATAAATTTAATAAATTAAATAATTTAAATTCAGAAATAATAGAAATTTTTGTTTTCTATATATCAATTGTAAGAAATTCATAAGTAATTGCCTTCTGCTCAAAAGAAAAATATTTAGTTATTATCCATTAATTTTATTAGAGAAATTGTTTGAATTTTATTTTGTTGACTTGTGTCAAGTTTTTTATTTCAGTTGTTTTATTTTAGTTAATTAAAAGAATTAATTTTTTCATTTTCCCTCTAAATCTGTGTTTTATTTAGAATTGGTCACACATTTATATGTTGTATTTTCAGATTCGTTATTATAAAAAAGGGTAAAATATATTGTATCAAAAAGGTATTCCTAAGGACACACCTGCGAGATTAAAATTCAAAAAATAAAGTAAATTCGTGTTCTCCCTGAGAAACAGGGTAATCATAAATACAGTTACTGGAAGTCGTAAATAAAAAGGGGGGTACCGGTAATTTGGGGCAACTCAAATTATCGAAGAAGTTATTCAATCCAGGCCAGCAAGATAGTAAGCCAAAAACTTCCAGTGGATTGGATAATTTATTCTTTTTGTCACGCGAGAACGAATTCTGTAGGCTAAAAATCTCAGGATTCGAGACTGTTACGTATTAATTAAGATAGGGGGTGTAATTAGTCTGACTCTAAAAAAGATAGAGTTTTTTCGTTGTAGATAGAAGATGGCGCCCATACGGTGAAGCCCGAATAATTGTTTTTAAATTAGTAGTGATAAAAAGTACAGGGTGAGTGATTAGTACGTGTTATTGACAAGTAATACGGACTGGTTGTTTGCATTGTATAGTGTAGCTGCTGTTTGGGAAAGTTAGGCTAGGCTTCAAAGAATACAAATACAGTATATTTTACCTAAATGTGTATGTTTAGTATAAGATGTATAGTTTGTAAGTATACTACATACCTTAAATTCTGGTGATCTGTGTTGGTTGTATAATTTGGGAGGGAGTGAAGTAAATAAAAAATAATAATAATAAAAATAATTAAATTCGGGTATAAAAAATAGAAAGATTAAAATAAACAAATTAAATAAAGATAGAATCAATTAAAAAATAATTAATAAATTTTTAATATTAAATAAATAAATAAATAAAAACAAAATGGCGGAAAAGACCCAAGAAGGTAAATCGTTAATGGCCTACTTAGAAAAGAGAGAAAAAGATGAAAAGGCATTAAGGGAAAAAGAAAAACAAGAAGAAAGGGGGTTAAGAGAAAAAGAAAGACAAGAGGAAAAGGTGTTAAGAGAAAAAGAAAGGCAAGAGGAAAGGGCGTTAAGAGAAAAAGAAAGACTAGAAGAAAGGGTGTTAAGAGAAAAGGAAAATGAAATAAGGGACAAGAGAGATAAGGAATGGAGGGAGAAGGAGAGCAGAGAAAGGGAGAAGGAGAGCAGAGAAAGACAACAGGAAAGAGAAGAAAGAAGGGCACTCTGGAATAAAATAGAAGGGAGAGTTCAGGGAATAGAATCAGAAGTAGCTAATAATGCGGCTCAACAAGAGGTTTTTAAAGCTGAAGTGGAGGGGGAGTTTAGAGAAGTTAATGGTAAAATTGAATCATTAGCAGAGAATAGTAAAGTAGTAAACTCTAAAGTAGATAAATTGGAAAAAGATAATAAATTGTTGGAAAATAAAGTTAGAATTATAGATAAAAAAGTAGGAGAAATAAATTTAGGGGGTATTAGTAGCAGAAATATAATAATAAATAGAATAGATAATGAAAATGTAAAAGTTGAGTTTTGGGGTAATCCTAAGGAAAGGCCCATGCAATTTATTAGGCAGATAGAAAATTTATTAGAAGAAATTCAAGTGGGAATGGAAGATAAGGAAAAGTTAAAGGTAGTTGAACGTCATTTAAGATCAAATGCTGAGTTATGGTGGAATGTAGTGAAAACCGCGGATATGGGTTATAGTGACTTTAAGAAACTGTTTATAGATCACTATTGGAACTTGCAATCTCAAAAAATAGTTCGAAATAAAATTGAATATGGGAAATTTTTTGAAAACGGAAATATGACCAAAGCCGAATATTTTTGTCTACTTGTAAATAAAGCCAGTGATTTAGAACCACCTATCCCGGAAAAATATTTAATTTTCACGATTATGCAGCATTTTAGGGAGAATATTAGAATGACTAGTATGGGGAAACCCATGGAAAATATTCAAGAAGCACTCACGTTTCTAACTAGTGTCGATACGATGGAGGAATCGCGTAGGGGAAACTGGAATTCCAATCCGGAGAGGGATAATAGGCAAACCAAAACCTTTCCTAATAACCCTAACCAGAGATCCTATGGTGACACCCAAAATAAACCTCGACCTCCAAACCTTTCAAAACCTGGTCCATCAAAAAACCATCCTAACTCGCCTAGGAATTTAAATGGGTAAAAGAGGCCTTTTTGACACCTAATAGACCATCGGATTACACTAAGGCTGCGGGTAAAATAATAAATAATAAACAAAGTAGAAATTTAATAAACAATGAAAAAATTAATAAAGAAAATTTAGAAAATAAACAAACCATTCATCATAATAAAAATAATCAAATAGGAGGAAGCAAGAAACCAAATTATCGTGTTTACGACTCTACTAATCAATTAGGGGGGAGTAAACAAAATAATAGATGTCAATCGTTAACATTCGAGTCAAAAATTAAAAATAGATGTGATTCTAGGGAAAATCAACCAGAAAATAAATGTAAACAATCGAGTTATGTAACGTCAGGAGACAATCTGCGTCATAATGTTGAACCACCAGTTTACAAACAACCTACGAACTCTAATTTTAATTCAAAAATAACGAAAGATAAAGGCGGCTTCCACTACAGAGTGCGAGATAGGGGCGCTTCGGTCTCTACAAAACAAATTGTAGAGGAAAAACTAATCCCGAGTCCGCAGGAAACATCTAAACTGTGTGTCGGAGGATTGCATTTAGATTTACGAGGGGATTTATTAGAAAAAGATAAAAAATATTTCTTAAAAGAAAAACCGATTGAGGAAACTCCTAAAATACCCGTAAATCTAGGAAACAATGTAGTTATGGTAGAAATAGATACAGGAGCCGAAATTTCACTAATTAGTGAAGAATTATATTTAATGTTAAAGAAAGAAGGGCTTGAAATTTTGGAACTCCCTGTAACTGGGGTGGAAATCGTAACTGCAGTTAAAAGTAAACCATATAAAATAAATAAACAGATTATGATATCAATAAAAATAAAAGAAGTGGAAATTGAATTAAAATTATTAATTGTAAAAAATTTAAGGTCCAGAATAATAATAGGATGTGATGTATTGTACGAATTAAAAGCTAAAATTAATATGGAAGAGCGATATATAAAACTGTATGTGGAAAAGGAGGAAGTAATAATATATTATGAAAAATTAGTAGAAACAAAAAGTCAATTAAAAGAAAAAAATTTTAAAAAGGATCCTGTATATTTTAAAAATAATGTTAAGGGGATAAATGTGAACAAAAGGATTCAACCCGAAGGCATATTAAAAATTACAGGAAGTAACAAAGTGTTGGTTAATAATAAAAATCAACAAACTTTGATAAGAGGGAGGGAGAGAGATAAAATGTGGATAGAAAACCGGATGAGACTACCAGAACGTGACAACCCCGAACAGTGTATGCAGGAGTCGGTCAGGGTCTTAGTTAGTAAAGAAGGGGATAAGATATTCAAGGGAATGGGATACTTATCGGAGGATGAAAAGAAAAATAAATTAAATAAATATAAATCGACGAATATGGAATTAAATAAAAATAAATCGACGAATAAGCAATTAAATAAAAAATATAATAATAAGGACATGCAGAGTAGGATAAAGGTACTGCCTGGAATGTCTATCGACGCGCGTGAAAATAAAACTAGATCCAAAAACCACACTTGTAACACAAAATCACTAAAAACACTATCCACTAAAGTAAACGAAACAGATAATCGTAATCCAGAATTATCTGTTTCTAAGGAAAAAGACACAACCGATGTTGACGAAACCCGAAGACGACACACCACGACGGACAGACAAGAAAATCTACGTCACAAAGAAGATTTCCACATACATGTAAAAAATTCAATAAGTAATAATAAATCGCGTAATAAAATTAAATTAAACAAAGGAAGAAACAATAAAAGTAATTTGAATAATAGTAATAAGAGTACTTCGCATAAAAACAAGCAAAATTATAGTGTTAAGTTTAGTCCGAATTATCACAGAACACACGTGAAACTGAAGACAAATTTAAAACGTTATACAGCCCATACCGTTAGAAAAAGAGAAAGTAGTTTAGAGTCCAGAGTAGACGGTCGAGCGATAAATAAACAACCGAACTTTGACAGAAGGATTGTAAACAAGATAAATGTTTCGGTCGATTATTCACATAATACTATTCTAACAGCGCAAGAGGAAATACAGTTACAAAATTTAATAAATAAATACCAAAGTATTTTTTCAGAAATTCCAGGTTTGTCCAATAAATATGAACATGAGCTTAAATTAGGATCTGATAAAACATTTGTAAATAGGAACTATCCAATTCCATTAAATTATAGAAAGCAAGTAAGGGAAGAAATTGATCACATGTTAAAATATGGAATTATTGAAAGGTCGCGAACACAATATATCAACCCCATGGTCGTAGTGGTAAAGCCAGACTCGTCCATCCGTCTGTGCATGGATGCCCGAAAGTTAAATCAGCTGATAGTACCCGATTATGAAAGTGCACCACCAATGGAAGATATTCTCCGGAAGGGTCGAAGTAAAAAATACATTAGTAAAATTGACCTAACCTCGAGCTTTTGGCAAATACCGCTGTCAGAAGAGTCAAAACAATTTACGGGATTCCTTTTTGAGAATAAGGTATATAACTTCAAAGTAGTTCCATTCGGGTTACAGAATTCAATGGCTGCTTTAGTAAGAGCGGTTGATTTGACATTAGGACACAAGGTGGAAGAATTTACTCTTAGCTACGTCGACGACTTGATATGTTTGTCAGAAACCTTCGAAGAACACTTACAACATCTGGAAGAAATATTTCAAAAGTTTCAAGATGGCGGCCTTACCATTAATCCAAAGAAAACTTTATTTTGCCAGGAAAAAGTTAAATTTTTAGGTTGTTTTTTCTAGAGAAGGAATAGGAACAGATCCCGAAAAATTAAATGCTATTCGTGATTTTCCAGTTCCAACTACTGTAAAGCAGTTACAGTCATTTTTAGGGTTCGTAAATTACTATTCCAGGTTTACAGCCAAATACGCAACTTCTACTAAGCCTTTATACCACCTATTGCAAAAGGGAAGAAAATGGGTGTGGAGTGAGGAAATGCAACAAGCGTTTCAGGCGGTCAAGGACTTGTTTTTGGAGTCAGTGGTGATAGCTCATCCGGTGGAAGGAGAAGAAACGTTCCTTCAGACTGATGCCAGCACGACAGCAATCGCTAGCCAGCTATATCAGCGCAACCAGGAAGGAGAGGTTAGAGTAATTGGTTTCGTAAGCAGAACACTGAAAGTTTACGAGAAACATTACTCAATCTGCGAGCTGGAATTGCTAGCAATTGTGCATGGTTTGAAGAAGTTTAGACCACTAGTACTTGGAGCACCTTTAACCATCATTACGGACAACAAAGCGTTAAAATTTTTGACCACCTGTAGGTTGGTGAATAGTAGGATGACGCGATGGATCCTAACAATTCAAGAATATCACCCTAGAATAGTGCATTGTGCAGGGAAAGATAATATACCCTGTGATATAGTGAGCAGAATGTATGATTCTCGGGACATCACGGATAGAATAAGGATCAAAATTAATAAAATAGAAGTAGGAAAAAATGTAAGATTACAATATTTAATACAAAACTTTGCACTTAAACAAAATGAAAATTTAGAATGTAGTAATATTAAACGTAATATAAATAATTATAATAGAAATTATAGAATTGAAAATGAATTGTTATATAAATATGGAAGAAACCGATGGAAATTAGTGATTCCATCAGAAATAGAGACGGAATTAATAATGGAGATACATAAAGCTTATGGACACCTGGGAAGGAACAAATTATATTACATGATGAAAAATATGTTTAGCTGTAAGGATTTATTTAGAAAAATACTAGAAATTATAAAATACTGTGACATATGTCAAAGGGCGAAGTATACACTGAAGTATTTACAAGGTGAGAGTAAACCTATGGTGACCGATAGGAAACTAGACTTAGTAGCTATAGACTTCTTAGGACCACTGCCGAGAACAACAGGAAATGTGCAATATATTTTGGTCGTTATTGACATATTCTCTAAATATGTAAAGTTGTATACAGTTAGGAATCCAACTACTCAGGCGAGTATAGATAAGCTGACTCAGTATTTTAGGGAGGTAGGGAAACCAAAATGTGTGTTAACGGATTATGGCAGGGCATTCACCTCAAGACATTGGGATCAATGGATGGAAGAGCAAGGAGTTCTGCATAGGTTGATTCCAATTAGACACCCACAGGTGAACCTGGCAGAACGAGTCAACAGGGAAATCGTCAGGATTCTGAGAACTTTCTGCCATAATTCACAGACAAGTTGGAGGAACTACGTGTCATACATTGAGGAGCTGATGAATACAACACCACACGAGATTACAGGATATACGCCAGAGGAAATACAAAATGATAGAGAACCAGAATATATTTGGCACAGGTTGAAATACCAAGGACCACAGGTGATGGAGACGGCAAGGAAGAAAAAGCAAAATTGTTTCGCAAGGATTTTGCACAAGGGAAGGAATAGAGCTATACGTCAAAATAGGGGTAAGAGGTTCGTAATGCTAAGAGTGGGAGATCGCGTCTTGGTTAGACAAAACACCAGAATTCTGGCCAAGACGGGAAAAAACGAAACACAAAAACTCTTTCTACTGTATACTGGTCCATTTGAAATAGTAAATAAAGTAGGTAGTAAGACTTTCATTGTAAAAAATATAAATAATAATAAAATTAAAGGGAAATATGATATAAAGGATTTACGAATCTACCATGGAGCATAAAATTTAAAAATAAAGTAAAAATAAACAGGTGTTTAGGATAGGACATGAATTATGAAAACCCTGTATAAATGTAAAAAGAAATGTAGGCATACAACGTTTAAAAGAAAAATGACTAATAGTTATAAGAAAATGCAAGATATAGTATAATTAAGCTGAATAATAAATAAGAATAATAGGTTGATGGATTTAACATGCTGCAAGACTCAATTAAAAATCCAGATTTATACTAAAAACAGGTTTGATGTCAGAACGGGAAACCAGCCCTAATGAATAAAACCGTAAGCAGATTAAAAACATAATATTTAGATCCAATGAGTAACGGAAGCAAGGTTGTGTTGACTAGGTCAAGGAAGACAATATTGACTTAGGATGTCTACTGTCAGTCGGCAACGGAACAAGGTCGCAAGAATACAAAGGGAATGGAATGTCGACAATTATACTAAATTACAACAGAGAAAAATTGTAATTAAAATCAGGACCAGATTAAGTGTTACATCATTGGATTCAGCAAATTCAGACGAAAAAGCCTAACAAAAAATTTTAGAAAAAGTAAATAATTTAAAATAAAAAAGTTTAATAATAATAACTAATAAAAAATCAAAGGGGAAATTTTAAAGTAAAAAATAAAGGGGTAAGTTGACTAAGGGAAAACAGTAAATTAATTAAAATTAAAATTGAAATTAAAGCGTTTTGACTGGGGTAACTTTGTTATTAGTAAATACTCTAGCCAGAAGTTAAGGTATGGAGGTTATATAATGTCAAGTTATCTCAGGAAAGTGTTAGGTCCCAATATAGTGTGAAAAAGTGAAGTGAACTGAATAATTATAAGAAAAACAATTAAAAAAACAATTATAAACAATCAAGTAATATTATAAATAAATGTCATGAATTAATGTATAATATAAAGATGTATCATGTATTATGTTAGAAATCTAGGAGCAGAAAAGGCAGAACAGGGAACAAGGTGAGATTAATTTTGAAGATTGTGGGAGTTTAAATATGGGGTATCGTATGTTATGTCATAACTCATGAAATATTGAGATATTTCAACGTGGCTGACATAAGGAGGGAGCTACAACGGAAATTCGTTGTATGGGGTTATATTTTGGTCAAAAAAGAAAAATATCAAAAAATAATCCCAATGCAAGGTTTGGATGTTTTGTAGAACTTTTTACTGCTTATAGCCGGTCGGTGAGATTGAACTATGAAATGGTCCAAGGTCAAATCTTACCGACTTGTTCTAACGGTAAATTCCTATGTCGGCGGATTTTGAATTGAAAAATCATTTTTTATGAATTTTGAAAATGTGAAATAATAAGGTATAAGGATATGTAGTTGTAATACAAGTCGTATGCAATACATATCTAGTACTGTTATTTCATATTAACTAACAGACGTTACGGCATATTTAAATGAAGAATTTAAAATTTTTCAAAATTAATAAAAATTAAAAAACCTTGATATTTTTGAAAATAAAATGTAATTTTAAGTTAAAAGTATTCTAGATAAAAGTTGGAAAAAATTGATATTTAAAAAGTTAGCAGAAAAGGTTAAGTATAAAAGCTAATAAAAGTAAATAAAAATAAATTTTGAAAAAAGGATTGTATAGAAGTAATTAAATAAATAAAGTTATCCTATAATTAATGATTAAAAATTTAAATTTGAGTAAAACAAAAGAGTTATGGTTTTCACGCTATATTATGAAAAGGAAAAAAGATAAGAAGTGGAAATTTTGCAAAAAGAGTTTAAAACCTAATATCTAAAAGTTGTGTAAATTTCAGGAAAATCAGTTAATAAATAAACCCCAAACCCAAAGGTGTGAAAATATGCACGGGATTACATCACTACCAGAAGTCGTAGAATTGTGTTATCACGGCTAGTGCGTTTAAATTACGAAATAAACAAAGTTACAAAGTTTGAAAGAAAAAACTTTAAAGGTGTAAGAATTAAAAACTGTAAATTACGCAAATTCTTACGTAAGCTATTGAAGGCGAATGAATAGTCCGAGAAATGTCATTCGAAGTGCGGGAAATTGCCGCGGTCGAGAGCTACAATACACCGGTTACGTAAAAACGCAAAAACTGTTAGGAAAAGTGTTATAGACAATTAAAAGGAAAACAATGAAGATTTTTTCATCAGCCAGTTGCAAGTTGCAGGGTTTAAATGTTCAAGGATAAGTGACGTAGTTGGAGGCGGAGCTAGGATACCAACTTACAGCAAAAATAAATTAAAGGATTAATTAGAACAAAGTGATTAAAAAGGACAATTTAAAAACGATAAACATAATAAATAAATTAATAATAAATAACTGAACCACCTACACCAAAAATAATCAAGAAATTGCATAGAAATACACCATAAATGGAAATATCGTATCGGTCCAGTGAGGGAAAAAAATTGGTATCGATATACGATAGTTTTTGGCTATAAAAAGAGCCGCACGAATCTCATAGAGGTCTCTCGTAAAAAAGTTGCAGAACAGTTGCTAGGGGTGACTATGCCCGAAGGTCTCTTGGAAAAAATCGTCAAAACAGTTGCTAGGGGTGACTATGCCCGAACGTCTCTTTTAAAAAATAGTTTGAAGAAGTTTAAGTGTTACAATGCCAACGTATTAAAACAGCGTCAGAGAGAGCAATAGAAGGGAATAGATTCGAACAACCAGCCAGCCTTCTGAACTCCATGGAGAAACTATAAGACAACTTTAATCGAAATTCAACCAACCAGACACCAGAGGACCATCCGCATCTCAGGACTCAGGATCTACAACACGGCGGACAAGGTCTGAGAAAATCCAAATTTCCTTTTTTAAAGGGCAAAATTGGCCCGATTTTAGAGTCTCACTGATTTTCCTGAGATAATTTTTTTTGTGTGTAATTAAATAAATATAATAAACTAGATAATGTCAAAATCATGTGTGAATAAAAATCTTTTTCGTTAAATAAATTTAATAAATTAAATAATTTAAATTCAGAAATAATAGAAATTTTTGTTTTCTATATATCAATTGTAAGAAATTCATAAGTAATTGCCTTCTGCTCAAAAGAAAAATATTTAGTTATTATCCATTAATTTTATTAGAGAAATTGTTTGAATTTTATTTTGTTGACTTGTGTCAAGTTTTTTATTTCAGTTGTTTTATTTTAGTTAATTAAAAGAATTAATTTTTTCATTTTCCCTCTAAATCTGTGTTTTATTTAGAATTGGTCACACATTTATATGTTGTATTTTCAGGTTCGTTATTATAAAAAAGGGTAAAATATATTGTATCAAAAAGGTATTCCTAAGGACACGCCTGCGAGATTAAAATTCAAAAAATAAAGTAAATTCGTGTTCTCCCTGAGAAACAGGGTAATCATAAATACAGTTACTGGAAGTCGTAAATAAAAAGGGGGGTACCGGTAATTTGGGGCAACTCAAATTATCGAAGAAGTTATTCAATCCAGGCCAGCAAGATAGTAAGCCAAAAACTTCCAGTGGATTGGATAATTTATTCTTTTTGTCACGCGAGAACGAATTCTGTAGGCTAAAAATCTCAGGATTCGAGACTGTTACGTATTAATTAAGATAGGGGGTGTAATTAGTCTGACTCTAAAAAAGATAGAGTTTTTTCGTTGTAGACCTTATATACGTAGTGCTAAATAACCTCTAAGTACATGGTTCTAAATCACCTCTAAGTACGTGGTTCTAAATGACTTCATATACGTAGTTCTAAATGACCTCTAAGTACGTGGTTCTAAATGACCTCTAACTACGTGGTTCTAAATGACCTCTCAGTACGTGCTTCTAAATGACCTCTAGGTACGTACTTCCAAATGACATCTAAGTAAGTGGTTCTAAATGACCTCTAAGTACGTTGTTCTAGATGACCTCTAAGTACGTGGTTCTAAATGACCTCTATGTACGTGCTTCTAAATGACCTCTAAGTACGTAGTTCTAAATGACCATAAGTACGTGGATTTAAATGACCTTAAAGTACGTAGTTCTAAATGACCTCTAAGTACGTAGTTCTAAATGACCTCTAAGTATGTGGTTCTAAATGACCTCTAAGTACGTGGTTCTAAATGACCTCTAAATACTTAGTTCAAATGCCCTCTAAGTACGTGGTTCTAAATGTCCCCTAAGTACGTGGTTCTAAATGACCTCATATACGTAGTTCTAAATGACCTCTAAGTACGTGGTTCTAAATGACCTCTAACTACGTGGTTCTAAATGACCACTAAGTACGTGCTTCTAAATGACCTCTAAGTAACTAGTTCTAAATGACCCCTAAGTACGTAGTTCTAAATGACCTCTAAGTACGTACTTCCAAATGACTTGTAAGTAAGTGGTTCTAAATGACCTCTAAGTACGTGGTTCTAAATGTCCTCTAAGTACGTGGTTCTAAAAGACCTCATATACGTAGTTCTAAATGACCTCTAAGTACGTGGGTTCTAAATGACCCCTAAGTTCGTAGTTCTAAATGACCTCTAAATACGTAGCTCTAAATGACCTCTAAGTACGTAGTTCTAAATGACCTCTATTTACGTGGTTCTGTATGACTTCTAAGTACGTGGGCTCTAAATGACATCTGGGTACGTGGTTCTAAATGACCTCTAAGTACGTAGTTCTAAATGATCTCTAAGTTGTTGGTTCTAAATGACCTCTAAGTACGTGGGTCTAAATGACCTCTCAGTACGTGGTTCTAAATGACCTCTAAGTACGTGGTTCTAAATGACATCTAAGTACGTAGTTCTAAATGACCTCTAAATAGTTGGTTCTAAATGACCTCTAAGTACGTGGTTCTAAATATCTTCTAAGTACGTAGTTCTAAATGACGTCTAAGTACGTAGTTCTAAATACCTCTAGATACGTAGTTCCAAATGACCTCTAAGTAAGTGGTTCTAAATGACCTCTAAGTACGTGGTCCTAAATGACCTCTAGGTACGTAGTTCTAAATGACCTCTAAGTAAGTAGTTCTAAATGACCTCTAAGTATGTGGTTCTAAATGACCTCTAAGTACGTAGTTCTAAATGACCTCTAAGTACGAAGTTCTAAATGACCTCTAAGAACGTAGTTCTATAACACCTCTAAGTACGCAGTTCTAAATGACCCCTAAGTTCGTAGTTCTAAACGACCTCTAAGTACGAGGTTCTAAATGACCTCTAAGTACGTGGTTCTAAATGACCTCTAAGTACTTGGTTCTAAATGACATCTAAGTCAGTAGTTCTAAATGACACCTAAGTACGTGGTTCTAAATGTCCTCTAAGTACGTGGTTCTAAATGACCTCATATACGTAGTTCTAAATGACCTCTAAGTACGTGGTTCTAAATGACCTCTAACTACGTGGTTCTAAATGATCTCTAAGTACGTGCTTCTAAATGACCTCTAGGTACGTACTTCCAAATGACATCTAAGTAAGTGGTTCTAAATGACCTCTAAGTTCGTTGTTCTAGATGACCTCTAACTACGTGGTTCTAAATGACCTCTATGTACGTGCTTCTAAATGACCTCTAAGTACGTAGTACTAAATGACCATAAGTACGTGCATTTAAATGACCATAATGTACGTAGTTCTAAATGACCTCTAAGTACGTAGTTCTAAATGACCTCTAAGTATGTGTTTCTAAATGACCTCTAAGTACGTGGTTCTAAATGACCTCTAAATACTTAGTTCAAATGCCCTCTAAGTACGTCGTTCTAAATGTCCTCTAAGTACGTGGTTCTAAATGACCTCATATACGTAGTTCTAAATGATCTCTAAGTACGTGGTTCTAAATGACCTCTAACTACGTGGTTCTAAATGACCTCTAAGTACGTGCTTCTAAATGACCTCTAAGTAAGTAGTTCTAAATGACCCCTAAGTACGTAGTTCTAAATGACCTCTAAGTACGTACTTCCAAATGACTTGTAAGTAAGTGGTTCTAAATGACCTCTAAGTACGTGGTTCTAAATGTTCTCTAAGTACGTGGTTCTAAAAGACCTCATATACGTAGTTCTAAATGACCTCTAAGTACGTGGGTTCTAAATGACCCCTAAGTTCGTAGTTCTAAATGACCTCTAAATACGTAGCTCTAAATGACCTCTAAGTACGTAGTTCTAAATGACCTCTATTTACGTGGTTCTATATGACCTCTAAGTACGTGGGCTCTAAATGACATCTGGGTACGTGATTCTAAATGACCTCTAAGTACGTAGTTCTAAATGATCTCTAAGTTGTTGGTTCTAAATGACCTCTAAGTACGTGGGTCTAAATGACCTCTCAGTACGTGGTTCTAAATGACCTCTAAGTACGTGGTTCTAAATGACATCTAAGTACGTAGTTCTAAATGACCTCTAAATAGTTGGTTCTAAATGACCTCTAAGTATGTGGTTTTAATATCTTCTAAGTACGTAGTTCTAAATGACGTCTAAGTACGTAGTTCTAAATACCTCTAGATACGTAGTTCCAAATGACCTCTAAGTAAGTGGTTCTAAATGACCTCTAAGTACGTGGTCCTAAATGACCTCTAGGTACGTAGTTCTAAATGACCTCTAAGTAAGTAGTTCTAAATGACCTCTAAGTATGTGGTTCTAAATGACCTCTAAGTACGTAGTTCTAAATGACCTCTAAGTACGAAGTCCTAAATGACCCCTAAGTATGTGGTCCTAAATGACCTCTAGGTACGTAGCTCTAAATGACCTCTAAGTAAGTAGTTCTAAATGACCTCAAAGTAAGTAGTTCTAAATGACCTCTAAGTATGTGGTTTTAAATGACCTCTAAGTAAGTGGTTCTAAATGACCTCTAAGTACGTGGTTCAATATGATCTCTTAGTACGTGGTTCTAAATGACCTCTAAGTACGTGGGTTCTTCTAAATGACTTCTAAGTACGTGGTTCAAAATGTCCTCTAAGTACGTGGTTCTAAATGACCTTATATACGTAGTGCTAAATAACCTCTAAGTACGTGGTTCTAAATGTCCTCTAAGTACGTGGTTCTAAATGACCTTATATACGTAGTGCTAAATAACCTCTAAGTACATGGTTCTAAATCACCTCTAAGTACGTGGTTCTAAATGACTTCATATACGTAGTTCTAAATGACCTCTAAGTACGTGGTTCTAAATGACCTCTAACTACGTGGTTCTAAATGACCTCTCAGTACGTGCTTCTAAATGACCTCTAGGTACGTACTTCCAAATGACATCTAAGTAAGTGGTTCTAAATGACCTCTAAGTACGTTGTTCTAGATGACCTCTAAGTACGTGGTTCTAAATGACCTCTATGTACGTGCTTCTAAATGACCTTAAAGTACGTAGTTCTAAATGACCTCTAAGTACGTAGTTCTAAATGACCTCTAAGTATGTGGTTCTAAATGACCTCTAAGTACGTGGTTCTAAATGACCTCTAAATACTTAGTTCAAATGCCCTCTAAGTACGTGGTTCTAAATGTCCCCTAAGTACGTGGTTCTAAATGACCTCATATACGTAGTTCTAAATGACCTCTAAGTACGTGGTTCTAAATGACCTCTAACTACGTGGTTCTAAATGACCACTAAGTACGTGCTTCTAAATGACCTCTAAGTAACTAGTTCTAAATGACCCCTAAGTACGTAGTTCTAAATGACCTCTAAGTACGTACTTCCAAATGACTTGTAAGTAAGTGGTTCTAAATGACCTCTAAGTACGTGGTTCTAAATGTCCTCTAAGTACGTGGTTCTAAAAGACCTCATATACGTAGTTCTAAATGACCTCTAAGTACGTGGGTTCTAAATGACCCCTAAGTTCGTAGTTTTAAATGACCTCTAAATACGTAGCTCTAAATGACCTCTAAGTACGTAGTTCTAAATGACCTCTATTTACGTGGTTCTGTATGACTTCTAAGTACGTGGGCTCTAAATGACATCGGGGTACGTGGTTCTAAATGACCTCTAAGTACGTAGTTCTAAATGATCTCTAAGTTGTTGGTTCTAAATGACCTCTAAGTACGTGGGTCTAAATGACCTCTCAGTACGTGGTTCTAAATGACCTCTAAGTACGTGGTTCTAAATGACATCTAAGTACGTAGTTCTAAATGACCTCTAAATAGTTGGTTCTAAATGACCTCTAAGTACGTGGTTCTAAATATCTTCTAAGTACGTAGTTCTAAATGACGTCTAAGTACGTAGTTCTAAATACCTCTAGATACGTAGTTCCAAATGACCTCTAAGTAAGTGGTTCTAAATGACCTCTAAGTACGTGGTCCTAAATGACCTCCAAGTACGTAGTTCTAAATGACCTCAAAGTAAGTAGTTCTAAATGACCTTTAAGTATGTGGTTCTAAATGACCTTATATACGTAGTGCTAAATAACCTCTAAGTACGAAGTTCTAAATGACCTCTAAGAACGTAGTTCTATAACACCTCTAAGTACGTAGTTCTAAATGACCCCTAAGTTCGTAGTTCTAAATGACCTCTAAGTACGAGGTTCTAAATGACCTCTAAGTACGTGGTTCTAAATGACCTCTAAGTACTTGGTTCTAAATGACATCTAAGTCAGTAGTTCTAAATGACACCTAAGTAGGTGGTTCTAAATGTCCTCTAAGTACGTGGTTCTAAAAGACCTCATATACGTAGTTCTAAATGACCTCTAAGTACGTGGTTCTAAATGACCTCTAACTACGTGGTTCTAAATGATCTCTAAGTACGTGCTTCTAAATGACCTCTAGGTACGTACTTCCAAATGACATCTAAGTAAGTGGTTCTAAATGACCTCTAAGTACGTTGTTCTAGATGACCTTTAACTACGTGGTTCTAAATGACCTCTATGTACGTGCTTCTAAATGACCTCTAAGTACGTAGTACTAAATGACCATAAGTACGTGCATTTAAATGACCTTAAAGTACGTAGTTCTAAATGACCTCTAAGTACGTAGTTCTAAATGACCTCTAAGTATGTGTTTCTAAATGACCTCTAAGTACGTGGTTCTAAATGACCTCTAAATACTTAGTTCAAATGCCCTCTAAGTACGTGGTTCTAAATGTCCTCTAAGTACGTGGTTCTAAATGACCTCATATACGTAGTTCTAAATGACCTCTAAGTACGTGGTTCTAAATGACCTCTAACTACGTGGTTCTAAAAGACCTCTAAGTACGTGCTTCTAAATGACCTCTAAGTAAGTAGTTCTAAATGACCCCTAAGTACGTAGTTCTAAATGACCTCTAAGTACGTACTTCCAAATGACTTGTAAGTAAGTGGTTCTAAATGACCTCTAAGTACGTGGTTCTAAATGTCCTCTAAGTACGTGGTTCTAAAAGACCTCATATACGTAGTTCTAAATGACCTCTAAGTACGTGGGTTCTAAATGACCCCTAAGTTCGTAGTTCTAAATGACCTCTAAATACGTAGCTCTAAATGACCTCTAAGTACGTAGTTCTAAATGACCTCTATTTACGTGGTTCTATATGACCTCTAAGTACGTGGGCTCTAAATGACATCTGGGTACGTGATTCTAAATGACCTCTAAGTACGTAGTTCTAAATGATCTCTAAGTTGTTGGTTCTAAATGACCTCTCAGTACGTGGTTCTAAATGACCTCTAAGTACGTGGTTCTAAATGACATCTAAGTACGTAGTTCTAAATGACCTCTAAATAGTTGGTTCTAAATGACTTCTAAGTATGTGGTTCTAAATATCTTCTAAGTACGTAGTTCTAAATGACGTCTAAGTACGTAGTTCTAAATACCTCTAGATACGTAGTTCCAAATGACCTCTAAGTAAGTGGTTCTAAATGACCTCTAAGTACGTGGTCCTAAATGACCTCTAGGTACGTAGTTCTAAATGACCTCTAAGTAAGTACTTCCAAATGACGTCTAAGTAAGTGGTTCTAAATGACCTCTAAGTACGAAGTCCTAAATGACCTCTAAGAACGTAGTTCTATATTACCTCTAAGTACGTAGTTCTAAAAGACCTCTAAGTACGTAGTTCTAATTGACCTCCAAGTACGTAGTTCTAAATGACCTCTAAGTAAGTAGTTCTAAATGACCTCTAAGTATGTGGTTCTAAATGACCTCTAAGTACGTAGTTCTAATTGACCTCTAGGTACGTAGTTCTAAATGACCTCAAAGTAAGTAGTTCTAAATGACCTCTAAGTATGTGGTTTTAAATGACCTCTAAGTAAGTGGTTCTAAATGACCTCTAAGTACGTGGTTCAATATGATCTCTTAGTACGTGGTTCTAAATGACCTCTAAGTACGTGGGTTCTTCTAAATGACTTCTAAGTACGTGGTTCAAAATGTCCTCTAAGTACGTGGTTCTAAATGACCTTATATACGTAGTGCTAAATAACCTCTAAGTACGTGGTTCTAAATGTCCTCTAAGTACGTGGTTCTAAATGACCTTATATACGTAGTGCTAAATAACCTCTAAGTACATGGTTCTAAATCACCTCTAAGTACGTGGTTCTAAATGACTTCATATACGTAGTTCTAAATGACCTCTAAGTACGTGGTTCTAAATGACCTCTAACTACGTGGTTCTAAATGACCTCTCAGTACGTGCTTCTAAATGACCTCTAGGTACGTACTTCCAAATGACATCTAAGTAAGTGGTTCTAAATGACCTCTAAGTACGTTGTTCTAGATGACCTCTAAGTACGTGGTTCTAAATGACCTCTATGTACGTGCTTCTAAATGACCTCTAAGTACGTAGTTCTAAATGACCATAAGTACGTGGATTTAAATGACCTTAAAGTACGTAGTTCTTAATGACCTCTAAGTACGTAGTTCTAAATGACCTCTAAGTATGTGGTTCTAAATGACCTCTAAGTACGTGGTTCTAAATGACCTCTAAATACTTAGTTCAAATGCCCTCTAAGTACGCGGTTCCAAATGTCCTCTAAGTACGTGGTTCTAAATGACCTCATATACGTAGTTCTAAATGACCTCTAAGTACGTGGTTCTAAATGACCTCTAACTACGTGGTTCTAAATGACCTCTAAGTACGTGCTTCTAAATGACCTCTAAGTAAGTAGTTCTAAAGGACCCCTAAGTACGTAGTTCTAAATGACCTCTAGGTACGTACTTCCAAATGACTTCTAAGTAAGTGGTTCTAAATGACCTCTAAGTACGTGGTTCTAAATGTCCTCTAAGTACGTGGTTCTAAAAGACCTCATATACGTAGTTCTAAATGACCTCTAAGTACGTGGGTTCTAAATGACCCTTAATTTCGTAGTTCTATATTACCTCTAAATACGTAGCTCTAAATGACCTCTAGGTACGTAGTTCTAAATGACCTCTATGTACGTGGTTCTATATGACCTCTAAGTACGTGGGCTCTAAATGACATCTGAGTACGTGGTTCTAAATGACCTCTAAGTTGTTGGTTCTAAATGACCTCTAAGTACGTGGTTCTAAATGACCTCTCAGTACGTGATTCTAAATGACCTCTAAGTACGTAGTTCTAAATGATCTCTAAGTTGTTGGTTCTAAATGACCTCTAAGTACGTGGGTCTAAATGACCTCTCAGTACGTGGTTCTAAATGACCTCTAAGTACGTGGTTCTAAATGACATCTAAGTACGTAGTTCTAAATGACCTCTAAATAGTTGGTTCTAAATGACCTCTAAGTATGTGGTTCTAAATATCTTCTAAGTACGTAGTTCTAAATGACGTCTAAGTACGTAGTTCTAAATACCTCTAGATACGTAGTTCCAAATGACCTCTAAGTAAGTGGTTCTAAATGACCTCTAAGTACGTGGTCCTAAATGACCTCTAGGTACGTAGTTCTAAATGACCTCTAAGTAAGTAGTTCTAAATGACCTCTAAGTATGTGGTTCTAAATGACCTCTAAGTACGTAGTTCTAAATGACCTCTAAGTACGAAGTCCTAAATGACACCTAAGTACGTGGTCCTAAATGACCTCTAGGTACGTAGTTCTAAATGACCTCTAAGTAAGTAGTTCTAAATGACCTCTAAGTATGTGGTTCTAAATGACCTCTAAGTACGTAGTTCTAATTGACCTCTAGGTACGTAGTTCTAAATGACCTCAAAGTAAGTAGTTCTAAATGACCTCTAAGTATGTGGTTTTAAATGACCTCTAGGTAAGTGGTTCTAAATGACCTCTAAGTACGTGGTTCAATATGATCTCTTAGTACGTGGTTCTAAATGACCTCTAAGTACGTGGGTTCTTCTAAATGACTTCTAAGTACGTGGTTCAAAATGTCCTCTAAGTACGTGGTTCTAAATGACCTTATATACGTAGTGCTAAATAACCTCTAAGTACGTGGTTCTAAATATCCTCTAAGTACGTGGTTCTAAATGACCTTATATACGTAGTGCTAAATAACCTCTAAGTACATGGTTCTAAATCACCTCTAAGTACGTGGTTCTAAATGACTTCATATACGTAGTTCTAAATGACCTCTAAGTACGTGGTTCTAAATGACCTCTAACTACGTGGTTCTAAATGACCTCTCAGTACGTGCTTCTAAATGACCTCTAGGTACGTACTTCCAAATGACATCTAAGTAAGTGGTTCTAAATGACCTCTAAGTACGTTGTTCTAGATGACCTCTAAGTACGTGGTTCTAAATGACCTCTATGTACGTGCTTCTAAATGACCTCTAAGTACGTAGTTCTAAATGACCATAAGTACGTGGATTTAAATGACCTTAAAATACGTAGTTCTAAATGACCTCTAAGTACGTAGTTCTAAATGACATCTAAGTATGTGGTTCTAAATGACCTCTAAGTACGTGGTTCTAAATGACCTCTAAATACTTAGTTCAAATGCCCTCTAAGTACGTGGTTCCAAATGTCCTCTAAGTACGTGGTTCTAAATGACCTCATATACGTAGTTCTAAATGACCTCTAAGTACGTGGTTCTAAATGACCTCTAACTACGTGGTTCTAAATGACCTCTAAGTACGTGCTTCTAAATGACTATAAGTAAGTAGTTCTAAATGACCCCTAAGTACGTAGTTCTAAATGACCTCTAGGTACGTACTTCCAAATGACTTCTAAGTAAGTGGTTCTAAATGACCTCTAAGTACGTGGTTCTAAATGTCCTCTAAGTACGTGGTTCTAAAAGACCTCATATACGTAGTTCTAAATAACCTCTAAGTACGTGGGTTCTAAATGACCTCTAAGTACGTGGTTCTAAATGACATCTAAGTACGTAGTTCTAAATGACCTCTAAATAGTTGGTTCTAAATGACCTCTAAGTACGTGGTTCTAAATATCTTCTAAGTACGTAGTTCAAAATGACGTCTAAGTACGTAGTTCTAAATACCTCTAGATACGTAGTTCCAAATGACCTCTAAGTAAGTGGTTCTAAATGACCTCTAAGTACGTGGTCCTAAATGACCTCTAGGTACGTAGTTCTAAATGACCTCTAAGTAAGTAGTTCTAAATGACCTCTAAGTATGTGGTTCTAAATGACCTCTAAGTACGTAGTTCTAAATGACCTCTAAGTATGTGTTTCTAAAAGACCTCTAAGTACGTGGTTCTAAATGACCTCTAAATACTTAGTTCAAATGCCCTCTAAGTACGTGGTTCTAAATGTCCTCTAAGTACGTGGTTCTAAATGACCTCATATACGTAGTTCTAAATGACCTCTAAGTACGTGGTTCTAAATGACCTCTAACTACGTGGTTCTAAATGACCTCTAAGTACGTGCTTCTAAATGACCTCTAAGTAAGTAGTTCTAAATGACCCCTAAGTACGTAGTTCTAAATGACCTCTAAGTACGTACTTCCAAATGACTTGTAAGTAAGTGGTTCTAAATGACCTCTAAGTACGTGGTTCTAAATGTCCTCTAAGTACGTGGTTCTAAAAGACCTCATATACGTAGTTTTAAATGACCTCTAAGTACGTGGGTTCTAAATGACCCCTAAGTTCGTAGTTCTAAATGACCTCTAAATACGTAGCTCTAAATGACCTCTAAGTACGTAGTTCTAAATGACCTCTATTTACGTGGTTCTGTATGACCTCTAAGTACGTGGGCTCTAATTGACATCTGGGTACGTGATTCTAAATGACCTCTAAGTACGTAGTTCTAAATGATCTCTAAGTTGTTGGTTCTAAATGACCTCTAAGTATGTGGGTCTAAATGACCTCTCAGTACGTGGTTCTAAATGACCTCTAAGTACGTGGTTCTAAATGACATCTAAGTACGTAGTTCTAAATGACCTCTAAATAGTTGGTTCTAAATGACCTCTAAGTATGTGGTTCTAAATATCTTCTAAGTACGTAGTTCTAAATGACGTCTAAGTACGTAGTTCTAAATACCTCTAGATACGTAGTTCCAAATGACCTCTAAGTAAGTGGTTCTAAATGACCTCTAAGTACGTGGTCCTAATTGACCTTTAGGTACGTAGTTCTAAATGACCTCTAAGAAAGTAGTTCTAAATGACCTCTAAGTATGTGGTTCTAAATGACCTCTAAGTACGTAGTTCTAAATGACCTCTAAGTACGAAGTCCTAAATGACCCCTAAGTACGTAGTCCTAAATGACCTCTAGGTACATAGCTCTAAATGACCTCTAAGTAAGTAGTTCTAAATGACCTCTAAGTATGTGGTTCTAAATGACCTCTAAGTACGTAGTTCTAATTGACCTCTAGGTACGTAGTTCTAAATGACCTCAAAGTAAGTAGTTCTAAATGACCTCTAAGTATGTGGTTTTAAATGACCTCTAAGTAAGTGGTTCTAAATGACCTCTAAGTACGTGGTTCAATATGATCTCTTAGTACGTGGTTCTAAATGACCTCTAAGTACGTGGGTTCTTCTAAATGACTTCTAAGTACGTGGTTCAAAATGTCCTCTAAGTACGTGGTTCTAAATGACCTTATATACGTAGTGCTAAATAACCTCTAAGTACGTGGTTCTAAATGTCCTCTAAGTACGTGGTTCTAAATGACCTTATATACGTAGTGCTAAATAACCTCTAAGTACATGGTTCTAAATCACCTCTAAGTACGTGGTTCTAAATGACTTCATATACGTAGTTCTAAATGACCTCTAAGTACGTGGTTCTAAATGACCTCTAACTACGTGGTTCTAAATGACCTCTCAGTACGTGCTTCTAAATGACCTCTAGGTACGTACTTCCAAATGACATCTAAGTAAGTGGTTCTAAATGACCTCTAAGTACGTTGTTCTAGATGACCTCTAAGTACGTGGTTCTAAATGACCTCTATGTACGTGCTTCTAAATGACCTCTAAGTACGTAGTTCTAAATGACCATAAGTACGTGGATTTAAATGACCTTAAAGTACGTAGTTCTAAATGACCTCTAAGTACGTAGTTCTAAATGACCTCTAAGTATGTGGTTCTAAATGACCTCTAAGTACGTGGTTCTAAATGACCTCTAAATACTTAGTTCAAATGCCCTCTAAGTACGTGGTTCTAAATGTCCCCTAAGTACGTGGTTCTAAATGACCTCATATACGTAGTTCTAAATGACCTCTAAGTACGTGGTTCTAAATGACCTCTAACTACGTGGTTCTAAATGACCACTAAGTACGTGCTTCTAAATGACCTCTAAGTAACTAGTTCTAAATGACCCCTAAGTACGTAGTTCTAAATGACCTCTAAGTACGTACTTCCAAATGACTTGTAAGTAAGTGGTTCTAAATGACCTCTAAGTACGTGGTTCTAAATGTCCTCTAAGTACGTGGTTCTAAAAGACCTCATATACGTAGTTCTAAATGACCTCTAAGTACGTGGGTTCTAAATGACCCCTAAGTTCGTAGTTCTAAATGACCTCTAAATACGTAGCTCTAAATGACCTCTAAGTACGTAGTTCTAAATGACCTCTATTTACGTGGTTCTGTATGACTTCTAAGTACGTGGGCTCTAAATGACATCTGGGTACGTGGTTCTAAATGACCTCTAAGTACGTAGTTCTAAATGATCTCTAAGTTGTTGGTTCTAAATGACCTCTAAGTACGTGGGTCTAAATGACCTCTCAGTACGTGGTTCTAAATGACCTCTAAGTACGTGGTTCTAAATGACATCTAAGTACGTAGTTCTAAATGACCTCTAAATAGTTGGTTCTAAATGACCTCTAAGTACGTGGTTCTAAATATCTTCTAAGTACGTAGTTCTAAATGACGTCTAAGTACGTAGTTCTAAATACCTCTAGATACGTAGTTCCAAATGACCTCTAAGTAAGTGGTTCTAAATGACCTCTAAGTACGTGGTCCTAAATGACCTCTAGGTACGTAGTTCTAAATGACCTCTAAGTAAGTAGTTCTAAATGACCTCTAAGTATGTGGTTCTAAATGACCTCTAAGTACGTAGTTCTAAATGACCTCTAAGTACGAAGTTCTAAATGACCTCTAAGAACGTAGTTCTATAACACCTCTAAGTACGCAGTTCTAAATGACCCCTAAGTTCGTAGTTCTAAACGACCTCTAAGTACGAGGTACTAAATGACCTCTAAGTACGTGGTTCTAAATGACCTCTAAGTACTTGGTTCTAAATGACATCTAAGTCAGTAGTTCTAAATGACAAATAAGTACGTGGTTCTAAATGTCCTCTAAGTACGTGGTTCTAAATGACCTCATATACGTAGTTCTAAATGACCTCTAAGTACGTGGTTCTAAATGACCTCTAACTACGTGGTTCTAAATGATCTCTAAGTACGTGCTTCTAAATGACCTCTAGGTACGTACTTCCAAATGACATCTAAGTAAGTGGTTCTAAATGACCTCTAAGTACGTTGTTCTAGATGACCTCTAACTACGTGGTTCTAAATGACCTCTATGTACGTGCTTCTAAATGACCTCTAAGTACGTAGTACTAAATGACCATAAGTACGTGCATTTAAATGACCTTAAAGTACGTAGTTCTAAATGACCTCTAAGTACGTAGTTCTAAATGACCTCTAAGTATGTGTTTCTAAATGACCTCTAAGTACGTGGTTCTAAATGACCTCTAAATACTTAGTTCAAATGCCCTCTAAGTACGTCGTTCTAAATGTCCTCTAAGTACGTGGTTCTAAATGACCTCATATACGTAGTTCTAAATGACCTCTAAGTACGTGGTTCTAAATGACCTCTAACTACGTGGTTCTAAATGACCTCTAAGTACGTGCTTCTAAATGACCTCTAAGTAAGTAGTTCTAAATGACCCCTAAGTACGTAGTTCTAAATGACCTCTAAGTACGTACTTCCAAATGACTTGTAAGTAAGTGGTTCTAAATGACCTCTAAGTACGTGGTTCTAAATATCCTCTAAGTACGTGGTTCTAAAAGACCTCATATACGTAGTTCTAAATGACCTCTAAGTACGTGGGTTCTAAATGACCCCTAAGTTCGTAGTTCTAAATGACCTCTAAATACGTAGCTCTAAATGACCTCTAAGTACGTAGTTCTAAATGACCTCTATTTACGTGGTTCTATATGACCTCTAAGTACGTGGGCTCTAAATGACATCTGGGTACGTGATTCTAAACGACCTCTAAGTACGTAGTTCTAAATGATCTCTAAGTTGTTGGTTCTAAATGACCTCTAAGTACGTGGGTCTAAATGACCTCTCAGTACTTGGTTCTAAATGACCTCTAAGTACGTGGTTCTAAATGACATCTAAGTACGTAGTTCTAAATGACCTCTAAATAGTTGGTTCTAAATGACCTCTAAGTATGTGGTTTTAATATCTTCTAAGTACGTAGTTCTAAATGACGTCTAAGTACGTAGTTCTAAATACCTCTAGATACGTAGTTCCAAATGACCTCTAAGTAAGTGGTTCTAAATGACCTCTAAGTACGTGGTCCTAAATGACCTCTAGGTACGTAGTTCTAAATGACCTCTAAGTAAGTAGTTCTAAATGACCTCTAAGTATGTGGTTCTAAATGACCTCTAAGTACGTAGTTCTAAATGACCTCTAGGTACGTAGTTCTAAATGACCTCAAAGTAAGTAGTTCTAAATGACCTCTAAGTATGTGGTTTTAAATGACCTCTAAGTAAGTGGTTCTAAATGACCTCTAAGTACGTGGTTCAATATGATCTCTTAGTACGTGGTTCTAAATGACCTCTAAGTACGTGGGTTCTTCTAAATGACTTCTAAGTACGTGGTTCAAAATGTCCTCTAAGTACGTGGTTCTAAATGACCTTATATACGTAGTGCTAAATAACCTCTAAGTACGTGGTTCTAAATGACCTCTAAGTATGTGGTTTTAATATCTTCTAAGTACGTAGTTCTAAATGACGTCTAAGTACGTAGTTCTAAATACCTCTAGATACGTAGTTCCAAATGACCTCTAAGTAAGTGGTTCTAAATGACCTCTAAGTACGTGGTCCTAAATGACCTCTAGGTACGTAGTTCTAAATGACCTCTAAGTAAGTAGTTCTAAATGACCTCTAAGTATGTGGTTCTAAATGACCCCTAAGTACGTAGTTCTAATTGACCTCTAGGTACGTAGTTCTAAATGACCTCAAAGTAAGTAGTTCTAAATGACCTCTAAGTATGTGGTTTTAAATGACCTCTAAGTAAGTGGTTCTAAATGACCTCTAAGTACGTGGTTCAATATGATCTCTTAGTACGTGGTTCTAAATGACCTCTAAGTACGTGGGTTCTTCTAAATGACTTCTAAGTACGTGGTTCAAAATGTCCTCTAAGTACGTGGTTCTAAATGACCTTATATACGTAGTGCTAAATAACCTCTAAGTACGTGGTTCTAAATGTCCTCTAAGTACGTGGTTCTAAATGACCTTATATACGTAGTGCTAAATAACCTCTAAGTACATGGTTCTAAATCACCTCTAAGTACGTGGTTCTAAATGACTTCATATACGTAGTTCTAAATGACCTCTAAGTACGTGGTTCTAAATGACCTCTAACTACGTGGTTCTAAATGACCTCTCAGTTCGTGCTTCTAAATGACCTCTAGGTACGTACTTCCAAATGACATCTAAGTAAGTGGTTCTAAATGACCTCTAAGTACGTTGTTCTAGATGACCTCTAAGTACGTGGTTCTAAATGACCTCTATGTACGTGCTTCTAAATGACCTCTAAGTACGTAGTTCTAAATGACCATAAGTACGTGGATTTAAATGACCTTAAAGTACGTAGTTCTAAATGACCTCTAAGTACGTAGTTCTAAATGACCTCTAAGTATGTGGTTCTAAATGACCTCTAAGTACGTGGTTCTAAATGACCTCTAAATACTTAGTTCAAATGCCCTCTAAGTACGTGGTTCTAAATGTCCCCTAAGTACGTGGTTCTAAATGACCTCATATACGTAGTTCTAAATGACCTCTAAGTACGTGGTTCTAAATGACCTCTAACTACGTGGTTCTAAATGACCACTAAGTACGTGCTTCTAAATGACCTCTAAGTAACTAGTTCTAAATGACCCCTAAGTACGTAGTTCTAAATGACCTCTAAGTACGTACTTCCAAATGACTTGTAAGTAAGTGGTTCTAAATGACCTCTAAGTACGTGGTTCTAAATGTCCTCTAAGTACGTGGTTCTAAAAGACCTCATATACGTAGTTCTAAATGACCTCTAAGTACGTGGGTTCTAAATGACCCCTAAGTTCGTAGTTCTAAATGAACTCTAAATACGTAGCTCTAAATGACCTCTAAGTACGTAGTTCTAAATGACCTCTATTTACGTGGTTCTGTATGACTTCTAAGTACGTGGGCTCTAAATGACATCTGGGTACGTGGTTCTAAATGACCTCTAAGTACGTAGTTCTAAATGATCTCTAAGTTGTTGGTTCTAAATGACCTCTAAGTACGTGGGTCTAAATGACCTCTCAGTACGTGGTTCTAAATGACCTCTAAGTACGTGGTTCTAAATGACATCTAAGTACGTAGTTCTAAATGACCTCTAAATAGTTGGTTCTAAATGACCTCTAAGTACGTGGTTCTAAATATCTTCTAAGTACGTAGTTCTAAATGACGTCTAAGTACGTAGTTCTAAATACCTCTAGATACGTAGTTCCAAATGACCTCTAAGTAAGTGGTTCTAAATGACCTCTAAGTACGTGGTCCTAAATGACCTCTAGGTACGTAGTTCTAAATGACCTCTAAGTAAGTAGTTCTAAATGACCTCTAAGTATGTGGTTCTAAATGACCTCTAAGTACGTAGTTCTAAATGACCTCTAAGTACGAAGTTCTAAATGACCTCTAAGAACGTAGTTCTATAACACCTCTAAGTACGCAGTTCTAAATGACCCCTAAGTTCGTAGTTCTAAACGACCTCTAAGTACGAGGTACTAAATGACCTCTAAGTACGTGGTTCTAAATGACCTCTAAGTACTTGGTTCTAAATGACATCTAAGTCAGTAGTTCTAAATGACACCTAAGTACGTGGTTCTAAATGTCCTCTAAGTACGTGGTTCTAAATGACCTCATATACGTAGTTCTAAATGACCTCTAAGTACGTGGTTCTAAATGACCTCTAACTACGTGGTTCTAAATGATCTCTAAGTACGTGCTTCTAAATGACCTCTAGGTACGTACTTCCAAATGACATCTAAGTAAGTGGTTCTAAATGACCTCTAAGTACGTTGTTCTAGATGACCTCTAACTACGTGGTTCTAAATGACCTCTATGTACGTGCTTCTAAATGACCTCTAAGTACGTAGTACTAAATGACCATAAGTACGTGCATTTAAATGACCTTAAAGTACGTAGTTCTAAATGACCTCTAAGTACGTAGTTCTAAATGACCTCTAAGTATGTGTTTCTAAATGACCTCTAAGTACGTGGTTCTAAATGACCTCTAAATACTTAGTTCAAATGCCCTCTAAGTACGTCGTTCTAAATGTCCTCTAAGTACGTGGTTCTAAATGACCTCATATACGTAGTTCTAAATGACCTCTAAGTACGTGGTTCTAAATGACCTCTAACTACGTGGTTCTAAATAACCTCTAAGTACGTGCTTCTAAATGACCTCTAAGTAAGTAGTTCTAAATGACCCCTAAGTACGTAGTTCTAAATGACCTCTAAGTACGTACTTCCAAATGACTTGTAAGTAAGTGGTTCTAAATGACCTCTAAGTACGTGGTTCTAAATGTCCTCTAAGTACGTGGTTCTAAAAGACCTCATATACGTAGTTCTAAATGACCTCTAAGTACGTGGGTTCTAAATGACCCCTAAGTTCGTAGTTCTAAATGACCTCTAAATACGTAGCTCTAAATGACCTCTAAGTACGTAGTTCTAAATGACCTCTATTTACGTGGTTCTATATGACCTCTAAGTACGTGGGCTCTAAATGACATCTGGGTACGTGATTCTAAATGACCTCTAAGTACGTAGTTCTAAATGATCTCTAAGTTGTTGGTTCTAAATGACCTCTAAGTACGTGGGTCTAAATGACCTCTCAGTACGTGGTTCTAAATGACCTCTAAGTACGTGGTTCTAAATGACATCTAAGTACGTAGTTCTAAATGACCTCTAAATAGTTGGTTCTAAATGACCTCTAAGTATGTGGTTTTAATATCTTCTAAGTACGTAGTTCCAAATGACCTCTAAGTAAGTGGTTCTAAATGACCTCTAAGTACGTGGTCCTAAATGACCTCTAGGTACGTAGTTCTAAATGACCTCTAAGTAAGTAGTTCTAAATGACCTCTAAGTATGTGGTTCTAAATGACCTCTAAGTACGTAGTTCTAAATGACCTCTAAGTACGAAGTCCTAAATGACCCCTAAGTACGTGGTCCTAAATGACCTCTAGGTACGTAGCTCTAAATGACCTCTAAGTAAGTAGTTCTAAATGACCTCTAAGTATGTGGTTCTAAATGACCTCTAAGTACGTAGTTCTAATTGACCTCTAGGTACGTAGTTCTAAATGACCTCAAAGTAAGTAGTTCTAAATGACCTCTAAGTATGTGGTTTTAAATGACCTCTAAGTAAGTGGTTCTAAATGACCTCTAAGTACGTGGTTCAATATGATCTCTTAGTACGTGGTTCTAAATGACCTCTAAGTACGTGGGTTCTTCTAAATGACTTCTAAGTACGTGGTTCAAAATGTCCTCTAAGTACGTGGTTCTAAATGACCTTATATACGTAGTGCTAAATAACCTCTAAGTACGTGGTTCTAAATGTCCTCTAAGTACGTGGTTCTAAATGACCTTATATACGTAGTGCTAAATAACCTCTAAGTACATGGTTCTAAATCACCTCTAAGTACGTGGTTCTAAATGACTTCATATACGTAGTTCTAAATGACCTCTAAGTACGTGGTTCTAAATGACCTCTAACTACGTGGTTCTAAATGACCTCTCAGTACGTGCTTCTAAATGACCTCTAGGTACGTACTTCCAAATGACATCTAAGTAAGTGGTTCTAAATGACCTCTAAGTACGTTGTTCTAGATGACCTCTAAGTACGTGGTTCTAAATGACCTCTATGTACGTGCTTCTAAATGACCTCTAAGTACGTAGTTCTAAATGACCATAAGTACGTGGATTTAAATGACCTTAAAGTACGTAGTTCTAAATGACCTCTAAGTACGTAGTTCTAAATGACCTCTAAGTATGTGGTTCTAAATGACCTCTAAGTACGTGGTTCTAAATGACCTCTAAATACTTAGTTCAAATGCCCTCTAAGTACGTGGTTCTAAATGTCCCCTAAGTACGTGGTTCTAAATGACCTCATATACGTAGTTCTAAATGACCTCTAAGTACGTGGTTCTAAATGACCTCTAACTACGTGGTTCTAAATGACCACTAAGTACGTGTTTCTAAATGACCTCTAAGTAACTAGTTCTAAATGACCCCTAAGTACGTAGTTCTAAATGACCTCTAAGTACGTACTTCCAAATGACTTGTAAGTAAGTGGTTCTAAATGACCTCTAAGTACGTGGTTCTAAATGTCCTCTAAGTACGTGGTTCTAAAAGACCTCATATACGTAGTTCTAAATGACCTCTAAGTACGTGGGTTCTAAATGACCCCTAAGTTCGTAGTTCTAAATGACCTCTAAATACGTAGCTCTAAATGACCTCTAAGTACGTAGTTCTAAATGACCTCTATTTACGTGGTTCTATATGACCTCTAAGTACGTGGGCTCTAAATGACATCTGGGTACGTGATTCTAAATGACCTCTAAGTACGTAGTTCTAAATGATCTCTAAGTTGTTGGTTCTAAATGACCTCTAAGTACGTGGGTCTAAATGACCTCTCAGTACGTGGTTCTAAATGACCTCTAAGTACGTGGTTCTAAATGACATCTAAGTACGTAGTTCTAAATGACCTCTAAATAGTTGGTTCTAAATGACCTCTAAGTATGTGGTTTTAATATCTTCTAAGTACGTAGTTCTAAATGACGTCTAAGTACGTAGTTCTAAATACCTCTAGATACGTAGTTCCAAATGACCTCTAAGTAAGTGGTTCTAAATGACCTCTAAGTACGTGGTCCTAAATGACCTCTAGGTACGTAGTTCTAAATGACCTCTAAGTAAGTAGTTCTAAATGACCTCTAAGTATGTGGTTCTAAATGACCTCTAAGTACGTAGTTCTAAATGACCTCTAAGTACGAAGTCCTAAATGACCCCTAAGTACGTGGTCCTAAATGACCTCTAGGTACGTAGCTCTAAATGACCTCTAAGTAAGTAGTTCTAAATGACCTCTAAGTATGTGGTTCTAAATGACCTCTAAGTACGTAGTTCTAATTGACCTCTAGGTACGTAGTTCTAAATGACCTCAAAGTAAGTAGTTCTAAATGACCTCTAAGTATGTGGTTTTAAATGACCTCTAAGTAAGTGGTTCTAAATGACCTCTAAGTACGTGGTTCAATATGATCTCTTAGTACGTGGTTCTAAATGACCTCTAAGTACGTGGGTTCTTCTAAATGACTTCTAAGTACGTGGTTCAAAATGTCCTCTAAGTACGTGGTTCTAAATGACCTTATATACGTAGTGCTAAATAACCTCTAAGTACGTGGTTCTAAATGTCCTCTAAGTACGTGGTTCTAAATGACCTTATATACGTAGTGCTAAATAACCTCTAAGTACATGGTTCTAAATCACCTCTAAGTACGTGGTTCTAAATGACTTCATATACGTAGTTCTAAATGACCTCTAAGTACGTGGTTCTAAATGACCTCTAACTACGTGGTTCTAAATGACGTCTCAGTACGTGCTTCTAAATGACCTCTAGGTACGTACTTCCAAATGACATCTAAGTAAGTGGTTCTAAATGACCTCTAAGTACGTTGTTCTAGATGACCTCTAAGTACGTGGTTCTAAATGACCTCTATGTACGTGCTTCTAAATGACCTCTAAGTACGTAGTTCTAAATGACCATAAGTACGTGGATTTAAATGACCTTAAAGTACGTAGTTCTAAATGACCTCTAAGTACGTAGTTCTAAATGACCTCTAAGTATGTGGTTCTAAATGACCTCTAAGTACGTCGTTCTAAATGACCTCTAAATACTTAGTTCAAATGCCCTCTAAGTACGTGGTTCTAAATGTCCCCTAAGTACGTGGTTCTAAATGACCTCATATACGTAGTTCTAAATGACCTCTAAGTACGTGGTTGTAAATGACCTCTAACTACGTGGTTCTAAATGACCACTAAGTACGTGTTTCTAAATGACCTCTAAGTAACTAGTTCTAAATGACCCCTAAGTACGTAGTTCTAAATGACCTCTAAGTACGTACTTCCAAATGACTTGTAAGTAAGTGGTTCTAAATGACCTCTAAGTACGTGGTTCTAAATGTCCTCTAAGTACGTGGTTCTAAAAGACCTCATATACGTAGTTCTAAATGACCTCTAAGTACGTGGGTTCTAAATGACCCCTAAGTTCGTAGTTCTAAATGACCTCTAAATACGTAGCTCTAAATGACCTCTAAGTACGTAGTTCTAAATGACCTCTATTTACGTGGTTCTGTATGACTTCTAAGTACGTGGGCTCTAAATGACATCTGGGTACGTGGTTCTAAATGACCTCTAAGTACGTAGTTCTAAATGATCTCTAAGTTGTTGGTTCTAAATGACCTCTAAGTACGTGCGTCTAAATGACCTCTCAGTACGTGGTTCTAAATGACCTCTAAGTACGTGGTTCTAAATGACATCTAAGTACGTAGTTCTAAATGACCTCTAAATAGTTGGTTCTAAATGACCTCTAAGTACGTGGTTCTAAATATCTTCTAAGTACGTAGTTCTAAATGACGTCTAAGTACGTAGTTCTAAATACCTCTAGATACGTAGTTCCAAATGACCTCTAAGTAAGTGGTTCTAAATGACCTCTAAGTACGTGGTCCTAAATGACCTCTAGGTACGTAGTTCTAAATGACCTCTAAGTAAGTAGTTCTAAATGACCTCTAAGTATGTGGTTCTAAATGACCTCTAAGTACGTAGTTCTAAATGACCTCTAAGTACGAAGTTCTAAATGACCTCTAAGAACGTAGTTCTATAACACCTCTAAGTACGCAGTTCTAAATGACCCCTAAGTTCGTAGTTCTAAATGACCTCTAAGTACGAGGTTCTAAATGACCTCTAAGTACGTGGTTCTAAATGACCTCTAAGTACTTGGTTCTAAATGACATCTAAGTCAGTAGTTCTAAATGACACCTAAGTACGTGGTTCTAAATGTCCTCTAAGTACGTGGTTCTAAATGACCTCATATACGTAGTTCTAAATGACCTCTAAGTACGTGGTTCTAAATGACCTCTAACTACGTGGTTCTAAATGATCTCTAAGTACGTGCTTCTAAATGACCTCTAGGTACGTACTTCCAAATGACATCTAAGTAAGTGGTTCTAAATGACCTCTAAGTACGTTGTTCTAGATGACCTCTAACTACGTGGTTCTAAATGACCTCTATGTACGTGCTTCTAAATGACCTCTAAGTACGTAGTACTAAATGACCATAAGTACGTGCATTTAAATGACCTTAAAGTACGTAGTTCTAAATGACCTCTAAGTACGTAGTTCTAAATGACCTCTAAGTATGTGTTTCTAAATGACCTCTAAGTACGTGGTTCTAAATGACCTCTAAATACTTAGTTCAAATGCCCTCTAAGTACGTCGTTCTAAATGTCCTCTAAGTACGTGGTTCTAAATGACCTCATATACGTAGTTCTAAATGACCTCTAAGTACGTGGTTCTAAATGACATCTAACTACGTGGTTCTAAATGACCTCTAAGTACGTGCTTCTAAATGACCTCTAAGTAAGTAGTTCTAAATGACCCCTAAGTACGTAGTTCTAAATGACCTCTAAGTACGTACTTCCAAATGACTTGTAAGTAAGTGTTTCTAAATGACCTCTAAGTACGTGGTTCTAAATGTCCTCTAAGTACGTGGTTCTAAAAGACCTCATATACGTAGTTCTAAATGACCTCTAAGTACGTGGGTTCTAAATGACCCCTAAGTTCGTAGTTCTAAATGACCTCTAAATACGTAGCTCTAAATGACCTCTAAGTACGTAGTTCTAAATGACCTCTATTTACGTGGTTCTATATGACCTCTAAGTACGTGGGCTCTAAATGACATCTGGGTACGTGATTCTAAATGACCTCTAAGTACGTAGTTCTAAATGATCTCTAAGTTGTTGGTTCTAAATGACCTCTAAGTACGTGGGTCTAAATGACCTCTCAGTACGTGGTTCTAAATGACCTCTAAGTACGTGGTTCTAAATGACATCTAAGTACGTAGTTCTAAATGACCTCTAAATAGTTGGTTCTAAATGACCTCTAAGTATGTGGTTTTAATATCTTCTAAGTACGTAGTTCTAAATGACGTCTAAGTACGTAGTTCTAAATACCTCTAGATACGTAGTTCCAAATGACCTCTAAGTAAGTGGTTCTAAATGACCTCTAAGTACGTGGTCCTAAATGACCTCTAGGTACGTAGTTCTAAATGACCTCTAAGTAAGTAGTTCTAAATGACCTCTAAGTATGTGGTTCTAAATGACCTCTAAGTACGTAGTTCTAAATGACCTCTAAGTACGAAGTCCTAAATGACCCCTAAGTACGTGGTCCTAAATGACCTCTAGGTACGTAGCTCTAAATGACCTCTAAGTAAGTAGTTCTAAATGTCCTCAAAGTATGTGGTTCTAAATGACCTCTAAGTACGTAGTTCTAATTGACCTCTAGGTACGTAGTTCTAAATGACCTCAAAGTAAGTAGTTCTAAATGACCTCTAAGTATGTGGTTTTAAATGACCTCTAAGTAAGTGGTTCTAATAGACCTCTAAGTACGTGGTTCAATATGATCTCTTAGTACGTGGTTCTAAATGACCTCTAAGTACGTGGGTTCTTCTAAATGACTTCTAAGTACGTGGTTCAAAATGTCCTCTAAGTACGTGGTTCTAAATGACCTTATATACGTAGTGCTAAATAACCTCTAAGTACGTGGTTCTAAATGTCCTCTAAGTACGTGGTTCTAAATGACCTTATATACGTAGTGCTAAATAACCTCTAAGTACATGGTTCTAAATCACCTCTAAGTACGTGGTTCTAAATGACTTCATATACGTAGTTCTAAATGACCTCTAAGTACGTGGTTCTAAATGACCTCTAACTACGTGGTTCTAAATGACCTCTCAGTACGTGCTTCTAAATGACCTCAAGGTACGTACTTCCAAATGACATCTAAGTAAGTGGTTCTACATGACCTCTAAGTACGTTGTTCTAGATGACCTCTAAGTACGTGGTTCTAAATGACCTCTATGTACGTGCTTCTAAATGACCTCTAAGTACGTAGTTCTAAATGACCATAAGTACGTGGATTTAAATGACCTTAAAGTACGTAGTTCTAAATGACCTCTAAGTACGTAGTTCTAAATGACCTCTAAGTATGTGGTTCTAAATGACCTCTAAGTACGTGGTTCTAAATGACCTCTAAGTACGTGGTTCTAAATGACATCTAAGTACGTAGTTCTAAATGACCTCTAAATAGTTGGTTCTAAATGACCTCTAAGTACGTGGTTCTAAATATCTTCTAAGTACGTAGTTCTAAATGACGTCTAAGTACGTAGTTCTAAATACCTCTAGATACGTAGTTCCAAATGACCTCTAAGTAAGTGGTTCTAAATGACCTCTAAGTACGTGGTCCTAAATGACCTCCAAGTACGTAGTTCTAAATGACCTCAAAGTAAGTAGTTCTAAATGACCTTTAAGTATGTGGTTCTAAATGACCTTATATACGTAGTGCTAAATAACCTCTAAGTACGAAGTTCTAAATAACCTCTAAGAACGTAGTTCTATAACACCTCTAAGTACGTAGTTCTAAATGACCCCTAAGTTCGTAGTTCTAAATGACCTCTAAGTACGAGGTTCTAAATGACCTCTAAGTACGTGGTTCTAAATGACCTCTAAGTACTTGGTTCTAAATGACATCTAAGTCAGTAGTTCTAAATGACACCTAAGTAGGTGGTTCTAAATGTCCTCTAAGTACGTGGTTCTAAATGACCTCATATACGTAGTTCTAAATGACCTCTAAGTACGTGGTTCTAAATGACCTCTAACTACGTGGTTCTAAATGATCTCTAAGTACGTGCTTCTAAATGACCTCTAGGTACGTACTTCCAAATGACATCTAAGTAAGTGGTTCTAAATGACCTCTAAGTACGTTGTTCTAGATGACCTTTAACTACGTGGTTCTAAATGACCTCTATTTACGTGCTTCTAAATGACCTCTAAGTACGTAGTACTAAATGACCATAAGTACGTGCATTTAAATGACCTTAAAGTACGTAGTTCTAAATGACCTCTAAGTACGTAGTTCTAAATGACCTCTAAGTATGTGGTTCTAAATGACCTCTAAGTACGTGGTTCTAAATGACCTCTAAATACTTAGTTCAAATGCCCTCTAAGTACGTGGTTCCAAATGTCCTCTAAGTACGTGGTTCTAAATGACCTCATATACGTAGTTCTAAATGACCTCTAAGTACGTGGTTCTAAATGACCTCTAACTACGTGGTTCTAAATGACCTCTAAGTACGTGCTTCTACAGACCTCTAAGTAAGTAGTTCTAAATGACCCCTAAGTACGTAGTTCTAAATGACCTCTAGGTACGTACTTCCAAATGACTTCTAAGTAAGTGGTTCTAAATGACCTCTAAGTACGTGGTTCTAAATTTCCTCTAAGTGCGTGGTTCTAAAAGACCTCATATACGTAGTTCTAAATGACCTCTAAGTACGTGGGTTCTAAATGACCCTTAAGTTCGTAGTTCTAAATGACCTCTAAATACGTAGCTCTAAATGACCTCTAAGTACGTAGTTCTAAATGACCTATATGTACGTGGTTCTATATGACCTCTAAGTACGCGGGCTCTAAATGACATCTGAGTACGTGGTTCTAAATGACCTCTAAGTTGTTGGTTCTAAATGACCTCTAAGTACGTGGTTCTAAATGACCTCTCAGTACGTGGTTCTAAATGACCTCTAAGTACGTGGTTCTAAATGACATCTAAGTACGTAGTTCTAAATGACCTCTAAATAGTTGGTTCTAAATGACCTCTAAGTACGTGGTTCTAAATATCTTCTAAGTACGTAGTTCTAAATGATGTCTAAGTACGTAGTTCTAAATACCTCTAGATACGTAGTTCCAAATGACCTCTAAGTAAGTGGTTCTAAATGACCTCTAAGTACGTGGTCCTAAATGACCTCTAAGTAAGTAGTTCTAAATGACCTCTAAGTATGTGGTTCTAAATGACCTCTAAGTACGTAGTTCTAATTGACCTCTAGGTACGTAGTTCTAAATGACCTCAAAGTAAGTAGTTCTAAATGACCTCTAAGTATGTGGTTTTAAATGACCTCTAAGTAAGTGGTTCTAAATGACCTCTAAGTACGTGGTTCAATATGATCTCTTAGTACGTGGTTCTAAATGACCTCTAAGTACGTGGGTTCTTCTAAATGACTTCTAAGTACGTGGTTCAAAATGTCCTCTAAGTACGTGGTTCTAAATGACCTTATATACGTAGTGCTTAATAACCTCTAAGTACGTGGTTCTAAATGTCCTCTAAGTACGTGGTTCTAAATGACCTTATATACGTAGTGCTAAATAACCTCTAAGTACATGGTTCTAAATCACCTCTAAGTACGTGGTTCTAAATGACTTCATATACGTAGTTCTAAATGACCTCTAGGTACGTGGTTCTAAATGACCTCTAACTACGTGGTTCTAAATGACCTCTCAGTACGTGCTTCTAAATGACCTCTAGGTACGTACTTCCAAATGACATCTAAGTAAGTGGTTCTAAATGACCTCTAAGTACGTTGTTCTAGATGACCTCTAAGTACGTGGTTCTAAATGACCTCTATGTACGTGCTTCTAAATGACCTCTAAGTACGTAGTTCTAAATGACCATAAGTACGTGGATTTAAATGACCTTAAAGTACGTAGTTCTAAATGACCTCTAAGTACGTAGTTCTAAATGTCCTCTAAGTATGTGGTTCTAAATGACCTCTAAGTACGTGGTTCTAAATGACCTCTAAATACTTAGTTCAAATGCCCTCTAAGTACGTGGTTCCAAATGTCCTCTAAGTACGTGGTTCTAAATGACCTCATATACGTAGTTCTAAATGACCTCTAAGTACGTGGTTCTAAATGACCTCTAACTACGTGGTTCTAAATGACCTCTAAGTACGTGCTTCTAAATGACCTCTAAGTAAGTAGTTCTAAATGACCCCTAAGTACGTAGTTCTAAATGACCTCTAGGTACGTACTTCCAAATGACTTCTAAGTAAGTGGTTCTAAATGACCTCTAAGTACGTGGTTCTAAATGTCCTCTAAGTACGTGGTTCTAAAAGACCTCATATACGTAGTTCTAAATGACCTCTAAGTACGTGGGTTCTAAATGACCCTTAATTTCGTAGTTCTATATTACCTCTAAATACGTAGCTCTAAATGACCTCTAAGTACGTAGTTCTAAATGACCTCTATGTACGTGGTTCTATATGACCTCTAAGTACGTGGGCTCTAAATGACATCTGAGTACGTGGTTCTAAATGACCTCTAAGTTGTTGGTTCTAAATGACCTCTAAGTACGTGGTTCTAAATGACCTCTCAGTACGTGATTCTAAATGACCTCTAAGTACGTAGTTCTAAATGATCTCTAAGTTGTTGGTTCTAAATGACCTCTAAGTACGTGGGTCTAAATGACCTCTCAGTACGTGGTTCTAAATGAACTCTAAGTACGTGGTTCTAAATGACATCTAAGTACGTAGTTCTAAATGACCTCTAAATAGTTGGTTCTAAATGACCTCTAAGTATGTGGTTCTAAATATCTTCTAAGTACGTAGTTCTAAATGACGTCTAAGTACGTAGTTCTAAATACCTCTAGATACGTAGTTCCAAATGACCTCTAAGTAAGTGGTTCTAAATGACCTCTAAGTACGTGGTCCTAAATGACCTCTAGGTACGTAGTTCTAAATGACCTCTAAGTAAGTAGTTCTAAATGACCTCTAAGTATGTGGTTCTAAATGACCTCTAAGTACGTAGTTCTAAATGACCTCTAAGTACGAAGTCCTAAATGACCCCTAAGTACGTGGTCCTAAATGACCTCTAGGTACGTAGTTCTAAATGACCTTCAAGTAAGTAGTTCTAAATGACCTCTAAGTATGTGGTTCTAAATGACCTCTAAGTACGTAGTTCTAATTGACCTCTAGGTACGTAGTTCTAAATGACCTCAAAGTAAGTAGTTCTAAATGACCTCTAAGTATGTGGTTTTAAATGACCTCTAAGTAAGTGGTTCTAAATGACCTCTAAGTACGTGGTTCAATATGATCTCTTAGTACGTGGTTCTAAATGACCTCTAAGTACGTGGGTTCTTCTAAATGACTTCTAAGTACGTGGTTCAAAATGTCCTCTAAGTACGTGGTTCTAAATGACCTTATATACGTAGTGCTAAATAACCTCTAAGTACGTGGTTCTAAATGTCCTCTAAGTACGTGGTTCTAAATGACCTTATATACGTAGTGCTAAATAACCTCTAAGTACATGGTTCTAAATCACCTCTAAGTACGTGGTTCTAAATGACTTCATATACGTAGTTCTAAATGACCTCTAAGTACGTGGTTCTAAATGACCTCTAACTACGTGGTTCTAAATGACCTCTCAGTACGTGCTTCTAAATGACCTCTAGGTACGTACTTCCAAATGACATCTAAGTAAGTGGTTCTAAATGACCTCTAAGTACGTTGTTCTAGATGACCTCTAAGTACGTGGTTCTAAATGACCTTTTATGTACGTGCTTCTAAATGACCTCTAAGTACGTAGTTCTAAATGACCATAAGTACGTGGATTTAAATGACCTTAAAGTACGTAGTTCTAAATGACCTCTAAGTACGTAGTTCTAAATGACATCTAAGTATGTGGTTCTAAATGACCTCTAAGTACGTGGTTCTAAATGACCTCTAAATACTTAGTTCAAATGCCCTCTAAGTACGTGGTTCCAAATGTCCTCTAAGTACGTGGTTCTAAATGACCTCATATACGTAGTTCTAAATGACCTATAAGTACGTGGTTCTAAATGACCTCTAACTACGTGGTTCTAAATGACCTCTAAGTACGTGCTTCTAAATGACCTATAAGTAAGTAGTTCTAAATGACCCCTAAGTACGTAGTTCTAAATGACCTCTAGGTACGTACTTCCAAATGACTTCTAAGTAAGTGGTTCTAAATGACCTCTAAGTACGTGGTTCTAAATGTCCTCTAAGTACGTGGTTCTAAAAGACCTCATATACGTAGTTCTAAATAACCTCTAAGTACGTGGGTTCTAAATGACCCTTAAGTTCGTAGTTCTAAATGACCTCTAAATACGTAGCTCTAAATGACCCCTAAGTACGTAGTTCTAAATGACCTCTATGTACGTGGTTCTATATGACCTCTAAGTACGTGGGCTCTAAATGACATCTGAGTACGTGGTTCTAAATGACCTCTAAGTTGTTGGTTCTAAATGACCTCTAAGTACGTGGTTCTAAATGACCTCTCAGTACGTGGTTCTAAATGACCTCTAAGTACGTGGTTCTAAATGACATCTAAGTACGTAGTTCTAAATGACCTCTAAATAGTTGGTTCTAAATGACCTCTAAGTACGTGGTTCTAAATATCTTCTAAGTACGTAGTTCTAAATGACGTCTAAGTACGTAGTTCTAAATACCTCTAGATACGTAGTTCCAAATGACCTCTAAGTAAGTGGTTCTAAATGACCTCTAAGTACGTGGTCCTAAATGACCTCTAGGTACGTAGTTCTAAATGACCTCTAAGTAAGTACTTCCAAATGACATCTAAGTAAGTGGTTCTAAATGACCTCTAAGTACGAAGTCCTAAATGACCTCTAAGAACGTAGTTCTATATTACCTCTAAGTACGTAGTTCTAAAAGACCTCTAAGTACGTAGTTCTAATTGACCTCCAAGTACGTAGTTCTAAATGACCTCAAAGTAAGTAGTTCTAAATGACCTTTAAGTATGTAGTTCTAAATGACCTTATATACGTAGTGCTAAATAACCTCTAAGTACGTGGTTCTAAATGTCCTCTAAGTACGTGGTTCTAAATCACCTCTAAGTACGTGGTTCTGAATGACCTCAAAGTTCCTGGGTTCTAAATGACCTCTTAGAACGTAGTTCTAACTGACCTCTAATTACATGGTTTTAACTATCCTCTAAGTACGTGGTTCTAAATGACCTCTAAGTACGAGGTTCTAAATGACCTCTAAGTACGTGGTTCTAAATCACCTCTAATTACGTGGTTCTGAATGACCTCAAAGTTCGTGGGTTCTAAATGACCTCTTAGAACGTAGTTCTAACTGACCTCTAATTACATGGTTTTAACTATCCTCTAAGTACGTGGTTCTAAATGACCTCTAAGTACGAGGTTCTAAATGACCTCTAAGTACGTGGTTCTAAATGACCTCTAAGTACTTGGTTCTAAATGACCTCTAAGTAAGTGGTTCTAAATGACCTCTAAGTACGTGGTTCTAAATGTCCTCTAAGTACGTGGTTCTAAAAGACCTCTAAATACGTAGCTCTAAATGACCTCTAAGTACGTAGTTCTAAATGACCTCTATGTACGTGGTTCTATATGACCTCTAAGTACGTGGGCTCTAAATGACATCTGAGTACGTGGTTCTAAATGACCCCTAAGTACGTAGTTCTAAATGACCTCTAGGTACGTACTTCCAAATGACATCTAGGTAAGTGGTTCTAAATGACCTCTAAGTACGTAATCCTAAATGACCTCTAGGTACGTAGTTCTAAATGACCTCTATGTAAGTAGTTCTAAATGACCTCTAAGTATGAGGTTCTAATAGACCTCTAAGTACGTAGTTCTAAATGACCTCTAAGTACGAAGTCCTAAATGACCTCTAAGAACGTAGTTCTATATTACCTCTAAGTACGTAGTTCTAAATGACCTCTAAGTACGTAATTCTAATTGACCTCTAGGTACGTAGTTCTAAATGACCTCAAAGTAAGTAGTTCTAAATGACCTCTAAGTATGAGGTTCTAAATGACCTCTAAGTAAGTGGTTCTAAATGACCTCTAAGTACGTAGTTCTATATGATCTTATATACGTAGTGCTAAATAACCTCTAAGTACGTGGTTCTAAATGACCTTTAAGTGTGTGGGTTCTAAATGACCCCTAAGTTCGTAGTTCTAAATGACCTCTAAATACGTAGCTCTAAATGACCTCTAAGTACGTAGTTCTAAATGACCTCTATTTACGTGGTTCTATATGACCTCTAAGTACGTGGGCTCTAAATGACATCTGGGTACGTGGTTCTAAATGACCTCTAAGTACGTAGTTCTAAATGATCTCTAAGTTGTTGGTTCTAAATGACCTCTAAGTACGTGGGTCTAAATGACCTCTCAGTACGTGGTTCTAAATGACCTCTAAGTACGTGGTTCTAAATGACATCTAAGTACGTAGTTCTAAATGACCTCTAAATAGTTGGTTCTAAATGACCTCTAAGTACGTGGTTCTAAATATCTTCTAAGTACGTAGTTCTAAATGACGTCTAAGTACGTAGTTCTAAATACCTCTAAGTACGTGGTTCTAAATGACCTCTAAGTACTTGGTTCTAAATGACCTCTAAGTCAGTAGTTCTAAATGACACCTAAGTACGTGGTTCTAAATGTCCTCTAAGTACGTGGTTCTAAATGACTTCATATACGTAGTTCTAAATGACCTCTAAGTACGTGGTTCTAAATGACCTCTAACTACGTGGTTCTAAATGACCTCTAAGTACGTGCTTCTAAATGACATCTAGGTACGTACTTCCAAATGACATCTAAGTGAGTGGTTCTAAATGACCTCTAAGTACGTTGTTCTAGATGACCTCTAAGTACGTGGTTCTAAATGACCTCTATGTACGTGCTTCTAAATGACCTCTAAGTAAGTAGTTCTAAATGACCCCTAAGTACGTAGTTCTAAATGACCTCTAGGTACGTACTTCCAAATGACTTCTAAGTAAGTGGTTCTAAATGACCTCTAAGTACGTGGTTCTAAATGTCCTCCAAGTACGTGGTTCTAAAAGACCTCATATACGTAGTTCTAAATGACCTCTAAGTACGTGGGTTCTAAATGACCCTTAATTTCGTAGTTCTAAATGACGTCTAAGTACGTAGTTCTAAATACCTCTAGATACGTAGTTCCAAATGACCTCTAAGTAAGTGGTTCTAAATGACCTCTAAGTACGTGGTCCTAAATGACTTCTAGGTACGTAGTTCTAAATGACCTCTAAGTAAGTAGTTCTAAATGACCTCTAAGTATGTGGTTCTAAATGACCTCTAAGTACGTAGTTCTAAATGACCTCTAAGTACGAAGTCCTAAATGACCTCTAAGGACGTAGTTCTATATTACCTCTAAGTACGTAGTTCTAAATGACCTCTAAGTACGTAGTTCTAATTGACCTCTAAGTAAGTGGTTCTAAATGACCTCAAAGTAAGTAGTTCTAAATGACCTCTAAGTATGTAGTTCTAATTGACCTCTAGGTACGTAGTTCTAAATGACCTTAAAGTAAGTACTTCTAAATGACCTCTAAGTATGTGGTTCTATATGATCTCTTAGTACGTGGTTCTAAATGACCTCTAAGTACGTGGGTTCTTCTAAATGACTTCTAAGTACGTGGTTCAAAATGTCCTCTAAGTACGTGGTTCTAAATGACCTTATATACGTAGTGCTAAATTACCTCTAAGTACGTGGTTCTAAATGACCTCTTAGTACGTGGTTATAAATGACCTCTAAGTACGTGCTTCTAAATGACCTCTAAGTAAGTAGTTCTAAATGACCCCTAAGTACGTAGTTTTAAATGACCTCTAGGTACGTACTTCCAAATGACATCTAAATAAGTGGTTCTAAATGACCTCTAAGTACGTGGTCCTAAATGACCTCTAGGTACGTAGTTCTAAATGACCTCTAAGTAAGTAGTTCTAAATGACCTCTAAGTATGTGGTTCTAAATGACCTCTAAGTACGTAGTTCTAAATGACCTCTAAGTACGTAGTGCTAATTGACCTCTAGGTACGTAGTTCTAAATGACCTCAAAGTAAGTAGTTCTAAATGACCTCTAAGTATCTGGTTCTAAATGACCTCTAAGTAAGTGGTTCTAAATGACCTCTAAGTACCTGGGTTCTTCTAAATGACTTCTAAGTACGTGGTTCAAAATGTCCTCTAAGTACGTGGTTCTAAATGACCTTATATACGTAGTGCTAAATAACCTCTAAGTACGTGGTTCTAAATGACCTCTTAGTACGTGGTTATAAATGACCTCTAAGTACGTGCATCTAAATGACCTCAAAGTAAGAAGTTCTAAATGACCCCTAAGTACGTAGTTCTAAATGACCTCTAGGTACGTACTTCCAAATGACATCTAAGTAAGTGGTTCTAAATGACCTCTAAGTACGAAGTCCTAAATGACCTCTAAGAACGTAGTTCTATATTACCTCTAAGTACGTAGTTCTAAATGACCTCTAAGTACGTAGTTCTAATTGACCTCTAAGTACGTAGTTCTAAATGACCTCAAAGTAAGTAGTTCTAAATGACCTCTAAGTATGTGGTTCTAAATGACCTCTAAGTAAGTGGTTCTAAATGACCTCTAAGTACGTGGTTCTATATGATCTCTTAGTACGTGGTTCTAAATGACCTCTAAGTACGTGGGTTCTTCCAAATGACTTCTAAGTACGTGGTTCAAAATGTCCTCTAAGTACGTGGTTCTAAATGACCTTATATACGTAGTGCTAAATAACCTCTAAGTACGTGGTTCTAAATGTCCTCTAAGTACGTGGTTCTAAATGACCTTATATACGTAGTGCTAAATAACCTCAAAGTACGTGGTTCTAAATCACCTCTAAGTACGTGGTTCTGAAGGACCTCTAAGTTCGTAGGTTCCAAATGACCTCTTAGAACGTAGTTCTAACTGACCTCTAATTACATGGTTTTAACTATCCTCTAAGTACGTGGTTCTAAATGACCTCTAAGTACGAGGTTCTAAATGACCTCTAAGTACGTGGTTCTAAATTACCTCTAAGTACTTGGTTCTAAATGACCTCTAAGTCAGTAGTTCTAAATGACATCTAAGTACGTAGTTCTAAATGACCTCTAAATAGTTGGTTCTAAATGACCTCTAAGTACGTGGTTCTAAATATCTTCTAAGTACGTAGTTCTAAATGACGTCTAAGTACGTAGTTCTAAATACCTCTAGATACGTAGTTCCAAATGACCTCTAAGTAAGTGGTTCTAAAAGACCTCTAAGTACGTGGTCCTAAATGACCTCTAGGTACGTAGTTCTAAATGACGTCTAAGTACGTAGTTCTAAATACCTCTAGATACGAAGTTCCAAAGGACCTCTAAGTAAGTGGTTCTAAATGACCTCTAAGTACGTGGTCCTAAATGACCTCTAGGTACGTAGTTCTAAATGACCTCTAAGTAAGTAGTTCTAAATGACCTCTAAGTATGTGGTTCTAAATGACCTCTAAGTACGTAGTTCTAAATGACCTCTAAGTACGAAGTCCTAAATGACCTCTAAGAACGTAGTTCTATATTACCTCTAAGTACGTAGTTCTAAATGACCTCTAAGTACGTAGTTCTAATTGACCTCTAGGTACGTAGTTCTAAATGACCTTACAGTAAGTAGTTCTAAATGACCTCTAAGTATGTGGTTCTAAATGACCTCTAAGTAAGTGGTTCTAAATGACCTCTAAGTACGTGGTTCTATATGATCTCTTAGTACGTGGTTCTAAATGACCTCTAAGTACGTGGGTTCTTCTAAATGACTTCTAAGTACGTGGTTCAAAATGTCCTCTAAGTACGTGGTTCTAAATGACCTTATATACGTAGTGCTAAATAACCTCTAAGTACGTGGTTCTAAATGACCTCTTAGTACGTGGTTATAAATGACCTCTAAGTACGTGCTTCTAAATGACCTCTAAGTAAGTAGTTCTAAATGACACCTAAGTACGTAGTTCTAAATGACCTCTAGGTACGTACTTCCAAATGACATCTAAGTAAGTGGTTCTAAATGACCTCTAAGTACGTGGTCCTTAATGACCTCTAGGTACGTAGTTCTAAATGACCTCTAAGTAAGTAGTTCTAAATGACCTCTAAGTATGTGGTTCTAAATGACCTCTAAGTACGTAGTTCTAAATGACCTCTAAGTACGAAGTCCTAAATGACCTCTAAGAACGTAGTTCTATATTACCTCTAAGTACGTAGTTCTAAATGACCTCTAAGTACGTAGTTCTAGTTGACCTCTAGGTACGTAGTTCTAAATGACCTCAAGGTAAGTAGTTCTAAATGACCTCTATGTATCTGGTTCTAAATGACCTCTAAGTAAGTGGTTCTAAATGACCTCTAAGTACGTGGGTTCTTCTAAATGACCTTATATACGTAGTGCTAAATAACCTCTAAGTACGTGGTTCTAAATGTCCTCTAAGTACGTGGTTCTAAAAGACCTTATATACGTAGTGCTAAATAACCTCTAAGTACGTGGTTCTAAATCACCTCTAAATACGTGGTTCTGAATGACCTCTAAGTTCGTGGGTTCTAAAAGACCTCTTAGAACGTAGTTCTAACTGACCTCTAAGTACGTGGTTCTAAATGACCTCTAAGTACGAGGTTCTAAATGACCTCTAAGTACGTGGTTCTAAATGACCTCTAAGTACTTGGTTCTAAATGACCTCTAAGTCAGTAGTTCTAAATGACACCTAAGTACGTGGTTCTAAATGTCCTCTTAATACGTGGTTCTAAATGACCTCATATACGTAGTTCTAAATGACCTCTAAGTACGTGGTTCTAAATGACCTCTAACTACGTGGTTCTAAATGACCTCTAAGTACGTGCTTCTAAATGACCTCTAAGTAAGTAGTTCTAAATGACCCCTAAGTACGTAGTTCTAAATGACCTTTAGGTACGTACCTCCAAATGACTTCTAAGTAAGTGGTTCTAAATGACCTCTAAGTACGTGGTTCTAAATGTCCTCTAAGTACGTGGTTCTAAAAGACCTCATATACGTAGTTCTAAATGACCTCTAAGTACGTGGGTTCTAAATGACCCCTAAGTTCGTAGTTCTAAATGACCTCTAAATACGTAGCTCTAAATGACCTCTAAGTACGTAGTTCTAAATGACCTCTATGTACGTGGTTCTATATGACCTCTAAGTACGTGGGCTCTAAATGACATCTGAGTACGTGGTTCTAAATGACCTCTAAGTACGTAGTTCTAAATGACCTCTAAGTTGTTGGTTCTAAATGACCTCTAAGTACGTGGTTCTAAATGACCTCTCAGTACGTGGTTCTAAATGACCTCTAAGTACGTAGTTCTAATTGACTTCTAAGTTGTTGGTTCTAAATGACCTCTCAGTACGTGGTTCTAAATGACCTCTAAGTACGTGGTCCTAAATTACCTCTAGGTACGTAGTTCTAAATGACCTCTAAGTAAGTAGTTCTAAATGACCTCTAAGTATGTGCTTCTAAATGACCTCTAAGTACGTAGTTCTAAATGACCTCTAAGTACGAAGTCCTAAATGACCTCTAAGAACGTAGTTCTATATTACCTCTAAGTACGTAGTTCTAAATGACCTCTAAGTACGTAGTTCTAAATGACCTCTAAGTACGAAGTCCTAAATGACCTCTAAGAACGTAGTTCTATATTACCTCTAAGTACGTAGTTCTAAATGACCTCTAAGTACGTAGTTCTAATTGACCTCTAGGTACGTAGTTCTAAATGACCTCAAAGTAAGTAGTTCTAAATGTCCTTTAAGTATGTGGTTCTAAATGACCTCAAAGTACGAGGTTCTAAATGACCTCTAAGTACGTGGTTCTAAATGACCTCTAAGTACTTGGTTCTAAATGACCTCTAAGTCAGTAGTTCTAAATGAAACCTAAGTACGTGGTTCTAAATGTCCTCTAAGTACGTGGTTCTAAATGACCTCATATACGTAGTTCTAAATGACCTCTAAGTACGTGGTTCTAAATGACCTCTAACTACGTGGTTCTAAATGACCTCTAAGTACGTGCTTCTAAATGACCTCTAGGTACGTACTTCCAAATGACATCTAAGTAAGTGGTTCTAAATGACCTCTAAGTACGTTGTTCTAGATGACCTCTAAGTACGTGGTTCTAAATGACCTCTATGTACGTGCTTCTAAATGACCTCTAAGTACGTAGTTCTAAATGACCTCTAAATAGTTGGTTCTAAATGACCTCTAAGTACGTGGTTCTAAATATCTTCTAAGTACGTAGTTCTAAATGACGTCTAAGTACGTAGTTCTAAATACCTCTAGATACGTAGTTCCAAATGACCTCTAAGTAAGTGGTTCTAAATGACCTCTAAGTACGTGGTCCTAAATGACCTCTAGGTACGTAGTTCTAAATGACCTCTAAGTAAGTAGTTCTAAATGACCTCTAAGTATGTGGTTCTAAATGACCTCTAAGTACGTAGTTCTAAATGACCTTTTAAGTACGAAGTCCTAAATGACCTCTAAGAACGTAGTTCTATATTACCTCTAAGTACGTAGTTCTAATTGACCTCTAGGTACGTAGTTCTATATGACCTCAAAGTAAGTAGTTCTAAATGACCTCTAAGTATGTGGTTCTAAATGACCTCTAAGTAAGTGGTTCTAAATGACCTCTAAGTACGTGGTTCTATATGATCTCTTAGTACATGGTTCTAAATGACGTCTAAGTACGAGGGTTCTTCTAAATGACTTCTAAGTACGTGGTTCTAAATGACCTCTTAGTACGTGGTTATAAATGACCTCTAAGTACGTGCTTCTAAATGACCTCTAAGTAAGTAGTTCTAAATGACCCCTAAGTACGTAGTTCTAAATGACCTCTAGGTACGTACTTCCAAATGACATCTAAGTAAGTGGTTCTAAATGACCTCTAAGTACGAAGTCCTAAATGACCTCTAAGAACGTAGTTCTATATTACCTCTAAGTACGTAGTTCTAAAAGACCTCTAAGTACGTAGTTCTAATTGACCTCTAAGTACGTAGTTCTAAATGACCTCTAAGTATGTGGTTCTAAATGACCTTATATACGTAGTGCTAAATAACCTCTAAGTACGTGGTTCTAAATGTCCTCTAAGTACGTGGTTCTAAATGACCTTATATACGTAGTGCTAAATAACCTCTAAGTACGTGGTTCTAAATCACCTCTAAGTACGTGGTTCTGAATAACCTCAAAGTTCGTGGGTTCTAAATGACCTTTTAGAACGTAGTTCTAACTGACCTCTAATTACATGGTTTTAACTATCCTCTAAGTACGTGGTTCTAAATGACCTCTAAGTACGAGGTTCTAAATGACCTCGAAGTACGTGGTTCTAAATGACCTCTAAGTACTTGGTTCTAAATGACCTCTAAGTAAGTGGTTCTAAATGACCTCTAAGTACGTAGTTCTAAATGTCCTCTAAGTACGTGGTTCTAAAAGACCTCTAAATACGTAGCTCTAAATGACCTCTAAGTACGTAGTTCTAAATAACCTCTATGTACGTGGTTCTATATGACCTCTAAGTACGTGGGCTCTAAATGACATCTGAGTACGTGGTTCTAAATGACCCCTAAGTACGTAGTTCTAAATGACCTCTAGGTACGTACTTCCAAATGACATCTAGGTAAGTGGTTCTAAATGACCTCTAAGTACGTAATCCTAAATGACCTCTAGGTACGTAGTTCTAAATGACCTCTATGTAAGTAGTTCTAAATAACCTCTAAGTATGACGTTCTAATAGACCTCTAAGTACGTAGTTCTAAATGACCTCTAAGTACGAAGTCCTAAATGACCTCTAAGAACGTAGTTCTATATTACCTCTAAGTACGTAGTTCTAAATGACCTCTAAGTACGTAATTCTAATTGACCTCTAGGTACGTAGTTCTAAATGACCTCAAAGTAAGTAGTTCTAAATGACCTCTAAGTATGTGGTTCTAAATGACCTCTAAGTAAGTGGTTCTAAATGACCTCTAAGTACGTGGTTCTATATGATCTCTTAGTACGTGGTTCTAAAAGACCTCTAAGTACGTGGGTTCTTCTAAATGACTTCTAAGTACGTGGTTCAAAATGTCCTCTAAATACGTGGTTCTAAATGACCTTATATACGTAGTGCTAAATAACCTCTAAGTACGTGGTTCTAAATGACCTCTAAGTACGTGGGTTCTAAATGACCCCTAAGTTCGTAGTTCTAAATGACCTCTAAATACGTAGCTCTAAATGACCTCTAAGTACGTAGTTCTAAATGACCTCTAATTACGTGGTTCTATATGACCTCTAAGTACGTGGGCTATAAATGACATCTAGGTACGTGGTTCTAAATGACCTCTAAGTACGTAGTTCTAAATGATCTCTAAGTTGTTGGTTCTAAATTACCTCTAAGTACGTGGGTCTAAATGACCTCTCAGTACGTGGTTCTAAATGACCTCTAAGTACATGGTTCTAAATGACATCTAAGTACGTAGTTCTAAATGACCTCTAAATAGTTGGTTCTAAATGACCTCTAAGTACGTGGTTCTAAATATCTTCTAAGTACGTAGTTCTAAATGACGTCTAAGTACGTAGTTCTAAATACCTCTAGATACGTAGTTCCAAATGACCTCTAAGTAAGTGGTTCTAAATGACCTCTAAGTACGTGGTCCTAAATGACCTCTAGGTACGTAGTTCTAAATGACCTCTAAGTAAGTAGTTCTAAATGACCTCTAAGTATGTGGTTCTAAATGACCTCTAAGTACGTAGTTCTAAATGACCTCTAAGTACGAAGTCCTAAATGACCCCTAAGTACGTGGTCCTAAATGACCTCTAGGTACGTAGTTCTAAATGACCTCTAAGTAAGTAGTTCTAAATGACCTCTAAGTATGTGGTTTTAAATGACCTCTAAGTAAGTGGTTCTAAATGACCTCTAAGTACGTGGTTCAATATGATCTCTTAGTACGTGGTTCTAAATGACCTCTAAGTACGTGGTTCTGAATGACCTCTAAGTTCGTGGGTTCTAAATGACCTCTTATAACGTAGTTCTAACTGACCTCTAATTACATGGTTTTAACTATCCTCTAAGTACGTGGTTCTAAATGACCTCTAAGTACGAGGTTCTAAATGACCTCTAAGTACATGGTTCTAAATGACCTCTAAGTACTTGGTTCTAAATGACCTCTAAGTCAGTAGTTCTAAATGACACCTAAGTACGTGGTTCTAAATGTCCTCTAAGTACGTGGTTCTAAATGACTTCATATACGTAGTTCTAAATGACCTCTAAGTACGTGGTTCTAAATGACCTGTAACTACGTGGTTCTAAATGACCTCTAAGTACGTGCTTCTAAATGACCTCTAGGTACGTACTTCCAAATGACATCTAAGTAAGTGGTTCTAAATGACCTCTAAGTACGTTGTTCTAGATGACCTCTAAGTACGTGGTTCTAAATGACCTCTATGTACGTGCTTCTAAATGACCTCTAAGTACGTAGTTCTAAATGACCATAAGTACGTGGATTTAAATGACCTTAAAGTACGTAGTTCTAAATGACCTGTAAGTACGTAGTTCTAAATGACCTCTAAGTATGTGGTTCTAAATGACCTCTAAGTACGTGGTTCTAAATGACCTCTAAATACTTAGTTCAAATGCCCTCTAAGTACGTGGTTCCAAATGTCCTCTAAGTACGTGGTTCTAAATGACCTCATATACGTAGTTCTAAATGACCTCTAAGTACGTGGTTCTAAATGACCTCTAACTACGTGGTTCTAAATGACCTCTAAGTACGTGCTTCTAAATGACCTCTAAGTAAGTAGTTCTAAATGACCCCTAAGTACGTAGTTCTAAATGACCTCTAGGTACGTACTTCCAAATGACTTCTAAGTAAGTGGTTCTAAATGACCTCTAAGTACGTGGTTCTAAATGTCCTCTAAGTACGTGGTTCTAAAAGACCTCATATACGTAGTTCTAAATGACCTCTAAGTACGTGGGTTCTAAATGACCCTTAAGTTCGTAGTTCTAAATGACGTCTAAATACGTAGCTCTAAATGACCTCTAAGTACGTAGTTCTAAATGACCTCTATGTACGTGGTTCTATATGACCTCTAAGTACGTGGGCTCTAAATGACATCTGAGTACGTGGTTCTAAATGACCTCTAAGTACGTAGTTCTAAATGACCTCTAAGTTGTTGGTTCTAAATGACCTCTAAGTACGTGGTTCTAAATGACCTCTCAGTACGTGGTTCTAAATGACCTCTAAGTACGTGGTTCTAAATGACATCTAAGTACGTAGTTCTAAATGACCTCTAAATAGTTGGTTCTAAATGACCTCTAAGTACGTGGTTCTAAATATCTTCTAAGTACGTAGTTCTAAATGACGTCTAAGTACGTAGTTCTAAATACCTCTAGATACGTAGTTCCAAATGACCTCTAAGTAAGTGGTTCTAAATGACCTCTAAGTACGTGGTCCTAAATGACCTCTAGGTACGTAGTTCTAAATGACCTCTAAGTAAGTAGTTGTAAATGACCTCTAAGTATGTGGTTCTAAATGACCTCTAAGTACGTAGTTCTAAATGACCTCTAAGTACGAAGTCCTAAATGACCTCCAAGGACGTAGTTCTATATTACCTCTAAGTACGTAGTTCTAAATGACCTCTAAGTACGTAGTTCTAATTGACCTCTAGGTACGTAGTTCTAAATGACCTCAAAGTAAGTAGTTCTAAATGACCTCTAAGTATGTGGTTCTAAATGACCTCTAAGTAAGTGGTTCTAAATGACCTCTAAGTACGTAGTTCTAAATGACCTCTAAGTACGTAGTTCTAATTGACCTCTAAGTACGTAGTTCTAAATGACCTTAAAGTAAGTACTTCTAAATGACCTCTAAGTATGTGGTTCTATATGATCTCTTAGTACGTGGTTCTAAATGACCTCTAAGTACGTGGGTTCTTCTAAATGACTTCTAAGTACGTGGTTCAAAATGTCCTCTAAGTACGTGGTTCTAAATGACCTTATATACGTAGTGCTAAATAACCTCTAAGTACGTGGTTCTAAATGTCCTCTAAGTACGTGGTTCTAAATGACCTTATATACGTAGTGCTAAATAACCTCTAAGTACGTGGTTCTAAATCACCTCTAAGTACGTGGTTCTGAATGACCTCAAAGTTCGTGGGTTCTAAATGACCTCTTAGAACGTAGTTCTAACTGACCTCTAATTACATGGTTTTAACTATCCTCTAAGTACGTGGTTCTAAATGACCTCTAAGTACGAGGTTCTAAATGACCTCGAAGTACGTGGTTCTAAATGACCTCTAAGTACTTGGTTCTAAATGACCTCTAAGTAAGTGGTTCTAAATGACCTCTAAGTACGTAGTTCTAAATGTCCTCTAAGTACGTGGTTCTAAAAGACCTCTAAATACGTAGCTCTAAATGACCTCTAAGTACGTAGTTCTAAATGACCTCTATGTACGTGGTTCTATATGACCTCTAAGTACGTGGGCTCTAAATGACATCTGAGTACGTGGTTCTAAATGACCCCTAAGTACGTAGTTCTAAATGACCTCTAGGTACGTACTTCCAAATGACATCTAGGTAAGTGGTTCTAAATGACCTCTAAGTACGTGGTCCTAAATGACCTCTAGGTACGTAGTTCTAAATGTCCTCTAAGTAAGTAGTTCTAAATGACCTCTAAGTATGTGGTTCTAAATGACCTCTAAGTACGTAGTTCTAAATGACCTCTAAGTACGTAGTTCTAATTGACCTCTAGGTACGTAGTTCTAAATGACCTCAAAGTAAGTAGTTCTAAATGACCTCTAAGTATCTGGTTCTTAATGACCTCTAAGTAAGTGGTTCTAAATGACCTCTAAGTACGTGGGTTCTTTTAAATGACTTCTAAGTACGTGGTTCAAAATGTCCTCTAAGTACGTGGTTCTAAATGACCTTATATACGTAGTGCTAAATAACCTCTAAGTACGTGGTTCTAAATGACCTCTTAGTACGTGGTTATAAATGACCTCTAAGTACGTGCTTCTAAATGACCTCTAAGTAAGTAGTTCTACATGACCCCTAAGTACGTAGTTCTAAATGACCTCTAGGTACGTACTTCCAAATGACATCTAAGTAAGTGGTTCTAAATGACCTCTAAGTACGAAGTCCTAAATGACCTCTAAGAACGTAGTTCTATATTACCTCTAAGTACGTAGTTCTAATTGACCTCTAAGTACGTAGTTCTAAATGACCTCAAAGTAAGTAGTTCTAAATGACCTCTAAGTATGTGGTTCTAAATGACCTCTAAGTAAGTGGTTCTAAATGACCTCTAAGTACGTGGTTCTATATGATCTCTTAGTACGTGGTTCTAAATGACCTCTAAGTACGTGGGTTCTTCTAAATGACTTCTAAGTACGTGGTTCAAAATGTCCTCTAAGTACGTGGTTCTAAATGACCTTATATACGTAGTGCTAAATAACCTCTAAGTACGTGGTTCTAAATGTCCTCTAAGTACGTGGTTCTAAATGACCTTATATACGTAGTGCTAAATAACCTCTAAGTACGTGGTTCTAAATCACCTCTAAGTACGTGGTTCTGAATGACCTCAAAGTTCGTGGGTTCTAAATGACCTCTTAGAACGTAGTTCTAACTGACCTCTAATTACATGGTTTTAACTATCCTCTAAGTACGTGGTTCTAAATGACCTCTAAGTACGAGGTTCTAAATGACCTCGAAGTACGTGGTTCTAAATGACCTCTAAGTACTTGGTTCTAAATGACCTCTAAGTAAGTGGTTCTAAATGACCTCTAAGTACGTAGTTCTAAATGTCCTCTAAGTACGTGGTTCTAAAAGACCTCTAAATACGTAGCTCTAAATGACCTCTAAGTACGTAGTTCTAAATGACCTCTATGTACGTGGTTCTATATGACCTCTAAGTACGTGGGCTCTAAATGACATCTGAGTACGTGGTTCTAAATGACCCCTAAGTACGTAGTTCTAAATGACCTCTAGGTACGTACTTCCAAATGACATCTAGGTAAGTGGTTCTAAATGACCTCTAAGTACGTAATCCTAAATGACCTCTAGGTACGTAGTTCTAAATGACCTCTATGTAAGTAGTTCTAAATGACCTCTAAGTATGAGGTTCTAATAGACCTTTAAGTACGTAGTTCTAAATGACCTCTAAGTACGAAGTCCTAAATGACCTCTAAGAACGTAGTTCTATATTACCTCTAAGTACGTAGTTCTAAATGACCTCTAAGTACGTGGTTCTATATGATCTCTTAGTACGTGGTTCTAAAAGACCTCTAAGTACGTGGGTTCTTCTAAATGACTTCTAAGTACGTAGTTCAAAATGTCCTCTAAGTACGTGGTTCTAAATGACCTTATATACGTAGTGCTAAATAACCTCTAAGTACGTGGTTCTAAATGACCTCTAAGTACGTGGGTTCTAAATGACCCCTAAGTTCGTAGTTCTAAATGACCTCTATTTACGTGGTTCTATATGACCTCTAAGTACGTGGGCTCTAAATGACTTCTGGGTACGTGGTTCTAAATGACCACTAAGTACGTAGTTCTAAATGATCTCTAAGTTGTTGGTTCTAAATTACCTCTAAGTACGTGGGTCTAAATGACCTCTCAGTACGTGGTTCTAAATGACCTCTAAGTACGTGGTTCTAAATGACATCTAAGTACGTAGTTCTAAATGACCTCTAAATAGTTGGTTCTAAATGACCTCTAAGTACGTGGTTCTAAATATCTTCTAAGTACGTAGTTCTAAATGACGTCTAAGTACGTAGTTCTAAATACCTCTAGATACGTAGTTCCAAATGGACTCTAAGTAAGTGGTTCTAAATGACCTCTAAGTACGTGGTCCTAAATGACCTCTAGGTACGTAGTTCTAAATGACCTCTAAGTAAGTAGTTCTAAATGACCTCTAAGTATGTGGTTCTAAATGACCTCTAAGTACGTAGTTCTAAATGACCTCTAAGTACGAAGTCCTAAATGACCCCTAAGTACGTGGTCCTAAATGACCTCTAGGTACGTAGTTCTAAATGACCTCTAAGTAAGTATTTCTAAATGACCTCTAAGTATGTGGTTCTAAATGACCTCTAAGTACGTAGTTGTAATTGACCTCTAGGTACGTAGTTCTAAATGACCTCAAAGTAAGTAGTTCTAAATGACCTCTAAGTATGTGGTTTTAAATGACCTCTAAGTACGTGGTTCTAAATGACCTTATATACGTAGTGCTAAATAACCTCTAAGTACATGGTTCTAAATCACCTCTAAGTACGTAGTTCTAAATGACCTCTAAGTACGTAGTTCTAATTGACCTCTAGGTACGTAGTTCTAAATGACCTCAAAGTAAGTAGTTCTAAATGACCTCTAAGTATCTGGTTCTTAATGACCTCTAAGTAAGTGGTTCTAAATGACCTCTAAGTACGTGGGTTCTTTTAAATGACTTCTAAGTACGTGGTTCAAAATGTCCTCTAAGTACGTGGTTCTAAATGACCTTATATACGTAGTGCTAAATAACCTCTAAGTACGTGGTTCTAAATGACCTCTTAGTACGTGGTTATAAATGACCTCTAAGTACGTGCTTCTAAATGACCTCTAAGTAAGTAGTTCTACATGACCCCTAAGTACGTAGTTCTAAATGACCTCTAGGTACGTACTTCCAAATGACATCTAAGTAAGTGGTTCTAAATGACCTCTAAGTACGAAGTCCTAAATGACCTCTAAGAACGTAGTTCTATATTACCTCTAAGTACGTAGTTCTAAATGACCTCTAAGTACGTAGTTCTAATTGACCTCTAAGTACGTAGTTCTAAATGACCTCAAAGTAAGTAGTTCTAAATGACCTCTAAGTATGTGGTTCTAAATGACCTCTAAGTAAGTGGTTCTAAATGACCTCTAAGAACGTGGTTCTATATGATCTCTTAGTACGTGGTTCTAAATGACCTCTAAGTACGTGGGTTCTTCTAAATGACTTCTAAGTACGTGGTTCAAAATGTCCTCTAAGTACGTGGTTCTAAATGACCTTATATACGTAGTGCTAAATAACCTCTAAGTACGTGGTTCTAAATGTCCTCTAAGTACGTGGTTCTAAATGACCTTATATACGTAGTGCTAAATAACCTCTAAGTACGTGGTTCTAAATCACCTCTAAGTACGTGGTTCTGAATGACCTCAAAGTTCGTGGGTTCTAAATGACCTCTTAGAACGTAGTTCTAACTGACCTCTAATTACATGGTTTTAACTATCCTCTAAGTACGTGGTTCTAAATGACCTCTAAGTACGAGGTTCTAAATGACCTCGAAGTACGTGGTTCTAAATGACCTCTAAGTACTTGGTTCTAAATGACCTCTAAGTAAGTGGTTCTAAATGACCTCTAAGTACGTAGTTCTAAATGTCCTCTAAGTACGTGGTTCTAAAAGACCTCTAAATACGTAGCTCTAAATGACCTCTAAGTACGTAGTTCTAAATGACCTCTATGTACGTGGTTCTATATGACCTCTAAGTACGTGGGCTCTAAATGACATCTGAGTACGTGGTTCTAAATGACCCCTAAGTACGTAGTTCTAAATGACCTCTAGGTACGTACTTCCAAATGACATCTAGGTAAGTGGTTCTAAATGACCTCTAAGTACGTAATCCTAAATGACCTCTAGGTACGTAGTTCTAAATGACCTCTATGTAAGTACTTCTAAATGACCTCTAAGTATGTGGTTCTATATGATCTCTTAGTACGTGGTTCTAAATGACCTCTAAGTACGTGGGTTCTTCTAAATGACTTCTAAGTACGTGGTTCAAAATGTCCTCTAAGTACGTGGTTCTAAATGACCTTATATACGTAGTGCTAAATAACTTCTAAGTACGTGGTTCTAAATGTCCTCTAAGTACGTGGTTCTAAATGACCTTATATACGTAGTGCTAAATAACCTCTAAGTACGTGGTTCTAAATCACCTCTAAGTACGTGGTTCTGAATGACCTCAAAGTTCGTGGGTTCTAAATGACCTCTTAGAACGTAGTTCTAACTGACCTCTAATTACATGGTTTTAACTATCCTCTAAGTACGTGGTTCTAAATGACCTCTACGTACGAGGTTCTAAATGACCTCGAAGTACGTGGTTCTAAATGACCTCTAAGTACTTGGTTCTAAATGACCTCTAAGTAAGTGGTTCTAAATGACCTCTAAGTACGTAGTTCTAAATGTCCTCTAAGTACGTGGTTCTAAAAGACCTCTAAATACGTAGCTCTAAATGACCTCTAAGTACGTAGTTCTAAATGATCTCTAAGTTGTTGGTTCTAAATTACCTCTAAGTACGTGGGTCTAAATGACCTCTCAGTACGTGGTTCTAAATGACCTCTAAGTACGTGGTTCTAAATGACATCTAAGTACGTAGTTCTAAATGACCTCTAAATAGTTGGTTCTAAATGACCTCTAAGTACGTGGTTCTAAATATCTTCTAAGTACGTAGTTCTAAATGACGTCTAAGTACGTAGTTCTAAATACCTCTAGATACGTAGTTCCAAATGGACTCTAAGTAAGTGGTTCTAAATGACCTCTAAGTACGTGGTCCTAAATGACCTCTAGGTACGTAGTTCTAAATGACCTCTAAGTAAGTAGTTCTAAATGACCTCTAAGTATGTGGTTCTAAATGACCTCTAAGTACGTAGTTCTAAATGACCTCTAAGTACGAAGTCCTAAATGACCCCTAAGTACGTGGTCCTAAATGACCTCTAGGTACGTAGTTCTAAATGACCTCTAAGTAAGTATTTCTAAATGACCTCTAAGTATGTGGTTCTAAATGACCTCTAAGTACGTAGTTGTAATTGACCTCTAGGTACGTAGTTCTAAATGACCTCAAAGTAAGTAGTTCTAAATGACCTCTAAGTATGTGGTTTTAAATGACCTCTAAGTACGTGGTTCTAAATGACCTTATATACGTAGTGCTAAATAACCTCTAAGTACATGGTTCTAAATCACCTCTAAGTACGTAGTTCTAAATGACCTCTAAGTACGTAGTTCTAATTGACCTCTAGGTACGTAGTTCTAAATGACCTCAAAGTAAGTAGTTCTAAATGACCTCTAAGTATCTGGTTCTTAATGACCTCTAAGTAAGTGGTTCTAAATGACCTCTAAGTACGTGGGTTCTTTTAAATGACTTCTAAGTACGTGGTTCAAAATGTCCTCTAAGTACGTGGTTCTAAATGACCTTATATACGTAGTGCTAAATAACCTCTAAGTACGTGGTTCTAAATGACCTCTTAGTACGTGGTTATAAATGACCTCTAAGTACGTGCTTCTAAATGACCTCTAAGTAAGTAGTTCTACATGACCCCTAAGTACGAAGTCCTAAATGACCTCTAAGAACGTAGTTCTATATTACCTCTAAGTACGTAGTTCTAAATGACCTCTAAGTACGTAGTTCTAATTGACCTCTAAGTACGTAGTTCTAAATGACCTCAAAGTAAGTAGTTCTAAATGACCTCTAAGTATGTGGTTCTAAATGACCTCTAAGTAAGTGGTTCTAAATGACCTCTAAGTACGTGGTTCTATATGATCTCTTAGTACGTGGTTCTAAATGACCTCTAAGTACGTGGGTTCTTCTAAATGACTTCTAAGTACGTGGTTCAAAATGTCCTCTAAGTACGTGGTTCTAAATGACCTTATATACGTAGTGCTAAATAACCTCTAAGTACGTGGTTCTAAATGTCCTCTAAGTACGTGGTTCTAAATGACCTTATATACGTAGTGCTAAATAACCTCTAAGTACGTGGTTCTAAATCACCTCTAAGTACGTGGTTCTGAATGACCTCAAAGTTCGTGGGTTCTAAATGACCTCTTAGAACGTAGTTCTAACTGACCTCTAATTACATGGTTTTAACTATCCTCTAAGTACGTGGTTCTAAATGACCTCTAAGTACGAGGTTCTAAATGACCTCGAAGTACGTGGTTCTAAATGACCTCTAAGTACTTGGTTCTAAATGACCTCTAAGTAAGTGGTTCTAAATGACCTCTAAGTACGTAGTTCTAAATGTCCTCTAAGTACGTGGTTCTAAAAGACCTCTAAATACGTAGCTCTAAATGACCTCTAAGTACGTAGTTCTAAATGACCTCTATGTACGTGGTTCTATATGACCTCTAAGTACGTGGGCTCTAAATGACATCTGAGTACGTGGTTCTAAATGACCCCTAAGTACGTAGTTCTAAATGACCTCTAGGTACGTACTTCCAAATGACATCTAGGTAAGTGGTTCTAAATGACCTCTAAGTACGTAATCCTAAATGACCTCTAGGTACGTAGTTCTAAATGACCTCTATGTAAGTACTTCTAAATGACCTCTAAGTATGTGGTTCTATATGATCTCTTAGTACGTGGTTCTAAATGACCTCTAAGTACGTGGGTTCTTCTAAATGACTTCTAAGTACGTGGTTTAAAAAGTCCTCTAAGTACGTGGTTCTAAATGACCTTATATACGTAGTGCTAAATAACCTCTAAGTACGTGGTTCTAAATGTCCTCTAAGTACGTGGTTCTAAATGACCTTATATACGTAGTGCTAAATAACCTCTAAGTACGTGGTTCTAAATCACCTCTAAGTACGTGGTTCTGAATGACCTCAAAGTTCGTGGGTTCTAAATGACCTCTTAGAACGTAGTTCTAACTGACCTCTAATTACATGGTTTTAACTATCCTCTAAGTACGTGGTTCTAAATGACCTCTACGTACGAGGTTCTAAATGACCTCGAAGTACGTGGTTCTAAATGACCTCTAAGTACTTGGTTCTAAATGACCTCTAAGTAAGTGGTTCTAAATGACCTCTAAGTACGTAGTTCTAAATGTCCTCTAAGTACGTGGTTCTAAAAGACCTCTAAATACGTAGCTCTAAATGACCTCTAAGTACGTAGTTCTAAATGACCTCTATGTAAGTGGTTCTATATGACCTCTACGTACGTGGGCTCTAAATGACATCTGAGTACGTGGTTCTAAATGACCCCTAAGTACGTAGTTCTAAATGACCTCTAGGTACGTACTTCCAAATGACATCTAGGTAAGTGGTTCTAAATGACCTCTAAGTACGTGGTCCTAAATGACCTCTAGGTACGTAGTTCTAAATGTCCTCTAAGTAAGTAGTTCTAAATGACCTCTAAGTATGTGGTTCTAAATGACCTCTAAGTACGTAGTTCTAAATGACCTCTAAGTACGTAGTTCTAATTGACCTCTAGGTACGTAGTTCTAAATGACCTCAAAGTAAGTAGTTCTAAATGACCTCTAAGTATCTGGTTCTTAATGACCTCTAAGTAAGTGGTTCTAAATGACCTCTAAGTACGTGGGTTCTTTTAAATGACTTCTAAGTACGTGGTTCAAAATGTCCTCTAAGTACGTGGTTCTAAATGACCTTATATACGTAGTGCTAAATAACCTCTAAGTACGTGGTTCTAAATGACCTCTTAGTACGTGGTTATAAATGACCTCTAAGTACGTGCTTCTAAATGACCTCTAAGTAAGTAGTTCTACATGACCCCTAAGTACGTAGTTCTAAATGACCTCTAGGTACGTACTTCCAAATGACATCTAAGTAAGTGGTTCTAAATGACCTCTAAGTACGAAGTCCTAAATGACCTCTAAGAACGTAGTTCTATATTACCTCTAAGTACGTAGTTCTAAATGACCTCTAAGTACGTAGTTCTAATTGACCTCTAAGTACGTAGTTCTAAATGACCTCAAAGTAAGTAGTTCTAAATGACCTCTAAGTATGTGGTTCTAAATGACCTCTAAGTAAGTGGTTCTAAATGACCTCTAAGTACGTGGTTCTATATGATCTCTTAGTACGTGGTTCTAAATGACCTCTAAGTACGTGGGTTCTTCTAAATGACTTCTAAGTACGTGGTTCAAAATGTCCTCTAAGTACGTGGTTCTAAATGACCTTATATACGTAGTGCTAAATAACCTCTAAGTACGTGGTTCTAAATGTCCTCTAAGTACGTGGTTCTAAATGACCTTATATACGTATTGCTAAATAACCTCTAAGTACGTGGTTCTAAATCACCTCTAAGTACGTGGTTCTGAATGACCTCAAAGTTCGTGGGTTCTAAATGACCTCTTAGAACGTAGTTCTAACTGACCTCTAATTACATGGTTTTAACTATCCTCTAAGTACGTGGTTCTAAATGACCTCTAAGTACGAGGTTCTAAATGACCTCGAAGTACGTGGTTCTAAATGACCTCTAAGTACTTGGTTCTAAATGACCTCTAAGTAAGTGGTTCTAAATGACCTCTAAGTACGTAGTTCTAAATGTCCTCTAAGTACGTGGTTCTAAAAGACCTCTAAATACGTAGCTCTAAATGACCTCTAAGTACGTAGTTCTAAATGACCTCTATGTACGTGGTTCTATATGACCTCTAAGTACGTGGGCTCTAAATGACATCTGAGTACGTGGTTCTAAATGACCCCTAAGTACGTAGTTCTAAATGACCTCTAGGTACGTACTTCCAAATGACATCTAGGTAAGTGGTTCTAAATGACCTCTAAGTACGTAATCCTAAATGACCTCTAGGTACGTAGTTCTAAATGACCTCTATGTAAGTAGTTCTAAATGACCTCTAAGTATGAGGTTCTAATAGACCTTTAAGTACGTAGTTCTAAATGACCTCTAAGTACGAAGTCCTAAATGACCTCTAAGAACGTAGTTCTATATTACCTCTAAGTACGTAGTTCTAAATGACCTCTAAGTACGTGGTTCTATATGATCTCTTAGTACGTGGTTCTAAAAGACCTCTAAGTACGTGGGTTCTTCTAAATGACTTCTAAGTACGTAGTTCAAAATGTCCTCTAAGTACGTGGTTCTAAATGACCTTATATACGTAGTGCTAAATAACCTCTAAGTACGTGGTTCTAAATGACCTCTAAGTACGTGGGTTCTAAATGACCCCTAAGTTCGTAGTTCTAAATGACCTCTATTTACGTGGTTCTATATGACCTCTAAGTACGTGGGCTCTAAATGACATCTGGGTACGTGGTTCTAAATGACCACTAAGTACGTAGTTCTAAATGATGTCTAAGTTGTTGGTTCTAAATTACCTCTAAGTACGTGGGTCTAAATGACCTCTCAGTACGTGGTTCTAAATGACCTCTAAGTACGTGGTTCTAAATGACATCTAAGTACGTAGTTCTAAATACCTCTAGATACGTAGTTCCAAATGGACTCTAAGTGAGTGGTTCTAAATGACCTCTAAGTACGTGGTCCTAAATGACCTCTAGGTACGTAGTTCTAAATGACCTCTAAGTAAGTAGTTCTAAATGACCTCTAAGTATGTGGTTCTAAATGACCTCTAAGTACGTAGTTCTAAATGACCTCTAAGTACGAAGTCCTAAATGACCCCTAAGTACGTGGTCCTAAATGACCTCTAGGTACGTAGTTCTAAATGACCTCTAAGTAAGTATTTCTAAATGACCTCTAAGTATGTGGTTCTAAATGACCTCTAAGTACGTAGTTGTAATTGACCTCTAGGTACGTAGTTCTAAATGACCTCAAAGTAAGTAGTTCTAAATGACCTCTAAGTATGTGGTTTTAAATGACCTCTAAGTAAGTGGTTCTAAATGACCTCTAAGTACGTGGTTCAATATGATCTCTTAGTACGTGGTTCTAAATGACCTCTAAGTACGTGGTTCTAAATGTCCTCTAAGTACGTGGTTCTAAATGACCTTATATACGTAGTGCTAAATAACCTCTAAGTACATGGTACTAAATCACCTCTAAGTACGTGGTTCTGAATGACCTCTAAGTTCGTGGGTTCTAAATGACCTCTTATAACGTAGTTCTAACTGACCTCTAATTACATGGTTTTAACTATCCTCTAAGTACGTGGTTCTAAATGACCTCTAAGTACGAGGTTCTAAATGACCTCTAAGTACGTGGTTCTAAATGACCTCTAAGTACTTGGTTCTAAATGACCTCTAAGTCAGTAGTTCTAAATGACACCTAAGTACGTGGTTCTAAATGTCCTCTATGTACGTGGTTCTAAATGACTTCATATACGTAGTTCTAAATGACCTCTAAGTACGTGGTTCTAAATGACCTCTAACTACGTGGTTCTAAATGACCTCTAAGTACGTGCTTCTAAATGACCTCTAGGTACGTACTTCCAAATGACATCTAAGTAAGTGGTTCTAAATGACCTCTAAGTACGTTGTTCTAGATGACCTCTAAGTACGTGGTTCTAAATGACCTCTATGTACGTGCTTCTAAATGACCTCTAAGTACGTAGTTCTAAATGACCATAAGTACGTGGATTTAAATGACCTTAAAGTACGTAGTTCTAAATGACCTGTAAGTACGTAGTTCTAAATGACCTCTAAGTATGTGGTTCTAAATGACCTCTAAGTACGTGGTTCTAAATGACCTCTAAATACTTAGTTCAAATGCCCTCTAAGTACGTGGTTCCAAATGTCCTCTAAGTACGTGGTTCTAAATGACCTCATATACGTAGTTCTAAATGACCTCTAAGTACGTGGTTCTAAATGACCTCTAACTACGTGGTTCTAAATGACCTCTAAGTACGTGCTTCTAAATGACCTCTAAGTAAGTAGTTCTAAATGACCCCTAAGTACGTAGTTCTAAATGACCTCTAGGTACGTACTTCCAAATGACTTCTAAGTAAGTGGTTCTAAATGACCTCTAAGTACGTGGTTCTAAATGTCCTCTAAGTACGTGGTTCTAAAAGACCTCATATACGTAGTTCTAAATGACCTCTAAGTACGTGGGTTCTAAATGACCCTTAAGTTCGTAGTTCTAAATGATCTCTAAATACGTAGCTCTAAATGACCTCTAAGTACGTAGTTCTAAATGACCTCTATGTACGTGGTTCTATATGACCTCTAAGTACGTGGGCTCTAAATGACATCTGAGTACGTGGTTCTAAATGACCTCTAAGTACGTAGTTCTAAATGACCTCTAAGTTGTTGGTTCTAAATGACCTCTAAGTACGTGGTTCTAAATGACCTCTCAGTACGTGGTTCTAAATGACCTCTAAGCACGTGGTTCTAAATGACATCTAAGTACGTAGTTTTAAATGACCTCTAAATAGTTGGTTCTAAATGACCTCTAAGTACGTGGTTCTAAATATCTTCTAAGTACGTAGTTCTAAATGACGTCTAAGTACGTAGTTCTAAATACCTCTAGATACGTAGTTCCAAATGACCTCTAAGTAAGTGGTTCTAAATGACCTCTAAGTACGTGGTCCTAAATGACCTCTAGGTACGTAGTTCTAAATGACCTCTAAGTAAGTAGTTGTAAATGACCTCTAAGTATGTGGTTCTAAATGACCTCTAAGTACGTAGTTCTAAATGACCTCTAAGTACGAAGTCCTAAATGACCTCCAAGGACGTAGTTCTATATTACCTCTAAGTACGTAGTTCTAAATGACCTCTAAGTACGTAGTTCTAATTGATCTCTAGGTACGTAGTTCTAAATGACCTCAAAGTAAGTAGTTCTAAATGACCTCTAAGTATGTGGTTCTTAATGACCTCTAAGTAAGTGGTTCTAAATGACCTCTAAGTTCGTAGTTCTAAATGACCTCTAAGTACGTAGTTCTAATTGACCTCTAGGTACGTAGTTCTAAATGACCTTAAAGTAAGTACTTCTAAATGACCTCTAAGTATTTGGTTCTATATGATCTCTTAGTACGTGGTTATAAATGACCTCTAAGTACGTCCTTCTAAATGACCTCTAAGTAAGTAGTTCTAAATGACCCCTAAGTACGTAGTTTTAAATGACCTCTAGGTACGTACTTCCAAATGACATCTAAGTAAGTGGTTCTAAATTACCTCTAAGTACGTGGTCCTAAATGACCTCTAGGTACGTAGTTCTAAATGACCTCTAAGTAAGTAGTTCTAAATGACCTCTAAGTATGTGGTTCTAAATGACCTCTAAGTACGTAGTTCTAAATGACCTCTAAGTACGTAGTTCTAATTGACCTCTAGGTACGTAGTTCTAAATGACCTCAAAGTAAGTAGTTCTAAATGACCTCTAAGTATCTGGTTCTAAATGACCTATAAGTAAGTGGTTCTAAATGACCTCTAAGTACGTGGGTTCTTCTAAATGACTTCTAAGTACGTGGTTCAAAATGTCCTCTAAGTACGTGGTTCTAAATGACCTTATATACGTAGTGCTAAATAACCTCTAAGTACGTGGTTCTAAATGACCTCTTAGTACGTGGTTATAAATGACCTCTAAGTACGTGCTTCTAAATGACCTCTAAGTAAGTAGTTCTACATGACCCCTAAGTACGTAGTTCTAAATAACCTCTAGGTACGTACTTCCAAATGACATCTAAGTAAGTGGTTCTAAATGACCTCTAAGTACGAAGTCCTAAATGACCTCTAAGAACGTAGTTCTATATTACCTCTAAGTACGTAGTTCTAAATGACCTCTAAGTACGTAGTTCTAATTGACCTCTAAGTATGTGGTTCTAAATGACCTCTAAGTAAGTGGTTCTAAATGACCTCTAAGTACGTGGTTCTATATGATCTCTTAGTACGTGGTTCTAAATGACCTCTAAGTACGTGGGTTCTTCTAAATGACTTCTAAGTACGTGGTTCAAAATGTCCTCTAAGTACGTGGTTCCAAATGACCTTATATACGTAGTGCTAAATAACCTCTAAGTACGTGGTTCTAAATGTCCTCTAAGTACGTGGTTCTAAATGACCTTATATACGTAGTGCTAAATAACCTCTAAGTACGTGGTTCTAAATCACCTCTAAGTACGTGGTTCTGAATGACCTCTAAGTTCGTAGGTTCTAAATGACCTCTTAGAACGTAGTTCTAACTGACCTCTAATTACATGGTTTTAACTATCCTCTAAGTACGTGGTTCTAAATGACCTCTAAGTACGAGGTTCTAAATGACCTCTAAGTACGTGGTTCTAAATGACCTCTAAGTACGTGGTTCTAAATATCTTCTAAGTACGTAGTTCTAAATGACGTCTAAGTACGTAGTTCTAAATACCTCTAGATACGTAGTTCCAAATGACCTCTAAGTAAGTGGTTCTAAATGACCTCTAAGTACGTGGTCCTAAATGACCTCTAGGTACGTAGTTCTAAATGACGTCTAAGTACGTAGTTCTAAATACCTCTAGATACGTAGTTCCAAATGACCTCTAAGTAAGTGGTTCTAAATGACCTCTAAGTACGTGGTCCTAAATGACCTCTAGGTACGTAGTTCTAAATGACCTCTAAGTAAGTAGTTCTAAATGACCTCTAAGTATGTGGTTCTAAATGACCTCTAAGTACGTAGTTCTAAATGACCTCTAAGTACGAAGTCCTAAATGACCTCTAAGAACGTAGTTCTATATTACCTCTAAGTACGTAGTTCTAAATGACCTCTAAGTACGTAGTTCTAATTGACCTCTAGGTACGTAGTTCTAAATGACCTCAAAGTAAATAGTTCTAAATGACCTCTAAGTATGTGGTTCTAAATGACCTCTAAGTAAGTGGTTCTAAATGACCTCTAGGTACGTGGTTCTATATGATCTCTTAGTACGTGGTTCTAAATGACCTCTAAGTACGTGGGTTCTTCTAAATGACTTCTAAGTACGTGGTTCAAAATGTCCTCTAAGTACGTGGTTCTAAATGACCCTATATACGTAGTGCTAAATAACCTCTAAGTACGTGGTTCTAAATGACCTCTTAGTACGTAGTTATAAATGACCTCTAAGTACGTGCTTCTAAATGACCTCTAAGTAAGTAGTTCTAAATGACACCTAAGTACGTAGTTCTAAATGACCTCTAGGTACGTACTTCCAAATGACATCTAAGTAAGTGGTTCTAAATGACCTCTAAGTACGTGGTCCTTAATGACCTCTAGGTACGTAGTTCTAAATGACCTCTAAGTAAGTAGTTCTAAATGACCTCTAAGTATGTGGTTCTAAATGACCTCTAAGTACGTAGTTCTAAATGACCTCTAAGTACGAAGTCCTAAATGACCTCTAAGAACGTAGTTCTATATTACCTCTAAGTACGTAGTTCTAAATGACCTCTAAGTACGTAGTTTTAATTGACCTCTAGGTACGTAGTTCTAAATGACCTCAAGGTAAGTAGTTCTAAATGACCTCTAAGTATCTGGTTCTAAATGACCTCTAAGTAAGTGGTTCTAAATGACCTCTAAGTACGTGGGTTCTTCTAAATGACTTCTAAGTACGTGGTTCAAAATGTCCTCTAATTACGTGGTTCTAAATGACCTCTTAATACGTGGTTATAAATGACCTCTAAGTACGTGCTTCTAAATGACCTCTAAGTAAGTAGTTCTAAATGACACCTAAGTACGTAGTTCTAAATGACCTCTAGGTACGTACTTCCAAATGACATCTAAGTAAGTGGTTCTAAATGACCTCTAAGTACGTGGTCCTTAATGACCTCTAGGTACGTAGTTCTAAATAACCTCTAAGTAAGTAGTTCTAAATGACCTCTAGGTACGTAGTTCTAAATGACCTCTAAGTACGTGGTTCTAAATGACCTCTAAGTACGTGGGTTCTTCTAAATGACTTCTAAGTACGTGGTTCAAAATGTCCTCTAAGTACGTGGTTCTAAATGACCTTATATACGTAGTGCTAAATAACCTCTAAGTACGTGGTTCTAAATGTCCTCTAAGTACGTGGTTCTAAAAGACCTTATATACGTAGTGCTAAATAACCTCTAAGTACGTGGTTCTAAATCACCTCTAAATACGTGGTTCTGAATGACCTCTAAGTTCGTGGGTTCTAAATGACCTCTTAGAACGTAGTTCTAACTGACCTCTAAGTACGTGGTTCTAATTGACCTCTAAGTACGAGGTTCTAAATGACCTCTAAGTACGTGGTTCTAAATGACCTCTAAGTACTTGGTTCTAAATGACCTCTAAGTCAGTAGTTCTAAATGACACCTAAGTACGTGGTTCTAAATGTCCTCTTAATACGTGGTTCTAAATGACCTCATATACGTAGTTCTAAATGACCTCTAAGTACGTGGTTCTAAATGACCTCTAACTACGTGGTTCTAAATGACCTCTAAGTACGTGCTTCTAAATGACCTCTAAGTAAGTAGTTCTAAATGACCCCTAAGTACGTAGTTCTAAATGACCTTTAGGTACGTACTTCCAAATGACTTCTAAGTAAGTGGTTCTAAATGACCTCTAAGTATGTGCTTCTAAATGACCTCTAAGTACGTAGTTCTAAATGACCTCTAAGTACGAAGTCCTAAATGACCTCTAAGAACGTAGTTCTATATTACCTCTAAGTACGTAGTTCTAAATGACCTCTAAGTACGTAGTTCTAAATGACCTCTAAGTACGAAGTCCTAAATGACCTCTAAGAACGTAGTTCTATATTACCTCTAAGTACGTAGTTCTAAATGACCTCTAAGTACGTAGTTCTAATTGACCTCTAGGTACGTAGTTCTAAATGACCTCAAAGTAAGTAGTTCTAAATGTCCTTTAAGTATGTGGTTCTAAATGACCTCTAAGTACGTGGGTTCTTCTAAATGACTTCTAAGTACGTGGTTCAAAATGTCCTCTAAGTACGTGGTTCTAAATGACCTTATATACGTAGTGCTAAATAACCTCTAAGTACGTGGTTCTAAATGTCCTCTAAGTACGTGGTTCTAAATGACCTTATATACGTAGTGCTAAATAACCTCTAAGTACATGGTTCTAAATCACCTCTAAGTACGTGGTTCTGAATGACCTCTAAGTTCGTGGGTTCTAAATGAGCTCTTATAACGTAGTTCTAACTGACCTTTAATTACATGGTTTTAACTATCCTCTAAGTACGTGGTTCTAAATGACCTCTAAGTACGAGGTTCTAAATGACCTCTAAGTACGTGGTTCTAAATGACCTCTAAGTACTTGGTTCTAAATGACCTCTAAGTCAGTAGTTCTAAATGAAACCTAGGTACGTACTTCCAAATGACATCTAAGTAAGTGGTTCTAAATGACCTCTAAGTACGTTGTTCTAGATGACCTCTAAGTACGTGGTTCTAAATGACCTCTATGTACGTGCTTCTAAATGACCTCTAAGTACGTAGTTCTAAATGACCATAAGTACGTGGATTTAAATGACCTTAAAGTACGTAGTTCTAAATGACCTCTAAGTACGTAGTTCTAAATGACCTCTAAGTATGTGGTTCTAAATGACCTCTAAGTACGTGGTTCTAAATGACCTCTAAATACTTAGTTCAAAAGCCCTCTAAGTACGTGGTTCCAAATGTCCTCTAAGTACGTGGTTCTAAATGACCTCATATACGTAGTTCTAAATGACCTTTTAAGTACGTGGTTCTAAATGACCTCTAACTACGTGGTTCTAAATGACCTCTAAGTACGTGCTTCTATATGACCTCTAAGTAAGTAGTTCTAAATGACCCCTAAGTACGTAGTTCTAAATGACCTCTCAGTACGTGGTTCTAAATGACCTCTAAGTACGTGGTTTTAAATGACATCTAAGTACGTAGTTCTAAATGACCTCTAAATAGTTGGTTCTAAATGACCTCTAAGTACGTGGTTCTAAATATCTTCTAAGTACGTAGTTCTAAATGACGTCTAAGTACGTAGTTCTAAATACCTCTAGATACGTAGTTCCAAATGACCTCTAGTAAGTGGTTCTAAATGACCTCTATGTACGTGGTCCTAAATGACCTCTAGGTACGTAGTTCTAAATGACCTCTAAGTAAGTAGTTCTAAATGACCTCTAAGTATGTGGTTGTAAATGCCCTCTAAGTACGTAGTTCTAAATGACCTCTAAGTACGAAGTCCTAAATGACCTCTAAGAACGTAGTTCTATATTACCTCTAAGTACGTAGTTCTAAATGACCTCTAAGTACGTAGTTCTAATTGACCTCTAGGTACGTAGTTCTAAATGACCTCAAAGTAAGTAGTTCTAAATGACCTCTAAGTATGTGGTTCTAAATGACCTCTAAGTAAGTGGTTCTAAATGACCTCTAAGTACGTAGTTCTAATTGACCTCTAGGTACGTAGTTCTAAATGATCTCAAATTAAGTAGTTCTAAATGACCTCTAAGTATGTGGTTCTAAATGACCTCTAAGTAAGTGGTTCTAAATGACCTCTAAGTACGTGGTTCTATATGATCTCTTAGTACGTGGTTCTAAATGACCTCTAAGTACGTGGGTTCTTCTAAATGACTTCTAAGTACGTGGTTCAAAATGTCCTCTAAGTACGTGGTTCTAAATGACCTTATATACGTAGTGCTAAATAACCTCTAAGTACGTGGTTCTAAATGTCCTCTAAGTACGTGGTTCTAAATGACCTTATATACGTAGTGCTAAATAACCTCTAAGTACGTGGTTCTAAATCACCTCTAAGTACGTGGTTCTGAATGACCTCTAAGTTCGTGGGTTCTAAATGACCTCTTAGAACGTAGTTCTAACTGACCTCTAATTACATGGTTTTAACTATCCTCTAAGTACGTGGTTCTAAATGACACATAAGTACGTGGTTCTAAATGTCCTCTAAGTACGTGGTTCTAAATGACCTCATATACGTAGTTCTAAATGACCTCTAAGTACGTGGTTCTAAATGACCTCTAACTACGTGGTTCAAAATGACCTCTAAGTACGTGCTTCTAAATGACCTCTAGGTACGTACTTCCAAATGACATCTAAGTAAGTAGTTCTAAATGACCTCTAAGTACGCTGTTTTAGATGACCTCTAAGTACGTGGTTCTAAATGACCTCTAAGTACGTGCTTCTAAATGACCTCTAAGTAAGTAGTTCTAAATGACCCCTAAGTACGTAGTTCTAAATGACCTCTAGGTACGTACTTCCAAATGACTTCTAAGTAAGTGGTTTTAAATGACCTCTAAGTACGTGGCTCTAAATGTCCTCTAAGTACGTGGTTCTAAAAGACCTCATATACGTAGTTCTAAATGACCTCTAAGTACGTGGGTTCTAAATGACCCCTAAGTTCGTAGTTCTAAATGACCTCTAAATACGTAGCTCTAAATGACCTCTAAGTACGTAGTTCTAAATGACCTCTATGTACGTGGTTCTATATGATCTCTAAGTACGTGGGCTCTAAATGACATCTGAGTACGTGGTTCTAAATGACCCCTAAGTACGTAGTTCTAAATGACCTCTAGGTACGTACTTCCAAATGACATCTAAGTAAGTGGTTCTAAATGACCTCTAAGTACGTAGTCCTAAATGACCTCTAGGTACGTAGTTCTAAATGACCTCTAAGTAAGTAGTTCTAAATGACCTCTAAATATGAGGTTCTAATAGACCTCTAAGTACGTAGTTCTAAATGACCTCTAAGTACGAAGTCCTAAATGACCTCTAAGAACGTAGTTCTATATTACCTCTAAGTACGTAGTTCTAAATGACCTCTAAGTACGTAATTCTAATTGACCTCTAGGTACGTAGTTCTAAATGACCTCAAAGTAAGTAGTTCTAAATGACCTCTAAGTATGTGGTTCTAAATGACCTCTAAGTAAGTGGTTCTAAATGACCTCTAAGTACGTGGTTCTATATGATCTCTTAGTACGTGGTTCTAAAAGACCTCTAAGTACGTGGGTTCTTCTAAATGACTTCTAAGTACGTGGTTCAAAATGTCCTCTAAGTACGTGGTTCTAAATGACCTCTAAGTAAGTAGTTCTAAATGACACCTAAGTACGTAGTTCTAAATGACCTCTAGGTACGTACTTCCAAATGACATCTAAGTAAGTGGTTCTAAATGACCTCTAAGTACGTGGTCCTTAATGACCTCTAGGTACGTAGTTCTAAATAACCTCTAAGTAAGTAGTTCTAAATGACCTCTAAGTATGTGGTTCTAAATGACCTCTAAGTACGTAGTTCTAAATGACCTCTAAGTACGAAGTCCTAAATGACCTCTAAGAACGTAGTTCTATATTACCTCTAAGTACGTAGTACTAAATGACCTCTAAGTACGTAGTTCTAATTGACCTCTAGGTACGTAGTTCTAAATGACCTCTAAGTACGTGGTTCTAAATGACCTCTAAGTACGTGGGTTCTTCTAAATGACTTCTAAGTACGTGGTTCAAAATGTCCTCTAAGTACGTGGTTCTAAATGACCTTATATACGTAGTGCTAAATAACCTCTAAGTACGTGGTTCTAAATGTCCTCTAAGTACGTGGTTCTAAAAGACCTGATATACGTAGTGCTAAATAACCTCTAAGTACGTGGTTCTAAATCACCTCTAAATACGTGGTTCTGAATGACCTCTAAGTTCGTGGGTTCTAAATGACCTCTTAGAACGTAGTTCTAACTGACCTCTAAGTACGTGGTTCTAAATGACCTCTAAGTACGAGGTTCTAAATGACCTCTAAGTACGTGGTTCTAAATGACCTCTAAGTACTTGGTTCTAAATGACCTCTAAGTCAGTAGTTCTAAATGACACCTAAGTACGTGGTTCTAAATGTCCTCTTAATACGTGGTTCTAAATGACCTCATATACGTAGTTCTAAATGACCTCTAAGTACGTGGTTCTAAATGACCTCTAACTACGTGGTTCTAAATGACCTCTAAGTACGTGCTTCTAAATGACCTCTAAGTAAGTAGTTCTAAATGACCCCTAAGTACGTAGTTCTAAATGACCTTTAGGTACGTACTTCCAAATGACTTCTAAGTAAGTGGTTCTAAATGACCTCTAAGTACGTGGTTCTAAATGTCCTCTAAGTACGTGGTTCTAAAAGACCTCATATACGTAGTTCTAAATGACCTCTAAGTACGTGGGTTCTAAATGACCCTTAAGTTCGTAGTTCTAAATGACCTCTAAATACGTAGCTCTAAATGACCACTAAGTACGTAGTTCTAAATGACCTCTATTTACGTGGTTCTATATGACCTCTAAGAACGTGGGCTCTAAATGACATCTGAGTACGTGGTTCTAAATGACCTCTAAGTACGTAGTTCTAAATGACCTCTAAGTTGTTGGTTCTAAATGACCTCTAAGTACGTGGTTCTAAATGACCTCTCAGTACGTGGTTCTAAATGACCTCTAAGTAAGTAGTTCTAAATGACCTCTAAGTATGTGCTTCTAAATGACCTCTAAGTACGTAGTTCTAAATGACCTCTAAGTACGAAGTCCTAAATGACCTCTAAGAACGTAGTTCTATATTACCTCTAAGTACGTAGTTCTAAATGACCTCTAAGTACGTAGTTCTAAATGACCTCTAAGTACGAAGTCCTAAATGACCTCGAAGAACGTAGTTCTATATTACCTCTAAGTACGTAGTTCTAAATGACCTCTAAGTACGTAGTTCTAATTGACCTCTAGGTACGTAGTTCTAAATGACCTCAAAGTAAGTAGTTCTAAATGTCCTTTAAGTAAGTGGTTCTAAATGACCTCTAAGTACGTAGTTCTAAATGTCCTCTAAGTACGTGGTTCTAAAAGACCTCTAAATACGTAGCTCTAAATGACCTCTAAGTACGTAGTTCTAAATGACCTCTATGTACGTGGTTCTATATGACCTCTAAGTACGTGGGCTCTAAATGACATCTGAGTACGTGGTTCTAAATGACCCCTAAGTACGTAGTTCTAAATGACCTCTAGGTACGTACTTCCAAATGACATCTAGGTAAGTGGTTCTAAATGACCTCTAAGTACGTGGTCCTAAATGACCTCTAGGTACGTAGTTCTAAATGACCTCTAAGTAAGTAGTTCTAAATGACCTCTAAGTATGTGGTTCTAAATGACCTCTAAGTACGTAGTTCTAAATGACCTCTAAGTACGTAGTTCTAATTGACCTCTAGGTACGTAGTTCTAAATGACCTCAAAGTAAGTAGTTCTAAATGACCTCTAAGTATCTGGTTCTTAATGACCTCTAAGTAAGTGGTTCTAAATGACCTCTAAGTACGTGGGTTCTTCTAAATGACTTCTAAGTACGTGGTTCAAAATGTCCTCTAAGTACGTGGTTCTAAATGACCTTATATACGTAGTGCTAAATAACCTCTAAGTACGTGGTTCTAAATGACCTCTTAGTACGTGGTTATAAATGACCTCTAAGTACGTGCTTCTAAATGACCTCTAAGTAAGTAGTTCTACATGACCCCTAAGTACGTAGTTCTAAATAACCTCTAGGTACGTACTTCCAAATGACATCTAAGTAAGTGGTTCTAAATGACCTCTAAGTACGAAGTCCTAAATGACCTCTAAGAACGTAGTTCTATATTACCTCTAAGTACGTAGTTCTAAATGACCTCTAAGTACGTAGTTCTAATTGACCTCTAAGTATGTGGTTCTATATGATCTCTTAGTACGTGGTTCTAAATGACCTCTAAGTACGTGGGTTCTTCTAAATGACTTCTAAGTACGTGGTTCAAAATGTCCTCTAAGTACGTGGTTCTAAATGACCTTATATACGTAGTGCTAAATAACCTCTAAGTACGTGGTTCTAAATGTCCTCTAAGTACGTGGTTCTAAATGACCTTATATACGTAGTGCTAAATAACCTCTAAGTACGTGGTTCTAAATCACCTCTAAGTACGTGGTTCTGAATGACCTCTAAGTTCGTAGGTTCTAAATGACCTCTTAGAACGTAGTTCTAACTGACCTCTAATTACATGGTTTTAACTATCCTCTAAGTACGTGGTTCTAAATGACCTCTAAGTACGAGGTTCTAAATGACCTCTAAGTCAGTAGTTCTAAATGACACATAAGTACGTGGTTCTAAATGTCCTCTAAGTACGTGGTTCTAAATGACCTCATATACGTAGTTCTAAATGACCTCTAAGTACGTGGTTCTAAATGACCTCTAACTACGTGGTTCAAAATGACCTCTAAGTACGTGCTTCTAAATGACCTCTAGGTACGTACTTCCAAATGACATCTAAGTAAGTAGTTCTAAATGACCTCTAAGTACGCTGTTTTAGATGACCTCTAAGTACGTGGTTCTAAATGACCTCTAAGTACGTGCTTCTAAATGACCTCTAAGTAAGTAGTTCTAAATGACCCCCAAGTACGTAGTTCTAAATGACCTCTAGGTACGTACTTCCAAATGACTTCTAAGTAAGTGGTTTTAAATGACCTCTAAGTACGTGGCTCTAAATGTCCTCTAAGTACGTGGTTCTAAAAGACCTCATATACGTAGTTCTAAATGACCTCTAAGTACGTGGGTTCTAAATGACCCCTAAGTTCGTAGTTCTAAATGACCTCTAAATACGTAGCTCTAAATGACCTCTAAGTACGTAGTTCTAAATGACCTCTATGTACGTGGTTCTATATGATCTCTAAGTACGTGGGCTCTAAATGACATCTGAGTACGTGGTTCTAAATGACCCCTAAGTACGTAGTTCTAAATGACCTCTAGGTACGTACTTCCAAATGACATCTAAGTAAGTGGTTCTAAATGACCTCTAAGTACGTAGTCCTAAATGACCTCTAGGTACGTAGTTCTAAATGACCTCTAAGTAAGTAGTTCTAAATGACCTCTAAATATGAGGTTCTAATAGACCTCTAAGTACGTAGTTCTAAATGACCTCTAAGTACGAAGTCCTAAATGACCTCTAAGAACGTAGTTCTATATTACCTCTAAGTACGTAGTTCTAAATGACCTCTAAGTACGTAATTCTAATTGACCTCTAGGTACGTAGTTCTAAATGACCTCAAAGTAAGTAGTTCTAAATGACCTCTAAGTATGAGGTTCTAAATGACCTCTAAGTAAGTGGTTCTAAATGACCTCTAAGTACGTGGTTCTATATGATCTCTTAGTACGTGGTTCTAAAAGACCTCTAAGTACGTGGGTTCTTCTAAATGACTTCTAAGTACGTGGTTCAAAATGTCCTCTAAGTACGTGGTTCTAAATGACCTCTAAGTAAGTAGTTCTAAATGACACCTAAGTACGTAGTTCTAAATGACCTCTAGGTACGTACTTCCAAATGACATCTAAGTAAGTGGTTCTAAATGACCTCTAAGTACGTGGTCCTTAATGACCTCTAGGTACGTAGTTCTAAATAACCTCTAAGTAAGTAGTTCTAAATGACCTCTAAGTATGTGGTACTAAATGACCTCTAAGTACGTAGTTCTAAATGACCTCTAAGTACGAAGTCCTAAATGACCTCTAAGAACGTAGTTCTATATTACCTCTAAGTACGTAGTACTAAATGACCTCTAAGTACGTAGTTTTAATTGACCTCTATGTATGTAGTTCTAAATGACCTCTAAGTACGTGGTTCTAAATGACCTCTAAGTACGTGGGTTCTTCTAAATGACTTCTAAGTACGTGGTTCAAAATGTCCTCTAAGTACGTGGTTCTAAATGACCTTATATACGTAGTGCTAAATAACCTCTAAGTACGTGGTTCTAAATGTCCTCTAAGTACGTGGTTCTAAAAGACCTGATATACGTAGTGCTAAATAACCTCTAAGTACGTGGTTCTAAATCACCTCTAAAAACGTGGTTCTGAATGACCTCGAAGTACGTGGTTCTAAATGACCTCTAAGTACTTGGTTCTAAATGACCTCTAAGTAAGTGGTTCTAAATGACCTCTAAGTACGTAGTTCTAAATGTCCTCTAAGTACGTGGTTCTAAAAGACCTCTAAATACGTAGCTCTAAATGACCTCTAAGTACGTAGTTCTAAATGACCTCTATGTACGTGGTTCTATATGACCTCTAAGTACGTGGGCTCTAAATGACATCTGAGTACGTGGTTCTAAATGACCACTAAGTACGTAGTTCTAAATGACCTCTAGGTACGTACTTCCAAATGACATCTAGGTAAGTGGTTCTAAATGACCTCTAAGTACGTAATCCTAAATGACCTCTAGGTACGTAGTTCTAAATGACCTCTATGTAAGTAGTTCTAAATGACCTCTAAGTATGAGGTTCTAATAGACCTTTAAGTACGTAGTTCTAAATGACCTCTAAGTACGAAGTCCTAAATGACCTCTAAGAACGTAGTTCTATATTACCTCTAAGTACGTAGTTCTAAATGACCTCTAAGTACGTAATTCTAATTGACCTCTAGGTACGTAGTTCTAAATGACCTCAAAGTAAGTAGTTCCAAATGACCTCTAAGTATGTGGTTCTAAATGACCTCTAAATAAGTGGTTCTAAATGACCTCTAAGTACGTGGTTCTATATGATCTCTTAGTACGTGGTTCTAAAAGACCTCTAAGTACGTGGGTTCTTCTAAATGACTTCTAAGTACGTAGTTCAAAATGTCCTCTAAGTACGTGGTTCTAAATGACCTTATATACGTAGTGCTAAATAACCTCTAAGTACGTGGTTCTAAATGACCTCTAAGTACGTGGGTTCTAAATGACCCCTAAGTTCGTAGTTCTAAATGACCTCTATTTACGTGGTTCTATATGACCTCTAAGTACGTGGGCTCTAAATGACATCTGGGTACGTGGTTCTAAATGACCACTAAGTACGTAGTTCTAAATGATCTCTAAGTTGTTGGTTCTAAATTACCTCTAAGTACGTGGGTCTAAATGACCTCTCAGTACGTGGTTCTAAATGACCTCTAAGTACGTGGTTCTAAATGACATCTAAGTACGTAGTTCTAAATGACCTCTAAATAGTTGGTTCTAAATGACCTCTAAGTACGTGGTTCTAAATATCTTCTAAGTACGTAGTTCTAAATGACGTCTAAGTACGTAGTTCTAAATACCTCTAGATACGTAGTTCCAAATGACCTCTAAGTAAGTGGTTCTAAATGACCTCTAAGTACGTGGTCCTAAATGACCTCTAGGTACGTAGTTCTAAATGACCTCTAAGTAAGTAGTTCTAAATGACCTCTAAGTATGTGGTTCTAAATGACCTCTAAGTACGTAGTTCTAAATGACCTCTAAGTACGAAGTCCTAAATGACCCCTAAGTACGTGGTCCTAAATGACCTCTAGGTACGTAGTTCTAAATGACCTCTAAGTAAGTATTTCTAAATGACCTCTAAGTATGTGGTTCTAAATGACCTCTAAGTACGTAGTTCTAATTGACCTCTAGGTACGTAGTTCTAAATGACCTCAAAGTAAGTAGTTCTAAATGACCTCTAAGTATGTGGTTTTAAATGACCTCTAAGTAAGTGGTTCTAAATGACCTCTAAGTACGTGGTTCAATATGATCTCTTAGTACGTGGTTCTAAATGACCTCTAAGTACGTGGTTCTAAATGTCCTCTAAGTACGTGGTTCTAAATGACCTTATATACGTAGTGCTAAATAACCTCTAAGTACATGGTTCTAAATCACCTCTAAGTACGTGGTTCTGAATGACCTCTAAGTTCGTGGGTTCTAAATGACCTCTTATAACGTAGTTCTAACTGACCTCTAATTACATGGTTTTAACTATCCTCTAAGTACGTGGTTCTAAATGACCTCTAAGTACGAGGTTCTAAATGACCTCTAAGTACGTGGTTCTAAATGACCTCTAAGTACTTGGTTCTAAATGACCTCTAAGTCAGTAGTTCTAAATGACACCTAAGTACGTGGTTCTAAATGTCCTCTATGTACGTGGTTCTAAATGACTTCATATACGTAGTTCTAAATGACCTCTAAGTACGTGGTTCTAAATGACCTCTAACTACGTGGTTCTAAATGACCTCTAAGTACGTGCTTCTAAATGACCTCTAGGTACGTACTTCCAAATGACATCTAAGTAAGTGGTTCTAAATGACCTCTAACTACGTTGTTCTAGATGACCTCTAAGTACGTGGTTCTAAATGACCTCTATGTACGTGCTTCTAAATGACCTCTAAGTACGTAGTTCTAAATGACCATAAGTACGTGGATTTAAATGACCTTAAAGTACGTAGTTCTAAATGACCTGTAAGTACGTAGTTCTAAATGACCTCTAAGTATGTGGTTCTAAATGACCTCTAAGTACGTGGTTCTAAATGACCTCTAAATACTTAGTTCAAATGCCCTCTAAGTACGTGGTTCCAAATGTCCTCTAAGTACGTGGTTCTAAATGACCTCATATACGTAGTTCTAAATGACCTCTAAGTACGTGGTTCTAAATGACCTCTAACTACGTGGTTCTAAATGACCTCTAAGTACGTGCTTCTAAATGACCTCTAAGTAAGTAGTTCTAAATGACCCCTAAGTACGTAGTTCTAAATGACCTCTAGGTACGTACTTCCAAATGACTTCTAAGTAAGTGGTTCTAAATGACCTCTAAGTACGTGGTTCTAAATGTCCTCTAAGTACGTGGTTCTAAAAGACCTCATATACGTAGTTCTAAATGACCTCTAAGTACGTGGGTTCTAAATGACCCTTAAGTTCGTAGTTCTTAATGACCTCTAAATACGTAGCTCTAAATGACCTCTAAGTACGTGGTTCTAAATGACCTCTAACTACGAGGTTCTAAATGACCTCTAAGTACGTGGTTCTAAATGACCTCTAAGTACGTGGTTCTAAATATCTTCTAAGTACGTAGTTCTAAATGACGTCTAAGTACGTAGTTCTAAATACCTCTAGATACGTAGTTCCAAATGACCTCTAAGTAAGTGGTTCTAAATGACCTCTAAGTACGTGGTCCTAAATGACCTCTAGGTACGTAGTTCTAAATGACGTCTAAGTACGTAGTTCTAAATACCTCTAGATACGTAGTTCCAAATGACCTCTAAGTAAGTGGTTCTAAATGACCTCTAAGTACGTGGTCCTAAATGACCTCTAGGTACGTAGTTCTAAATGACCTCTAAGTAAGTAGTTCTAAATGACCTCTAAGTATGTGGTTCTAAATGACCTCTAAGTACGTAGTTCTAAATGACCTCTAAGTACGAAGTCCTAAATGACCTCTAAGAACGTAGTTCTATATTACCTCTAAGTACGTAGTTCTAAATGACCTCTAAGTACGTAGTACTAATTGACCTCTAGGTACGTAGTTCTAAATGACCTCAAAGTAAATAGTTCTAAATGACCTCTAAGTATGTGGTTCTAAATGACCTCTAAGTAAGTGGTTCTAAATGACCTCTAGGTACGTGGTTCTATATGATCTCTTAGTACGTGGTTCTAAATGACCTCTAAGTACGTGGGTTCTTCTAAATGACTTCTAAGTACGTGGTTCAAAATGTCCTCTAAGTACGTGGTTCTAAATGACCCTATATACGTAGTGCTAAATAACCTCTAAGTACGTGGTTCTAAATGACCTCTTAGTACGTGGTTATAAATGACCTCTAAGTACGTGCTTCTAAATGACCTCTAAGTAAGTAGTTCTAAATGACACCTAAGTACGTAGTTCTAAATGACCTCTAGGTACGTACTTCCAAATGACATCTAAGTAAGTGGTTCTAAATGACCTCTAAGTACGTGGTCCTTAATGACCTCTAGGTACGTAGTTCTAAATGACCTCTAAGTAAGTAGTTCTAAATGACCTCTAAGTATGTGGTTCTAAATGACCTCTAAGTACGTAGTTCTAAATGACCTCTAAGTACGAAGTCCTAAATGACCTCTAAGAACGTAGTTCTATATTACCTCTAAGTACGTAGTTCTAAATGACCTCTAAGTACGTAGTTTTAATTGACCTCTAGGTACGTAGTTCTAAATGACCTCAAGGTAAGTAGTTCTAAATGACCTCTAAGTATCTGGTTCTAAATGACCTCTAAGTAAGTGGTTCTAAATGACCTCTAAGTACGTGGGTTCTTCTAAATGACTTCTAAGTACGTGGTTCAAAATGTCCTCTAATTACGTGGTTCTAAATGACCTCTTGATACGTGGTTATAAATGACCTCTAAGTACGTGCTTCTAAATGACCTCTAAGTAAGTAGTTCTAAATGACACCTAAGTACGTAGTTCTAAATGACCTCTAGGTACGTACTTCCAAATGACATCTAAGTAAGTGGTTCTAAATGACCTCTAAGTACGTGGTCCTTAATGACCTCTAGGTACGTAGTTCTAAATGACCTCTAAGTAAGTAGTTCTAAATGACCTCTAAGTATGTGGTTCTAAATGACCTCTAAGTACGTAGTTCTAAATGACCTCTAAGTACGAAGTCCTAAATGACCTCTAAGAACGTAGTTCTATATTACCTCTAAGTACGTAGTTCTAAATGACCTCTAAGTACGTAATTCTAATTGACCTCTAGGTACGTAGTTCTAAATGACCTCAAAGTAAGTAGTTCCAAATGACCTCTAAGTATGTGGTTCTAAATGACCTCTAAATAAGTGGTTCTAAATGACCTCTAAGTACGTGGTTCTATATGATCTCTTAGTACGTGGTTCTAAAAGACCTCTAAGTACGTGGGTTCTTCTAAATGACTTCTAAGTACGTAGTTCAAAATGTCCTCTAAGTACGTGGTTCTAAATGACCTTATATACGTAGTGCTAAATAACCTCTAAGTACGTGGTTCTAAATGACCTCTAAGTACGTGGGTTCTAAATGACCCCTAAGTTCGTAGTTCTAAATGACCTCTATTTACGTGGTTCTATATGACCTCTAAGTACGTGGGCTCTAAATGACATCTGGGTACGTGGTTCTAAATGACCACTAAGTACGTAGTTCTAAATGATCTCTAAGTTGTTGGTTCTAAATTACCTCTAAGTACGTGGGTCTAAATGACCTCTCAGTACGTGGTTCTAAATGACCTCTAAGTACGTGGTTCTAAATGACATCTAAGTACGTAGTTCTAAATGACCTCTAAATAGTTGGTTCTAAATGACCTCTAAGTACGTGGTTCTAAATATCTTCTAAGTACGTAGTTCTAAATGACGTCTAAGTACGTAGTTCTAAATACCTCTAGATACGTAGTTCCAAATGACCTCTAAGTAAGTGGTTCTAAATGACCTCTAAGTACGTGGTCCTAAATGACCTCTAGGTACGTAGTTCTAAATGACCTCTAAGTAAGTAGTTCTAAATGACCTCTAAGTATGTGGTTCTAAATGACCTCTAAGTACGTAGTTCTAAATGACCTCTAAGTACGAAGTCCTAAATGACCCCTAAGTACGTGGTCCTAAATGACCTCTAGGTACGTAGTTCTAAATGACCTCTAAGTAAGTATTTCTAAATGACCTCTAAGTATGTGGTTCTAAATGACCTCTAAGTACGTAGTTCTAATTGACCTCTAGGTACGTAGTTCTAAATGACCTCAAAGTAAGTAGTTCTAAATGACCTCTAAGTATGTGGTTTTAAATGACCTCTAAGTAAGTGGTTCTAAATGACCTCTAAGTACGTGGTTCAATATGATCTCTTAGTACGTGGTTCTAAATGACCTCTAAGTACGTGGTTCTAAATGTCCTCTAAGTACGTGGTTCTAAATGACCTTATATACGTAGTGCTAAATAACCTCTAAGTACATGGTTCTAAATCACCTCTAAGTACGTGGTTCTGAATGACCTCTAAGTTCGTGGGTTCTAAATGACCTCTTATAACGTAGTTCTAACTGACCTCTAATTACATGGTTTTAACTATCCTCTAAGTACGTGGTTCTAAATGACCTCTAAGTACGAGGTTCTAAATGACCTCTAAGTACGTGGTTCTAAATGACCTCTAAGTACTTGGTTCTAAATGACCTCTAAGTCAGTAGTTCTAAATGACACCTAAGTACGTGGTTCTAAATGTCCTCTATGTACGTGGTTCTAAATGACTTCATATACGTAGTTCTAAATGACCTCTAAGTACGTGGTTCTAAATGACCTCTAACTACGTGGTTCTAAATGACCTCTAAGTACGTGCTTCTAAATGACCTCTAGGTACGTACTTCCAAATGACATCTAAGTAAGTGGTTCTAAATGACCTCTAAGTACGTTGTTCTAGATGACCTCTAAGTACGTGGTTCTAAATGACCTCTATGTACGTGCTTCTAAATGACCTCTAAGTACGTAGTTCTAAATGACCATAAGTACGTGGATTTAAATGACCTTAAAGTACGTAGTTCTAAATGACCTGTAAGTACGTAGTTCTAAATGACCTCTAAGTATGTGGTTCTAAATGACCTCTAAGTACGTGGTTCTAAATGACCTCTAAATACTTAGTTCAAATGCCCTCTAAGTACGTGGTTCCAAATGTCCTCTAAGTACGTGGTTCTAAATGACCTCATATACGTAGTTCTAAATGACCTCTAAGTACGTGGTTCTAAATGACCTCTAACTACGTGGTTCTAAATGACCTCTAAGTACGTGCTTCTAAATGACCTCTAAGTAAGTAGTTCTAAATGACCCCTAAGTACGTAGTTCTAAATGACCTCTAGGTACGTACTTCCAAATGACTTCTAAGTAAGTGGTTCTAAATGACCTCTAAGTACGTGGTTCTAAATGTCCTCTAAGTACGTGGTTCTAAAAGACCTCATATACGTAGTTCTAAATGACCTCTAAGTACGTGGGTTCTAAATGACCCTTAAGTTCGTAGTTCTTAATGACCTCTAAATACGTAGCTCTAAATGACCTCTAAGTACGTGGTTCTAAATGACCTCTAACTACGAGGTTCTAAATGACCTCTAAGTACGTGGTTCTAAATGACCTCTAAGTACGTGGTTCTAAATATCTTCTAAGTACGTAGTTCTAAATGACGTCTAAGTACGTAGTTCTAAATACCTCTAGATACGTAGTTCCAAATGACCTCTAAGTAAGTGGTTCTAAATGACCTCTAAGTACGTGGTCCTAAATGACCTCTAGGTACGTAGTTCTAAATGACGTCTAAGTACGTAGTTCTAAATACCTCTAGATACGTAGTTCCAAATGACCTCTAAGTAAGTGGTTCTAAATGACCTCTAAGTACGTGGTCCTAAATGACCTCTAGGTACGTAGTTCTAAATGACCTCTAAGTAAGTAGTTCTAAATGACCTCTAAGTATGTGGTTCTAAATGACCTCTAAGTACGTAGTTCTAAATGACCTCTAAGTACGAAGTCCTAAATGACCTCTAAGAACGTAGTTCTATATTACCTCTAAGTACGTAGTTCTAAATGACCTCTAAGTACGTAGTACTAATTGACCTCTAGGTACGTAGTTCTAAATGACCTCAAAGTAAATAGTTCTAAATGACCTCTAAGTATGTGGTTCTAAATGACCTCTAAGTAAGTGGTTCTAAATGACCTCTAGGTACGTGGTTCTATATGATCTCTTAGTACGTGGTTCTAAATGACCTCTAAGTACGTGGGTTCTTCTAAATGACTTCTAAGTACGTGGTTCAAAATGTCCTCTAAGTACGTGGTTCTAAATGACCCTATATACGTAGTGCTAAATAACCTCTAAGTACGTGGTTCTAAATGACCTCTTAGTACGTGGTTATAAATGACCTCTAAGTACGTGCTTCTAAATGACCTCTAAGTAAGTAGTTCTAAATGACACCTAAGTACGTAGTTCTAAATGACCTCTAGGTACGTACTTCCAAATGACATCTAAGTAAGTGGTTCTAAATGACCTCTAAGTACGTGGTCCTTAATGACCTCTAGGTACGTAGTTCTAAATGACCTCTAAGTAAGTAGTTCTAAATGACCTCTAAGTATGTGGTTCTAAATGACCTCTAAGTACGTAGTTCTAAATGACCTCTAAGTACGAAGTCCTAAATGACCTCTAAGAACGTAGTTCTATATTACCTCTAAGTACGTAGTTCTAAATGACCTCTAAGTACGTAGTTTTAATTGACCTCTAGGTACGTAGTTCTAAATGACCTCAAGGTAAGTAGTTCTAAATGACCTCTAAGTATCTGGTTCTAAATGACCTCTAAGTAAGTGGTTCTAAATGACCTCTAAGTACGTGGGTTCTTCTAAATGACTTCTAAGTACGTGGTTCAAAATGTCCTCTAATTACGTGGTTCTAAATGACCTCTTGATACGTGGTTATAAATGACCTCTAAGTACGTGCTTCTAAATGACCTCTAAGTAAGTAGTTCTAAATGACACCTAAGTACGTAGTTCTAAATGACCTCTAGGTACGTACTTCCAAATGACATCTAAGTAAGTGGTTCTAAATGACCTCTAAGTACGTGGTCCTTAATGACCTCTAGGTACGTAGTTCTAAATAACCTCTAAGTAAGTAGTTCTAAATGACCTCTAGGTACGTAGTTCTAAATGACCTCTAAGTACGTGGTTCTAAATGACCTCTAAGTACGTGGGTTCTTCTAAATGACTTCTAAGTACGTGGTTCAAAATGTCCTCTAAGTACGTGGTTCTAAATGACCTTATATACGTAGTGCTAAATAACCTCTAAGTACGTGGTTCTAAATGTCCTCTAAGTACGTGGTTCTAAAAGACCTTATATACGTAGTGCTAAATAACCTCTAAGTACGTGGTTCTAAATCACCTCTAAATACGTGGTTCTGAATGACCTCTAAGTTCGTGGGTTCTAAATGACCTCTTAGAACGTAGTTCTAACTGACCTCTAAGTACGTGGTTCTAAATGACCTCTAAGTACGAGGTTCTAAATGACCTCTAAGTACGTGGTTCTAAATGACCTCTAAGTACTTGGTTCTAAATGACCTCTAAGTCAGTAGTTCTAAATGACACCTAAGTACGTGGTTCTAAATGTCCTCTTAATACGTGGTTCTAAATGACCTCATATACGTAGTTCTAAATGACCTCTAAGTACGTGGTTCTAAATGACCTCTAACTACGTGGTTCTAAATGACCTCTAAGTACGTGCTTCTAAATGACCTCTAAGTAAGTAGTTCTAAATGACCCCTAAGTACGTAGTTCTAAATGACCTTTAGGTACGTACTTCCAAATGACTTCTAAGTAAGTGGTTCTAAATGACCTCTAAGTATGTGCTTCTAAATGACCTCTAAGTACGTAGTTCTAAATGACCTCTAAGTACGAAGTCCTAAATGACCTCTAAGAACGTAGTTCTATATTACCTCTAAGTACGTAGTTCTAAATGACCTCTAAGTACGTAGTTCTAAATGACCTCTAAGTACGAAGTCCTAAATGACCTCTAAGAACGTAGTTCTATATTACCTCTAAGTACGTAGTTCTAAATGACCTCTAAGTACGTAGTTCTAATTGATCTCTAGGTACGTAGTTCTAAATGACCTCAAAGTAAGTAGTTCTAAATGTCCTTTAAGTATGTGGTTCTAAATGACCTCTAAGTACGTGGGTTCTTCTAAATGACTTCTAAGTACGTGGTTCAAAATGTCCTCTAAGTACGTGGTTCTAAATGACCTTATATACGTAGTGCTAAATAACCTCTAAGTACGTGGTTCTAAATGTCCTCTAAGTACGTGGTTCTAAATGACCTTATATACGTAGTGCTAAATAACCTCTAAGTACATGGTTCTAAATCACCTCTAAGTACGTGGTTCTGAATGACCTCTAAGTTCGTGGGTTCTAAATGAGCTCTTATAACGTAGTTCTAACTGACCTTTAATTACATGGTTTTAACTATCCTCTAAGTACGTGGTTCTAAATGACCTCTAAGTACGAGGTTCTAAATGACCTCTAAGTACGTGGTTCTAAATGACCTCTAAGTACTTGGTTCTAAATGACCTCTAAGTCAGTAGTTCTAAATGAAACCTAGGTACGTACTTCCAAATGACATCTAAGTAAGTGGTTCTAAATGACCTCTAAGTACGTTGTTCTAGATGACCTCTAAGTACGTGGTTCTAAATGACCTCTATGTACGTGCTTCTAAATGACCTCTAAGTACGTAGTTCTAAATGACCATAAGTACGTGGATTTAAATGACCTTAAAGTACGTAGTTCTAAATGACCTCTAAGTACGTAGTTCTAAATGACCTCTAAGTATGTGGTTCTAAATGACCTCTAAGTACGTGGTTCTAAATGACCTCTAAATACTTAGTTCAAAAGCCCTCTAAGTACGTGGTTCCAAATGTCCTCTAAGTACGTGGTTCTAAATGACCTCATATACGTAGTTCTAAATGACCTCTAAGTACGTGGTTCTAAATGACCTCTAACTACGTGGTTCTAAATGACCTCTAAGTACGTGCTTCTATATGACCTCTAAGTAAGTAGTTCTAAATGACCCCTAAGTACGTAGTTCTAAATGACCTCTCAGTACGTGGTTCTAAATGACCTCTAAGTACGTGGTTTTAAATGACATCTAAGTACGTAGTTCTAAATGACCTCTAAATAGTTGGTTCTAAATGACCTCTAAGTACGTGGTTCTAAATATCTTCTAAGTACGTAGTTCTAAATGACGTCTAAGTACGTAGTTCTAAATACCTCTAGATACGTAGTTCCAAATGACCTCTATGTACGTGGTCCTAAATGACCTCTAGGTACGTAGTTCTAAATGACCTCTAAGTAAGTAGTTCTAAATGACCTCTAAGTATGTGGTTGTAAATGCCCTCTAAGTACGTAGTTCTAAATGACCTCTAAGTACGAAGTCCTAAATGACCTCTAAGAACGTAGTTCTATATTACCTCTAAGTACGTAGTTCTAAATGACCTCTAAGTACGTAGTTCTAATTGACCTCTAGGTACGTAGTTCTAAATGACCTCAAAGTAAGTAGTTCTAAATGACCTCTAAGTATGTGGTTCTAAATGACCTCTAAGTAAGTGGTTCTAAATGACCTCTAAGTACGTAGTTCTAATTGACCTCTAGGTACGTAGTTCTAAATGATCTCAAATTAAGTAGTTCTAAATGACCTCTAAGTATGTGGTTCTAAATGACCTCTAAGTAAGTGGTTCTAAATGACCTCTAAGTACGTGGTTCTATATGATCTCTTAGTACGTGGTTCTAAATGACCTCTAAGTACGTGGGTTCTTCTAAATGACTTCTAAGTACGTGGTTCAAAATGTCCTCTAAGTACGTGGTTCTAAATGACCTTATATACGTAGTGCTAAATAACCTCTAAGTACGTGGTTCTAAATGTCCTCTAAGTACGTGGTTCTAAATGACCTTATATACGTAGTGCTAAATAACCTCTAAGTACGTGGTTCTAAATCACCTCTAAGTACGTGGTTCTGAATGACCTCTAAGTTCGTGGGTTCTAAATGACCTCTTAGAACGTAGTTCTAACTGACCTCTAATTACATGGTTTTAACTATCCTCTAAGTACGTGGTTCTAAATGACACATAAGTACGTGGTTCTAAATGTCCTCTAAGTACGTGGTTCTAAATGACCTCATATACGTAGTTCTAAATGACCTCTAAGTACGTGGTTCTAAATGACCTCTAACTACGTGGTTCAAAATGACCTCTAAGTACGTGCTTCTAAATGACCTCTAGGTACGTACTTCCAAATGACATCTAAGTAAGTAGTTCTAAATGACCTCTAAGTACGCTGTTTTAGATGACCTCTAAGTACGTGGTTCTAAATGACCTCTAAGTACGTGCTTCTAAATGACCTCTAAGTAAGTAGTTCTAAATGACCCCTAAGTACGTAGTTCTAAATGACCTCTAGGTACGTACTTCCAAATGACTTCTAAGTAAGTGGTTTTAAATGACCTCTAAGTACGTGGCTCTAAATGTCCTCTAAGTACGTGGTTCTAAAAGACCTCATATACGTAGTTCTAAATGACCTCTAAGTACGTGGGTTCTAAATGACCCCTAAGTTCGTAGTTCTAAATGACCTCTAAATACGTAGCTCTAAATGACCTCTAAGTACGTAGTTCTAAATGACCTCTATGTACGTGGTTCTATATGATCTCTAAGTACGTGGGCTCTAAATGACATCTGAGTACGTGGTTCTAAATGACCCCTAAGTACGTAGTTCTAAATGACCTCTAGGTACGTACTTCCAAATGACATCTAAGTAAGTGGTTCTAAATGACCTCTAAGTACGTAGTCCTAAATGACCTCTAGGTACGTAGTTCTAAATGACCTCTAAGTAAGTAGTTCTAAATGACCTCTAAATATGAGGTTCTAATAGACCTCTAAGTACGTAGTTCTAAATGACCTCTAAGTACGAAGTCCTAAATGACCTCTAAGAACGTAGTTCTATATTACCTCTAAGTACGTAGTTCTAAATGACCTCTAAGTACGTAATTCTAATTGACCTCTAGGTACGTAGTTCTAAATGACCTCAAAGTAAGTAGTTCTAAATGACCTCTAAGTATGTGGTTCTAAATGACCTCTAAGTAAGTGGTTCTAAATGACCTCTAAGTACGTGGTTCTATATGATCTCTTAGTACGTGGTTCTAAAAGACCTCTAAGTACGTGGGTTCTTCTAAATGACTTCTAAGTACGTGGTTCAAAATGTCCTCTAAGTACGTGGTTCTAAATGACCTCTAAGTAAGTAGTTCTAAATGACACCTAAGTACGTAGTTCTAAATGACCTCTAGGTACGTACTTCCAAATGACATCTAAGTAAGTGGTTCTAAATGACCTCTAAGTACGTGGTCCTTAATGACCTCTAGGTACGTAGTTCTAAATAACCTCTAAGTAAGTAGTTCTAAATGACCTCTAAGTATGTGGTTCTAAATGACCTCTAAGTACGTAGTTCTAAATGACCTCTAAGTACGAAGTCCTAAATGACCTCTAAGAACGTAGTTCTATATTACCTCTAAGTACGTAGTACTAAATGACCTCTAAGTACGTAGTTCTAATTGACCTCTAGGTACGTAGTTCTAAATGACCTCTAAGTACGTGGTTCTAAATGACCTCTAAGTACGTGGGTTCTTCTAAATGACTTCTAAGTACGTGGTTCAAAATGTCCTCTAAGTACGTGGTTCTAAATGACCTTATATACGTAGTGCTAAATAACCTCTAAGTACGTGGTTCTAAATGTCCTCTAAGTACGTGGTTCTAAAAGACCTGATATACGTAGTGCTAAATAACCTCTAAGTACGTGGTTCTAAATCACCTCTAAATACGTGGTTCTGAATGACCTCTAAGTTCGTGGGTTCTAAATGACCTCTTAGAACGTAGTTCTAACTGACCTCTAAGTACGTGGTTCTAAATGACCTCTAAGTACGAGGTTCTAAATGACCTCTAAGTACGTGGTTCTAAATGACCTCTAAGTACTTGGTTCTAAATGACCTCTAAGTCAGTAGTTCTAAATGACACCTAAGTACGTGGTTCTAAATGTCCTCTTAATACGTGGTTCTAAATGATCTCATATACGTAGTTCTAAATGACCTCTAAGTACGTGGTTCTAAATGACCTCTAACTACGTGGTTCTAAATGACCTCTAAGTACGTGCTTCTAAATGACCTCTAAGTAAGTAGTTCTAAATGACCCCTAAGTACGTAGTTCTAAATGACCTTTAGGTACGTACTTCCAAATGACTTCTAAGTAAGTGGTTCTAAATGACCTCTAAGTACGTGGTTCTAAATGTCCTCTAAGTACGTGGTTCTAAAAGACCTCATATACGTAGTTCTAAATGACCTCTAAGTACGTGGGTTCTAAATGACCCTTAAGTTCGTAGTTCTAAATGACCTCTAAATACGTAGCTCTAAATGACCTCTAAGTACGTAGTTCTAAATGACCTCTATTTACGTGGTTCTATATGACCTCTAAGAACGTGGGCTCTAAATGACATCTGAGTACGTGGTTCTAAATGACCTCTAAGTACGTAGTTCTAAATGACCTCTAAGTTGTTGGTTCTAAATGACCTCTAAGTACGTGGTTCTAAATGACCTCTCAGTACGTGGTTCTAAATGACCTCTAAGTAAGTAGTTCTAAATGACCTCTAAGTATGTGCTTCTAAATGACCTCTAAGTACGTAGTTCTAAATGACCTCTAAGTACGAAGTCCTAAATGACCTCTAAGAACGTAGTTCTATATTACCTCTAAGTACGTAGTTCTAAATGACCTCTAAGTACGTAGTTCTAAATGACCTCTAAGTACGAAGTCCTAAATGACCTCGAAGAACGTAGTTCTATATTACCTCTAAGTACGTAGTTCTAAATGACCTCTAAGTACGTAGTTCTAATTGACCTCTAGGTACGTAGTTCTAAATGACCTCAAAGTAAGTAGTTCTAAATGTCCTTTAAGTAAGTGGTTCTAAATGACCTCTAAGTACGTAGTTCTAAATGTCCTCTAAGTACGTGGTTCTAAAAGACCTCTAAATACGTAGCTCTAAATGACCTCTAAGTACGTAGTTCTAAATGACCTCTATGTACGTGGTTCTATATGACCTCTAAGTACGTGGGCTCTAAATGACATCTGAGTACGTGGTTCTAAATGACCCCTAAGTACGTAGTTCTAAATGACCTCTAGGTACGTACTTCCAAATGACATCTAGGTAAGTGGTTCTAAATGACCTCTAAGTACGTGGTCCTAAATGACCACTAGGTACGTAGTTCTAAATGACCTCTAAGTAAGTAGTTCTAAATGACCTCTAAGTATGTGGTTCTAAATGACCTCTAAGTACGTAGTTCTAAATGACCTCTAAGTACGTAGTTCTAATTGACCTCTAGGTACGTAGTTCTAAATGACCTCTAAGTACGTGGTTCTAAATGACCTCTAACTACGAGGTTCTAAATGACCTCTAAGTACGTGGTTCTAAATGACCTCTAAGTACGTGGTTCTAAATATCTTCTAAGTACGTAGTTCTAAATGACGTCTAAGTACGTAGTTCTAAATACCTCTAGATACGTAGTTCCAAATGACCTCTAAGTAAGTGGTTCTAAATGACCTCTAAGTACGTGGTCCTAAATGACCTCTAGGTACGTAGTTCTAAATGACGTCTAAGTACGTAGTTCTAAATACCTCTAGATACGTAGTTCCAAATGACCTCTAAGTAAGTGGTTCTAAATGACCTCTAAGTACGTGGTCCTAAATGACCTCTAGGTACGTAGTTCTAAATGACCTCTAAGTAAGTAGTTCTAAATGACCTCTAAGTATGTGGTTCTAAATGACCTCTAAGTACGTAGTTCTAAATGACCTCTAAGTACGAAGTCCTAAATGACCTCTAAGAACGTAGTTCTATATTACCTCTAAGTACGTAGTTCTAAATGACCTCTAAGTACGTAGTACTAATTGACCTCTAGGTACGTAGTTCTAAATGACCTCAAAGTAAATAGTTCTAAATGACCTCTAAGTATGTGGTTCTAAATGACCTCTAAGTAAGTGGTTCTAAATGACCTCTAGGTACGTGGTTCTATATGATCTCTTAGTACGTGGTTCTAAATGACCTCTAAGTACGTGGGTTCTTCTAAATGACTTCTAAGTACGTGGTTCAAAATGTCCTCTAAGTACGTGGTTCTAAATGACCCTATATACGTAGTGCTAAATAACCTCTAAGTACGTGGTTCTAAATGACCTCTTAGTACGTGGTTATAAATGACCTCTAAGTACGTGCTTCTAAATGACCTCTAAGTAAGTAGTTCTAAATGACACCTAAGTACGTAGTTCTAAATGACCTCTAGGTACGTACTTCCAAATGACATCTAAGTAAGTGGTTCTAAATGACCTCTAAGTACGTGGTCCTTAATGACCTCTAGGTACGTAGTTCTAAATGACCTCTAAGTAAGTAGTTCTAAATGACCTCTAAGTATGTGGTTCTAAATGACCTCTAAGTACGTAGTTCTAAATGACCTCTAAGTACGAAGTCCTAAATGACCTCTAAGAACGTAGTTCTATATTACCTCTAAGTACGTAGTTCTAAATGACCTCTAAGTACGTAGTTTTAATTGACCTCTAGGTACGTAGTTCTAAATGACCTCAAGGTAAGTAGTTCTAAATGACCTCTAAGTATCTGGTTCTAAATGACCTCTAAGTAAGTGGTTCTAAATGACCTCTAAGTACGTGGGTTCTTCTAAATGACTTCTAAGTACGTGGTTCAAAATGTCCTCTAATTACGTGGTTCTAAATGACCTCTTGATACGTGGTTATAAATGACCTCTAAGTACGTGCTTCTAAATGACCTCTAAGTAAGTAGTTCTAAATGACACCTAAGTACGTAGTTCTAAATGACCTCTAGGTACGTACTTCCAAATGACATCTAAGTAAGTGGTTCTAAATGACCTCTAAGTACGTGGTCCTTAATGACCTCTAGGTACGTAGTTCTAAATAACCTCTAAGTAAGTAGTTCTAAATGACCTCTAGGTACGTAGTTCTAAATGACCTCTAAGTACGTGGTTCTAAATGACCTCTAAGTACGTGGGTTCTTCTAAATGAATTCTAAGTACGTGGTTCAAAATGTCCTCTAAGTACGTGGTTCTAAATGACCTTATATACGTAGTGCTAAATAACCTCTAAGTACGTGGTTCTAAATGTCCTCTAAGTACGTGGTTCTAAAAGACCTTATATACGTAGTGCTAAATAACCTCTAAGTACGTGGTTCTAAATCACCTCTAAATACGTGGTTCTGAATGACCTCTAAGTTCGTGGGTTCTAAATGACCTCTTAGAACGTAGTTCTAACTGACCTCTAAGTACGTGGTTCTAAATGACCTCTAAGTACGAGGTTCTAAATGACCTCTAAGTACGTGGTTCTAAATGACCTCTAAGTACTTGGTTCTAAATGACCTCTAAGTCAGTAGTTCTAAATGACACCTAAGTACGTGGTTCTAAATGTCCTCTTAATACGTGGTTCTAAATGACCTCATATACGTAGTTCTAAATGACCTCTAAGTACGTGGTTCTAAATGACCTCTAACTACGTGGTTCTAAATGACCTCTAAGTACGTGCTTCTAAATGACCTCTAAGTAAGTAGTTCTAAATGACCCCTAAGTACGTAGTTCTAAATGACCTTTAGGTACGTACTTCCAAATGACTTCTAAGTAAGTGGTTCTAAATGACCTCTAAGTATGTGCTTCTAAATGACCTCTAAGTACGTAGTTCTAAATGACCTCTAAGTACGAAGTCCTAAATGACCTCTAAGAACGTAGTTCTATATTACCTCTAAGTACGTAGTTCTAAATGACCTCTAAGTACGTAGTTCTAAATGACCTCTAAGTACGAAGTCCTAAATGACCTCTAAGAACGTAGTTCTATATTACCTCTAAGTACGTAGTTCTAAATGACCTCTAAGTACGTAGTTCTAATTGATCTCTAGGTACGTAGTTCTAAATGACCTCAAAGTAAGTAGTTCTAAATGTCCTTTAAGTATGTGGTTCTAAATGACCTCTAAGTACGTGGGTTCTTCTAAATGACTTCTAAGTACGTGGTTCAAAATGTCCTCTAAGTACGTGGTTCTAAATGACCTTATATACGTAGTGCTAAATAACCTCTAAGTACGTGGTTCTAAATGTCCTCTAAGTACGTGGTTCTAAATGACCTTATATACGTAGTGCTAAATAACCTCTAAGTACATGGTTCTAAATCACCTCTAAGTACGTGGTTCTGAATGACCTCTAAGTTCGTGGGTTCTAAATGAGCTCTTATAACGTAGTTCTAACTGACCTTTAATTACATGGTTTTAACTATCCTCTAAGTACGTGGTTCTAAATGACCTCTAAGTACGAGGTTCTAAATGACCTCTAAGTACGTGGTTCTAAATGACCTCTAAGTACTTGGTTCTAAATGACCTCTAAGTCAGTAGTTCTAAATGAAACCTAGGTACGTACTTCCAAATGACATCTAAGTAAGTGGTTCTAAATGACCTCTAAGTACGTTGTTCTAGATGACCTCTAAGTACGTGGTTCTAAATGACCTCTATGTACGTGCTTCTAAATGACCTCTAAGTACGTAGTTCTAAATGACCATAAGTACGTGGATTTAAATGACCTTAAAGTACGTAGTTCTAAATGACCTCTAAGTACGTAGTTCTAAATGACCTCTAAGTATGTGGTTCTAAATGACCTCTAAGTACGTGGTTCTAAATGACCTCTAAATACTTAGTTCAAAAGCCCTCTAAGTACGTGGTTCCAAATGTCCTCTAAGTACGTGGTTCTAAATGACCTCATATACGTAGTTCTAAATGACCTCTAAGTACGTGGTTCTAAATGACCTCTAACTACGTGGTTCTAAATGACCTCTAAGTACGTGCTTCTATATGACCTCTAAGTAAGTAGTTCTAAATGACCCCTAAGTACGTAGTTCTAAATGACCTCTCAGTACGTGGTTCTAAATGACCTCTAAGTACGTGGTTTTAAATGACATCTAAGTACGTAGTTCTAAATGACCTCTAAATAGTTGGTTCTAAATGACCTCTAAGTACGTGGTTCTAAATATCTTCTAAGTACGTAGTTCTAAATGACGTCTAAGTACGTAGTTCTAAATACCTCTAGATACGTAGTTCCAAATGACCTCTATGTACGTGGTCCTAAATGACCTCTAGGTACGTAGTTCTAAATGACCTCTAAGTAAGTAGTTCTAAATGACCTCTAAGTATGTGGTTGTAAATGCCCTCTAAGTACGTAGTTCTAAATGACCTCTAAGTACGAAGTCCTAAATGACCTCTAAGAACGTAGTTCTATATTACCTCTAAGTACGTAGTTCTAAATGACCTCTAAGTACGTAGTTCTAATTGACCTCTAGGTACGTAGTTCTAAATGACCTCAAAGTAAGTAGTTCTAAATGACCTCTAAGTATGTGGTTCTAAATGACCTCTAAGTAAGTGGTTCTAAATGACCTCTAAGTACGTAGTTCTAATTGACCTCTAGGTACGTAGTTCTAAATGATCTCAAATTAAGTAGTTCTAAATGACCTCTAAGTATGTGGTTCTAAATGACCTCTAAGTAAGTGGTTCTAAATGACCTCTAAGTACGTGGTTCTATATGATCTCTTAGTACGTGGTTCTAAATGACCTCTAAGTACGTGGGTTCTTCTAAATGACTTCTAAGTACGTGGTTCAAAATGTCCTCTAAGTACGTGGTTCTAAATGACCTTATATACGTAGTGCTAAATAACCTCTAAGTACGTGGTTCTAAATGTCCTCTAAGTACGTGGTTCTAAATGACCTTATATACGTAGTGCTAAATAACCTCTAAGTACGTGGTTCTAAATCACCTCTAAGTACGTGGTTCTGAATGACCTCTAAGTTCGTGGGTTCTAAATGACCTCTTAGAACGTAGTTCTAACTGACCTCTAATTACATGGTTTTAACTATCCTCTAAGTACGTGGTTCTAAATGACACATAAGTACGTGGTTCTAAATGTCCTCTAAGTACGTGGTTCTAAATGACCTCATATACGTAGTTCTAAATGACCTCTAAGTACGTGGTTCTAAATGACCTCTAACTACGTGGTTCAAAATGACCTCTAAGTACGTGCTTCTAAATGACCTCTAGGTACGTACTTCCAAATGACATCTAAGTAAGTAGTTCTAAATGACCTCTAAGTACGCTGTTTTAGATGACCTCTAAGTACGTGGTTCTAAATGACCTCTAAGTACGTGCTTCTAAATGACCTCTAAGTAAGTAGTTCTAAATGACCCCTAAGTACGTAGTTCTAAATGACCTCTAGGTACGTACTTCCAAATGACTTCTAAGTAAGTGGTTTTAAATGACCTCTAAGTACGTGGCTCTAAATGTCCTCTAAGTACGTGGTTCTAAAAGACCTCATATACGTAGTTCTAAATGACCTCTAAGTACGTGGGTTCTAAATGACCCCTAAGTTCGTAGTTCTAAATGACCTCTAAATACGTAGCTCTAAATGACCTCTAAGTACGTAGTTCTAAATGACCTCTATGTACGTGGTTCTATATGATCTCTAAGTACGTGGGCTCTAAATGACATCTGAGTACGTGGTTCTAAATGACCCCTAAGTACGTAGTTCTAAATGACCTCTAGGTACGTACTTCCAAATGACATCTAAGTAAGTGGTTCTAAATGACCTCTAAGTACGTAGTCCTAAATGACCTCTAGGTACGTAGTTCTAAATGACCTCTAAGTAAGTAGTTCTAAATGACCTCTAAATATGAGGTTCTAATAGACCTCTAAGTACGTAGTTCTAAATGACCTCTAAGTACGAAGTCCTAAATGACCTCTAAGAACGTAGTTCTATATTACCTCTAAGTACGTAGTTCTAAATGACCTCTAAGTACGTAATTCTAATTGACCTCTAGGTACGTAGTTCTAAATGACCTCAAAGTAAGTAGTTCTAAATGACCTCTAAGTATGTGGTTCTAAATGACCTCTAAGTAAGTGGTTCTAAATGACCTCTAAGTACGTGGTTCTATATGATCTCTTAGTACGTGGTTCTAAAAGACCTCTAAGTACGTGGGTTCTTCTAAATGACTTCTAAGTACGTGGTTCAAAATGTCCTCTAAGTACGTGGTTCTAAATGACCTCTAAGTAAGTAGTTCTAAATGACACCTAAGTACGTAGTTCTAAATGACCTCTAGGTACGTACTTCCAAATGACATCTAAGTAAGTGGTTCTAAATGACCTCTAAGTACGTGGTCCTTAATGACCTCTAGGTACGTAGTTCTAAATAACCTCTAAGTAAGTAGTTCTAAATGACCTCTAAGTATGTGGTTCTAAATGACCTCTAAGTACGTAGTTCTAAATGACCTCTAAGTACGAAGTCCTAAATGACCTCTAAGAACGTAGTTCTATATTACCTCTAAGTACGTAGTACTAAATGACCTCTAAGTACGTAGTTCTAATTGACCTCTAGGTACGTAGTTCTAAATGACCTCTAAGTACGTGGTTCTAAATGACCTCTAAGTACGTGGGTTCTTCTAAATGACTTCTAAGTACGTGGTTCAAAATGTCCTCTAAGTACGTGGTTCTAAATGACCTTATATACGTAGTGCTAAATAACCTCTAAGTACGTGGTTCTAAATGTCCTCTAAGTACGTGGTTCTAAAAGACCTGATATACGTAGTGCTAAATAACCTCTAAGTACGTGGTTCTAAATCACCTCTAAATACGTGGTTCTGAATGACCTCTAAGTTCGTGGGTTCTAAATGACCTCTTAGAACGTAGTTCTAACTGACCTCTAAGTACGTGGTTCTAAATGACCTCTAAGTACGAGGTTCTAAATGACCTCTAAGTACGTGGTTCTAAATGACCTCTAAGTACTTGGTTCTAAATGACCTCTAAGTCAGTAGTTCTAAATGACACCTAAGTACGTGGTTCTAAATGTCCTCTTAATACGTGGTTCTAAATGATCTCATATACGTAGTTCTAAATGACCTCTAAGTACGTGGTTCTAAATGACCTCTAACTACGTGGTTCTAAATGACCTCTAAGTACGTGCTTCTAAATGACCTCTAAGTAAGTAGTTCTAAATGACCCCTAAGTACGTAGTTCTAAATGACCTTTAGGTACGTACTTCCAAATGACTTCTAAGTAAGTGGTTCTAAATGACCTCTAAGTACGTGGTTCTAAATGTCCTCTAAGTACGTGGTTCTAAAAGACCTCATATACGTAGTTCTAAATGACCTCTAAGTACGTGGGTTCTAAATGACCCTTAAGTTCGTAGTTCTAAATGACCTCTAAATACGTAGCTCTAAATGACCTCTAAGTACGTAGTTCTAAATGACCTCTATTTACGTGGTTCTATATGACCTCTAAGAACGTGGGCTCTAAATGACATCTGAGTACGTGGTTCTAAATGACCTCTAAGTACGTAGTTCTAAATGACCTCTAAGTTGTTGGTTCTAAATGACCTCTAAGTACGTGGTTCTAAATGACCTCTCAGTACGTGGTTCTAAATGACCTCTAAGTAAGTAGTTCTAAATGACCTCTAAGTATGTGCTTCTAAATGACCTCTAAGTACGTAGTTCTAAATGACCTCTAAGTACGAAGTCCTAAATGACCTCTAAGAACGTAGTTCTATATTACCTCTAAGTACGTAGTTCTAAATGACCTCTAAGTACGTAGTTCTAAATGACCTCTAAGTACGAAGTCCTAAATGACCTCGAAGAACGTAGTTCTATATTACCTCTAAGTACGTAGTTCTAAATGACCTCTAAGTACGTAGTTCTAATTGACCTCTAGGTACGTAGTTCTAAATGACCTCAAAGTAAGTAGTTCTAAATGTCCTTTAAGTAAGTGGTTCTAAATGACCTCTAAGTACGTAGTTCTAAATGTCCTCTAAGTACGTGGTTCTAAAAGACCTCTAAATACGTAGCTCTAAATGACCTCTAAGTACGTAGTTCTAAATGACCTCTATGTACGTGGTTCTATATGACCTCTAAGTACGTGGGCTCTAAATGACATCTGAGTACGTGGTTCTAAATGACCCCTAAGTACGTAGTTCTAAATGACCTCTAGGTACGTACTTCCAAATGACATCTAGGTAAGTGGTTCTAAATGACCTCTAAGTACGTGGTCCTAAATGACCACTAGGTACGTAGTTCTAAATGACCTCTAAGTAAGTAGTTCTAAATGACCTCTAAGTATGTGGTTCTAAATGACCTCTAAGTACGTAGTTCTAAATGACCTCTAAGTACGTAGTTCTAATTGACCTCTAGGTACGTAGTTCTAAATGACCTCAAAGTAAGTAGTTCTAAATGACCTCTAAGTATCTGGTTCTTAATGACCTCTAAGTAAGTGGTTCTAAATGACCTCTAAGTACGTGGGTTCTTCTAAATGACTTCTAAGTACGTGGTTCAAAATGTCCTCTAAGTACGTGGTTCTAAATGACCTTATATACGTAGTGCTAAATAACCTCTAAGTACGTGGTTCTAAATGACCTCTTAGTACGTGGTTATAAATGACCTCTAAGTACGTGCTTCTAAATGACCTCTAAGTAAGTAGTTCTACATGACCCCTAAGTACGTAGTTCTAAATAACCTCTAGGTACGTACTTCCAAATGACATCTAAGTAAGTGGTTCTAAATGACCTCTAAGTACGAAGTCCTAAATGACCTCTAAGAACGTAGTTCTATATTACCTCTAAGTACGTAGTTCTAAATGACCTCTAAGTACGTAGTTCTAATTGACCTCTAAGTATGTGGTTCTAAATGACCTCTAAGTAAGTGGTTCTAAATGACCTCTAAGTACGTGGTTCTATATGATCTCTTAGTACGTGGTTCTAAATGACCTCTAAGTACGTGGGTTCTTCTAAATGACTTCTAAGTACGTGGTTCAAAATGTCCTCTAAGTACGTGGTTCTAAATGACCTTATATACGTAGTGCTAAATAACCTCTAAGTACGTGGTTCTAAATGTCCTCTAAGTACGTGGTTCTAAATGACCTTATATACGTAGTGCTAAATAACCTCTAAGTACGTGGTTCTAAATCACCTCTAAGTACGTGGTTCTGAATGACCTCTAAGTTCGTAGGTTCTAAATGACCTCTTAGAACGTAGTTCTAACTGACCTCTAATTACATGGTTTTAACTATCCTCTAAGTACGTGGTTCTAAATGACCTCTAAGTACGAGGTTCTAAATGACCTCTAAGTCAGTAGTTCTAAATGACACATAAGTACGTGGTTCTAAATGTCCTCTAAGTACGTGGTTCTAAATGACCTCATATACGTAGTTCTAAATGACCTCTAAGTACGTGGTTCTAAATGACCTCTAACTACGTGGTTCAAAATGACCTCTAAGTACGTGCTTCTAAATGACCTCTAGGTACGTACTTCCAAATGACATCTAAGTAAGTAGTTCTAAATGACCTCTAAGTACGCTGTTTTAGATGACCTCTAAGTACGTGGTTCTAAATGACCTCTAAGTACGTGCTTCTAAATGACCTCTAAGTAAGTAGTTCTAAATGACCCCCAAGTACGTAGTTCTAAATGACCTCTAGGTACGTACTTCCAAATGACTTCTAAGTAAGTGGTTTTAAATGACCTCTAAGTACGTGGCTCTAAATGTCCTCTAAGTACGTGGTTCTAAAAGACCTCATATACGTAGTTCTAAATGACCTCTAAGTACGTGGGTTCTAAATGACCCCTAAGTTCGTAGTTCTAAATGACCTCTAAATACGTAGCTCTAAATGACCTCTAAGTACGTAGTTCTAAATGACCTCTATGTACGTGGTTCTATATGATCTCTAAGTACGTGGGCTCTAAATGACATCTGAGTACGTGGTTCTAAATGACCCCTAAGTACGTAGTTCTAAATGACCTCTAGGTACGTACTTCCAAATGACATCTAAGTAAGTGGTTCTAAATGACCTCTAAGTACGTAGTCCTAAATGACCTCTAGGTACGTAGTTCTAAATGACCTCTAAGTAAGTAGTTCTAAATGACCTCTAAATATGAGGTTCTAATAGACCTCTAAGTACGTAGTTCTAAATGACCTCTAAGTACGAAGTCCTAAATGACCTCTAAGAACGTAGTTCTATATTACCTCTAAGTACGTAGTTCTAAATGACCTCTAAGTACGTAATTCTAATTGACCTCTAGGTACGTAGTTCTAAATGACCTCAAAGTAAGTAGTTCTAAATGACCTCTAAGTATGAGGTTCTAAATGACCTCTAAGTAAGTGGTTCTAAATGACCTCTAAGTACGTGGTTCTATATGATCTCTTAGTACGTGGTTCTAAAAGACCTCTAAGTACGTGGGTTCTTCTAAATGACTTCTAAGTACGTGGTTCAAAATGTCCTCTAAGTACGTGGTTCTAAATGACCTCTAAGTAAGTAGTTCTAAATGACACCTAAGTACGTAGTTCTAAATGACCTCTAGGTACGTACTTCCAAATGACATCTAAGTAAGTGGTTCTAAATGACCTCTAAGTACGTGGTCCTTAATGACCTCTAGGTACGTAGTTCTAAATAACCTCTAAGTAAGTAGTTCTAAATGACCTCTAAGTATGTGGTACTAAATGACCTCTAAGTACGTAGTTCTAAATGACCTCTAAGTACGAAGTCCTAAATGACCTCTAAGAACGTAGTTCTATATTACCTCTAAGTACGTAGTACTAAATGACCTCTAAGTACGTAGTTTTAATTGACCTCTATGTATGTAGTTCTAAATGACCTCTAAGTACGTGGTTCTAAATGACCTCTAAGTACGTGGGTTCTTCTAAATGACTTCTAAGTACGTGGTTCAAAATGTCCTCTAAGTACGTGGTTCTAAATGACCTTATATACGTAGTGCTAAATAACCTCTAAGTACGTGGTTCTAAATGTCCTCTAAGTACGTGGTTCTAAAAGACCTGATATACGTAGTGCTAAATAACCTCTAAGTACGTGGTTCTAAATCACCTCTAAAAACGTGGTTCTGAATGACCTCGAAGTACGTGGTTCTAAATGACCTCTAAGTACTTGGTTCTAAATGACCTCTAAGTAAGTGGTTCTAAATGACCTCTAAGTACGTAGTTCTAAATGTCCTCTAAGTACGTGGTTCTAAAAGACCTCTAAATACGTAGCTCTAAATGACCTCTAAGTACGTAGTTCTAAATGACCTCTATGTACGTGGTTCTATATGACCTCTAAGTACGTGGGCTCTAAATGACATCTGAGTACGTGGTTCTAAATGACCACTAAGTACGTAGTTCTAAATGACCTCTAGGTACGTACTTCCAAATGACATCTAGGTAAGTGGTTATAAATGACCTCTAAGTACGTAATCCTAAATGACCTCTAGGTACGTAGTTCTAAATGACCTCTATGTAAGTAGTTCTAAATGACCTCTAAGTATGAGGTTCTAATAGACCTTTAAGTACGTAGTTCTAAATGACCTCTAAGTACGAAGTCCTAAATGACCTCTAAGAACGTAGTTCTATATTACCTCTAAGTACGTAGTTCTAAATGACCTCTAAGTACGTAATTCTAATTGACCTCTAGGTACGTAGTTCTAAATGACCTCAAAGTAAGTAGTTCCAAATGACCTCTAAGTATGTGGTTCTAAATGACCTCTAAATAAGTGGTTCTAAATGACCTCTAAGTACGTGGTTCTATATGATCTCTTAGTACGTGGTTCTAAAAGACCTCTAAGTACGTGGGTTCTTCTAAATGACTTCTAAGTACGTAGTTCAAAATGTCCTCTAAGTACGTGGTTCTAAATGACCTTATATACGTAGTGCTAAATAACCTCTAAGTACGTGGTTCTAAATGACCTCTAAGTACGTGGGTTCTAAATGACCCCTAAGTTCGTAGTTCTAAATGACCTCTATTTACGTGGTTCTATATGACCTCTAAGTACGTGGGCTCAAAATGACATCTGGGTACGTGGTTCTAAATGACCACTAAGTACGTAGTTCTAAATGATCTCTAAGTTGTTGGTTCTAAATTACCTCTAAGTACGTGGGTCTAAATGACCTCTCAGTACGTGGTTCTAAATGACCTCTAAGTACGTGGTTCTAAATGACATCTAAGTACGTAGTTCTAAATGACCTCTAAATAGTTGGTTCTAAATGACCTCTAAGTACGTGGTTCTAAATATCTTCTAAGTACGTAGTTCTAAATGACGTCTAAGTACGTAGTTCTAAATACCTCTAGATACGTAGTTCCAAATGACCTCTAAGTAAGTGGTTCTAAATGACCTCTAAGTACGTGGTCCTAAATGACCTCTAGGTACGTAGTTCTAAATGACCTCTAAGTAAGTAGTTCTAAATGACCTCTAAGTATGTGGTTCTAAATGACCTCTAAGTACGTAGTTCTAAATGACCTCTAAGTACGAAGTCCTAAATGACCCCTAAGTACGTGGTCCTAAATGACCTCTAGGTACGTAGTTCTAAATGACCTCTAAGTAAGTATTTCTAAATGACCTCTAAGTATGTGGTTCTAAATGACCTCTAAGTACGTAGTTCTAATTGACCTCTAGGTACGTAGTTCTAAATGACCTCAAAGTAAGTAGTTCTAAATGACCTCTAAGTATGTGGTTTTAAATGACCTCTAAGTAAGTGGTTCTAAATGACCTCTAAGTACGTGGTTCAATATGATCTCTTAGTACGTGGTTCTAAATGACCTCTAAGTACGTGGTTCTAAATGTCCTCTAAGTACGTGGTTCTAAATGACCTTATATACGTAGTGCTAAATAACCTCTAAGTACATGGTTCTAAATCACCTCTAAGTACGTGGTTCTGAATGACCTCTAAGTTCGTGGGTTCTAAATGACCTCTTATAACGTAGTTCTAACTGACCTCTAATTACATAGTTTTAACTATCCTCTAAGTACGTGGTTCTAAATGACCTCTAAGTACGAGGTTCTAAATGACCTCTAAGTACGTGGTTCTAAATGACCTCTAAGTACTTGGTTCTAAATGACCTCTAAGTCAGTAGTTCTAAATGACACCTAAGTACGAGGTTCTAAATGTCCTCTATGTACGTGGTTCTAAATGACTTCATATACGTAGTTCTAAATGACCTCTAAGTACGTGGTTCTAAATGACCTCTAACTACGTGGTTCTAAATGACCTCTAAGTACGTGCTTCTAAATGACCTCTAGGTACGTACTTCCAAATGACATCTAAGTAAGTGGTTCTAAATGACCTCTAAGTACGTTGTTCTAGATGACCTCTAAGTACGTGGTTCTAAATGACCTCTATGTACGTGCTTCTAAATGACCTCTAAGTACGTAGTTCTAAATGACCATAAGTACGTGGATTTAAATGACCTTAAAGTACGTAGTTCTAAATGACCTGTAAGTACGTAGTTCTAAATGACCTCTAAGTATGTGGTTCTAAATGACCTCTAAGTACGTGGTTCTAAATGACCTCTAAATACTTAGTTCAAATGCCCTCTAAGTACGTGGTTCCAAATGTCCTCTAAGTACGTGGTTCTAAATGACCTCATATACGTAGTTCTAAATGACCTCTAAGTACGTGGTTCTAAATGACCTCTAACTACGTGGTTCTAAATGACCTCTAAGTACGTGCTTCTAAATGACCTCTAAGTAAGTAGTTCTAAATGACCCCTAAGTACGTAGTTCTAAATGACCTCTAGGTACGTACTTCCAAATGACTTCTAAGTAAGTGGTTCTAAATGACCTCTAAGTACGTGGTTCTAAATGTCCTCTAAGTACGTGGTTCTAAAAGACCTCATATACGTAGTTCTAAATGACCTCTAAGTACGTGGGTTCTAAATGACCCTTAAGTTCGTAGTTCTTAATGACCTCTAAATACGTAGCTCTAAATGACCTCTAAGTACGTAGTTCTAAATGACCTCTATGTACGTGGTTCTATATGACCTCTAAGTACGTGGGCTCTAAATGACATCTGAGTACGTGGTTCTAAATGACCTCTAAGTACGTAGTTCTAAATGACCTCTAAGTTGTTGGTTCTAAATGACCTCTAAGTACGTGGTTCTAAATGACCTCTCAGTACGTGGTTCTAAATGACCTCTAAGCACGTGGTTCTAAATGACATCTAAGTACGTAGTTTTAAATGACCTCTAAATAGTTGGTTCTAAATGACCTCTAAGTACGTGGTTCTAAATATCTTCTAAGTACGTAGTTCTAAATGACGTCTAAGTACGTAGTTCTAAATACCTCTAGATACGTAGTTCCAAATGACCTCTAAGTAAGTGGTTCTAAATGACCTCTAAGTACGTGGTCCTAAATGACCTCTAGGTACGTAGTTCTAAATGACCTCTAAGTAAGTAGTTGTAAATGACCTCTAAGTATGTGGTTCTAAATGACCTCTAAGTACGAAGTCCTAAATGACCTCCAAGGACGTAGTTCTATATTACCTCTAAGTACGTAGTTCTAAATGACCTCTAAGTACGTAGTTCTAATTGATCTCTAGGTACGTAGTTCTAAATGACCTCAAAGTAAGTAGTTCTAAATGACCTCTAAGTATGTGGTTCTTAATGACCTCTAAGTAAGTGGTTCTAAATGACCTCTAAGTACGTAGTTCTAAATGACCTCTAAGTACGTAGTTCTAATTGACCTCTAGGTACGTAGTTCTAAATGACCTTAAAGTAAGTACTTCTAAATGACCTCTAAGTATGTGGTTCTATTTGATCTCTTAGTACGTGGTTCTAAATGACCTCTAAGTACGTGGGTTCTTCTAAATGACTTCTAAGTACGTGGTTCAAAATGTCCTCAAAGTACGTGGTTCTAAATGACCTTATATACGTAGTGCTAAATAACCTCTAAGTACGTGGTTCTAAATGACCTCTTAGTACGTGGTTATAAATGACCTCTAAGTACGTCCTTCTAAATGACCTCTAAGTAAGTAGTTCTAAATGACCCCTAAGTACGTAGTTTTAAATGACCTCTAGGTACGTACTTCCAAATGACATCTAAGTAAGTGGTTCTAAATGACCTCTAAGTACGTGGTCCTAAATGACCTCTAGGTACGTAGTTCTAAATGACCTCTAAGTAAGTAGTTCTAAATGACCTCTAAGTATGTGGTTCTAAATGACCTCTAAGTACGTAGTTCTAAATGACCTCTAAGTACGTAGTTCTAATTGACCTCTAGGTACGTAGTTCTAAATGACCTCAAAGTAAGTAGTTCTAAATGACCTCTAAGTATCTGGTTCTAAATGACCTATAAGTAAGTGGTTCTAAATGACCTCTAAGTACGTGGGTTCTTCTAAATGACTTCTAAGTACGTGGTTCAAAATGTCCTCTAAGTACGTGGTTCTAAATGACCTTATATACGTAGTGCTAAATAACCTCTAAGTACGTGGTTCTAAATGACCTCTTAGTACGTGGTTATAAATGACCTCTAAGTACGTGCTTCTAAATGACCTCTAAGTAAGTAGTTCTACATGACCCCTAAGTACGTAGTTCTAAATAACCTCTAGGTACGTACTTCCAAATGACATCTAAGTAAGTGGTTCTAAATGACCTCTAAGTACGAAGTCCTAAATGACCTCTAAGAACGTAGTTCTATATTACCTCTAAGTACGTAGTTCTAAATGACCTCTAAGTACGTAGTTCTAATTGACCTCTAAGTATGTGGTTCTAAATGACCTCTAAGTAAGTGGTTCTAAATGACCTCTAAGTACGTGGTTCTATATGATCTCTTAGTACGTGGTTCTAAATGACCTCTAAGTACGTGGGTTCTTCTAAATGACTTCTAAGTACGTGGTTCAAAATGTCCTCTAAGTACGTGGTTCTAAATGACCTTATATACGTAGTGCTAAATAACCTCTAAGTACGTGGTTCTAAATGTCCTCTAAGTACGTGGTTCTAAATGACCTTATATACGTAGTGCTAAATAACCTCTAAGTACGTGGTTCTAAATCACCTCTAAGTACGTGGTTCTGAATGACCTCTAAGTTCGTAGGTTCTAAATGACCTCTTAGAACGTAGTTCTAACTGACCTCTAATTACATGGTTTTAACTATCCTCTAAGTACGTGGTTCTAAATGACCTCTAAGTACGAGGTTCTAAATGACCTCTAAGTACGTGGTTCTAAATGACCTCTAAGTACGTGGTTCTAAATATCTTCTAAGTACGTAGTTCTAAATGACGTCTAAGTACGTAGTTCTAAATACCTCTAGATACGTAGTTCCAAATGACCTCTAAGTAAGTGGTTCTAAATGACCTCTAAGTACGTGGTCCTAAATGACCTCTAGGTACGTAGTTCTAAATGACGTCTAAGTACGTAGTTCTAAATACCTCTAGATACGTAGTTCCAAATGACCTCTAAGTAAGTGGTTCTAAATGACCTCTAAGTACGTGGTCCTAAATGACCTCTAGGTACGTAGTTCTAAATGACCTCTAAGTAAGTAGTTCTAAATGACCTCTAAGTATGTGGTTCTAAATGACCTCTAAGTACGTAGTTCTAAATGACCTCTAAGTACGAAGTCCTAAATGACCTCTAAGAACGTAGTTCTATATTACCTCTAAGTACGTAGTTCTAAATGACCTCTAAGTACGTAGTTTTAATTGACCTCTAGGTACGTAGTTCTAAATGACCTCAAGGTAAGTAGTTCTAAATGACCTCTAAGTATCTGGTTCTAAATGACCTCTAAGTAAGTGGTTCTAAATGACCTCTAAGTACGTGGGTTCTTCTAAATGACTTCTAAGTACGTGGTTCAAAATGTCCTCTAATTACGTGGTTCTAAATGACCTCTTAGTACGTGGTTATAAATGACCTCTAAGTACGTGCTTCTAAATGACCTCTAAGTAAGTAGTTCTAAATGACACCTAAGTACGTAGTTCTAAATGACCTCTAGGTACGTACTTCCAAATGACATCTAAGTAAGTGGTTCTAAATGACCTCTAAGTACGTGGTCCTTAATGACCTCTAGGTACGTAGTTCTAAATAACCTCTAAGTAAGTAGTTCTAAATGACCTCTAAGTATGTGGTTCTAAATGACCTCTAAGTACGTAGTTCTAAATGACCTCTAAGTACGAAGTCCTAAATGACCTCTAGGTACGTAGTTCTAAATGACCTCTAAGTACGTGGTTCTAAATGACCTCTAAGTACGTGGGTTCTTCTAAATGACTTCTAAGTACGTGGTTCAAAATGTCCTCTAAGTACGTGGTTCTAAATGACCTTATATACGTAGTGCTAAATAACCTCTAAGTACGTGGTTCTAAATGTCCTCTAAGTACGTGGTTCTAAAAGACCTTATATACGTAGTGCTAAATAACCTCTAAGTACGTGGTTCTAAATCACCTCTAAATACGTGGTTCTGAATGACCTCTAAGTTCGTGGGTTCTAAATGACCTCTTAGAACGTAGTTCTAACTGACCTCTAAGTACGTGGTTCTAAATGACCTCTAAGTACGAGGTTCTAAATGACCTCTAAGTACGTGGTTCTAAATGACCTCTAAGTACTTGGTTCTAAATGACCTCTAAGTCAGTAGTTCTAAATGACACCTAAGTACGTGGTTCTAAATGTCCTCTTAATACGTGGTTCTAAATGACCTCATATACGTAGTTCTAAATGACCTCTAAGTACGTGGTTCTAAATGACCTCTAACTACGTGGTTCTAAATGACCTCTAAGTACGTGCTTCTAAATGACCTCTAAGTAAGTAGTTCTAAATGACCCCTAAGTACGTAGTTCTAAATGACCTTTAGGTACGTACTTCCAAATGACTTCTAAGTAAGTGGTTCTAAATGACCTCTAGGTACGTACTTCCAAATGACATCTAAGTAAGTGGTTCTAAATGACCTCTAAGTACGTGGTCCTTAATGACCTCTAGGTACGTAGTTCTAAATAACCTCTAAGTAAGTAGTTCTAAATGACCTCTAAGTATGTGGTTCTAAATGACCTCTAAGTACGTAGTTCTAAATGACCTCTAAGTACGAAGTCCTAAATGACCTCTAAGAACGTAGTTCTATATTACCTCTAAGTACGTAGTACTAAATGACCTCTAAGTACGTAGTTCTAATTGACCTCTAGGTACGTAGTTCTAAATGACCTCTAAGTACGTGGTTCTAAATGACCTCTAAGTACGTGGGTTCTTCTAAATGACTTCTAAGTACGTGGTTCAAAATGTCCTCTAAGTACGTGGTTCTAAATGACCTTATATACGTAGTGCTAAATAACCTCTAAGTACGTGGTTCTAAATGTCCTCTAAGTACGTGGTTCTAAAAGACCTGATATACGTAGTGCTAAATAACCTCTAAGTACGTGGTTCTAAATCACCTCTAAAAACGTGGTTCTGAATGACCTCTAAGTTCGTGGGTTCTAAATGACCTCTTAGAACGTAGTTCTAACTGACCTCTAAGTACGTGGTTCTAAATGACCTCTAAGTACGAGGTTCTAAATGACCTCTAAGTACGTGGTTCTAAATGACCTCTAAGTACTTGGTTCTAAATGACCTCTAAGTCAGTAGTTCTAAATGACACCTAAGTACGTGGTTCTAAATGTCCTCTTAATACGTGGTTCTAAATGACCTCATATACGTAGTTCTAAATGACCTCTAAGTACGTGGTTCTAAATGACCTCTAACTACGTGGTTCTAAATGACCTCTAAGTACGTGCTTCTAAATGACCTCTAAGTAAGTAGTTCTAAATGACCCCTAAGTACGTAGTTCTAAATGACCTTTAGGTACGTACTTCCAAATGACTTCTAAGTAAGTGGTTCTAAATGACCTCTAAGTACGTGGTTCTAAATGTCCTCTAAGTACGTGGTTCTAAAAGACCTCATATACGTAGTTCTAAATGACCTCTAAGTACGTGGGTTCTAAATGACCCTTAAGTTCGTAGTTCTAAATGACCTCTAAATACGTAGCTCTAAATGACCTCTAAGTACGTAGTTCTAAATGACCTCTATTTACGTGGTTCTATATGACCTCTAAGTACGTGGGCTCTAAATGACATCTGAGTACGTGGTTCTAAATGACCTCTAAGTACGTAGTTCTAAATGACCTCTAAGTTGTTGGTTCTAAATGACCTCTAAGTACGTGGTTCTAAATGACCTCTCAGTACGTGGTTCTAAATGACCTCTAAGTAAGTAGTTCTAAATGACCTCTAAGTATGTGCTTCTAAATGACCTCTAAGTACGTAGTTCTAAATGACCTCTAAGTACGTGCTTCTAAATGACCTCTAGGTACGTACTTCCAAATGACATCTAAGTAAGTGGTTCTAAATGACCTCTAAGTACGTTGTTCTAGATGACCTCTAAGTACGTGGTTCTAAATGACCTCTATGTACGTGCTTCTAAATGACCTCTAAGTACGTAGTTCTAAATGACCATAAGTACGTGGATTTAAATGACCTTAAAGTACGTAGTTCTAAATGACCTGTAAGTACGTAGTTCTAAATGACCTCTAAGTATGTGGTTCTAAATGACCTCTAAGTACGTGGTTCTAAATGACCTCTAAATACTTAGTTCAAATGCCCTCTAAGTACGTGGTTCCAAATGTCCTCTAAGTACGTGGTTCTAAATGACCTCATATACGTAGTTCTAAATGACCTCTAAGTACGTGGTTCTAAATGACCTCTAACTACGTGGTTCTAAATGACCTCTAAGTACGTGCTTCTAAATGACCTCTAAGTAAGTAGTTCTAAATGACCCCTAAGTACGTAGTTCTAAATGACCTCTAGGTACGTACTTCCAAATGACTTCTAAGTAAGTGGTTCTAAATGACCTCTAAGTACGTGGTTCTAAATGTCCTCTAAGTACGTGGTTCTAAAAGACCTCATATACGTAGTTCTAAATGACCTCTAAGTACGTGGGTTCTAAATGACCCTTAAGTTCGTAGTTCTTAATGACCTCTAAATACGTAGCTCTAAATGACCTCTAAGTACGTAGTTCTAAATGACCTCTATGTACGTGGTTCTATATGACCTCTAAGTACGTGGGCTCTAAATGACATCTGAGTACGTGGTTCTAAATGACCTCTAAGTACGTAGTTCTAAATGACCTCTAAGTTGTTGGTTCTAAATGACCTCTAAGTACGTGGTTCTAAATGACCTCTCAGTACGTGGTTCTAAATGACCTCTAAGCACGTGGTTCTAAATGACATCTAAGTACGTAGTTTTAAATGACCTCTAAATAGTTGGTTCTAAATGACCTCTAAGTACGTGGTTCTAAATATCTTCTAAGTACGTAGTTCTAAATGACGTCTAAGTACGTAGTTCTAAATACCTCTAGATACGTAGTTCCAAATGACCTCTAAGTAAGTGGTTCTAAATGACCTCTAAGTACGTGGTCCTAAATGACCTCTAGGTACGTAGTTCTAAATGACCTCTAAGTAAGTAGTTGTAAATGACCTCTAAGTATGTGGTTCTAAATGACCTCTAAGTACGAAGTCCTAAATGACCTCCAAGGACGTAGTTCTATATTACCTCTAAGTACGTAGTTCTAAATGACCTCTAAGTACGTAGTTCTAATTGATCTCTAGGTACGTAGTTCTAAATGACCTCAAAGTAAGTAGTTCTAAATGACCTCTAAGTATGTGGTTCTTAATGACCTCTAAGTAAGTGGTTCTAAATGACCTCTAAGTACGTAGTTCTAAATGACCTCTAAGTACGTAGTTCTAATTGACCTCTAGGTACGTAGTTCTAAATGACCTTAAAGTAAGTACTTCTAAATGACCTCTAAGTATGTGGTTCTATTTGATCTCTTAGTACGTGGTTCTAAATGACCTCTAAGTACGTGGGTTCTTCTAAATGACTTCTAAGTACGTGGTTCAAAATGTCCTCAAAGTACGTGGTTCTAAATGACCTTATAGACGTAGTGCTAAATAACCTCTAAGTACGTGGTTCTAAATGACCTCTTAGTACGTGGTTATAAATGACCTCTAAGTACGTCCTTCTAAATGACCTCTAAGTAAGTAGTTCTAAATGACCCCTAAGTACGTAGTTTTAAATGACCTCTAGGTACGTACTTCCAAATGACATCTAAGTAAGTGGTTCTAAATGACCTCTAAGTACGTGGTCCTAAATGACCTCTAGGTACGTAGTTCTAAATGACCTCTAAGTAAGTAGTTCTAAATGACCTCTAAGTATGTGGTTCTAAATGACCTCTAAGTACGTAGTTCTAAATGACCTCTAAGTACGTAGTTCTAATTGACCTCTAGGTACGTAGTTCTAAATGACCTCAAAGTAAGTATTTCTAAATGACCTCTAAGTATCTGGTTCTAAATGACCTATAAGTAAGTGGTTCTAAATGACCTCTAAGTACGTGGGTTCTTCTAAATGACTTCTAAGTACGTGGTTCAAAATGTCCTCTAAGTACGTGGTTCTAAATGACCTTATATACGTAGTGCTAAATAACCTCTAAGTACGTGGTTCTAAATGACCTCTTAGTACGTGGTTATAAATGACCTCTAAGTACGTGCTTCTAAATGACCTCTAAGTAAGTAGTTCTACATGACCCCTAAGTACGTAGTTCTAAATAACCTCTAGGTACGTACTTCCAAATGACATCTAAGTAAGTGGTTCTAAATGACCTCTAAGTACGAAGTCCTAAATGACCTCTAAGAACGTAGTTCTATATTACCTCTAAGTACGTAGTTCTAAATGACCTCTAAGTACGTAGTTCTAATTGACCTCTAAGTATGTGGTTCTAAATGACCTCTAAGTAAGTGGTTCTAAATGACCTCTAAGTACGTGGTTCTATATGATCTCTTAGTACGTGGTTCTAAATGACCTCTAAGTACGTGGGTTCTTCTAAATGACTTCTAAGTACGTGGTTCAAAATGTCCTCTAAGTACGTGGTTCTAAATGACCTTATATACGTAGTGCTAAATAACCTCTAAGTACGTGGTTCTAAATGTCCTCTAAGTACGTGGTTCTAAATGACCTTATATACGTAGTGCTAAATAACCTCTAAGTACGTGGTTCTAAATCACCTCTAAGTACGTGGTTCTGAATGACCTCTAAGTTCGTAGGTTCTAAATGACCTCTTAGAACGTAGTTCTAACTGACCTCTAATTACATGGTTTTAACTATCCTCTAAGTACGTGGTTCTAAATGACCTCTAAGTACGAGGTTCTAAATGACCTCTAAGTACGTGGTTCTAAATGACCTCTAAGTACGTGGTTCTAAATATCTTCTAAGTACGTAGTTCTAAATGACGTCTAAGTACGTAGTTCTAAATACCTCTAGATACGTAGTTCCAAATGACCTCTAAGTAAGTGGTTCTAAATGACCTCTAAGTACGTGGTCCTAAATGACCTCTAGGTACGTAGTTCTAAATGACGTCTAAGTACGTAGTTCTAAATACCTCTAGATACGTAGTTCCAAATGACCTCTAAGTAAGTGGTTCTAAATGACCTCTAAGTACGTGGTCCTAAATGACCTCTAGGTACGTAGTTCTAAATGACCTCTAAGTAAGTAGTTCTAAATGACCTCTAAGTATGTGGTTCTAAATGACCTCTAAGTACGTAGTTCTAAATGACCTCTAAGTACGAAGTCCTAAATGACCTCTAAGAACGTAGTTCTATATTACCTCTAAGTACGTAGTTCTAAATGACCTCTAAGTACGTAGTTTTAATTGACCTCTAGGTACGTAGTTCTAAATGACCTCAAGGTAAGTAGTTCTAAATGACCTCTAAGTATCTGGTTCTAAATGACCTCTAAGTAAGTGGTTCTAAATGACCTCTAAGTACGTGGGTTCTTCTAAATGACTTCTAAGTACGTGGTTCAAAATGTCCTCTAATTACGTGGTTCTAAATGACCTCTTAGTACGTGGTTATAAATGACCTCTAAGTACGTGCTTCTAAATGACCTCTAAGTAAGTAGTTCTAAATGACACCTAAGTACGTAGTTCTAAATGACCTCTAGGTACGTACTTCCAAATGACATCTAAGTAAGTGGTTCTAAATGACCTCTAAGTACGTGGTCCTTAATGACCTCTAGGTACGTAGTTCTAAATAACCTCTAAGTAAGTAGTTCTAAATGACCTCTAAGTATGTGGTTCTAAATGACCTCTAAGTACGTAGTTCTAAATGACCTCTAAGTACGAAGTCCTAAATGACCTCTAGGTACGTAGTTCTAAATGACCTCTAAGTACGTGGTTCTAAATGACCTCTAAGTACGTGGGTTCTTCTAAATGACTTCTAAGTACGTGGTTCAAAATGTCCTCTAAGTACGTGGTTCTAAATGACCTTATATACGTAGTGCTAAATAACCTCTAAGTACGTGGTTCTAAATGTCCTCTAAGTACGTGGTTCTAAAAGACCTTATATACGTAGTGCTAAATAACCTCTAAGTACGTGGTTCTAAATCACCTCTAAATACGTGGTTCTGAATGACCTCTAAGTTCGTGGGTTCTAAATGACCTCTTAGAACGTAGTTCTAACTGACCTCTAAGTACGTGGTTCTAAATGACCTCTAAGTACGAGGTTCTAAATGACCTCTAAGTACGTGGTTCTAAATGACCTCTAAGTACTTGGTTCTAAATGACCTCTAAGTCAGTAGTTCTAAATGACACCTAAGTACGTGGTTCTAAATGTCCTCTTAATACGTGGTTCTAAATGACCTCATATACGTAGTTCTAAATGACCTCTAAGTACGTGGTTCTAAATGACCTCTAACTACGTGGTTCTAAATGACCTCTAAGTACGTGCTTCTAAATGACCTCTAAGTAAGTAGTTCTAAATGACCCCTAAGTACGTAGTTCTAAATGACCTTTAGGTACGTACTTCCAAATGACTTCTAAGTAAGTGGTTCTAAATGACCTCTAGGTACGTACTTCCAAATGACATCTAAGTAAGTGGTTCTAAATGACCTCTAAGTACGTGGTCCTTAATGACCTCTAGGTACGTAGTTCTAAATAACCTCTAAGTAAGTAGTTCTAAATGACCTCTAAGTATGTGGTTCTAAATGACCTCTAAGTACGTAGTTCTAAATGACCTCTAAGTACGAAGTCCTAAATGACCTCTAAGAACGTAGTTCTATATTACCTCTAAGTACGTAGTACTAAATGACCTCTAAGTACGTAGTTCTAATTGACCTCTAGGTACGTAGTTCTAAATGACCTCTAAGTACGTGGTTCTAAATGACCTCTAAGTACGTGGGTTCTTCTAAATGACTTCTAAGTACGTGGTTCAAAATGTCCTCTAAGTACGTGGTTCTAAATGACCTTATATACGTAGTGCTAAATAACCTCTAAGTACGTGGTTCTAAATGTCCTCTAAGTACGTGGTTCTAAAAGACCTGATATACGTAGTGCTAAATAACCTCTAAGTACGTGGTTCTAAATCACCTCTAAAAACGTGGTTCTGAATGACCTCTAAGTTCGTGGGTTCTAAATGACCTCTTAGAACGTAGTTCTAACTGACCTCTAAGTACGTGGTTCTAAATGACCTCTAAGTACGAGGTTCTAAATGACCTCTAAGTACGTGGTTCTAAATGACCTCTAAGTACTTGGTTCTAAATGACCTCTAAGTCAGTAGTTCTAAATGACACCTAAGTACGTGGTTCTAAATGTCCTCTTAATACGTGGTTCTAAATGACCTCATATACGTAGTTCTAAATGACCTCTAAGTACGTGGTTCTAAATGACCTCTAACTACGTGGTTCTAAATGACCTCTAAGTACGTGCTTCTAAATGACCTCTAAGTAAGTAGTTCTAAATGACCCCTAAGTACGTAGTTCTAAATGACCTTTAGGTACGTACTTCCAAATGACTTCTAAGTAAGTGGTTCTAAATGACCTCTAAGTACGTGGTTCTAAATGTCCTCTAAGTACGTGGTTCTAAAAGACCTCATATACGTAGTTCTAAATGACCTCTAAGTACGTGGGTTCTAAATGACCCTTAAGTTCGTAGTTCTAAATGACCTCTAAATACGTAGCTCTAAATGACCTCTAAGTACGTAGTTCTAAATGACCTCTATTTACGTGGTTCTATATGACCTCTAAGTACGTGGGCTCTAAATGACATCTGAGTACGTGGTTCTAAATGACCTCTAAGTACGTAGTTCTAAATGACCTCTAAGTTGTTGGTTCTAAATGACCTCTAAGTACGTGGTTCTAAATGACCTCTCAGTACGTGGTTCTAAATGACCTCTAAGTAAGTAGTTCTAAATGACCTCTAAGTATGTGCTTCTAAATGACCTCTAAGTACGTAGTTCTAAATGACCTCTAAGTACGAAGTCCTAAATGACCTCTAAGAACGTAGTTCTATATTACCTCTAAGTACGTAGTTCTAAATGACCTCTAAGTACGTAGTTCTAAATGACCTCTAAGTACGAAGTCCTAAATGACCTCGAAGAACGTAGTTCTATATTACCTCTAAGTACGTAGTTCTAAATGACCTCTAAGTACGTAGTTCTAATTGACCTCTAGGTACGTAGTTCTAAATGACCTCAAAGTAAGTAGTTCTAAATGTCCTTTAAGTATGTGGTTCTAAATGACCTCTAAGTACGTGGGTTCTTCTAAATGACTTCTAAGTACGTGGTTCAAAATGTCCTCTAAGTACGTGGTTCTAAATGACCTTATATACGTAGTGCTAAATAACCTCTAAGTACGTGGTTCTAAATGTCCTCTAAGTACGTGGTTCTAAATGACCTTATATACGTAGTGCTAAATAACCTCTAAGTACATGGTTCTAAATCACCTCTAAGTACGTGGTTCTGAATGACCTCTAAGTTCGTGGGTTCTAAATGAGCTCTTATAACGTAGTTCTAACTGACCTTTAATTACATGGTTTTAACTATCCTCTAAGTACGTGGTTCTAAATGACCTCTAAGTACGAGGTTCTAAATGACCTCTAAGTACGTGGTTCTAAATGACCTCTAAGTACTTGGTTCTAAATGACCTCTAAGTCAGTAGTTCTAAATGAAACCTAAGTACGTGGTTCTAAATGTCCTCTAAGTACGTGGTTCTAAATGACCTCATATACGTAGTTCTAAATGACCTCTAAGTACGTGGTTCTAAATGACCTCTAACTACGTGGTTCTAAATGACCTCTAAGTACGTGCTTCTAAATGACCTCTAGGTACGTACTTCCAAATGACATCTAAGTAAGTGGTTCTAAATGACCTCTAAGTACGTTGTTCTAGATGACCTCTAAGTACGTGGTTCTAAATGACCTCTATGTACGTGCTTCTAAATGACCTCTAAGTACGTAGTTCTAAATGACCATAAGTACGTGGATTTAAATGACCTTAAAGTACGTAGTTCTAAATGACCTCTAAGTACGTAGTTCTAAATGACCTCTAAGTATGTGGTTCTAAATGACCTCTAAGTACGTGGTTCTAAATGACCTCTAAATACTTAGTTCAAATGCCCTCTAAGTACGTGGTTCCAAATGTCCTCTAAGTACGTGGTTCTAAATGACCTCATATACGTAGTTCTAAATGACCTCTAAGTACGTGGTTCTAAATGACCTCTAACTACGTGGTTCTAAATGACCTCTAAGTACGTGCTTCTATATGACCTCTAAGTAAGTAGTTCTAAATGACCCCTAAGTACGTAGTTCTAAATGACCTCTCAGTACGTGGTTCTAAATGACCTCTAAGTTCGTGGTTTTAAATGACATCTAAGTACGTAGTTCTAAATGACCTCTAAATAATTGGTTCTAAATGACCTCTAAGTACGTGGTTCTAAATATCTTCTAAGTACGTAGTTCTAAATGACGTCTAAGTACGTAGTTCTAAATACCTCTAGATACGTAGTTCCAAATGACCTCTAGTAAGTGGTTCTAAATGACCTCTATGTACGTGGTCCTAAATGACCTCTAGGTTCGTAGTTCTAAATGACCTCTAAGTAAGTAGTTCTAAATGACCTCTAAGTATGTGGTTGTAAATGCCCTCTAAGTACGTAGTTCTAAATGACCTCTAAGTACGAAGTCCTAAATGACCTCTAAGAACGTAGTTCTATATTACCTCTAAGTACGTAGTTCTAAATGACCTCTAAGTACGTAGTTCTAATTGACCTCTAGGTACGTAGTTCTAAATGACCTCAAAGTAAGTAGTTCTAAATGACCTCTAAGTATGTGGTTCTAATTGACCTCTAAGTAAGTGGTTCTAAATGACCTCTAAGTATGTGGTTCTAAATGACCTCTAAGTAAGTGGTTCTAAATGACCTCTAAGTACGTGGTTCTACATGATCTCTTAGTACGTGGTTCTAAATGACCTCTAAGTACGTGGGTTCTTCTAAATGACTTCTAAGTACGTGGTTCAAAATGTCCTCTAAGTACGTGGTTCTAAATGACCTTATATACGTAGTGCTAAATAACCTCTAAGTACGTGGTTCTAAATGTCCTCTAAGTACGTGGTTCTAAATGACCTTATATACGTAGTGCTAAATAACCTCTAAGTACGTGGTTCTAAATCACCTCTAAGTACGTGGTTCTGAATGACCTCTAAGTTCGTGGGTTCTAAATGACCTCTTAGAACGTAGTTCTAACTGACCTCTAATTACATGGTTTTAACTATCCTCTAAGTACGTGGTTCTAAATGACCTCTAGGTACGAGGTTCTAATTGACCTTTAAGTACGTGGTTCTAAATGACCTCTAAGTACTTGGTTCTAAATGACCTCTAAGTCAGTAGTTCTAAATGACACATAAGTACGTGGTTCTAAATGTCCTCTAAGTACGTGGTTCTAAATGACCTCATATACGTAGTTCTAAATGACCTCTAAGTACGTGGTTCTAAATGACCTCTAACTACGTGGTTAAAAATGACCTCTAAGTACGTGCTTCTAAATGACCTCTAGGTACGTACTTCCAAATGACATCTAAGTAAGTGGTTCTAAATGACCTCTAAGTACGTTGTTCTAGATGACCTCTAGGTACGTGGTTCTAAATGACCTCTAAGTACGTGCTTCTAAATGACCTCTAAGTAAGTAGTTCTAAATGACCCCTAAGTACGTAGTTCTAAATGATCTCTAGGTACGTACTTCCAAATGACTTCTAAGTAAGTGGTTTTAAATGACCTCTAAGTACGTGGCTCTAAATGTCCTCTAAGTACGTGGTTCTAAAAGACCTCATATACGTAGTTCTAAATGACCTCTAAGTACGTGGGTTCTAAATGACCCCTAAGTTCGTAGTTCTAAATGACCTCTAAATACGTAGCTCTAAATGACCTCTAAGTAAGTAGTTCTAAATGACCTCTAAATATGAGGTTCTAATAGACCTCTAAGTACGTAGTTCTAAATGACCTCTAAGTACGAAGTCCTAAATGACCTCTAAGAACGTAGTTCTATATTACCTCTAAGTACGTAGTTCTAAATGACCTCTAAGTACGTAATTCTAATTGACCTCTAGGTACGTAGTTCTAAATGACCTCAAAGTAAGTAGTTCTAAATGACCTCTAAGTATGTGGTTCTAAATGACCTCTAAGTAAGTGGTTCTAAATGACCTCTAAGTACGTGGTTCTATATGATCTCTTAGTACGTGGTTCTAAAAGACCTTATATACGTAGTGCTAAATAACCTCTAAGTACGTGGTTCTAAATGTCCTCTAAGTACGTGGTTCTAAATGACCTTATATACGTAGTGCTAAATAACCTCTAAGTACGTCGTTCTAAATCACCTCTAAGTACGTGGTTCTGAATGACCTCTAAGTTCGTGGGTTCTAAATGACCTCTTAGAACGTAGTTCTAACTGACCTCTAATTACATGGTTTTAACTATCCTCTAAGTACGTGGTTCTAAATGACCTCTAAGTACGAGGTTCTAAATGACCTCTAAGTACGTGGTTCTGAATGACCTCTAAGTTCGTAGGTTCTAAATGACCTCTTAGAACGTAGTTCTAACTGACCTCTAATTACATGGTTTTAACTATCCTCTAAGTACGTGGTTCTAAATGACCTCTAAGTACGAGGTTCTAAATGACCTCTAAGTACGTGGTTCTAAATGACCTCTAAGTACGTGGTTCTAAATATCTTCTAAGTACGTAGTTCTAAATGACGTCTAAGTACGTAGTTCTAAATACCTCTAGATACGTAGTTCCAAATGACCTCTAAGTAAGTGGTTCTAAATGACCTCTAAGTACGTGGTCCTAAATGACCTCTAGGTACGTAGTTCTAAATGACGTCTAAGTACGTAGTTCTAAATACCTCTAGATACGTAGTTCCAAATGACCTCTAAGTAAGTGGTTCTAAATGACCTCTAAGTACGTGGTCCTAAATGACCTCTAGGTACGTAGTTCTAAATGACCTCTAAGTAAGTAGTTCTAAATGACCTCTAAGTATGTGGTTCTAAATGACCTCTAAGTACGTAGTTCTAAATGACCTCTAAGTACGAAGTCCTAAATGACCTCTAAGAACGTAGTTCTATATTACCTCTAAGTACGTAGTTCTAAATGACCTCTAAGTACGTAGTTTTAATTGACCTCTAGGTACGTAGTTCTAAATGACCTCAAGGTAAGTAGTTCTAAATGACCTCTAAGTATCTGGTTCTAAATGACCTCTAAGTAAGTGGTTCTAAATGACCTCTAAGTACGTGGGTTCTTCTAAATGACTTCTAAGTACGTGGTTCAAAATGTCCTCTAATTACGTGGTTCTAAATGACCTCTTAGTACGTGGTTATAAATGACCTCTAAGTACGTGCTTCTAAATGACCTCTAAGTAAGTAGTTCTAAATGACACCTAAGTACGTAGTTCTAAATGACCTCTAGGTACGTACTTCCAAATGACATCTAAGTAAGTGGTTCTAAATGACCTCTAAGTACGTGGTCCTTAATGACCTCTAGGTACGTAGTTCTAAATAACCTCTAAGTAAGTAGTTCTAAATGACCTCTAAGTATGTGGTTCTAAATGACCTCTAAGTACGTAGTTCTAAATGACCTCTAAGTACGAAGTCCTAAATGACCTCTAGGTACGTAGTTCTAAATGACCTCTAAGTACGTGGTTCTAAATGACCTCTAAGTACGTGGGTTCTTCTAAATGACTTCTAAGTACGTGGTTCAAAATGTCCTCTAAGTACGTGGTTCTAAATGACCTTATATACGTAGTGCTAAATAACCTCTAAGTACGTGGTTCTAAATGTCCTCTAAGTACGTGGTTCTAAAAGACCTTATATACGTAGTGCTAAATAACCTCTAAGTACGTGGTTCTAAATCACCTCTAAATACGTGGTTCTGAATGACCTCTAAGTTCGTGGGTTCTAAATGACCTCTTAGAACGTAGTTCTAACTGACCTCTAAGTACGTGGTTCTAAATGACCTCTAAGTACGAGGTTCTAAATGACCTCTAAGTACGTGGTTCTAAATGACCTCTAAGTACTTGGTTCTAAATGACCTCTAAGTCAGTAGTTCTAAATGACACCTAAGTACGTGGTTCTAAATGTCCTCTTAATACGTGGTTCTAAATGACCTCATATACGTAGTTCTAAATGACCTCTAAGTACGTGGTTCTAAATGACCTCTAACTACGTGGTTCTAAATGACCTCTAAGTACGTGCTTCTAAATGACCTCTAAGTAAGTAGTTCTAAATGAAACCTAAGTACGTAGTTCTAAATGACCTTTAGGTACGTACTTCCAAATGACTTCTAAGTAAGTGGTTCTAAATGACCTCTAGGTACGTACTTCCAAATGACATCTAAGTAAGTGGTTCTAAATGACCTCTAAGTACGTGGTCCTTAATGACCTCTAGGTACGTAGTTCTAAATAACCTCTAAGTAAGTAGTTCTAAATGACCTCTAAGTATGTGGTTCTAAATGACCTCTAAGTACGTAGTTCTAAATGACCTCTAAGTACGAAGTCCTAAATGACCTCTAAGAACGTAGTTCTATATTACCTCTAAGTACGTAGTACTAAATGACCTCTAAGTACGTAGTTCTAATTGACCTCTAGGTACGTAGTTCTAAATGACCTCTAAGTACGTGGTTCTAAATGACCTCTAAGTACGTGGGTTCTTCTAAATGACTTCTAAGTACGTGGTTCAAAATGTCCTCTAAGTACGTGGTTCTAAATGACCTTATATACGTAGTGCTAAATAACCTCTAAGTACGTGGTTCTAAATGTCCTCTAAGTACGTGGTTCTAAAAGACCTGATATACGTAGTGCTAAATAACCTCTAAGTACGTGGTTCTAAATCACCTCTAAAAACGTGGTTCTGAATGACCTCTAAGTTCGTGGGTTCTAAATGACCTCTTAGAACGTAGTTCTAACTGACCTCTAAGTACGTGGTTCTAAATGACCTCTAAGTACGAGGTTCTAAATGACCTCTAAGTACGTGGTTCTAAATGACCTCTAAGTACTTGGTTCTAAATGACCTCTAAGTCAGTAGTTCTAAATGACACCTAAGTACGTGGTTCTAAATGTCCTCTTAATACGTGGTTCTAAATGACCTCATATACGTAGTTCTAAATGACCTCTAAGTACGTGGTTCTAAATGACCTCTAACTACGTGGTTCTAAATGACCTCTAAGTACGTGCTTCTAAATGACCTCTAAGTAAGTAGTTCTAAATGACCCCTAAGTACGTAGTTCTAAATGACCTTTAGGTACGTACTTCCAAATGACTTCTAAGTAAGTGGTTCTAAATGACCTCTAAGTACGTGGTTCTAAATGTCCTCTAAGTACGTGGTTCTAAAAGACCTCATATACGTAGTTCTAAATGACCTCTAAGTACGTGGGTTCTAAATGACCCTTAAGTTCGTAGTTCTAAATGACCTCTAAATACGTAGCTCTAAATGACCTCTAAGTACGTAGTTCTAAATGACCTCTATTTACGTGGTTCTATATGACCTCTAAGTACGTGGGCTCTAAATGACATCTGAGTACGTGGTTCTAAATGACCTCTAAGTACGTAGTTCTAAATGACCTCTAAGTTGTTGGTTCTAAATGACCTCTAAGTACGTGGTTCTAAATGACCTCTCAGTACGTGGTTCTAAATGACCTCTAAGTAAGTAGTTCTAAATGACCTCTAAGTATGTGCTTCTAAATGACCTCTAAGTACGTAGTTCTAAATGACCTCTAAGTACGAAGTCCTAAATGACCTCTAAGAACGTAGTTCTATATTACCTCTAAGTACGTAGTTCTAAATGACCTCTAAGTACGTAGTTCTAAATGACCTCTAAGTACGAAGTCCTAAATGACCTCGAAGAACGTAGTTCTATATTACCTCTAAGTACGTAGTTCTAAATGACCTCTAAGTACGTAGTTCTAATTGACCTCTAGGTACGTAGTTCTAAATGACCTCAAAGTAAGTAGTTCTAAATGTCCTTTAAGTATGTGGTTCTAAATGACCTCTAAGTACGTGGGTTCTTCTAAATGACTTCTAAGTACGTGGTTCAAAATGTCCTCTAAGTACGTGGTTCTAAATGACCTTATATACGTAGTGCTAAATAACCTCTAAGTACGTGGTTCTAAATGTCCTCTAAGTACGTGGTTCTAAATGACCTTATATACGTAGTGCTAAATAACCTCTAAGTACATGGTTCTAAATCACCTCTAAGTACGTGGTTCTGAATGACCTCTAAGTTCGTGGGTTCTAAATGAGCTCTTATAACGTAGTTCTAACTGACCTTTAATTACATGGTTTTAACTATCCTCTAAGTACGTGGTTCTAAATGACCTCTAAGTACGAGGTTCTAAATGACCTCTAAGTACGTGGTTCTAAATGACCTCTAAGTACTTGGTTCTAAATGACCTCTAAGTCAGTAGTTCTAAATGAAACCTAAGTACGTGGTTCTAAATGTCCTCTAAGTACGTGGTTCTAAATGACCTCATATACGTAGTTCTAAATGACCTCTAAGTACGTGGTTCTAAATGACCTCTAACTACGTGGTTCTAAATGACCTCTAAGTACGTGCTTCTAAATGACCTCTAGGTACGTACTTCCAAATGACATCTAAGTAAGTGGTTCTAAATGACCTCTAAGTACGTTGTTCTAGATGACCTCTAAGTACGTGGTTCTAAATGACCTCTATGTACGTGCTTCTAAATGACCTCTAAGTACGTAGTTCTAAATGACCATAAGTACGTGGATTTAAATGACCTTAAAGTACGTAGTTCTAAATGACCTCTAAGTACGTAGTTCTAAATGACCTCTAAGTATGTGGTTCTAAATGACCTCTAAGTACGTGGTTCTAAATGACCTCTAAATACTTAGTTCAAATGCCCTCTAAGTACGTGGTTCCAAATGTCCTCTAAGTACGTGGTTCTAAATGACCTCATATACGTAGTTCTAAATGACCTCTAAGTACGTGGTTCTAAATGACCTCTAACTACGTGGTTCTAAATGACCTCTAAGTACGTGCTTCTATATGACCTCTAAGTAAGTAGTTCTAAATGACCCCTAAGTACGTAGTTCTAAATGACCTCTCAGTACGTGGTTCTAAATGACCTCTAAGTACGTGGTTTTAAATGACATCTAAGTACGTAGTTCTAAATGACCTCTAAATAATTGGTTCTAAATGACCTCTAAGTACGTGGTTCTAAATATCTTCTAAGTACGTAGTTCTAAATGACGTCTAAGTACGTAGTTCTAAATACCTCTAGATACGTAGTTCCAAATGACCTCTAGTAAGTGGTTCTAAATGACCTCTATGTACGTGGTCCTAAATGACCTCTAGGTTCGTAGTTCTAAATGACCTCTAAGTAAGTAGTTCTAAATGACCTCTAAGTATGTGGTTGTAAATGCCCTCTAAGTACGTAGTTCTAAATGACCTCTAAGTACGAAGTCCTAAATGACCTCTAAGAACGTAGTTCTATATTACCTCTAAGTACGTAGTTCTAAATGACCTCTAAGTACGTAGTTCTAATTGACCTCTAGGTACGTAGTTCTAAATGACCTCAAAGTAAGTAGTTCTAAATGACCTCTAAGTATGTGGTTCTAATTGACCTCTAAGTAAGTGGTTCTAAATGACCTCTAAGTATGTGGTTCTAAATGACCTCTAAGTAAGTGGTTCTAAATGACCTCTAAGTACGTGGTTCTATATGATCTCTTAGTACGTGGTTCTAAATGACCTCTAAGTACGTGGGTTCTTCTAAATGACTTCTAAGTACGTGGTTCAAAATGTCCTCTAAGTACGTGGTTCTAAATGACCTTATATACGTAGTGCTAAATAACCTCTAAGTACGTGGTTCTAAATGTCCTCTAAGTACGTGGTTCTAAATGACCTTATATACGTAGTGCTAAATAACCTCTAAGTACGTGGTTCTAAATCACCTCTAAGTACGTGGTTCTGAATGACCTCTAAGTTCGTGGGTTCTAAATGACCTCTTAGAACGTAGTTCTAACTGACCTCTAATTACATGGTTTTAACTATCCTCTAAGTACGTGGTTCTAAATGACCTCTAGGTACGAGGTTCTAATTGACCTTTAAGTACGTGGTTCTAAATGACCTCTAAGTACTTGGTTCTAAATGACCTCTAAGTCAGTAGTTCTAAATGACACATAAGTACGTGGTTCTAAATGTCCTCTAAGTACGTGGTTCTAAATGACCTCATATACGTAGTTCTAAATGACCTCTAAGTACGTGGTTCTAAATGACCTCTAACTACGTGGTTCAAAATGACCTCTAAGTACGTGCTTCTAAATGACCTCTAGGTACGTACTTCCAAATGACATCTAAGTAAGTAGTTCTAAATGACCTCTAAGTACGTTGTTCTAGATGACCTCTAGGTACGTGGTTCTAAATGACCTCTAAGTACGTGCTTCTAAATGACCTCTAAGTAAGTAGTTCTAAATGACCCCTAAGTACGTAGTTCTAAATGATCTCTAGGTACGTACTTCCAAATGACTTCTAAGTAAGTGGTTTTAAATGACCTCTAAGTACGTGGCTCTAAATGTCCTCTAAGTACGTGGTTCTAAAAGACCTCATATACGTAGTTCTAAATGACCTCTAAGTACGTGGGTTCTAAATGACCCCTAAGTTCGTAGTTCTAAATGACCTCTAAATACGTAGCTCTAAATGACCTCTAAGTAAGTAGTTCTAAATGACCTCTAAATATGAGGTTCTAATAGACCTCTAAGTACGTAGTTCTAAATGACCTCTAAGTACGAAGTCCTAAATGACCTCTAAGAACGTAGTTCTATATTACCTCTAAGTACGTAGTTCTAAATGACCTCTAAGTACGTAATTCTAATTGACCTCTAGGTACGTAGTTCTAAATGACCTCAAAGTAAGTAGTTCTAAATGACCTCTAAGTATGTGGTTCTAAATGACCTCTAAGTAAGTGGTTCTAAATGACCTCTAAGTACGTGGTTCTATATGATCTCTTAGTACGTGGTTCTAAAAGACCTTATATACGTAGTGCTAAATAACCTCTAAGTACGTGGTTCTAAATGTCCTCTAAGTACGTGGTTCTAAATGACCTTATATACGTAGTGCTAAATAACCTCTAAGTACGTCGTTCTAAATCACCTCTAAGTACGTGGTTCTGAATGACCTCTAAGTTCGTGGGTTCTAAATGACCTCTTAGAACGTAGTTCTAACTGACCTCTAATTACATGGTTTTAACTATCCTCTAAGTACGTGGTTCTAAATGACCTCTAAGTACGAGGTTCTAAATGACCTCTAAGTACGTGGTTCTAAATGACCTCTAAGTACTTGGTTCTAAATGACCTCTAAGTCAGTAGTTCTAAATGACACTTAAGTACGTGGTTCTAAATGTCCTCTAAGTACGTGGTTCTAAATGACCTCATATACGTAGTTCTAAATGACCTCTAAGTACGTGGTTCTAAATTACCTCTAACTACGTGGTTCTAAATGACCTCTAAGTACGTGCTTCTAAATGACCTCTAGGTACGTACTTCCAAATGACATCTAAGTAAGTGGTTCTAAATGACCTCTAAGTACGTTGTTCTAGATGACCTCTAAGTACGTGGTTCTAAATGACCTCTATGTACGTGCTTCTAAATGACCTCTAAGTACGTAGTTCTAAATCACCATAAGTACGTGGATTTAAATGACCTTAAAGTACGTAGTTCTAAATGACCTCTAAGTACGTAGTTCTAAATGACCTCTAGGTACGTACTTCCAAATGACCTCTAAGTAAGTAGTTCTAAATGACCTCTAAATATGAGGTTCTAATAGACCTCTAAGTACGTAGTTCTAAATGACCTCTAAGTACGAAGTCCTAAATGACCTCTAAGAACGTAGTTCTATATTACCTCTAAGTACGTAGTTCTAAATGACCTCTAAGTACGTAATTCTAATTGACCTCTAGGTACGTAGTTCTAAATGACCTCAAAGTAAGTAGTTCTAAAAGACCTCTAAGTATGTGGTTCTAAATGACCTCTAAGTAAGTGGTTCTAAATGACCTCTAAGTACGTGGTTCTATATGATCTCTTAGTACGTGGTTCTAAAAGACCTCTAAGTACGTGGGTTCTTCTAAATGACTTCTAAGTACGTGGTTCAAAATGTCCTCTAAGTACGTGGTTCTAAATGACCTTATATACGTAGTGCTAAATAACCTCTAAGTACGTGGTTCTAAATGTCCTCTAAGTACGTGGTTCTAAATGACCTTATATACGTAGTGCTAAATAACCTCTAAGTACGTCGTTCTAAATCACCTCTAAGTACGTGGTTCTGAATGACCTCTAAGTTCGTGGGATCTAAATGACCTCTTAGAACGTAGTTCTAACTGACCTTTAATTACATGGTTTTAACTATCCTCTAAGTACGTGGTTCTAAATGACCTCTAAGTACGAGGTTCTAAATGACCTCTAAGTACGTGGTTCTAAATGACCTCTAAGTACTTGGTTCTAAATGACCTCTAAGTCAGTAGTTCTAAATGACACTTAAGTACGTGGTTCTAAATGTCCTCTAAGTACGTGGTTCTAAATGACCTCATATACGTAGTTCTAAATGACCTCTAAGTACGTGGTTCTAAATGACCTCTAACTACGTGGGTCTAAATGACCTCTAAGTACGTGCTTCTAAATGACCTCTAGGTACGTACTTCCAAATGACATCTAAGTAAGTGGTTCTAAATGACCTCTAAGTACGTTGTTCTAGATGACCTCTAAGTACGTGGTTCTAAATGACCTCTATGTACGTGCTTCTAAATGACCTCTAAGTACGTAGTTCTAAATCACCATAAGTACGTGGATTTAAATGACCTTAAAGTACGTAGATCTAAATGACCTCTAAGTACGTAGTTCTAAATGACCTCTAAGTATGTGGTTCTAAATGACCTCTAAGTACGTGGTTCTAAATGACCTCTAAATACTTAGTTCAAATGCCCTCTAAGTACGTGGTTCCAAATGTCCTCTAAGTACGTGGTTCTAAATGACCTCATATACGTAGTTCTAAATGACCTCTAAGTACGTAGTTCTAAATGACCTCTAACTACGTTGTTCTAAATGACCTCTAAGTACGTGCTACTAAATGACCTCTAAGTAAGTAGTTCTAAATGACCCCTAAGTTCGTAGTTCTAAATGACCTCTAGGTACGTAGTTCTAACTGACCTCTAATTACATGGTTTTAACTATCCTCTAAGTACGTAGTTCCAAATGACTTCTAAGTAAGTGGTTCTAATTGACCTCTAAGTACGTGGTTCTAAATGACCTCTATGTACGTGGTTCTATATGACCTCTAAGTACGTGGGCTCTAGATGACATCTGAGTACGTGGTTCTAAATGACCTCTAAGTACGTAGTTCTAAATGACCTCTAAGTTGTTGGTTCTAAATGACCTCTAAGTACGTGGTTCTAAATGACCTCTCAGTACGTGCTTCTAAATGACCTCTAAGTACGTAGTTCTAAATCACCATAAGTACGTGGATTTAAATGACCATAAAGTACGTAGTTCTAAATGACCTCTAAGTACGTAGTTCTAAATGACCTCTAAGTATGTGGTTCTAAATGACCTCTAAGTACGTTGTTCTAAATGACCTCTAAATACTTAGTTCAAATGCCCTCTAAGTACGTGGTTCCAAATGTCCTCTAAGTACGTGGTTCTAAATGACCTCATATACGTAGTTCTAAATTACCTCTAAGTACGTAGTTCTAAATGACCTCTAAGTACGTGGTTCTAAATGACCTCTAAGTACGTGCTTCTAAATGACCTCTAAGTAAGTAGTTCTAAATGACCCCTAAGTACGTAGTTCTAAATGACCTCTAGGTACGTACTTCCTAATGACTTCTAAGTAAGTGGTTCTAATTGACCTCTAAGTGCGTGGTTCTATATGTCCTCTAAGTACGTGGTTCTAAAAGACCTCATATACGTAGTTCTAAATGACCTCTAAGTACGTGGGTTCTAAATGACCCCTAAGTTCGTAGTTCTAAATGACCTCTAAATACGTAGCTCTAAATGACCTCTAAGTACGTAGTTCTAAATGACCTCTATGTACGTGGTTCTATATGACCTCTAAGTACGTGGGCTCTAAATGACATCTGAGTACGTGGTTCTAAATGACTTCTAAGTACGTAGTTCTAAATGACCTCTAAGTTGTTGGTTCTAAATTACCTCTAAGTACGTGGTTCTAAATGACCTCTCAGTACGTGGTTCTAAATGACCTCTAAGTACGTGGTTCTAAATGACATCTAAGTACGTAGTTCTAAATGACCTCTAAATAGTTGGTTCTAAATGACCTCTAAGTTCGTGGTTCTAAATATCTTCTAAGTACGTAGTTCTAAATGACGTCTAAGTACGTAGTTCTAAATACCTCTAGATACGTAGTGCCAAATGACCTCTAAGTAAGTAGTTTTAAATGACCTCTAAGTATGTGGTTCTAAATGACCTCTAAGTACGTAGTTCTAAATGACATCTAAGTACGAAGTCCTAAATGACCTCTAAGAACGTAGTTCTATATTACCTCTAAGTACGTAGTTCTAAATGACCTCTAAGTACGTAGTTCTAATTGACCTCTAGGTACGTAGTTCTAAATGACCTCAAAGTAAGTAGTTCTAAATGACCTCTAAGTATGTGGTTCTAAATGACCTCTAAGTAAGTGGTTCTAAATGACCTCTAAGTATGTGGTTCTAAATGACCTCTAAGTAAGTGGTTCTAAATGACCTCTAAGTACGTGGTTCTATATGATCTCTTAGTACGTGGTTCTAAATGACCTCTAAGTACGTGGGTTCTTCTAAATGACTTCTAAGTACGTGGTTCAAAATGTCCTCTAAGTACGTGGTTCTAAATAACCTTATATACGTAGTGCTAAATAACCTCTAAGTACGTGGTTCTAAATGACCTCTTAGTACGTGGTCCTAAATGACCTCTAGGTACGTAGTTCTAAATGACCTCTAAGTACGTAGTTCTAAATGACCTCTAAGTACGTAGTTCTAATTGACCTCTAGGTGCGTAGTTCTAAATGACCTCAAAGTAAGTAGTTCTAAATGACCTCTAAGTATGTGGTTCTAAATGACCTCTAAGTAAGTGGTTCTAAATGACCTCTAAGTACGTGGTTCTATATGATCTCTTAGTACGTGGTTCTAAATGACCTCTAAGTACGTGGGTTCTTCTAAATGACTTCTAAGTACGTGGTTCAAAATGTCCTCTAAGTACGTGGTTCTAAATGACCTTATATACGTAGTGCTAAATAACCTCTAAGTACGTGGTTCTAAATGACCTCTTAAAACGTGGTTATAAATGACCTCTAAGTACGTGCTTCTAAATGACCTCTAATTAAGTAGTTCTAAATGACCCCTAAGTATGTGGTTCTAAATGGCCTCTAAGTACGTAGTTCTAAAAGACCTCTAAGTTGTTGGTTCTAAATGACCTCTAAGTACGTGGTTCTAAATGACCTCTCAGTACGTGGTTCTAAATGACCTCTAAGTACGTGGTTCTAAATGACATCTAAGTACGTAGTTCTAAATGACCTCTAAATAGTTGGTTCTAAATGACCTCTAAGTACGTGGTTCTAAATATCTTCTAAGTACGTAGTTCTAAATGACGTCTAAGTACGTAGTTCTAAATACCTCTAGATACGTAGTTCCAAATGACCTCTAAGTAAGTGGTTCTAAATGACCTCTAAGTACGTGGTCCTAAATGACCTCTTGGTACGTAGTTCTAAATGACCTCTAAGTAAGTAGTTCTAAATGACCTCTAAGTATGTGGTTCTAAATGACATCTAAGTACGTAGTTCTAAATGACCTCTAAGTACGAAGTCCTAAATGACCTCTAAGAACGTAGTTCTATATTACCTCTAAGTACGTAGTTCTAAATGACCTCTAAGTACGTAGTTCTAATTGACCTCTAGGTACGTAGTTCTAAATGACCTCTAAGTAAGTAGTTCTAAATGACCTCTAAGTATGTGGTTCTAAATGACCTCTAAGTAAGTGGTTCCAAATGACCTCTAAGTACGTGGTTCTATATGATCTCTTAGTACGTGGTTCTAAATGACCTCTAAGAACGTAGTTCTATATTACCTCTAAGTACGTAGTTCTAAATGACCTCTAAGTACGTAGTTCTAATTGACCTCTAAGTACGTAGTTCTAAATGACCTCTAAGTATGTGGTTCTAAATGACCTCTAAGTACGTGGTTCTAAATGACCTCTAAATACTTAGTTCAAATGCCCTCTAAGTACGTGGTTCCAAATGTCCTCTAAGTACGTGGTTCTAAATGACCTCATATACGTAGTTCTAAATGACCTCTAAGTACGTGGTTCTAAATGACCTCTAACTACGTGGTTCTAAATGACCTCTAAGTACGTGCTTCTATATGACCTCTAAGTAAGTAGTTCTAAATGACCCCTAAGTACGTAGTTCTAAATGACCTCTAGGTACGTACTTCCAAATGACTTCTAAGTAAGTGGTTCTAAATGACCTCTAAGTACGTGGTTCTAAATATCCTCTAAGTACGTGGTTCTAAAAGACCTCATATACGTAGTTCTAAATGACCTCTAAGTACGTGGGTTCTAAATGACCCCTAAGTTCGTAGTTCTAAATGACCTCTAAATACGTAGCTCCAAATGACCTCTAAGTACGTAGTTCTAAATGACCTCTATGTACGTGGTTCTATATCACCTCTAAGTACGTGGGCTCTAAATGACATCTGAGTACGTGGTTCTAAATGACCTCTAAGTTGTTGGTTCTAAATGACCTCTAAGTACGTGGTTCTAAATGACCTCTCAGTACGTGGTTCTATATGACCTCTAAGTACGTGGGCTCTAAATGACATCTGAGTACGTGGTTCTAAATGACCTCTAAGTACGTAGTTCTAAATGACCTCTAAGTTGTTGGTTCTAAATGACCTCTAAGTACGTGGTTCTAAATGACCTCTCAGTACGTGGTATTAAATGACCTCTAAGTACGTGGTTCTAAATGACATCTATGTACGTAGTTCTAAATGACCTCTAAATAGTTGGTTCTAAATGACCTCTAAGTACGTGGTTATAAATGACTTCTAAGTACGTGCTTCTAAATGACCTCTAAGTAAGTAGTTATAAATGACCCCTAAGTACGTAGTTCTAAATGACCTCTAGGTACGTACTTCCAAATGACATCTAAGTAAGTGGTTCTAAATGACCTCTAAGTACGTGGTCCTAAATGACCTCAAGTACGTAGTTCTAAATGACCTCTAAGTAAGTAGTTCTAAATGACCTCTAAGTATGTGGTTCTAAATGACCTCTAAGTACGTAGTTCTAAATGACCTCTAAGTACGAAGTCCTATATGACCTCTAAGAACGTAGTTCTATATTACCTCTAAGTACGTAGTTCTAAATGACCTCTAAGTACGTAGTTCTAATTGACCTCTAGGTACGTAGTTCTAAATGACCTCAAAGTAAGTAGTTCTAAATGACCTCTAAGTATGTGGTTCTAAATGACCTCTAAGTAAGTGGTTCTAAATGACCTCTAAGTACGTGGTTCTATATGATCTCTTAGTGCGTAGTTCTAAATGACCTCTAAGTACGTGGGTTCTTCTAAATGACTTCTAAGTACGTGGTTCAAAATGTCCTCTAAGTACGTGGTTCTAAATGACCTTATATACGTAGTGCTAAATAACCTCTAAGTATGTGGTTCTAAATGTCCTCTAAGTACGTGGTTCTAAATGACCTTATATACGTAGTGCTAAATAACCTCTAAGTACATGGTTCTAAATCACCTCTAAGTACTTGGTTCTGAATGACCTCTAAGTTCGTGGGTTCTAAATGACCTCTTATAACGTAGTTCTAACTGACCTCTAATTACATGGTTTTAACTATCCTCTAAGTACGTGGTTCTAAACGACCTCTAAGTACGAGGTTCTAAATGACCTCTATGTACGTGGTTCTAAATGACCTCTAAGTACTTGGTTCTAAATGACCTCTAAGTCAGTAGTTCTAAATGACACCTAAGTACGTGGTTCTAAATGACCTCATATACGTAGTTCTAAATGACCTCTAAGTACGTGGTTCTAAATGACCTCTAACTACGTGGTTCTAAATGAACTCTAAGTACGTGCTTCTAAATGACCTCTAGGTACGTACATCCAAATGACATCTAAGTAAGTGGGTCTAAATGACCTCTAAGTACGTTGTTCTAGATGACCTCTAAGTACGTGGTTCTAAATGACCTCTATGTACGTGCTTCTAAATGACCTCTAAGTACGTGGTTCTATATGATCTCTTAGTACGTGGTTCTAAATGACCTCTAAGTCCGTGGGTTCTTCTAAATGACTTCTAAGTACGTGGTTCAAAATGTCCTCTAAGTACGTGGTTCTAAATGACCTCTTAGTACGTGGTTATAAATTACCTCTAAGTACGTGCTTCTAAATGACCTCTAAGTAAGTAGTTGTAAATGACCCCTAAGTACGTAATTTTAAATGACCTCTAGGTACGTACTTCCAAATGACATCTAAGTAAGTGGTTCTAATAGACCTCCAAGTACGTGGTCCTAAATGACCTCTAGGTACGTAGTTCTAAATGACCTCTAAGTAAGTAGTTCTAAATGACCTCTAAGTATGTGGTTCTAAATGACCTCTATGTACGTAGTTCTAAATGACCTCTAGGTATGTGGTTCTAATAGACCTCTAAGTACGTAGTTCTAAATGACCTCTATGTACGTGGTTCTATATGACCTCTAAGTACGTGGGCTCTAAATGACATCTGAGTACGTGGTTCTAAATGACCTCATATACGTAGTTCTAAATGCCCTCTAAGTACGTGGTTCTAAATGACCTCTAACTACGTGGTTCTAAATGACCTCTAAGTACGTGCTTCTAAATGACCTCTAGGTACGTACATCCAAATGACATCTAAGTGGTTCTAAATGACCTCTAAGTACGTTGTTCTAGATGACCTCTAAGTACGTGGTTCTAAATGACCTCTATGTACGTGCTTCTAAATGACCTCTAAGTACGTATTTCTAAATGACCATAAGTACGTGGATTTAAATGACCTTAAAGTACGTAGTTCTAAATGACCTCTAAGTACGTAGTTCTAAATGACCTCTAAGTATGTGGTTCTAAATGACCTCTAAGTACGTGGTTCTAAATGACCTCTAAATACTTAGTTCAAATGCCCTCTAAGTACGTGGTTCCAAATGTCCTCTAAGTACGTGGTTCTAAATGACCTCATATACGTAGTTCTAAATGACCTCTAAGTACGTGGTTCTAAATGACCTCTAACTACGTGGTTCTAAATGACCTCTAAGTACGTGCTTCTATATGACCTCTAAGTAAGTAGTTCTAAATGACCCCTAAGTACGTAGTTCTAAATGACCTCTAGGTACGTACTTCCAAATGACCTCTAAGTATGTGGTTCTAAATGACCTCTAAGTACGTAGTTCTAAATGACCTCTAAGTACGAAGTCCTAAATGACCTCTAAGAACGTAGTTCTATATTACCTCTAAGTACGTAGTTCTAAATGACCTCTAAGTACGTAGTTCTAATTGACCTCTAGGTACGTAGTTCTAAATGACCTCAAAGTAAGTAGTTCTAAATGACCTCTAAGTATGTGGTTCTAAATGACCTCTAAGTAAGTGGTTCTAAATGACCTCTAAGTACGTGGTTCTATATGATCTCTTAGTACGTGGTTCTAAATGACCTCTAAGTACGTGGGTTCTTCTAAATGACTTCTAAGTACGTGGTTCAAAATGTCCTCTAAGTACGTGGTTCTAAATGACCTTATATACGTAGTGCTAAATAACCTCTAAGTACGTGGTTCTAAATGACCTCTTAAAACGTGGTTATAAATGACCTCTAAGTACGTGCTTCTAAATGACCTCTAATTAAGTAGTTCTAAATGACCCCTAAGTATGTGGTTCTAAATGGCCTCTAAGTACGTAGTTCTACAAGACCTCTAAGTTGTTGGTTCTAAATGACCTCTAAGTACGTGGTTCTAAATGACCTCTCAGTACGTGGTTCTAAATGACCTCTAAGTACGTGGTTCTAAATGACATCTAAGTACGTAGTTCTAAATGACCTCTAAATAGTTGGTTCTAAATGACCTCTAAGTACGTGGTTCTAAATATCTTCTAAGTACGTAGTTCTAAATGACGTCTAAGTACGTAGTTCTAAATACCTCTAGATACGTAGTTCCAAATGACCTCTAAGTAAGTGGTTCTAAATGACCTCTAAGTACGTGGTCCTAAATGACCTCTTGGTACGTAGTTCTAAATGACCTCTAAGTAAGTAGTTCTAAATGACCTCTAAGTATGTGGTTCTAAATGACATCTAAGTACGTAGTTCTAAATGACCTCTAAGTACGAAGTCCTAAATGATCTCTAAGAACGTAGTTCTATATTACCTCTAAGTACGTAGTTCTAAATGACCTCTAAGTACGTAGTTCTAATTGACCTCTAGGTACGTAGTTCTAAATGACCTCAAAGTAAGTAGTTCTAAATGACCTCTAAGTATGTGGTTCTAAATGACCTCTAAGTAAGTGGTTCCAAATGACCTCTAAGTACGTGGTTCTATATGATCTCTTAGTACGTGGTTCTAAATGACCTCTAAGTACGTGGTCCTAAATGACCTCTAGGTACGTAGTTCTAAATGACCTCTAAGTAAGTAGTTCTAAATGACCTCTAAGTATGTGGTTCTAAATGACCTCTAAGTACGTAGTTCTAAATGACCTCTAAGTACGAAGTCCTAAATGACCTCTAAGAACGTAGTTCTATATTACCTCTAAGTACGTAGTTCTAAATGACCTCTAAGTACGTAGTTCTAATTGAACTCTAAGTACGTAGTTCTAAATGACCTCTAAGTATGTGGTTCTAAATGACCTCTAAGTACGTGGTTCTAAATGACCTCTAAATACTTAGTTCAAATGCCCTCTAAGTACGTGGTTCCAAATGTCCTCTAAGTACGTGGTTCTAAATGACCTCATATACGTAGTTCTAAATGACCTCTAAGTACGTGGTTCTAAATGACCTCTAACTACGTGGTTCTAAATGACCTCTAAGTACGTGCTTCTATATGACCTCTAAGTAAGTAGTTCTAAATGACCCCAGAGTACGTAGTTCTAAATGACCTCTAGGTACGTACTTCCAAATGACTTCTAAGTAAGTGGTTCTAAATGACCTCTAAGTACGTGGTTCTAAATATCCTCTAAGTACGTGGTTCTAAAAGACCTCATATACGTAGTTCTAAATGACCTCTAAGTACGTGGGTTCTAAATGACCCCTAAGTTCGTAGTTCTAAATGACCTCTAAATACGTAGCTCCAAATGACCTCTAAGTACGTAGTTCTAAATGACCTCTATGTACGTGGTTCTATATCACCTCTAAGTACGTGGGCTCTAAATGACATCTGAGTACGTGGTTCTAAATGACCTCTAAGTTGTTGGTTCTAAATGACCTCTAAGTACGTGGTTCTAAATGACCTCTCAGTACGTGGTTCTATATGACCTCTAAGTACGTGGGCTCTAAATGACATCTGAGTACGTGGTTCTAAATGACCTCTAAGTACGTAGTTCTAAATGACCTCTAAGTTGTTGGTTCTAAATGACCTCTAAGTACGTGGTTCTAAATGACCTCTCAGTACGTGGTATTAAATGACCTCTAAGTACGTGGTTCTAAATGACATCTATGTACGTAGTTCTAAATGACCTCTAAATAGTTGGTTCTAAATGACCTCTAAGTACGTGGTTATAAATGACTTCTAAGTACGTGCTTCTAAATGACCTCTAAGTAAGTAGTTATAAATGACCCCTAAGTACGTAGTTCTAAATGACCTCTAGGTACGTACTTCCAAATGACATCTAAGTAAGTGGTTCTAAATGACCTCTAAGTACGTGGTCCTAAATGACCTCAAGTACGTAGTTCTAAATGACCTCTAAGTAAGTAGTTCTAAATGACCTCTAAGTATGTGGTTCTAAATGACCTCTAAGTACGTAGTTCTAAATGACCTCTAAGTACGAAGTCCTAAATGACCTCTAAGAACGTAGTTCTATATTACCTCTAAGTACGTAGTTCTAAATGACCTCTAAGTACGTAGTTCTAATTGACCTCTAGGTACGTAGTTCTAAATGACCTCAAAGTAAGTAGTTCTAAATGACCTCTAAGTATGTGGTTCTAAATGACCTCTAAGTAAGTGGTTCTAAATGACCTCTAAGTACGTGGTTCTATATGATCTCTTAGTGCGTAGTTCTAAATGACCTCTAAGTACGTGGGTTCTTCTAAATGACTTCTAAGTACGTGGTTCAAAATGTCCTCTAAGTACGTGGTTCTAAATGACCTTATATACGTAGTGCTAAATAACCTCTAAGTATGTGGTTCTAAATGTCCTCTAAGTACGTGGTTCTAAATGACCTTATATACGTAGTGCTAAATAACCTCTAAGTACATGGTTCTAAATCACCTCTAAGTACTTGGTTCTGAATGACCTCTAAGTTCGTGGGTTCTAAATGACCTCTTATAACGTAGTTCTAACTGACCTCTAATTACATGGTTTTAACTATCCTCTAAGTACGTGGTTCTAAACGACCTCTAAGTACGAGGTTCTAAATGACCTCTATGTACGTGGTTCTAAATGACCTCTAAGTACTTGGTTCTAAATGACCTCTAAGTCAGTAGTTCTAAATGACACCTAAGTACGTGGTTCTAAATGACCTCATATACGTAGTTCTAAATGACCTCTAAGTACGTGGTTCTAAATGACCTCTAACTACGTGGTTCTAAATGAACTCTAAGTACGTGCTTCTAAATGACCTCTAGGTACGTACATCCAAATGACATCTAAGTAAGTGGTTCTAAATGACCTCTAAGTACGTTGTTCTAGATGACCTCTAAGTACGTGGTTCTAAATGACCTCTATGTACGTGCTTCTAAATGACCTCTAAGTACGTATTTCTAAATGACCATAAGTACGTGGATTTAAATGACCTTAAAGTACGTAGTTCTAAATGACCTCTAAGTACGTAGTTCTAAATGACCTCTAAGTACGTAGTTCTAATTGACCTCTAGGTACGTAGTTCTAAATGACCTCAAAGTAAGTAGTTCTAAATGACCTCTAAGTATGTGGTTCTAAATGACCTCTAAGTACGTAGTTCTAAATGACCTCTAAGTACGTGGTTCTATATGATCTCTTAGTACGTGGTTCTAAATGACCTCTAAGTCCGTGGGTTCTTCTAAATGACTTCTAAGTACGTGGTTCAAAATGTCCTCTAAGTACGTGGTTCTAAATGACCTCTTAGTACGTGGTTATAAATGACCTCTAAGTACGTGCTTCTAAATGACCTCTAAGTAAGTAGTTGTAAATGACCCCTAAGTACGTAATTTTAAATGACCTCTAGGTACGTACTTCCAAATGACATCTAAGTAAGTGGTTCTAATAGACCTCCAAGTACGTGGTCCTAAATGACCTCTAGGTACGTAGTTCTAAATGACCTCTAAGTAAGTAGTTCTAAATGACCTCTAAGTATGTGGTTCTAAATGACCTCTATGTACGTAGTTCAAAATGACCTCTAGGTATGTGGTTCTAATAGACCTCTAAGTACGTAGTTCTAAATGACGTCTAAGTACGTAGTTCTAAATACCTCTAGATACGTAGTTCCAAATGACCTCTAAGTAAGTGGTTCTAAATGACCTCTAAGTACGTGGTCCTAAATGACCTCTAGGTACGTAGTTCTAAATGACCTCTAAGTAAGTAGTTCTAAATGACCTCTAAGTATGTGGTTCTAAATGACCTCTAAGTACGTAGTTCTAAATGACCTCTAAGTACGAAGTCCTAAATGACCTCTAAGAACGTAGTTCTATATTACCTCTAAGTACGTAGTTCTAAATGACCTCTAAGTACGTAGCTCTAATTGACCTCTAGGTACGTAGTTCTAAATGACCTCAAAGTAAGTAGTTCTAAATGACCTCTCAGTATGTGGTTCTAAATGACCTCTAAGTAAGTGGTTCTAAATGACCTCTAAGTACGTGGTTCTATATGATCTCTTAGTACGTGGTTCTAAATGACCTCTAAGTACGTGGGTTCTTCTAAATGACTTCTAAGTACGTGGTTCAAAATGTCCTCTAAGTACGTGGTTCTAAATGACCTTATATACGTAGTGCTAAATAACCTCTAAGTACGTGGTTCTAAATGACCTCTTAGTACGTGGTCCTAAATGACCTCTAGGTACGTAGTTCTAAATGACCTCTAAGTACGTAGTTCTAAATGACCTCTAAGTACGTAGTTCTAATTGACCTCTAGGTACGTAGTTCTAAATGACCTCAAAGTAAGTAGTTCTAAATGACCTCTAAGTATGTGGTTCTAAATGACCTCTAAGTAAGTGGTTCTAAATGACCTCTAAGTACGTGGTTCTAAATGACCTCTAAGTACGTTGTTCTAGATGACCTCTAAGTACGTGGTTCTAAATGACCTCTATGTACGTGCTTCTAAATGACCTCTAAGTACGTATTTCTAAATGACCATAAGTACGTGGATTTAAATGACCTTAAAGTACGTAGTTCTAAATGACCTCTAAGTACGTAGTTCTAAATGACCTCTAAGTATGTGGTTCTAAATGACCTCTAAGTACGTGGTTCTAAATGACCTCTAAATACTTAGTTCAAATGCCCTCTAAGTACGTGGTTCCAAATGTCCTCTAAGTACGTGGTTCTAAATGACCTCATATACGTAGTTCTAAATGACCTCTAAGTACGTGGTTCTAAATGACCTCTAACTACGTGGTTCTAAATGACCTCTAAGTACGTGCTTCTATATGACCTCTAAGTAAGTAGTTCTAAATGACCCCTAAGTACGTAGTTCTAAATGACCTCTAGGTACGTACTTACAAATGACCTCTAAGTATGTGGTTCTAAATGACCTCTAAGTACGTAGTTCTAAATGACCTCTAAGTACGAAGTCCTAAATGACCTCTAAGAACGTAGTTCTATATTACCTCTAAGTACGTAGTTCTAAATGACCTCTAAGTACGTAGTTCTAATTGACCTCTAGGTACGTAGTTCTAAATGACCTCAAAGTAAGTAGTTCTAAATGACCTCTAAGTATGTGGTTCTAAATGACCTCTAAGTAAGTGGTTCTAAATGACCTCTAAGTACGTGGTCCTATATGATCTCTTAGTACGTGGTTCTAAATGACCTCTAAGTACGTGGGTTCTTCTAAATGACTTCTAAGTACGTGGTTCAAAATGTCCTCTAAGTACGTGGTTCTAAATGACCTTATATACGTAGTGCTAAATAACCTCTAAGTACGTGGTTCTAAATGACCTCTTAAAACGTGGTTATAAATGACCTCTAAGTACGTGCTTCTAAATGACCTCTAATTAAGTAGTTCTAAATGACCCCTAAGTATGTGGTTCTAAATGGCCTCTAAGTACGTAGTTCTAAAAGACCTCTAAGTTGTTGGTTCTAAATGACCTCTAAGTACGTGGTTCTAAATGACCTCTCAGTACGTGGTTCTAAATGACCTCTAAGTACGTGGTTCTAAATGACATCTAAGTACGTAGTTCTAAATGACCTCTAAATAGTTGGTTCTAAATGACCTCTAAGTACGTGGTTCTAAATATCTTCTAAGTACGTAGTTCTAAATGACGTCTAAGTATGTAGTTCTAAATACCTCTAGATACGTAGTTCCAAATGACCTCTAAGTAAGTGGTTCTAAATGACCTCTAAGTACGTGGTCCTAAATGACCTCTTGGTACGTAGTTCTAAATGACCTCTAAGTAAGTAGTTCTAAATGACCTCTAAGTATGTGGTTCTAAATGACATCTAAGTACGTAGTTCTAAATGACCTCTAAGTACGAAGTCCTAAATGACCTCTAAGAACGTAGTTCTATATTACCTCTAAGTACGTAGTTCTAAATGACCTCTAAGTACGTAGTTCTAATTGACCTCTAGGTACGTAGTTCTAAATGACCTCAAAGTAAGTAGTTCTAAATGACCTCTAAGTATGTGGTTCTAAATGACCTCTAAGTAAGTGGTTCCAAATGACCTCTAAGTACGTGGTTCTATATGATCTCTTAGTACGTGGTTCTAAATGACCTCTAAGTACGTGGTCCTAAATGACCTCTAGGTACGTAGTTCTAAATGACCTCTAAGTAAGTAGTTCTAAATGACCTCTAAGTATGTGGTTCTAAATGACCTCTAAGTACGTAGTTCTAAATGACCTCTAAGTACGAAGTCCTAAATGACCTCTAAGAACGTAGTTCTATATTACCTCTAAGTACGTAGTTCTAAATGACCTCTAAGTACGTAGTTCTAATTGACCTCTAAGTACGTAGTTCTAAATGACCTCTAAGTATGTGGTTCTAAATGACCTCTAAGTACGTGGTTCTAAATGACCTCTAAATACTTAGTTCAAATGCCCTCTAAGTACGTGGTTCCAAATGTCCTCTAAGTACGTGGTTCTAAATGACCTCATATACGTAGTTCTAAATGACCTCTAAGTACGTGGTTCTAAATGACCTCTAACTACGTGGTTCTAAATGACCTCTAAGTACGTGCTTCTATATGACCTCTAAGTAAGTAGTTCTAAATGACCCCTAAGTACGTAGTTCTAAATGACCTCTAGGTACGTACTTCCAAATGACTTCTAAGTAAGTGGTTCTAAATGACCTCTAAGTACGTGGTTCTAAATATCCTCTAAGTACGTGGTTCTAAAAGACCTCATATACGTAGTTCTAAATGACCTCTAAGTACGTGGGTTCTAAATGACCCCTAAGTTCGTAGTTCTAAATGACCTCTAAATACGTAGCTCCAAATGACCTCTAAGTACGAAGTTCTAAATGACCTCTATGTACGTGGTTCTATATCACCTCTAAGTACGTGGGCTCTAAATGACATCTGAGTACGTGGTTCTAAATGACCTCTAAGTTGTTGGTTCTAAATGACCTCTAAGTACGTGGTTCTAAATTACCTCTCAGTACGTGGTTCTATATGACCTCTAAGTACGTGGGCTCTAAATTACATCTGAGTACGTGGTTCTAAATGACCTCTAAGTACGTAGTTCTAAATGACCTCTAAGTTGTTGGTTCTAAATGACCTCTAAGTACGTGGTTCTAAATGACCTCTCAGTACGTGGTATTAAATGACCTCTAAGTACGTGGTTCTAAATGACATCTATGTACGTAGTTCTAAATGACCTCTAAATAGTTGGTTCTAAATGACCTCTAAGTACGTGGTTATAAATGACTTCTAAGTACGTGCTTCTAAATGACCTCTAAGTAAGTAGTTATAAATGACCCCTAAGTACGTAGTTCTAAATGACCTCTAGGTACGTACTTCCAAATGACATCTAAGTAAGTGGTTCTAAATGACCTCTAAGTACGTGGTCCTAAATGACCTCAAGTACGTAGTTCTAAATGACCTCTAAGTAAGTAGTTCTAAATGACCTCTAAGTATGTGGTTCTAAATGACCTCTAAGTACGTAGTTCTAAATGACCTCTAAGTACGAAGTCCTAAATGACCTCTAAGAACGTAGTTCTATATTACCTCTAAGTACGTAGTTCTAAATGACCTCTAAGTACGTAGTTCTAATTGACCTCTAGGTACGTAGTTCTAAATGACCTCAAAGTAAGTAGTTCTAAATGACCTCTAAGTATGTGGTTCTAAATGACCTCTAAGTAAGTGGTTCTAAATGACCTCTAAGTACGTGGTTCTATATGATCTCTTAGTGCGTAGTTTTAAATGACCTCTAAGTACGTGGGTTCTTCTAAATGACTTCTAAGTACGTGGTTCAAAATGTCCTCTAAGTACGTGGTTCTAAATGACCTTATATACGTAGTGCTAAATAACCTCTAAGTATGTGGTTCTAAATGTCCTCTAAGTACGTGGTTCTAAATGACCTTATATACGTAGTGCTAAATAACCTCTAAGTACATGGTTCTAAATCACCTCTAAGTACTTGGTTCTGAATGACCTCTAAGTTCGTGGGTTCTAAATGACCTCTTATAACGTAGTTCTAACTGACCTCTAATTACATGGTTTTAACTATCCTCTAAGTACGTGGTTCTAAACGACCTCTAAGTACGTGGTTCTAAATGACCTCTATGTACGTGGTTCTAAATGACCTCTAAGTACTTGGTTCTAAATGACCTCTAAGTCAGTAGTTCTAAATGAACTCTAAGTACGTGCTTCTAAATGACCTCTAGGTACGTACATCCAAATGACATCTAAGTAAGTGGTTCTAAATGACCTCTAAGTACGTTGTTCTAGTTGACCTCTAAGTACGTGGTTCTAAATGACCTCTATGTACGTGCTTCTAAATGACCTCTAAGTACGTGGTTCTATATGATCTCTTAGTACGTGGTTTTAAATGACCTCTAAGTCCGTGGGTTCTTCTAAATGACTTCTAAGTACGTGGTTCAAAATGTCCTCTAAGTACGTGGTTCTAAATGACCTCTTAGTACGTGGTTATAAATGACCTCTAAGTACGTGCTTCTAAATGACCTCTAAGTAAGTAGTTGTAAATGACCCCTAAGTACGTAATTTTAAATGACCTCTAGGTACGTACTTCCAAATGACATCTAAGTAAGTGGTTCTAATAGACCTCCAAGTACGTGGTCCTAAATGACCTCTAGGTACGTAGTTCTAAATGACCTCTAAGTAAGTAGTTCTAAATGGCCTCTAAGTATGTGGTTCTAAATGACCTCTATGTACGTAGTTCTAAATGACCTCTAGGTATGTGGTTCTAATAGACCTCTAAGTACGTAGTTCTAAATGACCTCTATGTACGTGGTTCTATATGACCTCTAAGTACGTGGGCTCTAAATGACATCTGCGTACGTGGTTCTAAATGACCTCATATACGTAGTTCTAAATGACCTCTAAGTACGTGGTTCTAAATGACCTCTAACTACGTGGTTCTAAATGACCTCTAAGTACGTGCTTCTAAATGACCTCTAGGTACGTACATCCAAATGACATCTAAGTGGTTCTAAATGACCTCTAAGTACGTTGTTCTAGATGACCTCTAAGTACGTGGTTTTAAATGACCTCTATGTACGTGCTTCTAAATGACCTCTAAGTACGTATTTCTAAATGACCATAAGTACGTGGATTTAAATGACCTTAAAGTACGTAGTTCTAAATGACCTCTAAGTACGTAGTTCTAAATGACCTCTAAGTATGTGGTTCTAAATGACCTCTAAGTACGTGGTTCTAAATGACCTCTAAATACTTAGTTCAAATGCCCTCTAAGTACGTGGTTCCAAATGTCCTCTAAGTACGTGGTTCTAAATGACCTCATATACGTAGTTCTAAATGACCTCTAAGTACGTGGTTCTAAATGACCTCTAACTACGTGGTTCTAAATGACCTCTAAGTACGTGCTTCTATATGACCTCTAAGTAAGTAGTTCTAAATGACCCCTAAGTACGTAGTTCTAAATGACCTCTAGGTACGTACTTCCAAATGACCTCTAAGTATGTGGTTCTAAATGACCTCTAAGTACGTAGTTCTAAATGACCTCTAAGTACGAAGTCCTAAATGACCTCTAAGAACGTAGTTCTATATTACCTCTAAGTACGTAGTTCTAAATGACCTCTAAGTACGTAGTTCTAATTGACCTCTAGGTACGTAGTTCTAAATGACCTCAAAGTAAGTAGTTCTAAATGACCTCTAAGTATGTGGTTCTAAATGACCTCTAAGTAAGTGGTTCTAAATGACCTCTAAGTACGTGGTTCTATATGATCTCTTAGTACGTGGTTCTAAATGACCTCTAAGTACGTGGGTTCTTCTAAATGACTTCTAAGTACGTGGTTCAAAATGTCCTCTAAGTACGTGGTTCTAAATGACCTTATATACGTAGTGCTAAATAACCTCTAAGTACGTGGTTCTAAATGACCTCTTAAAACGTGGTTATAAATGACCTCTAAGTACGTGCTTCTAAATGACCTCTAATTAAGTAGTTCTAAATGACCCCTAAGTATGTGGTTCTAAATGGCCTCTAAGTACGTAGTTCTAAAAGACCTCTAAGTTGTTGGTTCTAAATGACCTCTAAGTACGTGGTTCTAAATGACCTCTCAGTACGTGGTTCTAAATGACCTCTAAGTACGTGGTTCTAAATGACATCTAAGTACGTAGTTCTAAATGACCTCTAAATAGTTGGTTCTAAATGACCTCTAAGTACGTGGTTCTAAATATCTTCTAAGTACGTAGTTCTAAATGACGTCTAAGTACGTAGTTCTAAATACCTCTAGATACGTAGTTCCAAATGACCTCTAAGTAAGTGGTTCTAAATGACCTCTAAGTACGTGGTCCTAAATGACCTCTTGGTACGTAGTTCTAAATGACCTCTAAGTAAGTAGTTCTAAATGACCTCTAAGTATGTGGTTCTAAATGACATCTAAGTACGTAGTTCTAAATGACCTCTAAGTACGAAGTCCTAAATGACCTCTAAGAACGTAGTTCTATATTACCTCTAAGTACGTATTTCTAAATGACCTCTAAGTACGTAGTTCTAATTGACCTCTAGGTACGTAGTTCTAAATGACCTCAAAGTAAGTAGTTCTAAATGACCTCTAAGTATGTGGTTCTAAACGACCTCTAAGTAAGTGGTTCTAAATGACCTCTAAGTACGTGGTTCTATATGATCTCTTAGTACGTGGTTCTAAATGACCTCTAAGTACGTGGGTTCTTCTAAATGACTTCTAAGTACGTGGTTCAAAATGTCCTCTAAGTACGTGGTTCTAAATGACCTCTTAGTACGTGGTTATAAATGACCTCTAAGTACGTGCTTCTAAATGACCTCTAAGTAAGTAGTTGTAAATGACCCCTAAGTACGTAATTTTAAATGACCTCTAGGTACGTACTTCCAAATGACATCTAAGTAAGTGGTTCTAATAGACCTCCAAGTACGTGGTCCTAAATGACCTCTAGGTACGTAGTTCTAAATGACCTCTAAGTAAGTAGTTCTAAATGACCTCTAAGTATGTGGTTCTAAATGACCTCTAAGTACGTAGTTCTAAATGACCTCTAAGTATGTGGTTCTAATAGACCTCTAAGTACGTAGTTCTAAATGACCTCTAAGTACGAAGTCCTAAATGACCTCTAAGAACGTAGTTCTATATTACCTCTAAGTACGTAGTTCTAAATGACCTCTAAGTACGTAGTTCTAATTGAACTCTAGGTGCGTAGTTCTAAATGACCTCAAAGTAAGTAGTTCTAAATGACCTCTAAGTATGTGGTTCTAAATGACCTCAAAGTAAGTAGTTCTAAATGACCTCTAAGTATGTGGTTCTAAATGACCTCTAAGTACGTGGTTCTAAATGACCTCTAAGTACGTGGGTTCTTCTAAATGACTTCTAAGTACGTGGTTCAAAATGTCCTCTAAGTACGTGGTTCTAAATGACCTTATATACGTAGTGCTAAATAACCTCTAAGTACGTGGATCTAAATGTCCTCTAAGTACGTGGTTCTAAATGACCTTATATACGTAGTGCTAAATAACCTCTAAGTACGTGGTTCTAAATCACCTCTAAGTACGTGGTTCTGAATGACCTCTAAGTTCGTGGGTTCTAAATGACCTCTAAGTACGTGGTTCTAAATGACCTCTAAGTACTTGGTTCTAAATGACCTCTAAGTCAGTAGTTCTAAATGACACCTAAGTACGTAGTTCTAAATGACCTCTAAGTATGTGGTTCTAAATGTCCTCTAAGTACGTGGTTCTAAATGACCTCTTAGTACGTGGTTATAAATGACCTCTAAGTACGTGCTTCTAAATGACCTCTAAGTAAGTAGTTGTAAATGACCCCTAAGTACGTAATTTTAAATGACCTCTAGGTACGTACTTCCAAATGACATCTAAGTAAGTGGTTCTAATAGACCTCCAAGTACGTGGTCCTAAATGACCTCTAGGTACGTAGTTCTAAATGACCTCTAAGTAAGTAGTTCTAAATGACCTCTAAGTATGTGGTTCTAAATGACCTCTAAGTACGTAGTTCTAAATGACCTCTAAGTATGTGGTTCTAATAGACCTCTAAGTACGTAGTTCTAAATGACCTCTAAGTACGAAGTCCTAAATGACCTCTAAGAACGTAGTTCTATATTACCTCTAAGTACGTAGTTCTAAATGACCTCTAAGTACGTAGTTCTAATTGACCTCTAGGTGCGTAGTTCTAAATGACCTCAAAGTAAGTAGTTCTAAATGACCTCTAAGTATGTGGTTCTAAATGACCTCTAAGTAAGTGGTTCTAAATGACCTCTAAGTACGTGGTTCTATATGATCTCTTAGTACGTGGTTCTAAATGACCTCTAAGTACGTGGGTTCTTCTAAATGACTTCTATGTACGTGGTTCAAAATGTCCTCTAAGTACGTGGTTCTAAATGACCTTATATACGTAGTGCTAAATAACCTCTAAGTACGTGGTTCTAAATGTCCTCTAAGTACGTGGTTCTAAATGACCTTATATACGTAGTGCTAAATAACCTCTAAGTACGTGGTTCTAAATCACCTCTAAGTACGTGGTTCTGAATGACCTCTAAGTTCGTGGGTTCTAAATGACCTCTAAGTACGTGGTTCTAAATGACCTCTAAGTACTTGGTTCTAAATGACCTCTACGTCAGTAGTTCTAAATGACACCTAAGTACGTGGTTCTAAATGTCCTCTAAGTACGTGGTTCTAAATGACCTCATATACGTAGTTCTAAATGACCTCTAAGTACGTGGTTCTAAATGACCTCTAACTACGTGGTTCTAAATGACCTCTACGTACGTGCTTCTAAATGACCTCTAGGTACGTACTTCCAAATGACATCTAAGTAAGTGGTTCTAAATGACCTCTAAGTACGTTGTTCTAGATGACCTCTAAGTACGTGGTTCTAAATGACCTCTATGTACGTGCTTCTAAATGACCTCTAAGTACGTAGTTCTAAATCACCATAAGTACGTGGATTTAAATGACCATAAAGTACGTAGTTCTAATTGACCTCTAAGTACGTAGTTCTAAATGACCTCTAAGTATGTGGTTCTAAATGACCTCTAAGTACGTGGTTCTAAATGACCTCTAAATACTTAGTTCAAATGCCCTCTAAGTACGTGGTTCCAATAGTCCTCTAAGTACGTGGTTCTAAATGACCTCATATACGTAGTTCTAAATTACCTCTAAGTACGTAGTTCTAAATGACCTCTAACTACGTGGTTCTAAATGACCTCTAAGTACGTGCTTCTAAATGACCTCTAAGTAAGTAGTTCTAAATGACCCCTAAGTACGTAGTTCTAAATGACCTCTAGGTACGTACTTCCAAATGACTTCTAAGTAAGTGGTTCTAATTGACCTCTAAGTACGTGGTTCTAAATGTCCTCTAAGTACGTGGTTCTAAAAGACCTCATATACGTAGTTCTAAATGACCTCTAAGTACGTGGGTTCTAAATGACCCCTAAGTTCGTAGTTCTAAATGACCTCTAAATACGTAGCTCTAAATGACCTCTAAGTACGTAGTTCTAAATGACCTCTATGTACGTGGTTCTATATGACCTCTAAGTACGTGGGCTCTAGATGACATCTGAGTACGTGGTTCTAAATGACCTCTAAGTACGTAGTTCTAAATGACCTCTAAGTTGTTGGTTCTAAATGACCTCTAAGTACGTGGTTCTAAATGACCTCTCAGTACGTGCTTCTAAATGACCTCTAAGTACGTAGTTCTAAATCACCATAAGTACGTGGATTTAAATGACCATAAAGTACGTAGTTCTAAATGACCTCTAAGTACGTAGTTCTAAATGACCTCTAAGTATGTGGTTCTAAATGACCTCTAAGTACGTTGTTCTAAATGACCTCTAAATACTTAGTTCAAATGCCCTCTAAGTACGTGGTTCCAAATGTCCTCTAAGTACGTGGTTCTAAATGACCTCATATACGTAGTTCTAAATTACCTCTAAGTACGTAGTTCTAAATGACCTCTAAGTACGTGGTTCTAAATGACCTCTAAGTACGTGCTTCTAAATTACCTCTAAGTACGTAGTTCTAAATGACCTCTAGGTACGTACTTCCTAATGACTTGTAAGTAAGTGGTTCTAATTGACCTCTAAGTACGTGGTTCTATATGTCCTCTAAGTACGTGGTTCTAAAAGACCTCATATACGTAGTTCTAAATGACCTCTAAGTACGTGGGTTCTAAATGACCCCTAAGTTCGTAGTTCTAAATGACCTCTAAATACGTAGCTCTAAATGACCTCTAAGTACGTAAATCTAAATGACCTCTATGTACGTGGTTCTATATGACCTCTAAGTACGTGGGCTCTAAATGACATCTGAGTACGTGGTTCTAAATGACCTTTAAGTACGTAGTTCTAAATGACCTCTAAGTTGTTGGTTCTAAATGACCTCTAAGTACGTCGTTCTAAATGACCTCTCAGTACGTGGTTCTAAATGACCTCTAAGTACGTGGTTCTAAATGACATCTAAGTACGTAGTTCTAAATGACCTCTAAGTTCGTGGTTCTAAATATCTTCTAAGTACGTAGTTCTAAATGACGTCTAAGTACGTAGTTCTAAATACCTCTAGATACGTAGTGCCAAATGACCTCTAAGTAAGTGGTTCTAAATGACCTCTAAGTACGTGGTCCTAAATGACCTCTATGTACGTAGTTCTAAATGACCTCTAAGTAAGTAGTTTTAAATGACCTCTAAGTATGTGGTTCTAAATGACCTCTAAGTACGTAGTTCTAAATGACATCTAAGTACGAAGTCCTAAATGACCTCTAAGAACGTAGTTCTATATTACCTCTAAGTACGTAGTTCTAAATGACCTCTAAGTACGTAGTTCTAATTGACCTCTAGGTACGTAGTTCTAAATGACCTCTAAGTAAGTAGTTCTAAATGACCTCTAAGTATGTGGTTCTAAATGACCTCTAAGTAAGTGGTTCTAAATGACCTCTAAGTACGTAGTTCTAATTGACCTCTAGGTACGTAGTTCTAAATGACCTCAAAGTAAGTAGTTCTAAATGACCTCTAAGTATGTGGTTCTAAATGACCTCTAAGTACGTGGTTCTAAATGACCTCTAAGTACGTGGGTTCTTCTAAATGACTTCTAAGTACGTGGTTCAAAATGTCCTCTAAGTACGTGGTTCTAAATGACCTTATATACGTAGTGCTAAATAACCTCTAAGTACGTGGATCTAAATGTCCTCTAAGTACGTGGTTCTAAATGACCTTATATACGTAGTGCTAAATAACCTCTAAGTACGTGGTTCTAAATCACCTCTAAGTACGTGGTTCTGAATGACCTCTAAGTTCGTGGGTTCTAAATGACCTCTAAGTACGTGGTTCTAAATGACCTCTAAGTACTTGGTTCTAAATGACCTCTAAGTCAGTAGTTCTAAATGACACCTAAGTACGTGGTTCTAAATGTCCTCTAAGTACGTGGTTCTAAATGACCTCATATACGTAGTTCTAAATTACTTCTAAGTACGTAGTTCTAAATGACCTCTAACTACGTGGTTCTAAATGACCTCTAAGTACGTTCTTCTAAATGACCTCTAAGTAAGTAGTTCTAAATGACCCCTAAGTACGTAGTTCTAAATGACCTCTAGGTACGTACTCCCAAATGACTTCTAAGTAAGTGGTGCTAATTGACCTCTAAGTACGTGGTTCTAAATGTCCTCTAAGTACGTGGTTCTAAAAGACCTCATATACGTAGTTCTAAATGACCTCTAAGTACGTGGGTTCTAAATGACCCCTAAGTTCGTAGTTCTAAATGACCTCTAAATACGTAGCTCTAAATGACCTCTAAGTACGTAGTTCTAAATGACCTCTATGTACGTGGTTCTATATGACCTCTAAGTACGTGGGCTCTAAATGACATCTGAGTACGTGGTTCTAAATGACCTCATATACGTAGTTCTAAATGACCTCTAAGTACGTGGTTCTAAATGACCTCTAACTACGTGGTTCTAAATGACCTCTAAGTACGTGCTTCTAAATGACCTCTAGGTACGTACATCCAAATGACATCTAAGTGGTTCTAAATGACCTCTAAGTACGTTGTTCTAGATGACCTCTAAGTACGTGGTTCTAAATGACCTCTATGTACGTGCTTCTAAATGACCTCTAAGTACGTATTTCTAAATGACCATAAGTACGTGGATTTAAATGACCTTAAAGTACGTAGTTCTAAATGACCTCTAAGTACGTAGTTCTAAATGACCTCTAAGTATGTGGTTCTAAATGACCTCTAAGTACGTGGTTCTAAATGACCTCTAAATACTTAGTTCAAATGCCCTCTAAGTACGTGGTTCCAAATGTCCTCTAAGTACGTGGTTCTAAATGACCTCATATACGTAGTTCTAAATGACCTCTAAGTACGTGGTTCTAAATGACCTCTAACTACGTGGTTCTAAATGACCTCTAAGTACGTGCTTCTATATGACCTCTAAGTAAGTAGTTCTAAATGACCCCTAAGTACGTAGTTCTAAATGACCTCTAGGTACGTACTTCCAAATGACCTCTAAGTATGTGGTTCTAAATGACCTCTAAGTACGTAGTTCTAAATGACCTCTAAGTACGAAGTCCTAAATGACCTCTAAGAACGTAGTTCTATATTACCTCTAAGTACGTAGTTCTAAATGACCTCTAAGTACGTAGTTCTAATTGACCTCTAGGTACGTAGTTCTAAATGACCTCAAAGTAAGTAGTTCTAAATGACCTCTAAGTATGTGGTTCTAAATGACCTCTAAGTAAGTGGTTCTAAATGACCTCTAAGTACGTGGTTCTATATGATCTCTTAGTACGTGGTTCTAAATGACCTCTAAGTACGTGGGTTCTTCTAAATGACTTCTAAGTACGTGGTTCAAAATGTCCTCTAAGTACGTGGTTCTAAATGACCTTATATACGTAGTGCTAAATAACCTCTAAGTACGTGGTTCTAAATGACCTCTTAAAACGTGGTTATAAATGACCTCTAAGTACGTGCTTCTAAATGACCTCTAATTAAGTAGTTCTAAATGACCCCTAAGTATGTGGTTCTAAATGGCCTCTAAGTACGTAGTTCTAAAAGACCTCTAAGTTGTTGGTTCTAAATGACCTCTAAGTACGTGGTTCTAAATGACCTCTCAGTACGTGGTTCTAAATGACCTCTAAGTACGTGGTTCTAAATATCTTCTAAGTACGTAGTTCTAAATGACGTCTAAGTACGTAGTTCTAAATACCTCTAGATACGTAGTTCCAAATGACCTCTAAGTAAGTGGTTCTAAATGACCTCTAAGTACGTGGTCCTAAATGACCTCTTGGTACGTAGTTCTAAATGACCTCTAAGTAAGTAGTTCTAAATGACCTCTAAGTATGTGGTTCTAAATGACATCTAAGTACGTAGTTCTAAATGACCTCTAAGTACGAAGTCCTAAATGACCTCTAAGAACGTAGTTCTATATTTCCTCTAAGTACGTAGTTCTAAATGACCTCTAAATACGTAGTTCTAATTGACCTCTAGGTACGTAGTTCTAAATGACCTCTAAGTAAGTAGTTCTAAATGACCTCTAAGTATGTGGTTCTAAATGACCTCTAAGTAAGTGGTTCCAAATGACCTCTAAGTACGTGGTTCTATATGATCTCTTAGTACGTGGTTCTAAATGACCTCTAAGAACGTAGTTCTATATTACCTCTAAGTACGTAGTTCTAAATGACCTCTAAGTACGTAGTTCTAATTGACCTCTAAGTACGTAGTTCTAAATGACCTCTAAGTATGTGGTTCTAAATGACCTCTAAGTACGTGGTTCTAAATGACCTCTAAATACTTAGTTCAAATGCCCTCTAAGTACGTGGTTCCAAATGTCCTCTAAGTACGTGGTTCTAAATGACCTCATATACGTAGTTCTAAATGACCTCTAAGTACGTGGTCCTAAATGACCTCTAACTACGTGGTTATAAATGACCTCTAAGTACGTGCTTCTAAATGACCTCTAAGTAAGTAGTTGTAAATGACCCCTAAGTACGTAATTTTAAATGACCTCTAGGTACGTACTTCCAAATGACATCTAAGTAAGTGGTTCTAATAGACCTCCAAGTACGTGGTCCTAAATGACCTCTAGGTACGTAGTTCTAAATGACCTCTAAGTAAGTAGTTCTAAATGACCTCTAAGTATGTGGTTCTAAATGACCTCTAAGTACGTAGTTCTAAATGACCTCTAAGTATGTGGTTCTAATAGACCTCTAAGTACGTAGTTCTAAATGACCTCTAAGTACGAAGTCCTAAATGACCTCTAAGAACGTAGTTCTATATTACCTCTAAGTACGTAGTTCTAAATGACCTCTAAGTACGTAGTTCTAATTGACCTCTAGGTGCGTAGTTCTAAATGACCTCAAAGTAAGTAGTTCTAAATGACCTCTAAGTATGTGGTTCTAAATGACCTCTAAGTAAGTGGTTCTAAATGACCTCTAAGTACGTGGTTCTATATGATCTCTTAGTACGTGGTTCTAAATGACCTCTAAGTACGTGGGTTCTTCTAAATGACTTCTATGTACGTGGTTCAAAATGTCCTCTAAGTACGTGGTTCTAAATGACCTTATATACGTAGTGCTAAATAACCTCTAAGTACGTGGTTCTAAATGTCCTCTAAGTACGTGGTTCTAAATGACCTTATATACGTAGTGCTAAATAACCTCTAAGTACGTGGTTCTAAATCACCTCTAAGTACGTGGTTCTGAATGACCTCTAAGTTCGTGGGTTCTAAATGACCTCTAAGTACGTGGTTCTAAATGACCTCTAAGTACTTGGTGCTAAATGACCTCTACGTCAGTAGTTCTAAATGACACCTAAGTACGTGGTTCTAAATGACCTCTATGTACGTGCTTCTAAATGACCTCTAAGTACGTAGTTCTAAATCACCATAAGTACGTGGATTTAAATGACCATAAAGTACGTAGTTCTAATTGACCTCTAAGTACGTAGTTCTAAATGACCTCTAAGTATGTGGTTCTAAATGACCTCTAAGTACGTGGTTCTAAATGACCTCTAAATACTTAGTTCAAATGCCCTCTAAGTACGTGGTTCCAATAGTCCTCTAAGTACGTGGTTCTAAATGACCTCATATACGTAGTTCTAAATTACCTCTAAGTACGTAGTTCTAAATGACCTCTAACTACGTGGTTCTAAATGACCTCTAAGTACGTGCTTCTAAATGACCTCTAAGTAAGTAGTTCTAAATGACCCCTAAGTACGTAGTTCTAAATGACCTCTAGGTACGTACTTCCAAATGACTTCTAAGTAAGTGGTTCTAATTGACCTCTAAGTACGTGGTTCTAAATGTCCTCTAAGTACGTGGTTCTAAAAGACCTCATATACGTAGTTCTAAATGACCTCTAAGTACGTGGGTTCTAAATGACCCCTAAGTTCGTAGTTCTAAATGACCTCTAAATACGTAGCTCTAAATGACCTCTAAGTACGTAGTTCTAAATGACCTCTATGTACGTGGTTCTATATGACCTCTAAGTACGTGGGCTCTAGATGACATCTGAGTACGTGGTTCTAAATGACCTCTAAGTACGTAGTTCTAAATGACCTCTAAGTTGTTGGTTCTAAATGACCTCTAAGTACGTGGTTCTAAATGACCTCTCAGTACGTGCTTCTAAATGACCTCTAAGTACGTAGTTCTAAATCACCAAAAGTACGTGGATTTAAATGACCATAAAGTACGTAGTTCTAAATGACCTCTAAGTACGTAGTTCTAAATGACCTCTAAGTATGTGGTTCTAAATGACCTCTAAGTACGTTGTTCTAAATGACCTCTAAATACTTAGTTCAAATGCCCTCTAAGTACGTGGTTCCAAATGTCCTCTAAGTACGTGGTTCTAAATGACCTCATATACGTAGTTCTAAATTACCTCTAAGTACGTAGTTCTAAATGACCTCTAAGTACGTGGTTCTAAATGACCTCTAAGTACGTGCTTCTAAATTACCTCTAAGTACGTAGTTCTAAATGACCTCTAGGTACGTACTTCCTAATGACTTCTAAGTAAGTGGTTCTAATTGACCTCTAAGTACGTGGTTCTATATGTCCTCTAAGTACGTGGTTCTAAAAGACCTCATATACGTAGTTCTAAATGACCTCTAAGTACGTGGGTTCTAAATGACCCCTAAGTTCGTAGTTCTAAATGACCTCTAAATACGTAGCTCTAAATGACCTCTAAGTACGTAAATCTAAATGACCTCTATGTACGTGGTTCTATATGACCTCTAAGTACGTGGGCTCTAAATGACATCTGAGTACGTGGTTCTAAATGACCTTTAAGTACGTAGTTCTAAATGACCTCTAAGTTGTTGGTTCTAAATGACCTCTAAGTACGTCGTTCTAAATGACCTCTCAGTACGTGGTTCTAAATGACCTCTAAGTACGTGGTTCTAAATGACATCTAAGTACGTAGTTCTAAATGACCTCTAAGTTCGTGGTTCTAAATATCTTCTAAGTACGTAGTTCTAAATGACGTCTAAGTACGTAGTTCTAAATACCTCTAGATACGTAGTGCCAAATGACCTCTAAGTAAGTGGTTCTAAATGACCTCTATGTACGTAGTTCTAAATGACCTCTAAGTAAGTAGTTTTAAATGACCTCTAAGTATGTGGTTCTAAATGACCTCTAAGTACGTAGTTCTAAATGACATCTAAGTACGAAGTCCTAAATGACCTCTAAGAACGTAGTTCTATATTACCTCTAAGTATGTAGTTCTAAATGACCTCTAAGTACGTAGTTCTAATTGACCTCTAGGTACGTAGTTCTAAATGACCTCTAAGTAAGTAGTTCTAAATGACCTCTAAGTATGTGGTTCTAAATGACCTCTAAGTAAGTGGTTCTAAATGACCTCTAAGTACGTAGTTCTAATTGACCTCTAGGTACGTAGTTCTAAATGACCTCAAAGTAAGTAGTTCTAAATGACCTCTAAGTATGTGGTTCTAAATGACCTCTAAGTACGTGGTTCTAAATGACCTCTAAGTACGTGGGTTCTTCTAAATGACTTCTAAGTACGTGGTTCAAAATGTCCTCTAAGTACGTGGTTCTAAATGACCTTATATACGTAGTGCTAAATAACCTCTAAGTACGTGGATCTAAATGTCCTCTAAGTACGTGGTTCTAAATGACCTTATATACGTAGTGCTAAATAACCTCTAAGTACGTGGTTCTAAATCACCTCTAAGTACGTGGTTCTGAATGACCTCTAAGTTCGTGGGTTCTAAATGACCTCTAAGTACGTGGTTCTAAATGACCTCTAAGTACTTGGTTCTAAATGACCTCTAAGTCAGTAGTTCTAAATGACACCTAAGTACGTGGTTCTAAATGTCCTCTAAGTACGTGGTTCTAAATGACCTCATATACGTAGTTCTAAATTACTTCTAAGTACGTAGTTCTAAATGACCTCTAACTACGTGGTTCTAAATGACCTCTAAGTACGTTCTTCTAAATGACCTCTAAGTAAGTAGTTCTAAATGACCCCTAAGTACGTAGTTCTAAATGACCTCTAGGTACGTACTTCCAAATGACTTCTAAGTAAGTGGTGCTAATTGACCTCTAAGTACGTGGTTCTAAATGTCCTCTAAGTACGTGGTTCTAAAAGACCTCATATACGTAGTTCTAAATGACCTCTAAGTACGTGGGTTCTAAATGACCCCTAAGTTCGTAGTTCTAAATGACCTCTAAATACGTAGCTCTAAATGACCTCTAAGTACGTAGTTCTAAATGACCTCTATGTACGTGGTTCTATATGACCTCTAAGTACGTGGGCTCTAAATGACATCTGAGTACGTGGTTCTAAATGACCTCATATACGTAGTTCTAAATGACCTCTAAGTACGTGGTTCTAAATGACCTCTAACTACGTGGTTCTAAATGACCTCTAAGTACGTGCTTCTAAATGACCTCTAGGTACGTACATCCAAATGACATCTAAGTGGTTCTAAATGACCTCTAAGTACGTTGTTCTAGATGACCTCTAAGTACGTGGTTCTAAATGACCTCTATGTACGTGCTTCTAAATGACCTCTAAGTACGTATTTCTAAATGACCATAAGTACGTGGATTTAAATGACCTTAAAGTACGTAGTTCTAAATGACCTCTAAGTACGTAGTTCTAAATGACCTCTAAGTATGTGGTTCTAAATGACCTCTAAGTACGTGGTTCTAAATGACCTCTAAATACTTAGTTCAAATGCCCTCTAAGTACGTGGTTCCAAATGTCCTCTAAGTACGTGGTTCTAAATGACCTCATATACGTAGTTCTAAATGACCTCTAAGTACGTGGTTCTAAATGACCTCTAACTACGTGGTTCTAAATGACCTCTAAGTACGTGCTTCTATATGACCTCTAAGTAAGTAGTTCTAAATGACCCCTAAGTACGTAGTTCTAAATGACCTCTAGGTACGTACTTCCAAATGACCTCTAAGTATGTGGTTCTAAATGACCTCTAAGTACGTAGTTCTAAATGACCTCTAAGTACGAAGTCCTAAATGACCTCTAAGAACGTAGTTCTATATTACCTCTAAGTACGTAGTTCTAAATGACCTCTAAGTACGTAGTTCTAATTGACCTCTAGGTACGTAGTTCTAAATGACCTCAAAGTAAGTAGTTCTAAATGACCTCTAAGTATGTGGTTCTAAATGACCTCTAAGTAAGTGGTTCTAAATGACCTCTAAGTACGTGGTTCTATATGATCTCTTAGTACGTGGTTCTAAATGACCTCTAAGTACGTGGGTTCTTCTAAATGACTTCTAAGTACGTGGTTCAAAATGTCCTCTAAGTACGTGGTTCTAAATGACCTTATATACGTAGTGCTAAATAACCTCTAAGTACGTGGTTCTAAATGACCTCTTAAAACGTGGTTATAAATGACCTCTAAGTACGTGCTTCTAAATGACCTCTAATTAAGTAGTTCTAAATGACCCCTAAGTATGTGGTTCTAAATGGCCTCTAAGTACGTAGTTCTAAAAGACCTCTAAGTTGTTGGTTCTAAATGACCTCTAAGTACGTGGTTCTAAATGACCTCTCAGTACGTGGTTCTAAATGACCTCTAAGTACGTGGTTCTAAATGACATCTAAGTACGTAGTTCTAAATGACCTCTAAATAGTTGGTTCTAAATGACCTCTAAGTACGTGGTTCTAAATATCTTCTAAGTACGTAGTTCTAAATGACGTCTAAGTACGTAGTTCTAAATACCTCTAGATACGTAGTTCCAAATGACCTCTAAGTAAGTGGTTCTAAATGACCTCTAAGTACGTGGTCCTAAATGACCTCTTGGTACGTAGTTCTAAATGACCTCTAAGTAAGTAGTTCTAAATGACCTCTAAGTATGTGGTTCTAAATGACATCTAAGTACGTAGTTCTAAATGACCTCTAAGTACGAAGTCCTAAATGACCTCTAAGAACGTAGTTCTATATTACCTCTAAGTACGTAGTTCTAAATGACCTCTAAGTACGTAGTTCTAATTGACCTCTAGGTACGTAGTTCTAAATGACCTCTAAGTAAGTAGTTCTAAATGACCTCTAAGTATGTGGTTCTAAATGACCTCTAAGTAAGTGGTTCCAAATGACCTCTAAGTACGTGGTTCTATATGATCTCTTAGTACGTGGTTCTAAATGACCTCTAAGAACGTAGTTCTATATTACCTCTAAGTACGTAGTTCTAAATGACCTCTAAGTACGTAGTTCTAATTGACCTCTAAGTACGTAGTTCTAAATGACCTCTAAGTATGTGGTTCTAAATGACCTCTAAGTACGTGGTTCTAAATGACCTCTAAATACTTAGTTCAAATGCCCTCTAAGTACGTGGTTCTAAATGACCTCATATACGTAGTTCTAAATGACCTCTAAGTACGTGGTTCTAAATGACCTCTAACTACGTGGTTCTAAATGACCTCTAAGTACGTGCTTCTATATGACCTCTAAGTAAGTAGTTCTAAATGACCCCTAAGTACGTAGTTCTAAATGACCTCTAGGTACGTACTTCCAAATGACTTCTAAGTAAGTGGTTCTAAATGACCTCTAAGTACGTGGTTCTAAATATCCTCTAAGTACGTGGTTCTAAAAGACCTCATATACGTAGTTCTAAATGACCTCTAAGTACGTGGGTTCTAAATGACCCCTAAGTTCGTAGTTCTAAATGACCTCTAAATACGTAGCTCCAAATGACCTCTAAGTACGTAGTTCTAAATGACCTCTATGTACGTGGTTCTATATCACCTCTAAGTACGTGGGCTCTAAATGACATCTGAGTACGTGGTTCTAAATGACCTTTAAGTTGTTGGTTCTAAATGACCTCTAAGTACGTGGTTCTAAATGACCTCTCAGTACGTGGTTCTATATGACCTCTAAGTACGTGGGCTCTAAATGACATCTGAGTACGTGGTTCTAAATGACCTCTAAGTACGTAGTTCTAAATGACCTCTAAGTTGTTGGTTCTAAATGACCTCTAAGTACGTGGTTCTAAATGACCTCTCAGTACGTGGTATTAAATGACCTCTAAGTACGTGGTTCTAAATGACATCTATGTACGTAGTTCTAAATGACCTCTAAATAGTTGGTTCTAAATGACCTCTAAGTACGTGGTTATAAATGACTTCTAAGTACGTGCTTCTAAATGACCTCTAAGTAAGTAGTTATAAATGACCCCTAAGTACGTAGTTCTAAATGACCTCTAGGTACGTACTTCCAAATGACATCTAAGTAAGTGGTTCTAAATGACCTCTAAGTACGTGGTCCTAAATGACCTCAAGTACGTAGTTCTAAATGACCTCTAAGTAAGTAGTTCTAAATGACCTCTAAGTATGTGGTTCTAAATGACCTCTAAGTACGTAGTTCTAAATGACCTCTAAGTACGAAGTCCTATATGACCTCTAAGAACGTAGTTCTATATTACCTCTAAGTACGTAGTTCTAAATGACCTCTAAGTACGTAGTTCTAATTGACCTCTAGGTACGTAGTTCTAAATGACCTCAAAGTAAGTAGTTCTAAATGACCTCTAAGTATGTGGTTCTAAATGACCTCTAAGTAAGTGGTTCTAAATGACCTCTAAGTACGTGGTTCTATATGATCTCTTAGTGCGTAGTTCTAAATGACCTCTAAGTACGTGGGTTCTTCTAAATGACTTCTAAGTACGTGGTTCAAAATGTCCTCTAAGTACGTGGTTCTAAATGACCTTATATACGTAGTGCTAAATAACCTCTAAGTATGTGGTTCTAAATGTCCTCTAAGTACGTGGTTCTAAATGACCTTATATACGTAGTGCTAAATAACCTCTAAGTACATGGTTCTAAATCACCTCTAAGTACTTGGTTCTGAATGACCTCTAAGTTCGTGGGTTCTAAATGACCTCTTATAACGTAGTTCTAACTGACCTCTAATTACATGGTTTTAACTATCCTCTAAGTACGTGGTTCTAAACGACCTCTAAGTACGAGGTTCTAAATGACCTCTATGTACGTGGTTCTAAATGACCTCTAAGTACTTGGTTCTAAATGACCTCTAAGTCAGTAGTTCTAAATGACACCTAAGTACGTGGTTCTAAATGACCTCATATACGTAGTTCTAAATGACCTCTAAGTACGTGGTTCTAAATGACCTCTAACTACGTGGTTCTAAATGAACTCTAAGTACGTGCTTCTAAATGACCTCTAGGTACGTACATCCAAATGACATCTAAGTAAGTGGGTCTAAATGACCTCTAAGTACGTTGTTCTAGATGACCTCTAAGTACGTGGTTCTAAATGACCTCTATGTACGTGCTTCTAAATGACCTCTAAGTACGTGGTTCTATATGATCTCTTAGTACGTGGTTCTAAATGACCTCTAAGTCCGTGGGTTCTTCTAAATGACTTCTAAGTACGTGGTTCAAAATGTCCTCTAAGTACGTGGTTCTAAATGACCTCTTAGTACGTGGTTATAAATGACCTCTAAGTACGTGCTTCTAAATGACCTCTAAGTAAGTAGTTGTAAATGACCCCTAAGTACGTAATTTTAAATGACCTCTAGGTACGTACTTCCAAATGACATCTAAGTAAGTGGTTCTAATAGACCTCCAAGTACGTGGTCCTAAATGACCTCTAGGTACGTAGTTCTAAATGACCTCTAAGTAAGTAGTTCTAAATGACCTCTAAGTATGTGGTTCTAAATGACCTCTATGTACGTAGTTCTAAATGACCTCTAGGTATGTGGTTCTAATAGACCTCTAAGTACGTAGTTCTAAATGACCTCTATGTACGTGGTTCTATATGACCTCTAAGTACGTGGGCTCTAAATGACATCTGAGTACGTGGTTCTAAATGACCTCATATACGTAGTTCTAAATGCCCTCTAAGTACGTGGTTCTAAATGACCTCTAACTACGTGGTTCTAAATGACCTCTAAGTACGTGCTTCTAAATGACCTCTAGGTACGTACATCCAAATGACATCTAAGTGGTTCTAAATGACCTCTAAGTACGTTGTTCTAGATGACCTCTAAGTACGTGGTTCTAAATGACCTCTATGTACGTGCTTCTAAATGACCTCTAAGTACGTATTTCTAAATGACCATAAGTACGTGGATTTAAATGACCTTAAAGTACGTAGTTCTAAATGACCTCTAAGTACGTAGTTCTAAATGACCTCTAAGTATGTGGTTCTAAATGACCTCTAAGTACGTGGTTCTAAATGACCTCTAAATACTTAGTTCAAATGCCCTCTAAGTACGTGGTTCCAAATGTCCTCTAAGTACGTGGTTCTAAATGACCTCATATACGTAGTTCTAAATGACCTCTAAGTACGTGGTTCTAAATGACCTCACTACGTGGTTCTAAATGACCTCTAAGTACGTGCTTCTATATGACCTCTAAGTAAGTAGTTCTAAATGACCCCTAAGTACGTAGTTCTAAATGACCTCTAGGTACGTACTTCCAAATGACCTCTAAGTATGTGGTTCTAAATGACCTCTAAGTACGAAGTCCTAAATGACCTCTAAGAACGTAGTTCTATATTACCTCTAAGTACGTAGTTCTAAATGACCTCTAAGTACGTAGTTCTAATTGACCTCTAGGTACGTAGTTCTAAATGACCTCAAAGTAAGTAGTTCTAAATGACCTCTAAGTATGTGGTTCTAAATGACCTCTAAGTAAGTGGTTCTAAATGACCTCTAAGTACGTGGTTCTATATGATCTCTTAGTACGTGGTTCTAAATGACCTCTAAGTACGTGGGTTCTTCTAAATGACTTCTAAGTACGTGGTTCAAAATGTCCTCTAAGTACGTGGTTCTAAATGACCTTATATACGTAGTGCTAAATAACCTCTAAGTACGTGGTTCTAAATGACCTCTTAAAACGTGGTTATAAATGACCTCTAAGTACGTGCTTCTAAATGACCTCTAATTAAGTAGTTCTAAATGACCCCTAAGTATGTGGTTCTAAATGGCCTCTAAGTACGTAGTTCTAAAAGACCTCTAAGTTGTTGGTTCTAAATGACCTCTAAGTACGTGGTTCTAAATGACCTCTCAGTACGTGGTTCTAAATGACCTCTAAGTACGTGGTTCTAAATGACATCTAAGTACGTAGTTCTAAATGACCTCTAAATAGTTGGTTCTAAATGACCTCTAAGTACGTGGTTCTAAATATCTTCTAAGTACGTAGTTCTAAATGACGTCTAAGTACGTAGTTCTAAATACCTCTAGATACGTAGTTCCAAATGACCTCTAAGTAAGTGGTTCTAAATGACCTCTAAGTACGTGGTCCTAAATGACCTCTTGGTACGTAGTTCTAAATGACCTCTAAGTAAGTAGTTCTAAATGACCTCTAAGTATGTGGTTCTAAATGACATCTAAGTACGTAGTTCTAAATGACCTCTAAGTACGAAGTCCTAAATGACCTCTAAGAACGTAGTTCTATATTACCTCTAAGTACGTAGTTCTAAATGACCTCTAAGTACGTAGTTCTAATTGACCTCTAGGTACGTAGTTCTAAATGACCTCAAAGTAAGTAGTTCTAAATGACCTCTAAGTATGTGGTTCTAAATGACCTCTAAGTAAGTGGTTCCAAATGACCTCTAAGTACGTGGTTCTATATGATCTCTTAGTACGTGGTTCTAAATGACCTCTAAGTACGTGGTCCTAAATGACCTCTAGGTACGTAGTTCTAAATGACCTCTAAGTAAGTAGTTCTAAATGACCTCTAAGTATGTGGTTCTAAATGACCTCTAAGTACGTAGTTCTAAATGACCTCTAAGTACGAAGTCCTAAATGACCTCTAAGAACGTAGTTCTATATTACCTCTAAGTACGTAGTTCTAAATGACCTCTAAGTACGTAGTTCTAATTGAACTCTAAGTACGTAGTTCTAAATGACCTCTAAGTATGTGGTTCTAAATGACCTCTAAGTACGTGGTTCTAAATGACCTCTAAATACTTAGTTCAAATGCCCTCTAAGTACGTGGTTCCAAATGTCCTCTAAGTACGTGGTTCTAAATGACCTCATATACGTAGTTCTAAATGACCTCTAAGTACGTGGTTCTAAATGACCTCTAACTACGTGGTTCTAAATGACCTCTAAGTACGTGCTTCTATATGACCTCTAAGTAAGTAGTTCTAAATGACCCCTAAGTACGTAGTTCTAAATGACCTCTAGGTACGTACTTCCAAATGACTTCTAAGTAAGTGGTTCTAAATGACCTCTAAGTACGTGGTTCTAAATATCCTCTAAGTACGTGGTTCTAAAAGACCTCATATACGTAGTTCTAAATGACCTCTAAGTACGTGGGTTCTAAATGACCCCTAAGTTCGTAGTTCTAAATGACCTCTAAATACGTAGCTCCAAATGACCTCTAAGTACGTAGTTCTAAATGACCTCTATGTACGTGGTTCTATATCACCTCTAAGTACGTGGGCTCTAAATGACATCTGAGTACGTGGTTCTAAATGACCTCTAAGTTGTTGGTTCTAAATGACCTCTAAGTACGTGGTTCTAAATGACCTCTCAGTACGTGGTTCTATATGACCTCTAAGTACGTGGGCTCTAAATGACATCTGAGTACGTGGTTCTAAATGACCTCTAAGTACGTAGTTCTAAATGACCTCTAAGTTGTTGGTTCTAAATGACCTCTAAGTACGTGGTTCTAAATGACCTCTCAGTACGTGGTATTAAATGACCTCTAAGTACGTGGTTCTAAATGACATCTATGTACGTAGTTCTAAATGACCTCTAAATAGTTGGTTCTAAATGACCTCTAAGTACGTGGTTATAAATGACTTCTAAGTACGTGCTTCTAAATGACCTCTAAGTAAGTAGTTATAAATGACCCCTAAGTACGTAGTTCTAAATGACCTCTAGGTACGTACTTCCAAATGACATCTAAGTAAGTGGTTCTAAATGACCTCTAAGTACGTGGTCCTAAATGACCTCAAGTACGTAGTTCTAAATGACCTCTAAGTAAGTAGTTCTAAATGACCTCTAAGTATGTGGTTCTAAATGACCTCTAAGTACGTAGTTCTAAATGACCTCTAAGTACGAAGTCCTAAATGACCTCTAAGAACGTAGTTCTATATTACCTCTAAGTACGTAGTTCTAAATGACCTCTAAGTACGTAGTTCTAATTGACCTCTAGGTACGTAGTTCTAAATGACCTCAAAGTAAGTAGTTCTAAATGACCTCTAAGTATGTGGTTCTAAATGACCTCTAAGTAAGTGGTTCTAAATGACCTCTAAGTACGTGGTTCTATATGATCTCTTAGTGCGTAGTTCTAAATGACCTCTAAGTACGTGGGTTCTTCTAAATGACTTCTAAGTACGTGGTTCAAAATGTCCTCTAAGTACGTGGTTCTAAATGACCTTATATACGTAGTGCTAAATAACCTCTAAGTATGTGGTTCTAAATGTCCTCTAAGTACGTGGTTCTAAATGACCTTATATACGTAGTGCTAAATAACCTCTAAGTACATGGTTCTAAATCACCTCTAAGTACTTGGTTCTGAATGACCTCTAAGTTCGTGGGTTCTAAATGACCTCTTATAACGTAGTTCTAACTGACCTCTAATTACATGGTTTTAACTATCCTCTAAGTACGTGGTTCTAAACGACCTCTAAGTACGAGGTTCTAAATGACCTCTATGTACGTGGTTCTAAATGACCTCTAAGTACTTGGTTCTAAATGACCTCTAAGTCAGTAGTTCTAAATGACACCTAAGTACGTGGTTCTAAATGACCTCATATACGTAGTTCTAAATGACCTCTAAGTACGTGGTTCTAAATGACCTCTAACTACGTGGTTCTAAATGAACTCTAAGTACGTGCTTCTAAATGACCTCTAGGTACGTACATCCAAATGACATCTAAGTAAGTGGTTCTAAATGACCTCTAAGTACGTTGTTCTAGATGACCTCTAAGTACGTGGTTCTAAATGACCTCTATGTACGTGCTTCTAAATGACCTCTAAGTACGTATTTCTAAATGACCATAAGTACGTGGATTTAAATGACCTTAAAGTACGTAGTTCTAAATGACCTCTAAGTACGTAGTTCTAAATGACCTCTAAGTACGTAGTTCTAATTGACCTCTAGGTACGTAGTTCTAAATGACCTCAAAGTAAGTAGTTCTAAATGACCTCTAAGTATGTGGTTCTAAATGACCTCTAAGTACGTGGTTCTAAATGACCTCTAAGTACGTGGTTCTATATGATCTCTTAGTACGTGGTTCTAAATGACCTCTAAGTCCGTGGGTTCTTCTAAATGACTTCTAAGTACGTGGTTCAAAATGTCCTCTAAGTACGTGGTTCTAAATGACCTCTTAGTACGTGGTTATAAATGACCTCTAAGTACGTGCTTCTAAATGACCTCTAAGTAAGTAGTTGTAAATGACCCCTAAGTACGTAATTTTAAATGACCTCTAGGTACGTACTTCCAAATGACATCTAAGTAAGTGGTTCTAATAGACCTCCAAGTACGTGGTCCTAAATGACCTCTAGGTACGTAGTTCTAAATGACCTCTAAGTAAGTAGTTCTAAATGACCTCTAAGTATGTGGTTCTAAATGACCTCTATGTACGTAGTTCTAAATGACCTCTAGGTATGTGGTTCTAATAGACCTCTAAGTACGTAGTTCTAAATGACGTCTAAGTACGTAGTTCTAAATACCTCTAGATACGTAGTTCCAAATGACCTCTAAGTAAGTGGTTCTAAATGACCTCTAAGTACGTGGTCCTAAATGACCTCTAGGTATGTAGTTCTAAATGACCTCTAAGTAAGTAGTTCTAAATGACCTCTAAGTATGTGGTTCTAAATGACCTCTAAGTACGTAGTTCTAAATGACCTCTAAGTACGAAGTCCTAAATGACCTCTAAGAACGTAGTTCTATATTACCTCTAAGTACGTAGTTCTAAATGACCTCTAAGTACGTAGCTCTAATTGACCTCTAGGTACGTAGTTCTAAATGACCTCAAAGTAAGTAGTTCTAAATGACCTCTCAGTATGTGGTTCTAAATGACCTCTAAGTAAGTGGTTCTAAATGACCTCTAAGTACGTGGTTCTATATGATCTCTTAGTACGTGGTTCTAAATGACCTCTAAGTACGTGGGTTCTTCTAAATGACTTCTAAGTACGTGGTTCAAAATGTCCTCTAAGTACGTGGTTCTAAATGACCTTATATACGTAGTGCTAAATAACCTCTAAGTACGTGGTTCTAAATGACCTCTTAGTACGTGGTCCTAAATGACCTCTAGGTACGTAGTTCTAAATGACCTCTAAGTACGTAGTTCTAAATGACCTCTAAGTACGTAGTTCTAATTGACCTCTAGGTACGTAGTTCTAAATGACCTCAAAGTAAGTAGTTCTAAATGACCTCTAAGTATGTGGTTCTAAATGACCTCTAAGTAAGTGGTTCTAAATGACCTCTAAGTACGTGGTTCTTAATGACCTCTAAGTACGTTGTTCTAGATGACCTCTAAGTACGTGGTTCTAAATGACCTCTATGTACGTGCTTCTAAATGACCTCTAAGTACGTATTTCTAAATGACCATAAGTACGTGGATTTAAATGACCTTAAAGTACGTAGTTCTAAATGACCTCTAAGTACGTAGTTCTAAATGACCTCTAAGTATGTGGTTCTAAATGACCTCTAAGTTCGTGGTTCTAAATGACCTCTAAATACTTAGTTCAAATGCCCTCTAAGTACGTGGTTCCAAATGTCCTCTAAGTACGTGGTTCTAAATGACCTCATATACGTAGTTCTAAATGACCTCTAAGTACGTGGTTCTAAATGACCTCTAACTACGTGGTTCTAAATGACCTCTAAGTACGTGCTTCTATATGACCTCTAAGTAAGTAGTTCTAAATGACCCCTAAGTACGTAGTTCTAAATGACCTCTAGGTACGTACTTACAAATGACCTCTAAGTATGTGGTTCTAAATGACCTCTAAGTACGTAGTTCTAAATGACCTCTAAGTACGAAGTCCTAAATGACCTCTAAGAACGTAGTTCTATATTACCTCTAAGTACGTAGTTCTAAATGACCTCTAAGTACGTAGTTCTAATTGACCTCTAGGTACGTAGTTCTAAATGACCTCAAAGTAAGTAGTTCTAAATGACCTCTAAGTATGTGGTTCTAAATGACCTCTAAGTAAGTGGTTCTAAATGACCTCTAAGTACGTGGTTCTATATGATCTCTTAGTACGTGGTTCTAAATGACCTCTAAGTACGTGGGTTCTTCTAAATGACTTCTAAGTACGTGGTTCAAAATGTCCTCTAAGTACGTGGTTCTAAATGACCTTATATACGTAGTGCTAAATAACCTCTAAGTACGTGGTTCTAAATGACCTCTTAAAACGTGGTTATAAATGACCTCTAAGTACGTGCTTCTAAATGACCTCTAATTAAGTAGTTCTAAATGACCCCTAAGTATGTGGTTCTAAATGGCCTCTAAGTATGTAGTTCTAAAAGACCTCTAAGTTGTTGGTTCTAAATGACCTCTAAGTACGTGGTTCTAAATGACCTCTCAGTACGTGGTTCTAAATGACCTCTAAGTACGTGGTTCTAAATGACATCTAAGTACGTAGTTCTAAATGACCTCTAAATAGTTGGTTCTAAATGACCTCTAAGTACGTGGTTCTAAATATCTTCTAAGTACGTAGTTCTAAATGACGTCTAAGTACGTAGTTCTAAATACCTCTAGATACGTAGTTCCAAATGACCTCTAAGTAAGTGGTTCTAAATGACCTCTAAGTACGTGGTCCTAAATGACCTCTAAGTACGTGGTTCTATATGATCTCTTAGTACGTGGTTCTAAATGACCTCTAAGTCCGTGGGTTCTTCTAAATGACTTCTAAGTACGTGGTTCAAAATGTCCTCTAAGTACGTGGTTCTAAATGACCTCTTAGTACGTGGTTATAAATGACCTCTAAGTACGTGCTTCTAAATGACCTCTAAGTAAGTAGTTGTAAATGACCCCTAAGTACGTAATTTTAAATGACCTCTAGGTACGTACTTCCAAATGACATCTAAGTAAGTGGTTCTAATAGACCTCCAAGTACGTGGTCCTAAATGACCTCTAGGTACGTAGTTCTAAATGACCTCTAAGTAAGTAGTTCTAAATGACCTCTAAGTATGTGGTTCTAAATGACCTCTATGTACGTAGTTCTAAATGACCTCTAGGTATGTGGTTCTAATAGACCTCTAAGTACGTAGTTCTAAATGACGTCTAAGTACGTAGTTCTAAATACCTCTAGATACGTAGTTCCAAATGACCTCTAAGTAAGTGGTTCTAAATGACCTCTAAGTACGTGGTCCTAAATGACCTCTAGGTACGTAGTTCTAAATGACCTCTAAGTAAGTAGTTCTAAATGACCTCTAAGTATGTGGTTCTAAATGACCTCTAAGTACGTAGTTCTAAATGACCTCTAAGTACGAAGTCCTAAATGACCTCTAAGAACGTAGTTCTATATTACCTCTAAGTACGTAGTTCTAAATGACCTCTAAGTACGTAGCTCTAATTGACCTCTAGGTACGTAGTTCTAAATGACCTCAAAGTAAGTAGTTCTAAATGACCTCTCAGTATGTGGTTCTAAATGACCTCTAAGTAAGTGGTTCTAAATGACCTCTAAGTACGTGGTTCTATATGATCTCTTAGTACGTGGTTCTAAATGACCTCTAAGTACGTGGGTTCTTCTAAATGACTTCTAAGTACGTGGTTCAAAATGTCCTCTAAGTACGTGGTTCTAAATGACCTTATATACGTAGTGCTAAATAACCTCTAAGTACGTGGTTCTAAATGACCTCTTAGTACGTGGTCCTAAATGACCTCTAGGTACGTAGTTCTAAATGACCTCTAAGTACGTAGTTCTAAATGACCTCTAAGTACGTAGTTCTAATTGACCTCTAGGTACGTAGTTCTAAATGACCTCAAAGTAAGTAGTTCTAAATGACCTCTAAGTATGTGGTTCTAAATGACCTCTAAGTAAGTGGTTCTAAATGACCTCTAAGTACGTGGTTCTAAATGACCTCTAAGTACGTTGTTCTAGATGACCTCTAAGTACGTGGTTCTAAATGACCTCTATGTACGTGCTTCTAAATGACCTCTAAGTACGTATTTCTAAATGACCATAAGTACGTGGATTTAAATGACCTTAAAGTACGTAGTTCTAAATAACCTCTAAGTACGTAGTTCTAAATGACCTCTAAGTATGTGGTTCTAAATGACCTCTAAGTACGTGGTTCTAAATGACCTCTAAATACTTAGTTCAAATGCCCTCTAAGTACGTGGTTCCAAATGTCCTCTAAGTACGTGGTTCTAAATGACCTCATATACGTAGTTCTAAATGACCTCTAAGTACGTGGTTCTAAATGACCTCTAACTACGTGGTTCTAAATGACCTCTAAGTACGTGCTTCTATATGACCTCTAAGTAAGTAGTTCTAAATGACCCCTAAGTACGTAGTTCTAAATGACCTCTAGGTACGTACTTACAAATGACCTCTAAGTATGTGGTTCTAAATGACCTCTAAGTACGTAGTTCTAAATGACCTCTAAGTACGAAGTCCTAAATGACCTCTAAGAACGTAGTTCTATATTACCTCTAAGTACGTAGTTCTAAATGACCTCTAAGTACGTAGTTCTAATTGACCTCTAGGTACGTAGTTCTAAATGACCTCAAAGTAAGTAGTTCTAAATGACCTCTAAGTATGTGGTTCTAAATGACCTCTAAGTAAGTGGTTCTAAATGACCTCTAAGTACGTGGTTCTATATGATCTCTTAGTACGTGGTTCTAAATGACCTCTAAGTACGTGGGTTCTTCTAAATGACTTCTATGTACGTGGTTCAAAATGTCCTCTAAGTACGTGGTTCTAAATGACCTTATATACGTAGTGCTAAATAACCTCTAAGTACGTGGTTCTAAATGACCTCTTAAAACGTGGTTATAAATGACCTCTAAGTACGTGCTTCTAAATGACCTCTAATTAAGTAGTTCTAAATGACCCCTAAGTATGTGGTTCTAAATGGCCTCTAAGTACGTAGTTCTAAAAGACCTCTAAGTTGTTGGTTCTAAATGACCTCTAAGTACGTGGTTCTAAATGACCTCTCAGTACGTGGTTCTAAATGACCTCTAAGTACGTGGTTCTAAATGACATCTAAGTACGTAGTTCTAAATGACCTCTAAATAGTTGGTTCTAAATGACCTCTAAGTACGTGGTTCTAAATATCTTCTAAGTACGTAGTTCTAAATGACGTCTAAGTACGTAGTTCTAAATACCTCTAGATACGTAGTTCCAAATGACCTCTAAGTAAGTGGTTCTAAATGACCTCTAAGTACGTGGTCCTAAATGACCTCTTGGTACGTAGTTCTAAATGACCTCTAAGTAAGTAGTTCTAAATGACCTCTAAGTATGTGGTTCTAAATGACATCTAAGTACGTAGTTCTAAATGACCTCTAAGTACGAAGTCCTAAATGACCTCTAAGAACGTAGTTCTATATTACCTCTAAGTACGTAGTTCTAAATGACCTCTAAGTAAGTAGTTCTAATTGACCTCTAGGTACGTAGTTCTAAATGACCTCAAAGTAAGTAGTTCTAAATGACCTCTAAGTATGTGGTTCTAAATGACCTCTAAGTAAGTGGTTCCAAATGACCTCTAAGTACGTGGTTCTATATGATCTCTTAGTACGTGGTTCTAAATGACCTCTAAGTACGTGGTCCTAAATGACCTCTAGGTACGTAGTTCTAAATGACCTCTAAGTAAGTAGTTCTAAATGACCTCTAAGTATGTGGTTCTAAATGACCTCTAAGTACGTAGTTCTAAATGACCTCTAAGTACGAAGTCCTAAATGACCTCTAAGAACGTAGTTCTATATTACCTCTAAGTACGTAGTTCTAAATGACCTCTAAGTACGTAGTTCTAATTGAACTCTAAGTACGTAGTTCTAAATGACCTCTAAGTATGTGGTTCTAAATGACCTCTAAGTACGTGGTTCTAAATGACCTCTAAATACTTAGTTCAAATGCCCTCTAAGTACGTGGTTCCAAATGTCCTCTAAGTACGTGGTTCTAAATGACCTCATATACGTAGTTCTAAATGACCTCTAAGTACGTGGTTCTAAATGACCTCTAACTACGTGGTTCTAAATGACCTCTAAGTACGTGCTTCTATATGACCTCTAAGTAAGTAGTTCTAAATGACCCCTAAGTACGTAGTTCTAAATGACCTCTAGGTACGTACTTCCAAATGACTTCTAAGTAAGTGGTTCTAAATGACCTCTAAGTACGTGGTTCTAAATATCCTCTAAGTACGTGGTTCTAAAAGACCTCATATACGTAGTTCTAAATGACCTCTAAGTACGTGGGTTCTAAATGACCCCTAAGTTCGTAGTTCTAAATGACCTCTAAATACGTAGCTCCAAATGACCTCTAAGTACGTAGTTCTAAATGACCTCTATGTACGTGGTTCTATATCACCTCTAAGTACGTGGGCTCTAAATGACATCTGAGTACGTGGTTCTAAATGACCTCTAAGTTGTTGGTTCTAAATGACCTCTAAGTACGTGGTTCTAAATGACCTCTCAGTACGTGGTTCTATATGACCTCTAAGTACGTGGGCTCTAAATGACATCTGAGTACGTGGTTCTAAATGACCTCTAAGTACGTAGTTCTAAATGACCTCTAAGTTGTTGGTTCTAAATGACCTCTAAGTACGTGGTTCTAAATGACCTCTCAGTACGTGGTATTAAATGACCTCTAAGTACGTGGTTCTAAATGACATCTATGTACGTAGTTCTAAATGACCTCTAAATAGTTGGTTCTAAATGACCTCTAAGTACGTGGTTATAAATGACTTCTAAGTACGTGCTTCTAAATGACCTCTAAGTAAGTAGTTATAAATGACCCCTAAGTACGTAGTTCTAAATGACCTCTAGGTACGTACTTCCAAATGACATCTAAGTAAGTGGTTCTAAATGACCTCTAAGTACGTGGTCCTAAATGACCTCAAGTACGTAGTTCTAAATGACCTCTAAGTAAGTAGTTCTAAATGACCTCTAAGTATGTGGTTCTAAATGACCTCTAAGTACGTAGTTCTAAATGACCTCTAAGTACGAAGTCCTAAATGACCTCTAAGAACGTAGTTCTATATTACCTCTAAGTACGTAGTTCTAAATGACCTCTAAGTACGTAGTTCTAATTGACCTCTAGGTACGTAGTTCTAAATGACCTCAAAGTAAGTAGTTCTAAATGACCTCTAAGTATGTGGTTCTAAATGACCTCTAAGTAAGTGGTTCTAAATGACCTCTAAGTACGTGGTTCTATATGATCTCTTAGTGCGTAGTTCTAAATGACCTCTAAGTACGTGGGTTCTTCTAAATGACTTCTAAGTACGTGGTTCAAAATGTCCTCTAAGTACGTGGTTCTAAATGACCTTATATACGTAGTGCTAAATAACCTCTAAGTATGTGGTTCTAAATGTCCTCTAAGTACGTGGTTCTAAATGACCTTATATACGTAGTGCTAAATAACCTCTAAGTACATGGTTCTAAATCACCTCTAAGTACTTGGTTCTGAATGACCTCTAAGTTCGTGGGTTCTAAATGACCTCTTATAACGTAGTTCTAACTGACCTCTAATTACATGGTTTTAACTATCCTCTAAGTACGTGGTTCTAAACGACCTCTAAGTACGAGGTTCTAAATGACCTCTATGTACGTGGTTCTAAATGACCTCTAAGTACTTGGTTCTAAATGACCTCTAAGTCAGTAGTTCTAAATGACACCTAAGTACGTGGTTCTAAATGACCTCATATACGTAGTTCTAAATGACCTCTAAGTACGTGGTTCTAAATGACCTCTAACTACGTGGTTCTAAATGAAATCTAAGTACGTGCTTCTAAATGACCTCTAGGTACGTACATCCAAATGACATCTAAGTAAGTGGTTCTAAATGACCTCTAAGTACGTTGTTCTAGATGACCTCTAAGTACGTGGTTCTAAATGACCTCTATGTACGTGCTTCTAAATGACCTCTAAGTACGTATTTCTAAATGACCATAAGTACGTGGATTTAAATGACCTTAAAGTACGTAGTTCTAAATGACCTCTAAGTACGTAGTTCTAAATGACCTCTAAGTACGTAGTTCTAATTGACCTCTAGGTACGTAGTTCTAAATGACCTCAAAGTAAGTAGTTCTAAATGACCTCTAAGTATGTGGTTCTAAATGACCTCTAAGTACGTGGTTCTAAATGACCTCTAAGTACGTGGTTCTATATGATCTCTTAGTACGTGGTTCTAAATGACCTCTAAGTCCGTGGGTTCTTCTAAATGACTTCTAAGTACGTGGTTCAAAATGTCCTCTAAGTACGTGGTTCTAAATGACCTCTTAGTACGTGGTTATAAATGACCTCTAAGTACGTGCTTCTAAATGACCTCTAAGTAAGTAGTTGTAAATGACCCCTAAGTACGTAATTTTAAATGACCTCAAGGTACGTACTTCCAAATGACATCTAAGTAAGTGGTTCTAATAGACCTCCAAGTACGTGGTCCTAAATGACCTCTAGGTACGTAGTTCTAAATGACCTCTAAGTAAGTAGTTCTAAATGACCTCTAAGTATGTGGTTCTAAATGACCTCTATGTACGTAGTTCTAAATGACCTCTAGGTATGTGGTTCTAATAGACCTCTAAGTACGTAGTTCTAAATGACGTCTAAGTACGTAGTTCTAAATACCTCTAGATACGTAGTTCCAAATGACCTCTAAGTAAGTGGTTCTAAATGACCTCTAAGTACGTGGTCCTAAATGACCTCTAGGTACGTAGTTCTAAATGACCTCTAAGTAAGTAGTTCTAAATGACCTCTAAGTATGTGGTTCTAAATGACCTCTAAGTACGTAGTTCTAAATGACCTCTAAGTACGAAGTCCTAAATGACCTCTAAGAACGTAGTTCTATATTACCTCTAAGTACGTAGTTCTAAATGACCTCTAAGTACGTAGCTCTAATTGACCTCTAGGTACGTAGTTCTAAATGACCTCAAAGTAAGTAGTTCTAAATGACCTCTCAGTATGTGGTTCTAAATGACCTCTAAGTAAGTGGTTCTAAATGACCTCTAAGTACGTGGTTCTATATGATCTCTTAGTACGTGGTTCTAAATGACCTCTAAGTACGTGGGTTCTTCTAAATGACTTCTAAGTACGTGGTTCAAAATGTCCTCTAAGTACGTGGTTCTAAATGACCTTATATACATAGTGCTAAATAACCTCTAAGTACGTGGTTCTAAATGACCTCTTAGTACGTGGTCCTAAATGACCTCTAGGTACGTAGTTCTAAATGACCTCTAAGTACGTAGTTCTAAATGACCTCTAAGTACGTAGTTCTAATTGACCTCTAGGTACGTAGTTCTAAATGACCTCAAAGTAAGTAGTTCTAAATGACCTCTAAGTATGTGGTTCTAAATGACCTCTAAGTAAGTGGTTCTAAATGACCTCTAAGTACGTGGTTCTAAATGACCTCTAAGTACGTTGTTCTAGATGACCTCTAAGTACGTGGTTCTAAATGACCTCTATGTACGTGCTTCTAAATGACCTCTAAGTACGTATTTCTAAATGACCATAAGTACGTGGATTTAAATGACCTTAAAGTACGTAGTTCTAAATGACCTCTAAGTACGTAGTTCTAAATGACCTCTAAGTATGTGGTTCTAAATGACCTCTAAGTACGTGGTTCTAAATGACCTCTAAATACTTAGTTCAAATGCCCTCTAAGTACGTGGTTCCAAATGTCCTCTAAGTACGTGGTTCTAAATGACCTCATATACGTAGTTCTAAATGACCTCTAAGTACGTGGTTCTAAATGACCTCTAACTACGTGGTTCTAAATGACCTCTAAGTACGTGCTTCTATATGACCTCTAAGTAAGTAGTTCTAAATGACCCCTAAGTACGTAGTTCTAAATGACCTCTAGGTACGTACTTCCAAATGACCTCTAAGTATGTGGTTCTAAATGACCTCTAAGTACGTAGTTCTAAATGACCTCTAAGTACGAAGTCCTAAATGACCTCTAAGAACGTAGTTCTATATAACCTCTAAGTACGTAGTTCTAAATGACCTCTAAGTACGTAGTTCTAATTGACCTCTAGGTACGTAGTTCTAAATGACCTCAAAGTAAGTAGTTCTAAATGACCTCTAAGTATGTGGTTCTAAATGACCTCTAAGTAAGTGGTTCTAAATGACCTCTAAGTACGTGGTTCTATATGATCTCTTAGTACGTGGTTCTAAATGACCTCTAAGTACGTGGGTTCTTCTAAATGACTTCTAAGTACGTGGTTCAAAATGTCCTCTAAGTACGTGGTTCTAAATGACCTTATATACGTAGTGCTAAATAACCTCTAAGTACGTGGTTCTAAATGACCTCTTAAAACGTGGTTATAAATGACCTCTAAGTACGTGCTTCTAAATGACCTCTAATTAAGTAGTTCTAAATGACCCCTAAGTATGTGGTTCTAAATGGCCTCTAAGTACGTAGTTCTAAAAGACCTCTAAGTTGTTGGTTCTAAATGACCTCTAAGTACGTGGTTCTAAATGACCTCTCAGTACGTGGTTCTAAATGACCTCTAAGTACGTGGTTCTAAATGACATCTAAGTACGTAGTTCTAAATGACCTCTAAATAGTTGGTTCTAAATGACCTCTAAGTACGTGGTTCTAAATATCTTCTAAGTACGTAGTTCTAAATGACGTCTAAGTACGTAGTTCTAAATACCTCTAGATACGTAGTTCCAAATGACCTCTAAGTAAGTGGTTCTAAATGACCTCTAAGTACGTGGTCCTAAATGACCTCTTGGTACGTAGTTCTAAATGACCTCTAAGTAAGTAGTTCTAAATGACCTCTAAGTATGTGGTTCTAAATGACATCTAAGTACGTAGTTCTAAATGACCTCTAAGTACGAAGTCCTAAATGACCTCTAAGAACGTAGTTCTATATTACCTCTAAGTACGTATTTCTAAATGACCTCTAAGTACGTAGTTCTAATTGACCTCTAGGTACGTAGTTCTAAATGACCTCAAAGTAAGTAGTTCTAAATGACCTCTAAGTATGTGGTTCTAAATGACCTCTAAGTAAGTGGTTCCAAATGACCTCTAAGTACGTGGTTCTATATGATCTCTTAGTACGTGGTTCTAAATGACCTCTAAGTACGTGGTCCTAAATGACCTCTAGGTACGTAGTTCTAAATGACCTCCAAGTAAGTAGTTCTAAATGACCTCTAAGTATGTGGTTCTAAATGACCTCTAAGTACGTAGTTCTAAATGACCTCTAAGTACGAAGTCCTAAATGACCTCTAAGAACGTAGTTCTATATTACCTCTAAGTACGTAGTTCTAAATGACCTCTAAGTACGTAGTTCTAATTGAACTCTAAGTACGTAGTTCTAAATGACCTCTAAGTATGTGGTTCTAAATGACCTCTAAGTACGTGGTTCTAAATGACCTCTAAATACTTAGTTCAAATGCCCTCTAAGTACGTGGTTCCAAATGTCCTCTAAGTACGTGGTTCTAAATGACCTCATATACGTAGTTCTAAATGACCTCTAAGTACGTGGTTCTAAATGACCTCTAACTACGTGGTTCTAAATGACCTCTAAGTACGTGCTTCTATATGACCTCTAAGTAAGTAGTTCTAAATGACCCCTAAGTACGTAGTTCTAAATGACCTCTAGGTACGTACTTCCAAATGACTTCTAAGTAAGTGGTTCTAAATGACCTCTAAGTACGTGGTTCTAAATATCCTCTAAGTACGTGGTTCTAAAAGACCTCATATACGTAGTTCTAAATGACCTCTAAGTACGTGGGTTCTAAATGACCCCTAAGTTCGTAGTTCTAAATGACCTCTAAATACGTAGCTCCAAATGACCTCTAAGTACGTAGTTCTAAATGACCTCTATGTACGTGGTTCTATATCACCTCTAAGTACGTGGGCTCTAAATGACATCTGAGTACGTGGTTCTAAATGACCTCTAAGTTGTTGGTTCTAAATGACCTCTAAGTACGTGGTTCTAAATGACCTCTCAGTACGTGGTTCTATATGACCTCTAAGTACGTGGGCTCTAAATGACATCTGAGTACGTGGTTCTAAATGACCTCTAAGTACGTAGTTCTAAATGACCTCTAAGTTGTTGGTTCTAAATGACCTCTAAGTACGTGGTTCTAAATGACCTCTCAGTACGTGGTATTAAATGACCTCTAAGTACGTGGTTCTAAATGACATCTATGTACGTAGTTCTAAATGACCTCTAAATAGTTGGTTCTAAATGACCTCTAAGTACGTGGTTATAAATGACTTCTAAGTACGTGCTACTAAATGACCTCTAAGTAAGTAGTTATAAATGACCCCTAAGTACGTAGTTCTAAATGACCTCTAGGTACGTACTTCCAAATGACATCTAAGTAAGTGGTTCTAAATGACCTCTAAGTACGTGGTCCTAAATGACCTCAAGTACGTAGTTCTAAATGACCTCTAAGTTAGTAGTTCTAAATGACCTCTAAGTATGTGGTTCTAAATGACCTCTAAGTACGTAGTTCTAAATGACCTCTAAGTACGAAGTCCTAAATGACCTCTAAGAACGTAGTTCTATATTACCTCTAAGTACGTAGTTCTAAATGACCTCTAAGTACGTAGTTCTAATTGACCTCTAGGTACGTAGTTCTAAATGACCTCAAAGTAAGTAGTTCTAAATGACCTCTAAGTATGTGGTTCTAAATGACCTCTAAGTAAGTGGTTCTAAATGACCTCTAAGTACGTGGTTCTATATGATCTCTTAGTGCGTAGTTCTAAATGACCTCTAAGTACGTGGGTTCTTCTAAATGACTTCTAAGTACGTGGTTCAAAATGTCCTCTAAGTACGTGGTTCTAAATGACCTTATATACGTAGTGCTAAATAACCTCTAAGTATGTGGTTCTAAATGTCCTCTAAGTACGTGGTTCTAAATGACCTTATATACGTAGTGCTAAATAACCTCTAAGTACATGGTTCTAAATCACCTCTAAGTACTTGGTTCTGAATGACCTCTAAGTTCGTGGGTTCTAAATGACCTCTTATAACGTAGTTCTAACTGACCTCTAATTACATGGTTTTAACTATCCTCTAAGTACGTGGTTCTAAACGACCTCTAAGTACGAGGTTCTAAATGACCTCTATGTACGTGGTTCTAAATGACCTCTAAGTACTTGGTTCTAAATGACCTCTAAGTCAGTAGTTCTAAATGACACCTAAGTACGTGGTTCTAAATGACCTCATATACGTAGTTCTAAATGACCTCTAAGTACGTGGTTCTAAATGACCTCTAACTACGTGGTTCTAAATGAACTCTAAGTACGTGCTTCTAAATGACCTCTAGGTACGTACATCCAAATGACATCTAAGTAAGTGGTTCTAAATGACCTCTAAGTACGTTGTTCTAGTTGACCTCTAAGTACGTGGTTCTAAATGACCTCTATGTACGTGCTTCTAAATGACCTCTAAGTACGTGGTTCTATATGATCTCTTAGTACGTGGTTCTAAATGACCTCTAAGTCCGTGGGTTCTTCTAAATGACTTCTAAGTACGTGGTTCAAAATGTCCTCTAAGTACGTGGTTCTAAATGACCTCTTAGTACGTGGTTATAAATGACCTCTAAGTACGTGCTTCTAAATGACCTCTAAGTAAGTAGTTGTAAATGACCCCTAAGTACGTAATTTTAAATGACCTCTAGGTACGTACTTCCAAATGACATCTAAGTAAGTGGTTCTAATAGACCTCCAAGTACGTGGTCCTAAATGACCTCTAGGTACGTAGTTCTAAATGACCTCTAAGTAAGTAGTTCTAAATGACCTCTAAGTATGTGGTTCTAAATGACCTCTATGTACGTAGTTCTAAATGACCTCTAGGTATGTGGTTCTAATAGACCTCTAAGTACGTAGTTCTAAATGACGTCTAAGTACGTAGTTCTAAATACCTCTAGATACGTAGTTCCAAATGACCTCTAAGTAAGTGGTTCTAAATGACCTCTAAGTACGTGGTCCTAAATGACCTCTAGGTACGTAGTTCTAAATGACCTCTAAGTAAGTAGTTCTAAATGACCTCTAAGTATGTGGTTCTAAATGACCTCTAAGTACGTAGTTCTAAATGACCTCTAAGTACGAAGTCCTAAATGACCTCTAAGAACGTAGTTCAATATTACCTCTAAGTATGTAGTTCTAAATGACCTCTAAGTACGTAGCTTCAATTGACCTCTAGGTACGTAGTTCTAAATGACCTCAAAGTAAGTAGTTCTAAATGACCTCTCAGTATGTGGTTCTAAATGACCTCTAAGTAAGTGGTTCTAAATGACCTCTAAGTACGTGGTTCTATATGATCTCTTAGTACGTGGTTCTAAATGACCTCTAAGTACGTGGGTTCTTCTAAATGACTTCTAAGTACGTGGTTCAAAATGTCCTCTAAGTACGTGGTTCTAAATGACCTTATATACGTAGTGCTAAATAACCTCTAAGTACGTGGTTCTAAATGACCTCTTAGTACGTGGTCCTAAATGACCTCTAGGTACGTAGTTCTAAATGACCTCTAAGTACGTAGTTCTAAATGACCTCTAAGTACGTAGTTCTAATTGACCTCTAGGTACGTAGTTCTAAATAACCTCAAAGTAAGTAGTTCTAAATGACCTCTAAGTATGTGGTTCTAAATGACCTCTAAGTAAGTGGTTCTAATTGACCTCTAAGTACGTGGTTCTATATGTCCTCTAAGTACGTGGTTCTAAAAGACCTCATATACGTAGTTCTAAATGACCTCTAAGTACGTGGGTTCTAAATGACCCCTAAGTTCGTAGTTCTAAATGACCTCTAAATACGTAGCTCTAAATGACCTCTAAGTACGTAGTTCTAAATGACCTCTATGTACGTGGTTCTATATGACCTCTAAGTACGTGGGCTCTAAATGACATCTGAGTACGTGGTTCTAAATGACCTCTAAGTACGTAGTTCTAAATGACCTCTAAGTTGTTGGTTCTAAATGACCTCTAAGTACGTGGTTCTAAATGACCTCTCAGTACGTGGTTCTAAATGACCTCTAAGTACGTGGTTCTAAATGACATCTAAGTACGTAGTTCTAAATGACCTCTAAATAGTTGGTTCTAAATGACCTCTAAGTTCGTGGTTCTAAATATCTTCTAAGTACGTAGTTCTAATTGACCTCTAGGTGCGTAGTTCTAAATGACCTCAAAGTAAGTAGTTCTAAATGACCTCTAAGTATGTGGTTCTAAATGACCTCTAAGTAAGTGGTTCTAAATGACCTCTAAGTACGTGGTTCTATATGATCTCTTAGTACGTGGTTCTAAATGACCTCTAAGTACGTGGGTTCTTCTAAATGACTTCTATGTACGTGGTTCAAAATGTCCTCTAAGTACGTGGTTCTAAATGACCTTATATACGTAGTGCTAAATAACCTCTAAGTACGTGGTTCTAAATGTCCTCTAAGTACGTGGTTCTAAATGACCTTATATACGTAGTGCTAAATAACCTCTAAGTACGTGGTTCTAAATCACCTCTAAGTACGTGGTTCTGAATGACCTCTAAGTTCGTGGGTTCTAAATGACCTCTAAGTACGTGGTTCTAAATGACCTCTAAGTACTTGGTTCTAAATGACCTCTACGTCAGTAGTTCTAAATGACACCTAAGTACGTGGTTCTAAATGTCCTCTAAGTACGTGGTTCTAAATGACCTCATATACGTAGTTCTAAATGACCTCTAAGTACGTGGTTCTAAATGACCTCTAACTACGTGGTTCTAAATGACCTCTACGTACGTGCTTCTAAATGACCTCTAGGTACGTACTTCCAAATGACATCTAAGTAAGTGGTTCTAAATGACCTCTAAGTACGTTCTTCTAGATGACCTCTAAGTACGTGGTTCTAAATGACCTCTATGTACGTGCTTCTAAATGACCTCTAAGTACGTAGTTCTAAATCACCATAAGTACGTGGATTTAAATGACCATAAAGTACGTAGTTCTAAATGACCTCTAAGTACGTAGTTCTAAATGACCTCTAAGTATGTGGTTCTAAATGACCTCTAAGTACGTGGTTCTAAATGACCTCTAAATACTTAGTTCAAATGCCCTCTAAGTACGTGGTTCCAAATGTCCTCTAAGTACGTGGTTCTAAATGACCTCATATACGTAGTTCTAAATTACCTCTAAGTACGTAGTTCTAAATGACCTCTAACTACGTGGTTCTAAATGACCTCTAAGTACATGCTTCTAAATGACCTCTAAGTAAGTAGTTCTAAATGACCCCTAAGTACGTAGTTCTAAATGACCTCTAGGTACGTACTTCCAAATGACTTCTAAGTAAGTGGTTCTAATTGACCTCTAAGTACGTGGTTCTAAATGTCCTCTAAGTACGTGGTTCTAAAAGACCTCATATACGTAGTTCTAAATGACCTCTAAGTACGTGGGTTCTAAATGACCCCTAAGTTCGTAGTTCTAAATGACCTCTAAATACGTAGCTCTAAATGACCTCTAAGTACGTAGTTCTAAATGACCTCTATGTACGTGGTTCTATATGACCTCTAAGTACGTGGGCTCTAGATGACATCTGAGTACGTGGTTCTAAATGACCTCTAAGTACGTAGTTCTAAATGACCTCTAAGTTGTTGGTTCTAAATGACCTCTAAGTACGTGGTTCTAAATGACCTCTCAGTACGTGCTTCTAAATGACCTCTAAGTACGTAGTTCTAAATCACCATAAGTACGTGGATTTAAATGACCATAAAGTACGTAGTTCTAAATGACCTCTAAGTACGTAGTTCTAAATGACCTCTAAGTATGTGGTTCTAAATGACCTCTAAGTACGTTGTTCTAAATGACCTCTAAATACTTAGTTCAAATGCCCTCTAAGTACGTGGTTCCAAATGTCCTCTAAGTACGTGGTTCTAAATGACCTCATATACGTAGTTCTAAATTACCTCTAAGTACGTAGTTCTAAATGACCTCTAAGTACGTGGTTCTAAATGACCTCTAAGTACGTGCTTCTAAATGACCTCTAAGTAAGTAGTTCTAAATGACCCCTAAGTACGTAGTTCTAAATGACCTCTAGGTACGTACTTCCTAATGACTTCTAAGTAAGTGGTTCTAATTGACCTCTAAGTACGTGGTTCTATATGTCCTCTAAGTACGTGGTTCTAAAAGACCTCATATACGTAGTTCTAAATGACCTCTAAGTACGTGGGTTCTAAATGACCCCTAAGTTCGTAGTTCTAAATGACCTCTAAATACGTAGCTCTAAATGACCTCTAAGTACGTAGTTCTAAATGACCTCTATGTACGTGGTTCTATATGACCTCTAAGTACGTGGGCTCTAAATGACATCTGAGTACGTGGTTCTAAATGACCTCTAAGTACGTAGTTCTAAATGACCTCTAAGTTGTTGGTTCTAAATGACCTCTAAGTACGTGGTTCTAAATGACCTCTCAGTACGTGGTTCTAAATGACCTCTAAGTACGTGGTTCTAAATGACATCTAAGTACGTAGTTCTAAATGACCTCTAAATAGTTGGTTCTAAATGACCTCTAAGTTCGTGGTTCTAAATATCTTCTAAGTACGTAGTTCTAAATGACGTCTAAGTACGTAGTTCTAAATACCTCTAGATACGTAGTGCCAAATGACCTCTAAGTAAGTGGTTCTAAATGACCTCTAAGTACGTGGTCCTAAATGACCTCTATGTACGTAGTTCTAAATGACCTCTAAGTAAGTAGTTTTAAATGACCTCTAAGTATGTGGTTCTAAATGACCTCTAAGTACGTAGTTCTAAATGACATCTAAGTACGAAGTCCTAAATGACCTCTAAGAACGTAGTTCTATATTACCTCTAAGTACGTAGTTCTAAATGACCTCTAAGTACGTAGTTCTAATTGACCTCTAGGTACGTAGTTCTAAATGACCTCAAAGTAAGTAGTTCTAAATGACCTCTAAGTATGTGGTTCTAAATGACCTCTAAGTAAGTGGTTCTAAATGACCTCTAAGTATGTAGTTCTAAATGACCTCTAAGTAAGTGGTTCTAAATGACCTCTAAGTACGTGGTTTTATATGATCTCTTAGTACGTGGTTCTAAATGACCTCTAAGTACGTGGGTTCTTCTAAATGACTTCTAAGTACGTGGTTCAAAATGTCCTCTAAGTACGTGGTTCTAAATAACCTTATATACGTAGTGCTAAATAACCTCTAAGTACGTGGTTCTAAATGACCTCTTAGTACGTGGTCCTAAATGACCTCTAGGTACGTAGTTCTAAATGACCTCTAAGTACGTAGTTCTAAATGACCTCTAAGTACGTAGTTCTAATTGACCTCTAGGTACGTAGTTCTAAATGACCTCAAAGTAAGTAGTTCTAAATGACCTCTAAGTATGTGGTTCTAAATGACCTCTAAGTAAGTGGTTCTAAATGACCTCTAAGTACGTGGTTCTATATGATCTCTTAGTACGTGGTTCTAAATGACCTCTAAGTACGTGGGTTCTTCTAAATGACTTCTAAGTACGTGGTTCAAAATGTCCTCTAAGTACGTGGTTCTAAATGACCTCTTAGTACGTGGTTATAAATGACCTCTAAGTACGTGCTTCTAAATGACCTCTAAGTAAGTAGTTGTAAATGACCCCTAAGTACGTAATTTTAAATGACCTCTAGGTACGTTCTTCCAAATGACATCTAAGTAAGTGGTTCTAATAGACCTCCAAGTACGTGGTCCTAAATGACCTCTAGGTACGTAGTTCTAAATGACCTCTAAGTAAGTAGTTCTAAATGACCTCTAAGTATGTGGTTCTAAATGACCTCTAAGTACGTAGTTCTAAATGACCTCTAAGTATGTGGTTCTAATAGACCTCTAAGTACGTAGTTCTAAATGACCTCTAAGTACGAAGTCCTAAATGACCTCTAAGAACGTAGTTCTATATTACCTCTAAGTACGTAGTTCTAAATGACCTCTAAGTACGTAGTTCTAATTGACCTCTAGGTGCGTAGTTCTAAATGACCTCAAAGTAAGTAGTTCTAAATGACCTCTAAGTATGTGGTTCTAAATGACTTCTAAGTAAGTGGTTCTAAATGACCTCTAAGTACGTGGTTCTATATGATCTCTTAGTACGTGGTTCTAAATGACCTCTAAGTACGTGGGTTCTTCTAAATGACTTCTATGTACGTGGTTCAAAATGTCCTCTAAGTACGTGGTTCTAAATGACCTTATATACGTAGTGCTAAATAACCTCTAAGTACGTGGTTCTAAATGTCCTCTAAGTACGTGGTTCTAAATGACCTTATATACGTAGTGCTAAATAACCTCTAAGTACGTGGTTCTAAATCACCTCTAAGTACGTGGTTCTGAATGACCTCTAAGTTCGTGGGTTCTAAATGACCTCTAAGTACGTGGTTCTAAATGACCTCTAAGTACTTGGTTCTAAATGACCTCTACGTCAGTAGTTCTAAATGACACCTAAGTACGTGGTTCTAAATGTCCTCTAAGTACGTGGTTCTAAATGACCTCATATACGTAGTTCTAAATGACCTCTAAGTACGTGGTTCTTAATGACCTCTAACTACGTGGTTCTAAATGACCTCTACGTACGTGCTTCTAAATGACCTCTAGGTACGTACTTCCAAATGACATCTAAGTAAGTGGTTCTAAATGACCTCTAAGTACGTTGTTCTAGATGACCTCTAAGTACGTGGTTCTAAATGACCTCTATGTACGTGCTTCTAAATGACCTCTAAGTACGTAGTTCTAAATCACCATAAGTACGTGGATTTAAATGACCATAAAGTACGTAGTTCTAAATGACCTCTAAGTACGTAGTTCTAAATGACCTCTAAGTATGTGGTTCTAAATGACCTCTAAGTACGTGGTTCTAAATGACCTCTAAATACTTAGTTCAAATGCCCTCTAAGTACGTGGTTCCAAATGTCCTCTAAGTACGTGGTTCTAAATGACCTCATATACGTAGTTCTAAATTACCTCTAAGTACGTAGTTCTAAATGACCTCTAACTACGTGGTTCTAAATGACCTCTAAGTACGTGCTTCTAAATGACCTCTAAGTAAGTAGTTCTAAATGACCCCTAAGTACGTAGTTCTAAATGACCTCTAGGTACGTACTTCCAAATGACTTCTAAGTAAGTGGTTCTAATTGACCTCTAAGTAGGTGGTTCTAAATGACCTCTATGTACGTGGTTCTATATGACCTCTAAGTACGTGGGCTCTAGATGACATCTGAGTACGTGGTTCTAAATGACCTCTAAGTACGTAGTTCTAAATGACCTCTAAGTTGTTGGTTCTAAATGACCTCTAAGTACGTGGTTCTAAATGACCTCTCAGTACGTGGTTCTATATGACCTCTAAGTACGTGGGCTCTAAATGACATCTGAGTACGTGGTTCTAAATGACCTCTAAGTACGTAGTTCTAAATGACCTCTAAGTTGTTGGTTCTAAATGACCTCTAAGTACGTGGTTCTAAATGACCTCTCAGTACGTGGTATTAAATGACCTCTAAGTACGTGGTTCTAAATGACATCTATGTACGTAGTTCTAAATGACCTCTAAATAGTTGGTTCTAAATGACCTCTAAGTACGTGGTTATAAATGACTTCTAAGTACGTGCTTCTAAATGACCTCTAAGTAAGTAGTTATAAATGACCCCTAAGTACGTAGTTCTAAATGACCTCTAGGTACGTACTTCCAAATGACATCTAAGTAAGTGGTTCTAAATGACCTCTAAGTACGTGGTCCTAAATGACCTCAAGTACGTAGTTCTAAATGACCTCTAAGTAAGTAGTTCTAAATGACCTCTAAGTATGTGGTTCTAAATGACCTCTAAGTACGTAGTTCTAAATGACCTCTAAGTACGAAGTCCTAAATGACCTCTAAGAACGTAGTTCTATATTACCTCTAAGTACGTAGTTCTAAATGACCTCTAAGTACGTAGTTCTAATTGACCTCTAGGTACGTAGTTCTAAATGACCTCAAAGTAAGTAGTTCTAAATGACCTCTAAGTATGTGGTTCTAAATGACCTCTAAGTAAGTGGTTCTAAATGACCTCTAAGTACGTGGTTCTATATGATCTCTTAGTGCGTAGTTCTAAATGACCTCTAAGTACGTGGGTTCTTCTAAATGACTTCTAAGTACGTGGTTCAAAATGTCCTCTAAGTACGTGGTTCTAAATGACCTTATATACGTAGTGCTAAATAACCTCTAAGTATGTGGTTCTAAATGTCCTCTAAGTACGTGGTTCTAAATGACCTTATATACGTAGTGCTAAATAACCTCTAAGTACATGGTTCTAAATCACCTCTAAGTACTTGGTTCTGAATGACCTCTAAGTTCGTGGGTTCTAAATGACCTCTTATAACGTAGTTCTAACTGACCTCTAATTACATGGTTTTAACTATCCTCTAAGTACGTGGTTCTAAACGACCTCTAAGTACGAGGTTCTAAATGACCTCTATGTACGTGGTTCTAAATGACCTCTAAGTACTTGGTTCTAAATGACCTCTAAGTCAGTAGTTCTAAATGACACCTAAGTACGTGGTTCTAAATGACCTCATATACGTAGTTCTAAATGACCTCTAAGTACGTGGTTCTAAATGACCTCTAACTACGTGGTTCTAAATGAAATCTAAGTACGTGCTTCTAAATGACCTCTAGGTACGTACATCCAAATGACATCTAAGTAAGTGGTTCTAAATGACCTCTAAGTACGTTGTTCTAGATGACCTCTAAGTACGTGGTTCTAAATGACCTCTATGTACGTGCTTCTAAATGACCTCTAAGTACGTATTTCTAAATGACCATAAGTACGTGGATTTAAATGACCTTAAAGTACGTAGTTCTAAATGACCTCTAAGTACGTAGTTCTAAATGACCTCTAAGTACGTAGTTCTAATTGACCTCTAGGTACGTAGTTCTAAATGACCTCAAAGTAAGTAGTTCTAAATGACCTCTAAGTATGTGGTTCTAAATGACCTCTAAGTACGTGGTTCTAAATGACCTCTAAGTACGTGGTTCTATATGATCTCTTAGTACGTGGTTCTAAATGACCTCTAAGTCCGTGGGTTCTTCTAAATGACTTCTAAGTACGTGGTTCAAAATGTCCTCTAAGTACGTGGTTCTAAATGACCTCTTAGTACGTGGTTATAAATGACCTCTAAGTACGTGCTTCTAAATGACCTCTAAGTAAGTAGTTGTAAATGACCCCTAAGTACGTAATTTTAAATGACCTCAAGGTACGTACTTCCAAATGACATCTAAGTAAGTGGTTCTAATAGACCTCCAAGTACGTGGTCCTAAATGACCTCTAGGTACGTAGTTCTAAATGACCTCTAAGTAAGTAGTTCTAAATGACCTCTAAGTATGTGGTTCTAAATGACCTCTATGTACGTAGTTCTAAATGACCTCTAGGTATGTGGTTCTAATAGACCTCTAAGTACGTAGTTCTAAATGACGTCTAAGTACGTAGTTCTAAATACCTCTAGATACGTAGTTCCAAATGACCTCTAAGTAAGTGGTTCTAAATGACCTCTAAGTACGTGGTCCTAAATGACCTCTAGGTACGTAGTTCTAAATGACCTCTAAGTAAGTAGTTCTAAATGACCTCTAAGTATGTGGTTCTAAATGACCTCTAAGTACGTAGTTCTAAATGACCTCTAAGTACGAAGTCCTAAATGACCTCTAAGAACGTAGTTCTATATTACCTCTAAGTACGTAGTTCTAAATGACCTCTAAGTACGTAGCTCTAATTGACCTCTAGGTACGTAGTTCTAAATGACCTCAAAGTAAGTAGTTCTAAATGACCTCTCAGTATGTGGTTCTAAATGACCTCTAAGTAAGTGGTTCTAAATGACCTCTAAGTACGTGGTTCTATATGATCTCTTAGTACGTGGTTCTAAATGACCTCTAAGTACGTGGGTTCTTCTAAATGACTTCTAAGTACGTGGTTCAAAATGTCCTCTAAGTACGTGGTTCTAAATGACCTTATATACGTAGTGCTAAATAACCTCTAAGTACGTGGTTCTAAATGACCTCTTAGTACGTGGTCCTAAATGACCTCTAGGTACGTAGTTCTAAATGACCTCTAAGTACGTAGTTCTAAATGACCTCTAAGTACGTAGTTCTAATTGACCTCTAGGTACGTAGTTCTAAATGACCTCAAAGTAAGTAGTTCTAAATGACCTCTAAGTATGTGGTTCTAAATGACCTCTAAGTAAGTGGTTCTAAATGACCTCTAAGTACGTGGTTCTAAATGACCTCTAAGTACGTTGTTCTAGATGACCTCTAAGTACGTGGTTCTAAATGACCTCTATGTACGTGCTTCTAAATGACCTCTAAGTACGTATTTCTAAATGACCATAAGTACGTGGATTTAAATGACCTTAAAGTACGTAGTTCTAAATGACCTCTAAGTACGTAGTTCTAAATGACCTCTAAGTATGTGGTTCTAAATGACCTCTAAGTACGTGGTTCTAAATGACCTCTAAATACTTAGTTCAAATGCCCTCTAAGTACGTGGTTCCAAATGTCCTCTAAGTACGTGGTTCTAAATGACCTCATATACGTAGTTCTAAATGACCTCTAAGTACGTGGTTCTAAATGACCTCTAACTACGTGGTTCTAAATGACCTCTAAGTACGTGCTTCTATATGACCTCTAAGTAAGTAGTTCTAAATGACCCCTAAGTACGTAGTTCTAAATGACCTCTAGGTACGTACTTACAAATGACCTCTAGGTATGTGGTTCTAAATGACCTCTAAGTACGTAGTTCTAAATGACCTCTAAGTACGAAGTCCTAAATGACCTCTAAGAACGTAGTTCTATATTACCTCTAAGTACGTAGTTCTAAATGACCTCTAAGTACGTAGTTCTAATTGACCTCTAGGTACGTAGTTCTAAATGACCTCAAAGTAAGTAGTTCTAAATGACCTCTAAGTATGTGGTTCTAAATGACCTCTAAGTAAGTGGTTCTAAATGACCTCTAAGTACGTGGTTCTATATGATCTCTTAGTACGTGGTTCTAAATGACCTCTAAGTACGTGGGTTCTTCTAAATGACTTCTAAGTACGTGGTTCAAAATGTCCTCTAAGTACGTGGTTCTAAATGACCTTATATACGTAGTGCTAAATAACCTCTAAGTACGTGGTTCTAAATGACCTCTTAAAACGTGGTTATAAATGACCTCTAAGTACGTGCTTCTAAATGACCTCTAATTAAGTAGTTCTAAATGACCCCTAAGTATGTGGTTCTAAATGGCCTCTAAGTACGTAGTTCTAAAAGACCTCTAAGTTGTTGGTTCTAAATGACCTCTAAGTACGTGGTTCTAAATGACCTCTCAGTACGTGGTTCTAAATGACCTCTAAGTACGTGGTTCTAAATGACATCTAAGTACGTAGTTCTAAATGACCTCTAAATAGTTGGTTCTAAATGACCTCTAAGTACGTGGTTCTAAATATCTTCTAAGTACGTAGTTCTAAATGACGTCTAAGTACGTAGTTCTAAATACCTCTAGATACGTAGTTCCAAATGACCTCTAAGTAAGTGGTTCTAAATGACCTCTAAGTACGTGGTCCTAAATGACCTCTTGGTACGTAGTTCTAAATGACCTCTAAGTAAGTAGTTCTAAATGACCTCTAAGTATGTGGTTCTAAATGACATCTAAGTACGTAGTTCTAAATGACCTCTAAGTACGAAGTCCTAAATGACCTCTAAGAACGTAGTTCTATATTACCTCTAAGTACGTAGTTCTAAATGACCTCTAAGTAAGTAGTTCTAATTGACCTCTAGGTACGTAGTTCTAAATGACCTCAAAGTAAGTAGTTCTAAATGACCTCTAAGTATGTGGTTCTAAATGACCTCTAAGTAAGTGGTTCCAAATGACCTCTAAGTACGTGGTTCTATATGATCTCTTAGTACGTGGTTCTAAATAACCTCTAAGTACGTGTTCCTAAATGACCTCTAGGTACGTAGTTCTAAATGACCTCTAAGTAAGTAGTTCTAAATGACCTCTAAGTATGTGGTTCTAAATGACCTCTAAGTACGTAGTTCTAAATGACCTCTAAGTACGAAGTCCTAAATGACCTCTAAGAACGTAGTTCTATATTACCTCTAAGTACGTAGTTCTAAATGACCTCTAAGTACGTAGTTCTAATTGACCTCTAAGTACGTAGTTCTAAATGACCTCTAAGTATGTGGTTCTAAATGACCTCTAAGTACGTGGTTCTAAATGACCTCTAAATACTTAGTTCAAATGCCCTCTAAGTACGTGGTTCCAAATGTCCTCTAAGTACGTGGTTCTAAATGACCTCATATACGTAGTTCTAAATGACCTCTAAGTACGTGGTTCTAAATGACCTCTAACTACGTGGTTCTAAATGACCTCTAAGTACGTGCTTCTATATGACCTCTAAGTAAGTAGTTCTAAATGACCCCTAAGTACGTAGTTCTAAATGACCTCTAGGTACGTACTTCCAAATGACTTCTAAGTAAGTGGTTCTAAATGACCTCTAAGTACGTGGTTCTAAATATCCTCTAAGTACGTGGTTCTAAAAGACCTCATATACGTAGTTCTAAATGACCTCTTAGTACGTGGGTTCTAAATGACCCCTAAGTTCGTAGTTCTAAATGACCTCTAAATACGTAGCTCCAAATGACCTCTAAGTACGAAGTTCTAAATGACCTCTATGTACGTGGTTCTATATCACCTCTAAGTACGTGGGCTCTAAATGACATCTGAGTACGTGGTTCTAAATGACCTCTAAGTTGTTGGTTCTAAATGACCTCTAAGTACGTGGTTCTAAATTACCTCTCAGTACGTGGTTCTATATGACCTCTAAGTACGTGGGCTCTAAATGACATCTGAGTACGTGGTTCTAAATGACCTCTAAGTACGTAGTTCTAAATGACCTCTAAGTTGTTGGTTCTAAATGACCTCTAAGTACGTGGTTCTAAATGACCTCTCAGTACGTGGTATTAAATGACCTCTAAGTACGTGGTTCTAAATGACATCTATGTACGTAGTTCTAAATGACCTCTAAATAGTTGGTTCTAAATGACCTCTAAGTACGTGGTTATAAATGACTTCTAAGTACGTGCTTCTAAATGACCTCTAAGTAAGTAGTTATAAATGACCCCTAAGTACGTAGTTCTAAATGACCTCTAGGTACGTACTTCCAAATGACATCTAAGTAAGTGGTTCTAAATGACCTCTAAGTACGTGGTCCTAAATGACCTCAAGTACGTAGTTCTAAATGACCTCTAAGTAAGTAGTTCTAAATGACCTCTAAGTATGTGGTTCTAAATGACCTCTAAGTACGTAGTTCTAAATGACCTCTAAGTACGAAGTCCTAAATGACCTCTAAGAACGTAGTTCTATATTACCTCTAAGTACGTAGTTCTAAATGACCTCTAAGTACGTAGTTCTAATTGACCTCTAGGTACGTAGTTCTAAATGACCTCAAAGTAAGTAGTTCTAAATGACCTCTAAGTATGTGGTTCTAAATGACCTCTAAGTAAGTGGTTCTAAATGACCTCTAAGTACGTGGTTCTATATGATCTCTTAGTGCGTAGTTCTAAATGACCTCTAAGTACGTGGGTTCTTCTAAATGACTTCTAAGTATGTGGTTCAAAATGTCCTCTAAGTACGTGGTTCTAAATGACCTTATATACGTAGTGCTAAATAACCTCTAAGTATGTGGTTCTAAATGTCCTCTAAGTACGTGGTTCTAAATGACCTTATATACGTAGTGCTAAATAACCTCTAAGTACATGGTTCTAAATCACCTCTAAGTACTTGGTTCTGAATGACCTCTAAGTTCGTGGGTTCTAAATGACCTCTTATAACGTAGTTCTAACTGACCTCTAATTACATGGTTTTAACTATCCTCTAAGTACGTGGTTCTAAACGACCTCTAAGTACGAGGTTCTAAATGACCTCTATGTACGTGGTTCTAAATGACCTCTAAGTACTTGGTTCTAAATGACCTCTAAGTCAGTAGTTCTAAATGACACCTAAGTACGTGGTTCTAAATGACCTCATATACGTAGTTCTAAATGACCTCTAAGTACGTGGTTCTAAATGACCTCTAACTACGTGGTTCTAAATGAACTCTAAGTACGTGCTTCTAAATGACCTCTAGGTACGTACATCCAAATGACATCTAAGTAAGTGGTTCTAAATGACCTCTAAGTACGTTGTTCTAGTTGACCTCTAAGTACGTGGTTCTAAATGACCTCTATGTACGTGCTTCTAAATGACCTCTAAGTACGTGGTTCTATATGATCTCTTAGTACGTGGTTCTAAATGACCTCTAAGTCCGTGGGTTCTTCTAAATGACTTCTAAGTACGTGGTTCAAAATGTCCTCTAAGTACGTGGTTCTAAATGACCTCTTAGTACGTGGTTATAAATGACCTCTAAGTACGTGCTTCTAAATGACCTCTAAGTAAGTAGTTGTAAATGACCCCTAAGTACGTAATTTTAAATGACCTCTAGGTACGTACTTCCAAATGACATCTAAGTAAGTGGTTCTAATAGACCTCCAAGTACGTGGTCCTAAATGACCTCTAGGTACGTAGTTCTAAATGACCTCTAAGTAAGTAGTTCTAAATGACCTCTAAGTATGTGGTTCTAAATGACCTCTATGTACGTAGTTCTAAATGACCTCTAGGTATGTGGTTCTAATAGACCTCTAAGTACGTAGTTCTAAATGACCTCTATGTACGTGGTTCTATATGACCTCTAAGTACGTGGGCTCTAAATGACATCTGAGTACGTGGTTCTAAATGACCTCATATACGTAGTTCTAAATGACCTCTAAGTACGTGGTTCTAAATGACCTCTAACTACGTGGTTCTAAATGACCTCTAAGTACGTGCTTCTAAATGACCTCTAGGTACGTACATCCAAATGACATCTAAGTGGTTCTAAATGACCTCTAAGTACGTTGTTCTAGATGACCTCTAAGTACGTGGTTTTAAATGACCTCTATGTACGTGCTTCTAAATGACCTCTAAGTACGTATTTCTAAATGACCATAAGTACGTGGATTTAAATGACCTTAAAGTACGTAGTTCTAAATGACCTCTAAGTACGTAGTTCTAAATGACCTCTAAGTATGTGGTTCTAAATGACCTCTAAGTACGTGGTTCTAAATGACCTCTAAATACTTAGTTCAAATGCCCTCTAAGTACGTGGTTCCAAATGTCCTCTAAGTACGTGGTTCTAAATGACCTCATATACGTAGTTCTAAATGACCTCTAAGTACGTGGTTCTAAATGACCTCTAACTACGTGGTTCTAAATGACCTCTAAGTACGTGCTTCTATATGACCTCTAAGTAAGTAGTTCTAAATGACCCCTAAGTACGTAGTTCTATATGACCTCTAGGTACGTACTTCCAAATGACCTCTAAGTATGTGGTTCTAAATGACCTCTAAGTACGTAGTTCTAAATGACCTCTAAGTACGAAGTCCTAAATGACCTCTAAGAACGTAGTTCTATATTACCTCTAAGTACGTAGTTCTAAATGACCTCTAAGTACGTAGTTCTAATTGACCTCTAGGTACGTAGTTCTAAATGACCTCAAAGTAAGTAGTTCTAAATGACCTCTAAGTATGTGGTTCTAAATGACCTCTAAGTAAGTGGTTCTAAATGACCTCTAAGTACGTGGTTCTATATGATCTCTTAGTACGTGGTTCTAAATGACCTCTAAGTACGTGGGTTCTTCTAAATGACTTCTAAGTACGTGGTTCAAAATGTCCTCTAAGTACGTGGTTCTAAATGACCTTATATACGTAGTGCTAAATAACCTCTAAGTACGTGGTTCTAAATGACCTCTTAAAACGTGGTTATAAATGACCTCTAAGTACGTGCTTCTAAATGACCTCTAATTAAGTAGTTCTAAATGACCCCTAAGTATGTGGTTCTAAATGGCCTCTAAGTACGTAGTTCTAAAAGACCTCTAAGTTGTTGGTTCTAAATGACCTCTAAGTACGTGGTTCTAAATGACCTCTCAGTACGTGGTTCTAAATGACCTCTAAGTACGTGGTTCTAAATGACATCTAAGTACGTAGTTCTAAATGACCTCTAAATAGTTGGTTCTAAATGACCTCTAAGTACGTGGTTCTAAATATCTTCTAAGTACGTAGTTCTAAATGACGTCTAAGTACGTAGTTCTAAATACCTCTAGATACGTAGTTCCAAATGACCTCTAAGTAAGTGGTTCTAAATGACCTCTAAGTACGTGGTCCTAAATGACCTCTTGGTACGTAGTTCTAAATGACCTCTAAGTAAGTAGTTCTAAATGACCTCTAAGTATGTGGTTCTAAATGACATCTAAGTACGTAGTTCTAAATGACCTCTAAGTACGAAGTCCTAAATGACCTCTAAGAACGTAGTTCTATATTACCTCTAAGTACGTATTTCTAAATGACCTCTAAGTACGTAGTTCTAATTGACCTCTAGGTACGTAGTTCTAAATGACCTCAAAGTAAGTAGTTCTAAATGACCTCTAAGTATGTGGTTCTAAATGACCTCTAAGTAAGTGGTTCCAAATGACCTCTAAGTACGTGGTTCTATATGATCTCTTAGTACGTGGTTCTAAATGACCTCTAAGTACGTGGTCCTAAATGACCTCTAGGTACGTAGTTCTAAATGACCTCTAAGTAAGTAGTTCTAAATGACCTCTAAGTATGTGGTTCTAAATGACCTCTAAGTACGTAGTTCTAAATGACCTCTAAGTACGAAGTCCTAAATGACCTCTAAGAACGTAGTTCTATATTACCTCTAAGTACGTAGTTCTAAATGACCTCTAAGTACGTAGTTCTAATTGAACTCTAAGTACGTAGTTCTAAATGACCTCTAAGTATGTGGTTCTAAATGACCTCTAAGTACGTGGTTCTAAATGACCTCTAAATACTTAGTTCAAATGCCCTCTAAGTACGTGGTTCCAAATGTCCTCTAAGTACGTGGTTCTAAATGACCTCATATACGTAGTTCTAAATGACCTCTAAGTACGTGGTTCTAAATGACCTCTAACTACGTGGTTCTAAATGACCTCTAAGTACGTGCTTCTATATGACCTCTAAGTAAGTAGTTCTAAATGACCCCTAAGTACGTAGTTCTAAATGACCTCTAGGTACGTACTTCCAAATGACTTCTAAGTAAGTGGTTCTAAATGACCTCTAAGTACGTGGTTCTAAATATCCTCTAAGTACGTGGTTCTAAAAGACCTCATATACGTAGTTCTAAATGACCTCTAAGTACGTGGGTTCTAAATGACCCCTAAGTTCGTAGTTCTAAATGACCTCTAAATACGTAGCTCCAAATGACCTCTAAGTACGTAGTTCTAAATGACCTCTATGTACGTGGTTCTATATCACCTCTAAGTACGTGGGCTCTAAATGACATCTGAGTACGTGGTTCTAAATGACCTCTAAGTTGTTGGTTCTAAATGACCTCTAAGTACGTGGTTCTAAATGACCTCTCAGTACGTGGTTCTATATGACCTCTAAGTACGTGGGCTCTAAATGACATCTGAGTACGTGGTTCTAAATGACCTCTAAGTACGTAGTTCTAAATGACCTCTAAGTTGTTGGTTCTAAATGACCTCTAAGTACGTGGTTCTAAATGACCTCTCAGTACGTGGTATTAAATGACCTCTAAGTACGTGGTTCTAAATGACATCTATGTACGTAGTTCTAAATGACCTCTAAATAGTTGGTTCTAAATGACCTCTAAGTACGTGGTTATAAATGACTTCTAAGTACGTGCTACTAAATGACCTCTAAGTAAGTAGTTATAAATGACCCCTAAGTACGTAGTTCTAAATGACCTCTAGGTACGTACTTCCAAATGACATCTAAGTAAGTGGTTCTAAATGACCTCTAAGTACGTGGTCCTAAATGACCTCAAGTACGTAGTTCTAAATGACCTCTAAGTTAGTAGTTCTAAATGACCTCTAAGTATGTGGTTCTAAATGACCTCTAAGTACGTAGTTCTAAATGACCTCTAAGTACGAAGTCCTAAATGACCTCTAAGAACGTAGTTCTATATTACCTCTAAGTACGTAGTTCTAAATGACCTCTAAGTACGTAGTTCTAATTGACCTCTAGGTACGTAGTTCTAAATGACCTCAAAGTAAGTAGTTCTAAATGACCTCTAAGTATGTGGTTCTAAATGACCTCTAAGTAAGTGGTTCTAAATGACCTCTAAGTACGTGGTTCTATATGATCTCTTAGTGCGTAGTTCTAAATGACCTCTAAGTACGTGGGTTCTTCTAAATGACTTCTAAGTACGTGGTTCAAAATGTCCTCTAAGTACGTGGTTCTAAATGACCTTATATACGTAGTGCTAAATAACCTCTAAGTATGTGGTTCTAAATGTCCTCTAAGTACGTGGTTCTAAATGACCTTATATACGTAGTGCTAAATAACCTCTAAGTACATGGTTCTAAATCACCTCTAAGTACTTGGTTCTGAATGACCTCTAAGTTCGTGGGTTCTAAATGACCTCTTATAACGTAGTTCTAACTGACCTCTAATTACATGGTTTTAACTATCCTCTAAGTACGTGGTTCTAAACGACCTCTAAGTACGAGGTTCTAAATGACCTCTATGTACGTGGTTCTAAATGACCTCTAAGTACTTGGTTCTAAATGACCTCTAAGTCAGTAGTTCTAAATGACACCTAAGTACGTGGTTCTAAATGACCTCATATACGTAGTTCTAAATGACCTCTAAGTACGTGGTTCTAAATGACCTCTAACTACGTGGTTCTAAATGAACTCTAAGTACGTGCTTCTAAATGACCTCTAGGTACGTACATCCAAATGACATCTAAGTAAGTGGTTCTAAATGACCTCTAAGTACGTTGTTCTAGATGACCTCTAAGTACGTGGTTCTAAATGACCTCTATGTACGTGCTTCTAAATGACCTCTAAGTACGTATTTCTAAATGACCATAAGTACGTGGATTTAAATGACCTTAAAGTACGTAGTTCTAAATGACCTCTAAGTACGTAGTTCTAAATGACCTCTAAGTACGTAGTTCTAATTGACCTCTAGGTACGTAGTTCTAAATGATCTCAAAGTAAGTAGTTCTAAATGACCTCTAAGTATGTGGTTCTAAATGACCTCTAAGTACGTGGTTCTAAATCACCTCTAAGTACGTGGTTCTATATGATCTCTTAGTACGTGGTTCTAAATGACCTCTAAGTCCGTGGGTTCTTCTAAATGAATTCTAAGTACGTGGTTCAAAATGTCCTCTAAGTACGTGGTTCTAAATGACCTCTTAGTACGTGGTTATAAATGACCTCTAAGTACGTGCTTCTAAATGACCTCTAAGTAAGTAGTTGTAAATGACCCCTAAGTACGTAATTTTAAATGACCTCTAGGTACGTACTTCCAAATGACATCTAAGTAAGTGGTTCTAATAGACCTCCAAGTACGTGGTCCTAAATGACCTCTAGGTACGTAGTTCTAAATGACCTCTAAGTAAGTAGTTCTAAATGACCTCTAAGTATGTGGTTCTAAATGACCTCTATGTACGTAGTTCTAAATGACCTCTAGGTATGTGGTTCTAATAGACCTCTAAGTACGTAGTTCTAAATGACGTCTAAGTACGTAGTTCTAAATACCTCTAGATACGTAGTTCCAAATGACCTCTAAGTAAGTGGTTCTAAATGACCTCTAAGTACGTGGTCCTAAATGACCTCTAGGTACGTAGTTCTAAATGACCTCTAAGTAAGTAGTTCTAAATGACCTCTAAGTATGTGGTTCTAAATGACCTCTAAGTACGTAGTTCTAAATGACCTCTAAGTACGAAGTCCTAAATGACCTCTAAGAACGTAGTTCAATATTACCTCTAAGTATGTAGTTCTAAATGACCTCTAAGTACGTAGCTTCAATTGACCTCTAGGTACGTAGTTCTAAATGACCTCAAAGTAAGTAGTTCTAAATGACCTCTCAGTATGTGGTTCTAAATGACCTCTAAGTAAGTGGTTCTAAATGACCTCTAAGTACGTGGTTCTATATGATCTCTTAGTACGTGGTTCTAAATGACCTCTAAGTACGTGGGTTCTTCTAAATGACTTCTAAGTACGTGGTTCAAAATGTCCTCTAAGTACGTGGTTCTAAATGACCTTATATACGTAGTGCTAAATAACCTCTAAGTACGTGGTTCTAAATGACCTCTTAGTACGTGGTCCTAAATGACCTCTAGGTACGTAGTTCTAAATGACCTCTAAGTACGTAGTTCTAAATGACCTCTAAGTACGTAGTTCTAATTGACCTCTAGGTACGTAGTTCTAAATAACCTCAAAGTAAGTAGTTCTAAATGACCTCTAAGTATGTGGTTCTAAATGACCTCTAAGTAAGTGGTTCTAATTGACCTCTAAGTACGTGGTTCTATATGTCCTCTAAGTACGTGGTTCTAAAAGACCTCATATACGTAGTTCTAAATGACCTCTAAGTACGTGGGTTCTAAATGACCCCTAAGTTCGTAGTTCTAAATGACCTCTAAATACGTAGCTCTAAATGACCTCTAAGTACGTAGTTCTAAATGACCTCTATGTACGTGGTTCTATATGACCTCTAAGTACGTGGGCTCTAAATGACATCTGAGTACGTGGTTCTAAATGACCTCTAAGTACGTAGTTCTAAATGACCTCTAAGTTGTTGGTTCTAAATGACCTCTAAGTACGTGGTTCTAAATGACCTCTCAGTACGTGGTTCTAAATGACCTCTAAGTACGTGGTTCTAAATGACATCTAAGTACGTAGTTCTAAATGACCTCTAAATAGTTGGTTCTAAATGACCTCTAAGTTCGTGGTTCTAAATATCTTCTAAGTACGTAGTTCTAATTGACCTCTAGGTGCGTAGTTCTAAATGACCTCAAAGTAAGTAGTTCTAAATGACCTCTAAGTATGTGGTTCTAAATGACCTCTAAGTAAGTGGTTCTAAATGACCTCTAAGTACGTGGTTCTATATGATCTCTTAGTACGTGGTTCTAAATGACCTCTAAGTACGTGGGTTCTTCTAAATGACTTCTATGTACGTGGTTCAAAATGTCCTCTAAGTACGTGGTTCTAAATGACCTTATATACGTAGTGCTAAATAACCTCTAAGTACGTGGTTCTAAATGTCCTCTAAGTACGTGGTTCTAAATGACCTTATATACGTAGTGCTAAATAACCTCTAAGTACGTGGTTCTAAATCACCTCTAAGTACGTGGTTCTGAATGACCTCTAAGTTCGTGGGTTCTAAATGACCTCTAAGTACGTGGTTCTAAATGACCTCTAAGTACTTGGTTCTAAATGACCTCTACGTCAGTAGTTCTAAATGACACCTAAGTACGTGGTTCTAAATGTCCTCTAAGTACGTGGTTCTAAATGACCTCATATACGTAGTTCTAAATGACCTCTAAGTACGTGGTTCTAAATGACCTCTAACTACGTGGTTCTAAATGACCTCTACGTACGTGCTTCTAAATGACCTCTAGGTACGTACTTCCAAATGACATCTAAGTAAGTGGTTCTAAATGACCTCTAAGTACGTTGTTCTAGATGACCTCTAAGTACGTGGTTCTAAATGACCTCTATGTACGTGCTTCTAAATGACCTCTAAGTACGTAGTTCTAAATCACCATAAGTACGTGGATTTAAATGACCATAAAGTACGTAGTTCTAAATGACCTCTAAGTACGTAGTTCTAAATGACCTCTAAGTATGTGGTTCTAAATGACCTCTAAGTACGTGGTTCTAAATGACCTCTAAATACTTAGTTCAAATGCCCTCTAAGTACGTGGTTCCAAATGTCCTCTAAGTACGTGGTTCTAAATGACCTCATATACGTAGTTCTAAATTACCTCTAAGTACGTAGTTCTAAATGACCTCTAACTACGTGGTTCTAAATGACCTCTAAGTACATGCTTCTAAATGACCTCTAAGTAAGTAGTTCTAAATGACCCCTAAGTACGTAGTTCTAAATGACCTCTAGGTACGTACTTCCAAATGACTTCTAAGTAAGTGGTTCTAATTGACCTCTAAGTACGTGGTTCTAAATGTCCTCTAAGTACGTGGTTCTAAAAGACCTCATATACGTAGTTCTAAATGACCTCTAAGTACGTGGGTTCTAAATGACCCCTAAGTTCGTAGTTCTAAATGACCTCTAAATACGTAGCTCTAAATGACCTCTAAGTACGTAGTTCTAAATGACCTCTATGTACGTGGTTCTATATGACCTCTAAGTACGTGGGCTCTAGATGACATCTGAGTACGTGGTTCTAAATGACCTCTAAGTACGTAGTTCTAAATGACCTCTAAGTTGTTGGTTCTAAATGACCTCTAAGTACGTGGTTCTAAATGACCTCTCAGTACGTGCTTCTAAATGACCTCTAAGTACGTAGTTCTAAATCACCATAAGTACGTGGATTTAAATGACCATAAAGTACGTAGTTCTAAATGACCTCTAAGTACGTAGTTCTAAATGACCTCTAAGTATGTGGTTCTAAATGACCTCTAAGTACGTTGTTCTAAATGACCTCTAAATACTTAGTTCAAATGCCCTCTAAGTACGTGGTTCCAAATGTCCTCTAAGTACGTGGTTCTAAATGACCTCATATACGTAGTTCTAAATTACCTCTAAGTACGTAGTTCTAAATGACCTCTAAGTACGTGGTTCTAAATGACCTCTAAGTACGTGCTTCTAAATGACCTCTAAGTAAGTAGTTCTAAATGACCCCTAAGTACGTAGTTCTAAATGACCTCTAGGTACGTACTTCCTAATGACTTCTAAGTAAGTGGTTCTAATTGACCTCTAAGTACGTGGTTCTATATGTCCTCTAAGTACGTGGTTCTAAAAGACCTCATATACGTAGTTCTAAATGACCTCTATGTACGTGGGTTCTAAATGACCCCTAAGTTCGTAGTTCTAAATGACCTCTAAATACGTAGCTCTAAATGACCTCTAAGTACGTAGTTCTAAATGACCTCTATGTACGTGGTTCTATATGACCTCTAAGTACGTGGGCTCTAAATGACATCTGAGTACGTGGTTCTAAATGACCTCTAAGTACGTAGTTCTAAATGACCTCTAAGTTGTTGGTTCTAAATGACCTCTAAGTACGTGGTTCTAAATGACCTCTCAGTACGTGGTTCTAAATGACCTCTAAGTACGTGGTTCTAAATGACATCTAAGTACGTAGTTCTAAATGACCTCTAAATAGTTGGTTCTAAATGACCTCTAAGTTCGTGGTTCTAAATATCTTCTAAGTACGTAGTTCTAAATGACGTCTAAGTACGTAGTTCTAAATACCTCTAGATACGTAGTGCCAAATGACCTCTAAGTAAGTGGTTCTAAATGACCTCTAAGTACGTGGTCCTAAATGACCTCTATGTACGTAGTTCTAAATGACCTCTAAGTAAGTAGTTTTAAATGACCTCTAAGTATGTGGTTCTAAATGACCTCTAAGTACGTAGTTCTAAATGACATCTAAGTACGAAGTCCTAAATGACCTCTAAGAACGTAGTTCTATATTACCTCTAAGTACGTAGTTCTAAATGACCTCTAAGTACGTAGTTCTAATTGACCTCTAGGTACGTAGTTCTAAATGACCTCAAAGTAAGTAGTTCTAAATGACCTCTAAGTATGTGGTTCTAAATGACCTCTAAGTAAGTGGTTCTAAATGACCTCTAAGTATGTAGTTCTAAATGACCTCTAAGTAAGTGGTTCTAAATGACCTCTAAGTACGTGGTTTTATATGATCTCTTAGTACGTGGTTCTAAATGACCTCTAAGTACGTGGGTTCTTCTAAATGACTTCTAAGTACGTGGTTCAAAATGTCCTCTAAGTACGTGGTTCTAAATAACCTTATATACGTAGTGCTAAATAACCTCTAAGTACGTGGTTCTAAATGACCTCTTAGTACGTGGTCCTAAATGACCTCTAGGTACGTAGTTCTAAATGACCTCTAAGTACGTAGTTCTAAATGACCTCTAAGTACGTAGTTCTAATTGACCTCTAGGTACGTAGTTCTAAATGACCTCAAAGTAAGTAGTTCTAAATGACCTCTAAGTATGTGGTTCTAAATGACCTCTAAGTAAGTGGTTCTAAATGACCTCTAAGTACGTGGTTCTATATGATCTCTTAGTACGTGGTTCTAAATGACCTCTAAGTACGTGGGTTCTTCTAAATGACTTCTAAGTACGTGGTTCAAAATGTCCTCTAAGTACGTGGTTCTAAATGACCTCTTAGTACGTGGTTATAAATGACCTCTAAGTACGTGCTTCTAAATGACCTCTAAGTAAGTAGTTGTAAATGACCCCTAAGTACGTAATTTTAAATGACCTCTAGGTACGTTCTTCCAAATGACATCTAAGTAAGTGGTTCTAATAGACCTCCAAGTACGTGGTCCTAAATGACCTCTAGGTACGTAGTTCTAAATGACCTCTAAGTAAGTAGTTCTAAATGACCTCTAAGTATGTGGTTCTAAATGACCTCTAAGTACGTAGTTCTAAATGACCTCTAAGTATGTGGTTCTAATAGACCTCTAAGTACGTAGTTCTAAATGACCTCTAAGTACGAAGTCCTAAATGACCTCTAAGAACGTAGTTCTATATTACCTCTAAGTACGTAGTTCTAAATGACCTCTAAGTACGTAGTTCTAATTGACCTCTAGGTGCGTAGTTCTAAATGACCTCAAAGTAAGTAGTTCTAAATGACCTCTAAGTATGTGGTTCTAAATGACTTCTAAGTAAGTGGTTCTAAATGACCTCTAAGTACGTGGTTCTATATGATCTCTTAGTACGTGGTTCTAAATGACCTCTAAGTACGTGGGTTCTTCTAAATGACTTCTATGTACGTGGTTCAAAATGTCCTCTAAGTACGTGGTTCTAAATGACCTTATATACGTAGTGCTAAATAACCTCTAAGTAATTGGTTCTAAATGTCCTCTAAGTACGTGGTTCTAAATGACCTTATATACGTAGTGCTAAATAACCTCTAAGTACGTGGTTCTAAATCACCTCTAAGTACGTGGTTCTGAATGACCTCTAAGTTCGTGGGTTCTAAATGACCTCTAAGTACGTGGTTCTAAATGACCTCTAAGTACTTGGTTCTAAATGACCTCTACGTCAGTAGTTCTAAATGACACCTAAGTACGTGGTTCTAAATGTCCTCTAAGTACGTGGTTCTAAATGACCTCATATACGTAGTTCTAAATGACCTCTAAGTACGTGGTTCTTAATGACCTCTAACTACGTGGTTCTAAATGACCTCTACGTACGTGCTTCTAAATGACCTCTAGGTACGTACTTCCAAATGACATCTAAGTAAGTGGTTCTAAATGACCTCTAAGTACGTTGTTCTAGATGACCTCTAAGTACGTGGTTCTAAATGACCTCTATGTACGTGCTTCTAAATGACCTCTAAGTACGTAGTTCTAATTGACCTCTAAGTACGTAGTTCTAAATGACCTCTAAGTATGTGGTTCTAAATGACCTCTAAGTACGTGGTTCTAAATGACCTCTAAATACTTAGTTCAAATGCCCTCTAAGTACGTGGTTCCAAATGTCCTCTAAGTACGTGGTTCTAAATGACCTCATATACGTAGTTCTAAATTACCTCTAAGTACGTAGTTCTAAATGACCTCTAACTACGTGGTTCTAAATGACCTCTAAGTACGTGCTTCTAAATGACCTCTAAGTAAGTAGTTCTAAATGACCCCTAAGTACGTAGTTCTAAATGACCTCTAGGTACGTACTTCCAAATGACTTCTAAGTAAGTGGTTCTAATTGACCTCTAAGTAGGTGGTTCTAAATGACCTCTATGTACGTGGTTCTATATGACCTCTAAGTACGTGGGCTCTAGATGACATCTGAGTACGTGGTTCTAAATGACCTCTAAGTACGTAGTTCTAAATGACCTCTAAGTTGTTGGTTCTAAATGACCTCTAAGTACGTGGTTCTAAATGACCTCTCAGTACGTGCTTCTAAATGACCTCTAAGTACGTAGTTCTAAATGACCTCTAAGTACGTAGTTCTAATTGACCTCTAGGTGCGTAGTTCTAAATGACCTCAAAGTAAGTAGTTCTAAATGACCTCTAAGTATGTGGTTCTAAATGACTTCTAAGTAAGTGGTTCTAAATGACCTCTAAGTACGTGGTTCTATATGATCTCTTAGTACGTGGTTCTAAATGACCTCTAAGTACGTGGGTTCTTCTAAATGACTTCTATGTACGTGGTTCAAAATGTCCTCTAAGTACGTGGTTCTAAATGACCTTATATACGTAGTGCTAAATAACCTCTAAGTACGTGGTTCTAAATGTCCTCTAAGTACGTGGTTCTAAATGACCTTATATACGTAGTGCTAAATAACCTCTAAGTACGTGGTTCTAAATCACCTCTAAGTACGTGGTTCTGAATGACCTCTAAGTTCGTGGGTTCTAAATGACCTCTAAGTACGTGGTTCTAAATGACCTCTAAGTACTTGGTTCTAAATGACCTCTACGTCAGTAGTTCTAAATGACACCTAAGTACGTGGTTCTAAATGTCCTCTAAGTACGTGGTTCTAAATGACCTCATATACGTAGTTCTAAATGACCTCTAAGTACGTGGTTCTTAATGACCTCTAACTACGTGGTTCTAAATGACCTCTACGTACGTGCTTCTAAATGACCTCTAGGTACGTACTTCCAAATGACATCTAAGTAAGTGGTTCTAAATGACCTCTAAGTACGTTGTTCTAGATGACCTCTAAGTACGTGGTTCTAAATGACCTCTATGTACGTGCTTCTAAATGACCTCTAAGTACGTAGTTCTAAATCACCATAAGTACGTGGATTTAAATGACCATAAAGTACGTAGTTCTAAATGACCTCTAAGTACGTAGTTCTAAATGACCTCTAAGTATGTGGTTCTAAATGACCTCTAAGTACGTGGTTCTAAATGACCTCTAAATACTTAGTTCAAATGCCCTCTAAGTACGTGGTTCCAAATGTCCTCTAAGTACGTGGTTCTAAATGACCTCATATACGTAGTTCTAAATTACCTCTAAGTACGTAGTTCTAAATGACCTCTAACTACGTGGTTCTAAATGACCTCTAAGTACGTGCTTCTAAATGACCTCTAAGTAAGTAGTTCTAAATGACCCCTAAGTACGTAGTTCTAAATGACCTCTAGGTACGTACTTCCAAATGACTTCTAAGTAAGTGGTTCTAATTGACCTCTAAGTAGGTGGTTCTAAATGACCTCTATGTACGTGGTTCTATATGACCTCTAAGTACGTGGGCTCTAGATGACATCTGAGTACGTGGTTCTAAATGACCTCTAAGTACGTAGTTCTAAATGACCTCTAAGTTGTTGGTTCTAAATGACCTCTAAGTACGTGGTTCTAAATGACCTCTCAGTACGTGCTTCTAAATGACCTCTAAGTACGTAGTTCTAAATCACCATAAGTACGTGGATTTAAATGACCATAAAGTACGTAGTTCTAAATGACCTCTAAGTACGTAGTTCTAAATGACCTCTAAGTATGTGGTTCTAAATGACCTCTAAGTACGTTGTTCTAAATGACCTCTAAATACTTAGTTCAAATGCCCTCTAAGTACGTGGTTCCAAATGTCCTCTAAGTACGTGGTTCTAAATGACCTCATATACGTAGTTCTAAATTACCTCTAAGTACGTAGTTCTAAATGACCTCTAAGTACGTGGTTCTAAATGACCTCTAAGTACGTGCTTCTAAATGACCTCTAAGTAAGTAGTTCTAAATGACCCCTAAGTACGTAGTTCTAAATGACCTCTAGGTACGTACTTCCTAATGACTTCTAAGTAAGTGGTTCTAATTGACCTCTAAGTACGTGGTTCTATATGTCCTCTAAGTACGTGGTTCTAAAAGACCTCATATACGTAGTTCTAAATGACCTCTAAGTACGTGGGTTCTAAATGACCCCTAAGTTCGTAGTTCTAAATGACCTCTAAATACGTAGCTCTAAATGACCTCTAAGTACGTAGTTCTAAATGACCTCTATGTACGTGGTTCTATATGACCTCTAAGTACGTGGGCTCTAAATGACATCTGAGTACGTGGTTCTAAATGACCTCTAAGTACGTAGTTCTAAATGACCTCTAAGTTGTTGGTTCTAAATGACCTCTAAGTACGTGGTTCTAAATGACCTCTAAGTACGTAGTTCTAAATGACCTCTATGTACGTGGTTCTATATGACCTCTAAGTACGTGGGCTCTAGATGACATCTGAGTACGTGGTTCTAAATGACCTCTAAGTACGTAGTTCTAAATGACCTCTAAGTTGTTGGTTCTAAATGACCTCTAAGTACGTGGTTCTAAATGACCTCTCAGTACGTGCTTCTAAATGACCTCTAAGTACGTAGTTCTAAATCACCATAAGTACGTGGATTTAAATGACCATAAAGTACGTAGTTCTAAATGACCTCTAAGTACGTAGTTCTAAATGACCTCTAAGTATGTGGTTCTAAATGACCTCTAAGTACGTTGTTCTAAATGACCTCTAAATACTTAGTTCAAATGCCCTCTAAGTACGTGGTTCCAAATGTCCTCTAAGTACGTGGTTCTAAATGACCTCATATACGTAGTTCTAAATTACCTCTAAGTACGTAGTTCTAAATGACCTCTAAGTACGTGGTTCTAAATGACCTCTAAGTACGTGCTTCTAAATGACCTCTAAGTAAGTAGTTCTAAATGACCCCTAAGTACGTAGTTCTAAATGACCTCTAGGTACGTACTTCCTAATGACTTCTAAGTAAGTGGTTCTAATTGACCTCTAAGTACGTGGTTCTATATGTCCTCTAAGTACGTGGTTCTAAAAGACCTCATATACGTAGTTCTAAATGACCTCTATGTACGTGGGTTCTAAATGACCCCTAAGTTCGTAGTTCTAAATGACCTCTAAATACGTAGCTCTAAATGACCTCTAAGTACGTAGTTCTAAATGACCTCTATGTACGTGGTTCTATATGACCTCTAAGTACGTGGGCTCTAAATGACATCTGAGTACGTGGTTCTAAATGACCTCTAAGTACGTAGTTCTAAATGACCTCTAAGTTGTTGGTTCTAAATGACCTCTAAGTACGTGGTTCTAAATGACCTCTCAGTACGTGGTTCTAAATGACCTCTAAGTACGTGGTTCTAAATGACATCTAAGTACGTAGTTCTAAATGACCTCTAAATAGTTGGTTCTAAATGACCTCTAAGTTCGTGGTTCTAAATATCTTCTAAGTACGTAGTTCTAAATGACGTCTAAGTACGTAGTTCTAAATACCTCTAGATACGTAGTGCCAAATGACCTCTAAGTAAGTGGTTCTAAATGACCTCTAAGTACGTGGTCCTAAATGACCTCTATGTACGTAGTTCTAAATGACCTCTAAGTAAGTAGTTTTAAATGACCTCTAAGTATGTGGTTCTAAATGACCTCTAAGTACGTAGTTCTAAATGACATCTAAGTACGAAGTCCTAAATGACCTCTAAGAACGTAGTTCTATATTACCTCTAAGTACGTAGTTCTAAATGACCTCTAAGTACGTAGTTCTAATTGACCTCTAGGTACGTAGTTCTAAATGACCTCAAAGTAAGTAGTTCTAAATGACCTCTAAGTATGTGGTTCTAAATGACCTCTAAGTAAGTGGTTCTAAATGACCTCTAAGTATGTAGTTCTAAATGACCTCTAAGTAAGTGGTTCTAAATGACCTCTAAGTACGTGGTTTTATATGATCTCTTAGTACGTGGTTCTAAATGACCTCTAAGTACGTGGGTTCTTCTAAATGACTTCTAAGTACGTGGTTCAAAATGTCCTCTAAGTACGTGGTTCTAAATAACCTTATATACGTAGTGCTAAATAACCTCTAAGTACGTGGTTCTAAATGACCTCTTAGTACGTGGTCCTAAATGACCTCTAGGTACGTAGTTCTAAATGACCTCTAAGTACGTAGTTCTAAATGACCTCTAAGTACGTAGTTCTAATTGACCTCTAGGTACGTAGTTCTAAATGACCTCAAAGTAAGTAGTTCTAAATGACCTCTAAGTATGTGGTTCTAAATGACCTCTAAGTAAGTGGTTCTAAATGACCTCTAAGTACGTGGTTCTATATGATCTCTTAGTACGTGGTTCTAAATGACCTCTAAGTACGTGGGTTCTTCTAAATGACTTCTAAGTACGTGGTTCAAAATGTCCTCTAAGTACGTGGTTCTAAATGACCTCTTAGTACGTGGTTATAAATGACCTCTAAGTACGTGCTTCTAAATGACCTCTAAGTAAGTAGTTGTAAATGACCCCTAAGTACGTAATTTTAAATGACCTCTAGGTACGTTCTTCCAAATGACATCTAAGTAAGTGGTTCTAATAGACCTCCAAGTACGTGGTCCTAAATGACCTCTAGGTACGTAGTTCTAAATGACCTCTAAGTAAGTAGTTCTAAATGACCTCTAAGTATGTGGTTCTAAATGACCTCTAAGTACGTAGTTCTAAATGACCTCTAAGTATGTGGTTCTAATAGACCTCTAAGTACGTAGTTCTAAATGACCTCTAAGTACGAAGTCCTAAATGACCTCTAAGAACGTAGTTCTATATTACCTCTAAGTACGTAGTTCTAAATGACCTCTAAGTACGTAGTTCTAATTGACCTCTAGGTGCGTAGTTCTAAATGACCTCAAAGTAAGTAGTTCTAAATGACCTCTAAGTATGTGGTTCTAAATGACTTCTAAGTAAGTGGTTCTAAATGACCTCTAAGTACGTGGTTCTATATGATCTCTTAGTACGTGGTTCTAAATGACCTCTAAGTACGTGGGTTCTTCTAAATGACTTCTATGTACGTGGTTCAAAATGTCCTCTAAGTACGTGGTTCTAAATGACCTTATATACGTAGTGCTAAATAACCTCTAAGTAATTGGTTCTAAATGTCCTCTAAGTACGTGGTTCTAAATGACCTTATATACGTAGTGCTAAATAACCTCTAAGTACGTGGTTCTAAATCACCTCTAAGTACGTGGTTCTGAATGACCTCTAAGTTCGTGGGTTCTAAATGACCTCTAAGTACGTGGTTCTAAATGACCTCTAAGTACTTGGTTCTAAATGACCTCTACGTCAGTAGTTCTAAATGACACCTAAGTACGTGGTTCTAAATGTCCTCTAAGTACGTGGTTCTAAATGACCTCATATACGTAGTTCTAAATGACCTCTAAGTACGTGGTTCTTAATGACCTCTAACTACGTGGTTCTAAATGACCTCTACGTACGTGCTTCTAAATGACCTCTAGGTACGTACTTCCAAATGACATCTAAGTAAGTGGTTCTAAATGACCTCTAAGTACGTTGTTCTAGATGACCTCTAAGTACGTGGTTCTAAATGACCTCTATGTACGTGCTTCTAAATGACCTCTAAGTACGTAGTTCTAAATCACCATAAGTACGTGGATTTAAATGACCATAAAGTACGTAGTTCTAAATGACCTCTAAGTACGTAGTTCTAAATGACCTCTAAGTATGTGGTTCTAAATGACCTCTAAGTACGTGGTTCTAAATGACCTCTAAATACTTAGTTCAAATGCCCTCTAAGTACGTGGTTCCAAATGTCCTCTAAGTACGTGGTTCTAAATGACCTCATATACGTAGTTCTAAATTACCTCTAAGTACGTAGTTCTAAATGACCTCTAACTACGTGGTTCTAAATGACCTCTAAGTACGTGCTTCTAAATGACCTCTAAGTAAGTAGTTCTAAATGACCCCTAAGTACGTAGTTCTAAATGACCTCTAGGTACGTACTTCCAAATGACTTCTAAGTAAGTGGTTCTAATTGACCTCTAAGTAGGTGGTTCTAAATGACCTCTATGTACGTGGTTCTATATGACCTCTAAGTACGTGGGCTCTAGATGACATCTGAGTACGTGGTTCTAAATGACCTCTAAGTACGTAGTTCTAAATGACCTCTAAGTTGTTGGTTCTAAATGACCTCTAAGTACGTGGTTCTAAATGACCTCTCAGTACGTGCTTCTAAATGACCTCTAAGTACGTAGTTCTAAATGACCTCTAAGTACGTAGTTCTAATTGACCTCTAGGTGCGTAGTTCTAAATGACCTCAAAGTAAGTAGTTCTAAATGACCTCTAAGTATGTGGTTCTAAATGACTTCTAAGTAAGTGGTTCTAAATGACCTCTAAGTACGTGGTTCTATATGATCTCTTAGTACGTGGTTCTAAATGACCTCTAAGTACGTGGGTTCTTCTAAATGACTTCTATGTACGTGGTTCAAAATGTCCTCTAAGTACGTGGTTCTAAATGACCTTATATACGTAGTGCTAAATAACCTCTAAGTACGTGGTTCTAAATGTCCTCTAAGTACGTGGTTCTAAATGACCTTATATACGTAGTGCTAAATAACCTCTAAGTACGTGGTTCTAAATCACCTCTAAGTACGTGGTTCTGAATGACCTCTAAGTTCGTGGGTTCTAAATGACCTCTAAGTACGTGGTTCTAAATGACCTCTAAGTACTTGGTTCTAAATGACCTCTACGTCAGTAGTTCTAAATGACACCTAAGTACGTGGTTCTAAATGTCCTCTAAGTACGTGGTTCTAAATGACCTCATATACGTAGTTCTAAATGACCTCTAAGTACGTGGTTCTTAATGACCTCTAACTACGTGGTTCTAAATGACCTCTACGTACGTGCTTCTAAATGACCTCTAGGTACGTACTTCCAAATGACATCTAAGTAAGTGGTTCTAAATGACCTCTAAGTACGTTGTTCTAGATGACCTCTAAGTACGTGGTTCTAAATGACCTCTATGTACGTGCTTCTAAATGACCTCTAAGTACGTAGTTCTAAATCACCATAAGTACGTGGATTTAAATGACCATAAAGTACGTAGTTCTAAATGACCTCTAAGTACGTAGTTCTAAATGACCTCTAAGTATGTGGTTCTAAATGACCTCTAAGTACGTGGTTCTAAATGACCTCTAAATACTTAGTTCAAATGCCCTCTAAGTACGTGGTTCCAAATGTCCTCTAAGTACGTGGTTCTAAATGACCTCATATACGTAGTTCTAAATTACCTCTAAGTACGTAGTTCTAAATGACCTCTAACTACGTGGTTCTAAATGACCTCTAAGTACGTGCTTCTAAATGACCTCTAAGTAAGTAGTTCTAAATGACCCCTAAGTACGTAGTTCTAAATGACCTCTAGGTACGTACTTCCAAATGACTTCTAAGTAAGTGGTTCTAATTGACCTCTAAGTAGGTGGTTCTAAATGACCTCTATGTACGTGGTTCTATATGACCTCTAAGTACGTGGGCTCTAGATGACATCTGAGTACGTGGTTCTAAATGACCTCTAAGTACGTAGTTCTAAATGACCTCTAAGTTGTTGGTTCTAAATGACCTCTAAGTACGTGGTTCTAAATGACCTCTCAGTACGTGCTTCTAAATGACCTCTAAGTACGTAGTTCTAAATCACCATAAGTACGTGGATTTAAATGACCATAAAGTACGTAGTTCTAAATGACCTCTAAGTACGTAGTTCTAAATGACCTCTAAGTATGTGGTTCTAAATGACCTCTAAGTACGTTGTTCTAAATGACCTCTAAATACTTAGTTCAAATGCCCTCTAAGTACGTGGTTCCAAATGTCCTCTAAGTACGTGGTTCTAAATGACCTCATATACGTAGTTCTAAATTACCTCTAAGTACGTAGTTCTAAATGACCTCTAAGTACGTGGTTCTAAATGACCTCTAAGTACGTGCTTCTAAATGACCTCTAAGTAAGTAGTTCTAAATGACCCCTAAGTACGTAGTTCTAAATGACCTCTAGGTACGTACTTCCTAATGACTTCTAAGTAAGTGGTTCTAATTGACCTCTAAGTACGTGGTTCTATATGTCCTCTAAGTACGTGGTTCTAAAAGACCTCATATACGTAGTTCTAAATGACCTCTAAGTACGTGGGTTCTAAATGACCCCTAAGTTCGTAGTTCTAAATGACCTCTAAATACGTAGCTCTAAATGACCTCTAAGTACGTAGTTCTAAATGACCTCTATGTACGTGGTTCTATATGACCTCTAAGTACGTGGGCTCTAAATGACATCTGAGTACGTGGTTCTAAATGACCTCTAAGTACGTAGTTCTAAATGACCTCTAAGTTGTTGGTTCTAAATGACCTCTAAGTACGTGGTTCTAAATGACCTCTCAGTACGTGGTTCTAAATGACCTCTAAGTACGTGGTTCTAAATGACATCTAAGTACGTAGTTCTAAATGACCTCTAAATAGTTGGTTCTAAATGACCTCTAAGTTCGTGGTTCTAAATATCTTCTAAGTACGTAGTTCTAAATGACGTCTAAGTACGTAGTTCTAAATACCTCTAGATACGTAGTGCCAAATGACCTCTAAGTAAGTGGTTCTAAATGACCTCTAAGTACGTGGTCCTAAATGACCTCTATGTACGTAGTTCTAAATGACCTCTAAGTAAGTAGTTTTAAATGACCTCTAAGTATGTGGTTCTAAATGACCTCTAAGTACGTAGTTCTAAATGACATCTAAGTACGAAGTCCTAAATGACCTCTAAGAACGTAGTTCTATATTACCTCTAAGTACGTAGTTCTAAATGACCTCTAAGTACGTAGTTCTAATTGACCTCTAGGTACGTAGTTCTAAATGACCTCAAAGTAAGTAGTTCTAAATGACCTCTAAGTATGTGGTTCTAAATGACCTCTAAGTAAGTGGTTCTAAATGACCTCTAAGTATGTGGTTCTAAATGACCTCTAAGTAAGTGGTTCTAAATGACCTCTAAGTACGTGGTTCTATATGATCTCTTAGTACGTGGTTCTAAATGACCTCTAAGTACGTGGGTTCTTCTAAATGACTTCTAAGTACGTGGTTCAAAATGTCCTCTAAGTACGTGGTTCTAAATGACCATAAAGTACGTAGTTCTAATTGACCTCTAAGTACGTAGTTCTAAATGACCTCTAAGTATGTGGTTCTAAATGACCTCTAAGTACGTGGTTCTAAATGACCTCTAAATACTTAGTTCAAATGCCCTCTAAGTACGTGGTTCCAATAGTCCTCTAAGTACGTGGTTCTAAATGACCTCATATACGTAGTTCTAAATTACCTCTAAGTACGTAGTTCTAAATGACCTCTAACTACGTGGTTCTAAATGACCTCTAAGTACGTGCTTCTAAATGACCTCTAAGTAAGTAGTTCTAAATGACCCCTAAGTACGTAGTTCTAAATGACCTCTAGGTACGTACTTCCAAATGACTTCTAAGTAAGTGGTTCTAATTGACCTCTAAGTACGTGGTTCTAAATGTCCTCTAAGTACGTGGTTCTAAAAGACCTCATATACGTAGTTCTAAATGACCTCTAAGTACGTGGGTTCTAAATGACCCCTAAGTTCGTAGTTCTAAATGACCTCTAAATACGTAGCTCTAAATGACCTCTAAGTACGTAGTTCTAAATGACCTCTATGTACGTGGTTCTATATGACCTCTAAGTACGTGGGCTCTAGATGACATCTGAGTACGTGGTTCTAAATGACCTCTAAGTACGTAGTTCTAAATGACCTGTAAGTTGTTGGTTCTAAATGACCTCTAAGTACGTGGTTCTAAATGACCTCTCAGTACGTGCTTCTAAATGACCTCTAAGTACGTAGTTCTAAATCACCATAAGTACGTGGATTTAAATGACCATAAAGTACGTAGTTCTAAATGACCTCTAAGTACGTAGTTCTAAATGACCTCTAAGTATGTGGTTCTAAATGACCTCTAAGTACGTTGTTCTAAATGACCTCTAAATACTTAGTTCAAATGCCCTCTAAGTACGTGGTTCCAAATGTCCTCTAAGTACGTGGTTCTAAATGACCTCATATACGTAGTTCTAAATTACCTCTAAGTACGTAGTTCTAAATGACCTCTAAGTACGTGGTTCTAAATGACCTCTAAGTACGTGCTTCTAAATGACCTATAAGTAAGTAGTTCTAAATGACCCCTAAGTACGTAGTTCTAAATGACCTCTAGGTACGTACTTCCTAATGACTTCTAAGTAAGTGGTTCTAATTGACCTCTAAGTACGTGGTTCTATATGTCCTCTAAGTACGTGGTTCTAAATGACCTCTAAGTAAGTAGTTCTAAATGACCTCTAAGTATGTGGTTCTAAATGACCTCTAAGTACGTAGTTCTAAATGACCTCTAAGTACGTGGGTTCTTCTAAATGACTTCTAAGTACGTGGTTCAAAATGTCCTCTAAGTACGTGGTTCTAAATGACCTCTTAGTACGTGGTTATAAATGACCTCTAAGTACGTGCTTCTAAATGACCTCTAAGTAAGTAGTTGTAAATGACCCCTAAGTACGTAATTTTAAATGACCTCTAGGTACGTACTTCCAAATGACATCTAAGTAAGTGGTTCTAATAGACCTCCAAGTACGTGGTCCTAAATGACCTCTAGGTACGTAGTTCTAAATGACCTCTAAGTAAGTAGTTCTAAATGACCTCTAAGTATGTGGTTCTAAATGACCTCTAAGTACGTAGTTCTAAATGACCTCTAAGTATGTGGTTCTAATAGACCTCTAAGTACGTAGTTCTAAATGACCTCTAAGTACGAAGTCCTAAATGACCTCTAAGAACGTAGTTCTATATTACCTCTAAGTACGTAGTTCTAAATGACCTCTAAGTACGTAGTTCTAATTGACCTCTAGGTGCGTAGTTCTAAATGACCTCAAAGTAAGTAGTTCTAAATGACCTCTAAGTATGTGGTTCTAAATGACCTCTAAGTAAGTGGTTCTAAATGACCTCTAAGTACGTGGTTCTATATGATCTCTTAGTACGTGGTTCTAAATGACCTCTAAGTACGTGGGTTCTTCTAAATGACTTCTATGTACGTGGTTCAAAATGTCCTCTAAGTACGTGGTTCTAAATGACCTTATATACGTAGTGCTAAATAACCTCTAAGTACGTGGTTCTAAATGTCCTCTAAGTACGTGGTTCTAAATGACCTTATATACGTAGTGCTAAATAACCTCTAAGTACGTGGTTCTAAATCACCTCTAAGTACGTGGTTTTGAATGACCTCTAAGTTCGTGGGTTCTAAATGACCTCTAAGTACGTGGTTCTAAATGACCTCTAAGTACTTGGTTCTAAATGACCTCTACGTCAGTAGTTCTAAATGACACCTAAGTACGTGGTTCTAAATGTCCTCTAAGTACGTGGTTCTAAATGACCTCATATACGTAGTTCTAAATGACCTCTAAGTACGTGGTTCTAAATGACCTCTAACTACGTGGTTCTAAATTACCTCTACGTACGTGCTTCTAAATGACCTCTAGGTACGTACTTCCAAATGACATCTAAGTAAGTGGTTCTAAATGACCTCTAAGTACGTTGTTCTAGATGACCTCTAAGTACGTGGTTCTAAATGACCTCTATGTACGTGCTTCTAAATGACCTCTAAGTACGTAGTTCTAAATCACCATAAGTACGTGGATTTAAATGACCATAAAGTACGTAGTTCTAATTGACCTCTAAGTACGTAGTTCTAAATGACCTCTAAGTATGTGGTTCTAAATGACCTCTAAGTACGTGGTTCTAAATGACCTCTAAATACTTAGTTCAAATGCCCTCTAAGTACGTGGTTCCAATAGTCCTCTAAGTACGTGGTTCTAAATGACCTCATATACGTAGTTCTAAATTACCTCTAAGTACGTAGTTCTAAATGACCTCTAACTACGTGGTTCTAAATGACCTCTAAGTACGTGCTTCTAAATGACCTCTAAGTAAGTAGTTCTAAATGACCCCTAAGTACGTAGTTCTAAATGACCTCTAGGTACGTACTTCCAAATGACTTCTAAGTAAGTGGTTCTAATTGACCTCTAAGTACGTGGTTCTAAATGTCCTCTAAGTACGTGGTTCTAAAAGACCTCATATACGTAGTTCTAAATGACCTCTAAGTACGTGGGTTCTAAATGACCCCTAAGTTCGTAGTTCTAAATTACCTCTAAATACGTAGCTCTAAATGACCTCTAAGTACGTAGTTCTAAATGACCTCTATGTACGTGGTTCTATATGACCTCTAAGTACGTGGGCTCTAGATGACATCTGAGTACGTGGTTCTAAATGACCTCTAAGTACGTAGTTCTAAATGACCTGTAAGTTGTTGGTTCTAAATGACCTCTAAGTACGTGGTTCTAAATGACCTCTCAGTACGTGCTTCTAAATGACCTCTAAGTACGTAGTTCTAAATCACCATAAGTACGTGGATTTAAATGACCATAAAGTACGTAGTTCTAAATGACCTCTAAGTACGTAGTTCTAAATGACCTCTAAGTATGTGGTTCTAAATGACCTCTAAGTACGTTGTTCTAAATGACCTCTAAATACTTAGTTCAAATGCCCTCTAAGTACGTGGTTCCAAATGTCCTCTAAGTACGTGGTTCTAAATGACCTCATATACGTAGTTCTAAATTACCTCTAAGTACGTAGTTCTAAATGACCTCTAAGTACGTGGTTCTAAATGACCTCTAAGTACGTGCTTCTAAATGACCTATAAGTAAGTAGTTCTAAATGACCCCTAAGTACGTAGTTCTAAATGACCTCTAGGTACGTACTTCCTAATGACTTCTAAGTAAGTGGTTCTAATTGACCTCTAAGTACGTGGTTCTATATGTCCTCTAAGTACGTGGTTCTAAAAGACCTCATATACGTAGTTCTAAATGACCTCTAAGTACGTGGGTTCTAAATGACCCCTAAGTTCGTAGTTCTAAATGACCTCTAAATACGTAGCTCTAAATGACCTCTAAGTACGTAAATCTAAATGACCTCTATGTACGTGGTTCTATATGACCTCTAAGTACGTAAGCTCTAAATGACATCTGAGTACGTGGTTCTAAATGACCTTTAAGTACGTAGTTCTAAATGACCTCTAAGTTGTTGGTTCTAAATGACCTCTAAGTACGTCGTTCTAAATGACCTCTCAGTACGTGGTTCTAAATGACACCTAAGTACGTGGTTCTAAATGACATCTAAGTACGTAGTTCTAAATGACCTCTAAATAGTTGGTTCTAAATGACCTCTAAGTTCGTGGTTCTAAATATCTTCTAAGTACGTAGTTCTAAATGACGTCTAAGTACGTAGTTCTAAATACCTCTAGATACGTAGTGCCAAATGACCTCTAAGTAAGTGGTTCTAAATGACCTCTAAGTACGTGGTCCTAAATGACCTCTATGTACGTAGTTCTAAATGACCTCTAAGTAAGTAGTTTTAAATGACCTCTAAGTATGTGGTTCTAAATGACCTCTAAGTACGTAGTTCTAAATGACATCTAAGTACGAAGTCCTAAATGACCTCTAAGAACGTAGTTCTATATTACCTCTAAGTACGTAGTTCTAAATGACCTCTAAGTACGTAGTTCTAATTGACCTCTAGGTACGTAGTTCTAAATGACCTCAAAGTAAGTAGTTCTAAATGACCTCTAAGTATGTGGTTCTAAATGACCTCTAAGTAAGTGGTTCTAAATGACCTCTAAGTACGTAGTTCTAATTGACCTCTAGGTACGTAGTTCTAAATGACCTCAAAGTAAGTAGTTCTAAATGACCTCTAAGTATGTGGTTCTAAATGACCTCTAAGTACGTGGTTCTAAATGACCTCTAAGTACGTGGGTTCTTCTAAATGACTTCTAAGTACGTGGTTCAAAATGTCCTCTAAGTACGTGGTTCTAAATGACCTTATATACGTAGTGCTAAATAACCTCTAAGTACGTGGATCTAAATGTCCTCTAAGTACGTGGTTCTAAATGACCTTATATACGTAGTGCTAAATAACCTCTAAGTACGTGGTTCTAAATCACCTCGAAGTACGTGGTTCTGAATGACCTCTAAGTTCGTGGGTTCTAAATGACCTCTAAGTACGTGGTTCTAAATGACCTCTAAGTACTTGGTTCTAAATGACCTCTAAGTCAGTAGTTCTAAATGACACCTAAGTACGTGGTTCTAAATGTCCTCTAAGTACGTGGTTCTAAATGACCTCATATACGTAGTTCTAAATTACTTCTAAGTACGTAGTTCTAAATGACCTCTAACTACGTGGTTCTAAATGACCTCTAAGTACGTGCTTCTAAATGACCTCTAAGTAAGTAGTTCTAAATGACCCCTAAGTACGTAGTTCTAAATGACCTCTAGGTACGTACTTCCAAATGACTTCTAAGTAAGTGGTGCTAGTTGACCTCTAAGTACGTGGTTCTAAATGTCCTCTAAGTACGTGGTTCTAAAAGACCTCATATACGTAGTTCTAAATGACCTCTAAGTACGTGGGTTCTAAATGACCCCTAAGTTCGTAGTTCTAAATGACCTCTAAATACGTAGCTCTAAATGACCTCTAAGTACGTAGTTCTAAATGACCTCTATGTACGTGGTTCTATATGATCTCTAAGTACGTGGGCTCTAAATGACATCTGAGTACGTGGTTCTAAATGACCTCATATACGTAGTTCTAAATGACCTCTAAGTACGTGGTTCTAAATGACCTCTAACTACGTGGTTCTAAATGACCTCTAAGTACGTGCTTCTAAATGACCTCTAGGTACGTACATCCAAATGACATCTAAGTGGTTCTAAATGACCTCTAAGTACGTTGTTCTAGATGACCTCTAAGTACGTGGTTCTAAATGACCTCTATGTACGTGCTTCTAAATGACCTCTAAGTACGTATTTCTAAATGACCATAAGTACGTGGATTTAAATGACCTTAAAGTACGTAGTTCTAAATGACCTCTAAGTACGTAGTTCTAAATGACCTCTAAGTATGTGGTTCTAAATGACCTCTAAGTACGTGGTTCTAAATGACCTCTAAATACTTAGTTCAAATGCCCTCTAAGTACGTGGTTCCAAATGTCCTCTAAGTACGTGGTTCTAAATGACCTCATATACGTAGTTCTAAATGACCTCTAAGTACGTGGTTCTAAATGACCTCTAACTACGTGGTTCTAAATGACCTCTAAGTACGTGCTTCTATATGACCTCTAAGTAAGTAGTTCTAAATGACCCCTAAGTACGTAGTTCTAAATGACCTCTAGGTACGTACTTCCAAATGACCTCTAAGTATGTGGTTCTAAATGACCTCTAAGTACGTAGTTCTAAATGACCTCTAAGTACGAAGTCCTAAATGACCTCTAAGAACGTAGTTCTATATTACCTCTAAGTACGTAGTTCTAAATGACCTCTAAGTACGTAGTTCTAATTGACCTCTAGGTACGTAGTTCTAAATGACCTCAAAGTAAGTAGTTCTAAATGACCTCTAAGTATGTGGTTCTAAATGACCTCTAAGTAAGTGGTTCTAAATGACCTCTAAGTACGTGGTTCTATATGATCTCTTAGTACGTGGTTCTAAATGACCTCTAAGTACGTGGGTTCTTCTAAATGACTTCTAAGTACGTGGTTCAAAATGTCCTCTAAGTACGTGGTTCTAAATGACCTTATATACGTAGTGCTAAATAACCTCTAAGTACGTGGTTCTAAATGACCTCTTAAAACGTGGTTATAAATGACCTCTAAGTACGTGCTTCTAAATGACCTCTAATTAAGTAGTTCTAAATGACCCCTAAGTATGTGGTTCTAAATGGCCTCTAAGTACGTAGTTCTAAAAGACCTCTAAGTTGTTGGTTCTAAATGACCTCTAAGTACGTGGTTCTAAATGACCTCTCAGTACGTGGTTCTAAATGACCTCTAAGTACGTGGTTCTAAATGACATCTAAGTACGTAGTTCTAAATGACCTCTAAATAGTTGGTTCTAAATGACCTCTAAGTACGTGGTTCTAAATATCTTCTAAGTACGTAGTTCTAAATGACGTCTAAGTACGTAGTTCTAAATACCTCTAGATACGTAGTTCCAAATGACCTCTAAGTAAGTGGTTCTAAATGACCTCTAAGTACGTGGTCCTAAATGACCTCTTGGTACGTAGTTCTAAATGACCTCTAAGTAAGTAGTTCTAAATGACCTCTAAGTATGTGGTTCTAAATGACATCTAAGTACGTAGTTCTAAATGACCTCTAAGTACGAAGTCCTAAATGACCTCTAAGAACGTAGTTCTATATTACCTCTAAGTACGTAGTTCTAAATGACCTCTAAGTACGTAGTTCTAATTGACCTCTAGGTACGTAGTTCTAAATGACCTCAAAGTAAGTAGTTCTAAATGACCTCTAAGTATGTGGTTCTAAATGACCTCTAAGTTAGTGGTTCCAAATGACCTCTAAGTACGTGGTTCTATATGATCTCTTAGTACGTGGTTCTAAATGACCTCTAAGTACGTGGTCCTAAATGACCTCTAGGTACGTAGTTCTAAATGACCTCTAAGTAAGTAGTTCTAAATGACCTCTAAGTATGTGGTTCTAAATGACCTCTAAGTACGTAGTTCTAAATGACCTCTAAATACGAAGTCCTAAATGACCTCTAAGAACGTAGTTCTATATTACCTCTAAGTACGTAGTTCTAAATGACCTCTAAGTACGTAGTTCTAATTGACCTCTAAGTACGTAGTTCTAAATGACCTCTAAGTATGTGGTTCTAAATGACCTCTAAGTACGTGGTTCTAAATGACCTCTAAATACTTAGTTCAAATGCCCTCTAAGTACGTGGTTCCAAATGTCCTCTAAGTACGTGGTTCTAAATGACCTCATATACGTAGTTCTAAATGACCTCTAAGTACGTGGTTCTAAATGACCTCTAACTACGTGGTTCTAAATGACCTCTAAGTACGTGCTTCTATATGACCTCTAAGTAAGTAGTTCTAAATGACCCCTAAGTACGTAGTTCTAAATGACCTCTAGGTACGTACTTCCAAATGACTTCTAAGTAAGTGGTTCTAAATGACCTCTAAGTACGTGGTTCTAAATATCCTCTATGTACGTGGTTCTAAAAGACCTCATATACGTAGTTCTAAATGACCTCTAAGTACGTGGGTTCTAAATGACCCCTAAGTTCGTAGTTCTAAATGACCTCTAAATACGTAGCTCCAAATGACCTCTAAGTACGTAGTTCTAAATGACCTCTATGTACGTGGTTCTATATCACCTCTAAGTACGTGGGCTCTAAATGACATCTGAGTACGTGGTTCTAAATGACCTCTAAGTTGTTGGTTCTAAATGACCTCTAAGTACGTGGTTCTAAATGACCTCTCAGTACGTGGTTCTATATGACCTCTAAGTACGTGGGCTCTAAATGACATCTGAGTACGTGGTTCTAAATGACCTCTAAGTACGTAGTTCTAAATGACCTCTAAGTTGTTGGTTCTAAATGACCTCTAAGTACGTGGTTCTAAATGACCTCTCAGTACGTGGTATTAAATGACCTCTAAGTACGTGGTTCTAAATGACATCTATGTACGTAGTTCTAAATGACCTCTAAATAGTTGGTTCTAAATGACCTCTAAGTACGTGGTTATAAATGACTTCTAAGTACGTGCTTCTAAATGACCTCTAAGTAAGTAGTTATAAATGACCCCTAAGTACGTAGTTCTAAATGACCTCTAGGTACGTACTTCCAAATGACATCTAAGTAAGTGGTTCTAAATGACCTCTAAGTACGTGGTCCTAAATGACCTCAAGTACGTAGTTCTAAATGACCTCTAAGTAAGTAGTTCTAAATGACCTCTAAGTATGTGGTTCTAAATGACCTCTAAGTTAGTAGTTCTAAATGACCTCTAAGTACGAAGTCCTAAATGACCTCTAAGAACGTAGTTCTATATTACCTCTAAGTACGTAGTTCTAAATGACCTCTAAGTACGTAGTTCTAATTGACCTCTAGGTACGTAGTTCTAAATGACCTCAAAGTAAGTAGTTCTAAATGACCTCTAAGTATGTGGTTCTAAATGACCTCTAAGTAAGTGGTTCTAAATGACCTCTAAGTACGTGGTTCTATATGATCTCTTAGTGCGTAGTTCTAAATGACCTCTAAGTACGTGGGTTCTTCTAAATGACTTCTAAGTACGTGGTTCAAAATGTCCTCTAAGTACGTGGTTCTAAATGACCTTATATACGTAGTGCTAAATAACCTCTAAGTATGTGGTTCTAAATGTCCTCTAAGTACGTGGTTCTAAATGACCTTATATACGTAGTGCTAAATAACCTCTAAGTACATGGTTCTAAATCACCTCTAAGTACTTGGTTCTGAATGACCTCTAAGTTCGTGGGTTCTAAATGACCTCTTATAACGTAGTTCTAACTGACCTCTAATTACATGGTTTTAACTATCCTCTAAGTACGTGGTTCTAAACGACCTCTAAGTACGAGGTTCTAAATGACCTCTATGTACGTGGTTCTAAATGACCTCTAAGTACTTGGTTCTAAATGACCTCTAAGTCAGTAGTTCTAAATGACACCTAAGTACGTGGTTCTAAATGACCTCATATACGTAGTTCTAAATGACCTCTAAGTACGTGGTTCTAAATGACCTCTAACTACGTGGTTCTAAATGAACTCTAAGTACGTGCTTCTAAATGACCTCTAGGTACGTACATCCAAATGACATCTAAGTAAGTGGTTCTAAATGACCTCTAAGTACGTTGTTCTAGATGACCTCTAAGTACGTGCTTCTAAATGACCTCTATGTACGTGCTTCTAAATGACCTCTAAGTACGTGGTTCTATATGATCTCTTAGTACGTGGTTCTAAATGACCTCTAAGTCCGTGGGTTCTTCTAAATGACTTCTAAGTACGTGGTTCAAAATGTCCTCTAAGTACGTGGTTCTAAATGACCTCTTAGTACGTGGTTATAAATGACCTCTAAGTACGTGCTTCTAAATGACCTCTAAGTAAGTAGTTGTAAATGACCCCTAAGTACGTAATTTTAAATGACCTCTAGGTACGTACTTCCAAATGACATCTAAGTAAGTGGTTCTAATAGACCTCCAAGTACGTGGTCCTAAATGACCTCTAGGTACGTAGTTCTAAATGACCTCTAAGTAAGTAGTTCTAAATGACCTCTAAGTATGTGGTTCTAAATGACCTCTATGTACGTAGTTCTAAATGACCTCTAGGTATGTGGTTCTAATAGACCGCTAAGTACGTAGTTCTAAATGACCTCTATGTACGTGGTTCTATATGACCTCTAAGTACGTGGGCTCTAAATGACATCTGAGTACGTGGTTCTAAATGACCTCATATACGTAGTTCTAAATGACCTCTAAGTACGTGGTTCTAAATGACCTCTAACTACGTGGTTCTAAATGACCTCTAAGTACGTGCTTCTAAATGACCTCTAGGTACGTACATCCAAATGACATCTAAGTGGTTCTAAATGACCTCTAAGTACGTTGTTCTAGATGACCTCTAAGTACGTGGTTCTAAATGACCTCTATGTACGTGCTTTTAAATGACCTCTAAGTACGTATTTCTAAATGACCATAAGTACGTGGATTTAAATGACCTTAAAGTACGTAGTTCTAAATGACCTCTAAGTACGTAGTTCTAAATGACCTCTAAGTATGTGGTTCTAAATGACCTCTAAGTACGTGGTTCTAAATGACCTCTAAATACTTAGTTCAAATGCCCTCTAAGTACGTGGTTCCAAATGTCCTCTAAGTACGTGGTTCTAAATGACCTCATATACGTAGTTCTAAATGACCTCTAAGTACGTGGTTCTAAATGACCTCTAACTACGTGGTTCTAAATGACCTCTAAGTACGTGCTTCTATATGTCCTCTAAGTAAGTAGTTCTAAATGACCCCTAAGTACGTAGTTCTAAATGACCTCTAGGTACGAACTTCCAAATGACCTCTAAGTATGTGGTTCTAAATGACCTCTAAGTACGTAGTTCTAAATGACCTCTAAGTACGAAGTCCTAAATGACCTCTAAGAACGTAGTTCTATATTACCTCTAAGTACGTAGTTCTAAATGACCTCTAAGTACGTAGTTCTAATTGACCTCTAGGTACGTAGTTCTAAATGACCTCAAAGTAAGTAGTTCTAAATGACCTCTAAGTATGTGGTTCTAAATGACCTCTAAGTAAGTGGTTCTAAATGACCTCTAAGTACGTGGTTCTATATGATCTCTTAGTACGTGGTTCTAAATGACCTCTAAGTACGTGGGTTCTTCTAAATGACTTCTAAGTACGTGGTTCAAAATGTCCTCTAAGTACGTGGTTCTAAATGACCTTATATACGTAGTGCTAAATAACCTCTAAGTACGTGGTTCTAAATGACCTCTTAAAACGTGGTTATAAATGACCTCTAAGTACGTGCTTCTAAATGACCTCTAATTAAGTAGTTCTAAATGACCCCTAAGTATGTGGTTCTAAATGGCCTCTAAGTACGTAGTTCTAAAAGACCTCTAAGTTGTTGGTTCTAAATGACCTCTAAGTACGTGGTTCTAAATGACCTCTCAGTACGTGTTTCTAAATGACCTCTAAGTACGTGGTTCTAAATGACATCTAAGTACGTAGTTCTAAATGACCTCTAAATAGTTGGTTCTAAATGACCTCTAAGTACGTGGTTCTAAATATCTTCTAAGTACGTAGTTCTAAATGACGTCTAAGTACGTAGTTCTAAATACCTCTAGATACGTAGTTCCAAATGACCTCTAAGTAAGTGGTTCTAAATGACCTCTAAGTACGTGGTCCTAAATGACCTCTTGGTACGTAGTTCTAAATGACCTCTAAGTAAGTAGTTCTAAATGACCTCTAAGTATGTGGTTCTAAATGACATCTAAGTACGTAGTTCTAAATGACCTCTAAGTACGAAGTCCTAAATGACCTCTAAGAACGTAGTTCTATATTACCTCTAAGTACGTAGTTCTAAATGACCTCTAAGTACGTAGTTCTAATTGACCTCTAGGTACGTAGTTCTAAATGACCTCAAAGTAAGTAGTTCTAAATGACCTCTAAGTATGTGGTTCTAAATGACCTCTAAGTAAGTGGTTCCAAATGACCTCTAAGTACGTGGTTCTATATGATCTCTTAGTACGTGGTTCTAAATGACCTCTAAGTACGTGGTCCTAAATGACCTCTAGGTACGTAGTTCTAAATGACCTCTAAGTAAGTAGTTCTAAATGACCTCTAAGTATGTGGTTCTAAATGACCTCTAAGTACGTAGTTCTAAATGACCTCTAAGTACGAAGTCCTAAATGACCTCTAAGAACGTAGTTCTATATTACCTCTAAGTACGTAGTTCTAAATGACCTCTAAGTACGTAGTTCTAATTGAACTCTAAGTACGTAGTTCTAAATGACCTCTAAGTATGTGGTTCTAAATGACCTCTAAGTACGTGGTTCTAAATGACCTCTAAATACTTAGTTCAAATGCCCTCTAAGTACGTGGTTCCAAATGTCCTCTAAGTACGTGGTTCTAAATGACCTCATATACGTAGTTCTAAATGACCTCTAAGTACGTGGTTCTAAATGACCTCTAACTACGTGGTTCTAAATGACCTCTAAGTACGTGCTTCTATATGACCTCTAAGTAAGTAGTTCTAAATGACCCCTAAGTACGTAGTTCTAAATGACCTCTAGGTACGTACTTCCAAATGACTTCTAAGTAAGTGGTTCTAAATGACCTCTAAGTACGTGGTTCTAAATATCCTCTAAGTACGTGGTTCTAAAAGACCTCATATACGTAGTTCTAAATGACCTCTAAGTACGTGGGTTCTAAATGACCCCTAAGTTCGTAGTTCTAAATGACCTCTAAATACGTAGCTCCAAATGACCTCTAAGTACGTAGTTCTAAATGACCTCTATGTACGTGGTTCTATATCACCTCTAAGTACGTGGGCTCTAAATGACATCTGAGTACGTGGTTCTAAATGACCTCTAAGTTGTTGGTTCTAAATGACCTCTAAGTACGTGGTTCTAAATGACCTCTCAGTACGTGGTTCTATATGACCTCTAAGTACGTGGGCTCTAAATGACATCTGAGTACGTGGTTCTAAATGACCTCTAAGTACGTAGTTCTAAATGACCTCTAAGTTGTTGGTTCTAAATGACCTCTAAGTACGTGGTTCTAAATGACCTCTCAGTACGTGGTATTAAATGACCTCTAAGTACGTGGTTCTAAATGACATCTATGTACGTAGTTCTAAATGACCTCTAAATAGTTGGTTCTAAATGACCTCTAAGTACGTGGTTATAAATGACTTCTAAGTACGTGCTTCTAAATGACCTCTAAGTAAGTAGTTATAAATGACCCCTAAGTACGTAGTTCTAAATGACCTCTAGGTACGTACTTCCAAATGACATCTAAGTAAGTGGTTCTAAATGACCTCTAAGTACGTGGTCCTAAATGACCTCAAGTACGTAGTTCTAAATGACCTCTAAGTAAGTAGTTCTAAATGACCTCTAAGTATGTGGTTCTAAATGACCTCTAAGTACGTAGTTCTAAATGACCTCTAAGTACGAAGTCCTAAATGACCTCTAAGAACGTAGTTCTATATTACCTCTAAGTACGTAGTTCTAAATGACCTCTAAGTACGTAGTTCTAATTGACCTCTAGGTACGTAGTTCTAAATGACCTCAAAGTAAGTAGTTCTAAATGACCTCTAAGTATGTGGTTCTAAATGACCTCTAAGTAAGTGGTTCTAAATGACCTCTAAGTACGTGGTTCTATATGATCTCTTAGTGCGTAGTTCTAAATGACCTCTAAGTACGTGGGTTCTTCTAAATGACTTCTAAGTACGTGGTTCAAAATGTCCTCTAAGTACGTGGTTCTAAATGACCTTATATACGTAGTGCTAAATAACCTCTATGTATGTGGTTCTAAATGTCCTCTAAGTACGTGGTTCTAAATGACCTTATATACGTAGTGCTAAATAACCTCTAAGTACATGGTTCTAAATCACCTCTAAGTACTTGGTTCTGAATGACCTCTAAGTTCGTGGGTTCTAAATGACCTCTTATAACGTAGTTCTAACTGACCTCTAATTACATGGTTTTAACTATCCTCTAAGTACGTGGTTCTAAACGACCTCTAAGTACGAGGTTCTAAATGACCTCTATGTACGTGGTTCTAAATGACCTCTAAGTACTTGGTTCTAAATGACCTCTAAGTCAGTAGTTCTAAATGACACCTAAGTACGTGGTTCTAAATGACCTCATATACGTAGTTCTAAATGACCTCTAAGTACGTGGTTCTAAATGACCTCTAACTACGTGGTTCTAAATGAACTCTAAGTACGTGCTTCTAAATGACCTCTAGGTACGTACATCCAAATGACATCTAAGTAAGTGGTTCTAAATGACCTCTAAGTACGTTGTTCTAGATGACCTCTAAGTACGTGGTTCTAAATGACCTCTAAGTACGTATTTCTAAATGACCTCTAAGTACGTATTTCTAAATGACCATAAGTACGTGGATTTAAATGACCTTAAAGTACGTAGTTCTAAATGACCTCTAAGTACGTAGTTCTAAATGACCTCTAAGTACGTAGTTCTAATTGACCTCTAGGTACGTAGTTCTAAATGACCTCAAAGTAAGTAGTTCTAAATGACCTCTAAGTATGTGGTTCTAAATGACCTCTAAGTACGTGGTTCTAAATGACCTCTAAGTACGTGGTTCTATATGATCTCTTAGTACGTGGTTCTAAATGACCTCTAAGTCCGTGGGTTCTTCTAAATGACTTCTAAGTACGTGGTTCAAAATGTCCTCTAAGTACTTGGTTCTAAATGACCTCTTAGTACGTGGTTATAAATGACCTCTAAGTACGTGCTTCTAAATGACCTCTAAGTAAGTAGTTGTAAATGACCCCTAAGTACGTAATTTTAAATGACCTCTAGGTACGTACTTCCAAATGACATCTAAGTAAGTGGTTCTAATAGACCTCCAAGTACGTGGTCCTAAATGACCTCTAGGTACGTAGTTCTAAATGACCTCTAAGTAAGTAGTTCTAAATGACCTCTAAGTATGTGGTTCTAAATGACCTCTATGTACGTAGTTCTAAATGACCTCTAGGTATGTGGTTCTAATAGACCTCTAAGTACGTAGTTCTAAATGACGTCTAAGTACGTAGTTCTAAATACCTCTAGATACGTAGTTCCAAATGACCTCTAAGTAAGTGGTTCTAAATGACCTCTAAGTACGTGGTCCTAAATGACCTCTAGGTACGTAGTTCTAAATGACCTCTAAGTAAGTAGTTCTAAATGACCTCTAAGTATGTGGTTCTAAATGACCTCTAAGTACGTAGTTCTAAATGACCTCTAAGTACGAAGTCCTAAATGACCTCTAAGAACGTTGTTCTATATTACCTCTAAGTACGTAGTTCTAAATGACCTCTAAGTACGTAGCTCTAATTGACCTCTAGGTACGTAGTTCTAAATGACCTCAAAGTAAGTAGTTCTAAATGACCTCTCAGTATGTGGTTCTAAATGACCTCTAAGTAAGTGGTTCTAAATGACCTTTAAGTACGTGGTTCTATATGATCTCTTAGTACGTGGTTCTAAATGACCTCTAAGTACGTGGGTTCTTCTAAATGACTTCTAAGTACGTGGTTCAAAATGTCCTCTAAGTACGTGGTTCTAAATGACCTTATATACGTAGTGCTAAATAACCTCTAAGTACGTGGTTCTAAATGACCTCTTAGTACGTGGTCCTAAATGACCTCTAGGTACGTAGTTCTAAATGACCTCTAAGTACGTAGTTCTAAATGACCTCTAAGTACGTAGTTCTAATTGACCTCTAGGTACGTAGTTCTAAATGACCTCAAAGTAAGTAGTTCTAAATGACCTCTAAGTATGTGGTTCTAAATGACCTCTAAGTAAGTGGTTCTAAATGACCTCTAAGTACGTGGTTCTAAATGACCTCTAAGTACGTTGTTCTAGATGACCTCTAAGTACCTGGTTCTAAATGACCTCTATGTACGTGCTTCTAAATGACCTCTAAGTACGTATTTCTAAATGACCATAAGTACGTGGATTTAAATGACCTTAAAGTACGTAGTTCTAAATGACCTCTAAGTACGTAGTTCTAAATGACCTCTAAGTATGTGGTTCTAAATGACCTCTAAGTACGTGGTTCTAAATGACCTCTAAATACTTAGTTCAAATGCCCTCTAAGTACGTGGTTCCAAATGTCCTCTAAGTACGTGGTTCTAAATGACCTCATATACGTAGTTCTAAATGACCTCTAAGTACGTGGTTCTAAATGACCTCTAACTACGTGGTTCTAAATGACCTTTAAGTACGTGCTTCTATATGACCTCTAAGTAAGTAGTTCTAAATGACCCCTAAGTACGTAGTTCTAAATGACCTCTAGGTACGTACTTCCTAATGACTTCTAAGTAAGTGGTTCTAATTGACCTCTAAGTACGTGGTTCTATATGTCCTCTAAGTACGTGGTTCTAAAAGACCTCATATACGTAGTTCTAAATGACCTCTAAGTACGTGGGTTCTAAATGACCCCTAAGTTCGTAGTTCTAAATGACCTCTAAATACGTAGCTCTAAATGACCTCTAAGTACGTAAATCTAAATGACCTCTATGTACGTGGTTCTATATGACCTCTAAGTACGTGGGCTCTAAATGACATCTGAGTACGTGGTTCTAAATGACCTTTAAGTACGTAGTTCTAAATGACCTCTAAGTTGTTGGTTCTAAATGACCTCTAAGTACGTCGTTCTAAATGACCTCATATACGTAGTTCTAAATTACCTCTAAGTACGTAGTTCTAAATGACCTCTAAGTACGTGGTTCTAAATGACCTCTAAGTACGTGCTTCTAAATGACCTCTAAGTAAGTAGTTCTAAATGACCCCTAAGTACGTAGTTCTAAATGACCTCTAGGTACGTACTTCCAAATGACTTCTAAGTAAGTGGTTCTAATTGACCTCTAAGTACGTGGTTCTAAATGTCCTCTAAGTACGTGGTTCTAAAAGACCTCATATACGTAGTTCTAAATGACCTCTAAGTACGTGGGTTCTAAATGACCCCTAAGTTCGTAGTTCTAAATGACCTCTAAATACGTAGCTCTAAATGACCTCTAAGTACGTAGTTCTAAATGACCTCTATGTACGTGGTTCTATATGACCTCTAAGTACGTGGGCTCTAGATGACATCTGAGTACGTGGTTCTAAATGACCTCTAAGTACGTAGTTCTAAATGACCTCTAAGTTGTTGGTTCTAAATGACCTCTAAGTACGTGGTTCTAAATGACCTCTCAGTACGTGCTTCTAAATGACCTCTAAGTACGTAGTTCTAAATCACCATAAGTACGTGGATTTAAATGACCATAAAGTACGTAGTTCTAAATGACCTCTAAGTACGTAGTTCTAAATGACCTCTAAGTATGTGGTTCTAAATGACCTCTAAGTACGTTGTTCTAAATGACCTCTAAATACTTAGTTCAAATGCCCTCTAAGTACGTGGTTCCAAATGTCCTCTAAGTACGTGGTTCTAAATGACCTCATATACGTAGTTCTAAATTACCTCTAAGTACGTAGTTCTAAATGACCTCTAAGTACGTGGTTCTAAATGACCTCTAAGTACGTGCTTCTAAATGACCTCTAAGTAAGTAGTTCTAAATGACCCCTAAGTACGTAGTTCTAAATGACCTCTAGGTACGTACTTCCTAATGACTTCTAAGTAAGTGGTTCTAATTGACCTCTAAGTACGTGGTTCTATATGTCCTCTAAGTACGTGGTTCTAAAAGACCTCATATACGTAGTTCTAAATGACCTCTAAGTACGTGGGTTCTAAATGACCCCTAAGTTCGTAGTTCTAAATGACCTCTAAATACGTAGCTCTAAATGACCTCTAAGTACGTAAATCTAAATGACCTCTATGTACGTGGTTCTATATGACCTCTAAGTACGTGGTTCTATATGACCTCTAAGTACGTGGGCTCTAAATGACATCTGAGTACGTGGTTCTAAATGACCTTTAAGTACGTAGTTCTAAATGACCTCTAAGTTGTTGGTTCTAAATGACCTCTAAGTACGTCGTTCTAAATGACCTCATATACGTAGTTCTAAATTACCTCTAAGTACGTAGTTCTAAATGACCTCTAAGTACGTGGTTCTAAATGACCTCTAAGTACGTGCTTCTAAATGACCTCTAAGTAAGTAGTTCTAAATGACCCCTAAGTACGTAGTTCTAAATGACCTCTAGGTACGTACTTCCAAATGACTTCTAAGTAAGTGGTTCTAATTGACCTCTAAGTACGTGGTTCTAAATGTCCTCTAAGTACGTGGTTCTAAAAGACCTCATATACGTAGTTCTAAATGACCTCTAAGTACGTGGGTTCTAAATGACCCCTAAGTTCGTAGTTCTAAATGACCTCTAAATACGTAGCTCTAAATGACCTCTAAGTACGTAGTTCTAAATGACCTCTATGTACGTGGTTCTATATGACCTCTAAGTACGTGGGCTCTAGATGACATCTGAGTACGTGGTTCTAAATGACCTCTAAGTACGTAGTTCTAAATGACCTCTAAGTTGTTGGTTCTAAATGACCTCTAAGTACGTGGTTCTAAATGACCTCTCAGTACGTGCTTCTAAATGACCTCTAAGTACGTAGTTCTAAATCACCATAAGTACGTGGATTTAAATGACCATAAAGTACGTAGTTCTAAATGACCTCTAAGTACGTAGTTCTAAATGACCTCTAAGTATGTGGTTCTAAATGACCTCTAAGTACGTTGTTCTAAATGACCTCTAAATACTTAGTTCAAATGCCCTCTAAGTACGTGGTTCCAAATGTCCTCTAAGTACGTGGTTCTAAATGACCTCATATACGTAGTTCTAAATTACCTCTAAGTACGTAGTTCTAAATGACCTCTAAGTACGTGGTTCTAAATGACCTCTAAGTACGTGCTTCTAAATGACCTCTAAGTAAGTAGTTCTAAATGACCCCTAAGTACGTAGTTCTAAATGACCTCTAGGTACGTACTTCCTAATGACTTCTAAGTAAGTGGTTCTAATTGACCTCTAAGTACGTGGTTCTATATGTCCTCTAAGTACGTGGTTCTAAAAGACCTCATATACGTAGTTCTAAATGACCTCTAAGTACGTGGGTTCTAAATGACCCCTAAGTTCGTAGTTCTAAATGACCTCTAAATACGTAGCTCTAAATGACCTCTAAGTACGTAAATCTAAATGACCTCTATGTACGTGGTTCTATATGACCTCTAAGTACGTGGGCTCTAAATGACATCTGAGTACGTGGTTCTAAATGACCTTTAAGTACGTAGTTCTAAATGACCTCTAAGTTGTTGGTTCTAAATGACCTCTAAGTACGTCGTTCTAAATGACCTCATATACGTAGTTCTAAATTACCTCTAAGTACGTAGTTCTAAATGACCTCTAAGTACGTGGTTCTAAATGACCTCTAAGTACGTGCTTCTAAATGACCTCTAAGTAAGTAGTTCTAAATGACCCCTAAGTACGTAGTTCTAAATGACCTCTAGGTACGTACTTCCAAATGACTTCTAAGTAAGTGGTTCTAATTGACCTCTAAGTACGTGGTTCTAAATGTCCTCTAAGTACGTGGTTCTAAAAGACCTCATATACGTAGTTCTAAATGACCTCTAAGTACGTGGGTTCTAAATGACCCCTAAGTTCGTAGTTCTAAATGACCTCTAAATACGTAGCTCTAAATGACCTCTAAGTACGTAGTTCTAAATGACCTCTATGTACGTGGTTCTATATGACCTCTAAGTACGTGGGCTCTAGATGACATCTGAGTACGTGGTTCTAAATGACCTCTAAGTACGTAGTTCTAAATGACCTCTAAGTTGTTGGTTCTAAATGACCTCTAAGTACGTGGTTCTAAATGACCTCTCAGTACGTGCTTCTAAATGACCTCTAAGTACGTAGTTCTAAATCACCATAAGTACGTGGATTTAAATGACCATAAAGTACGTAGTTCTAAATGACCTCTAAGTACGTAGTTCTAAATGACCTCTAAGTATGTGGTTCTAAATGACCTCTAAGTACGTTGTTCTAAATGACCTCTAAATACTTAGTTCAAATGCCCTCTAAGTACGTGGTTCCAAATGTCCTCTAAGTACGTGGTTCTAAATGACCTCATATACGTAGTTCTAAATTACCTCTAAGTACGTAGTTCTAAATGACCTCTAAGTACGTGGTTCTAAATGACCTCTAAGTACGTGCTTCTAAATGACCTCTAAGTAAGTAGTTCTAAATGACCCCTAAGTACGTAGTTCTAAATGACCTCTAGGTACGTACTTCCTAATGACTTCTAAGTAAGTGGTTCTAATTGACCTCTAAGTACGTGGTTCTATATGTCCTCTAAGTACGTGGTTCTAAAAGACCTCATATACGTAGTTCTAAATGACCTCTAAGTACGTGGGTTCTAAATGACCCCTAAGTTCGTAGTTCTAAATGACCTCTAAATACGTAGCTCTAAATGACCTCTAAGTACGTAAATCTAAATGACCTCTATGTACGTGGTTCTATATGACCTCTAAGTACGTGGGCTCTAAATGACATCTGAGTACGTGGTTCTAAATGACCTTTAAGTACGTAGTTCTAAATGACCTCTAAGTTGTTGGTTCTAAATGACCTCTAAGTACGTCGTTCTAAATGACCTCATATACGTAGTTCTAAATTACCTCTAAGTACGTAGTTCTAAATGACCTCTAAGTACGTGGTTCTAAATGACCTCTAAGTACGTGCTTCTAAATGACCTCTAAGTAAGTAGTTCTAAATGACCCCTAAGTACGTAGTTCTAAATGACCTCTAGGTACGTACTTCCAAATGACTTCTAAGTAAGTGGTTCTAATTGACCTCTAAGTACGTGGTTCTAAATGTCCTCTAAGTACGTGGTTCTAAAAGACCTCATATACGTAGTTCTAAATGACCTCTAAGTACGTGGGTTCTAAATGACCCCTAAGTTCGTAGTTCTAAATGACCTCTAAATACGTAGCTCTAAATGACCTCTAAGTACGTAGTTCTAAATGACCTCTATGTACGTGGTTCTATATGACCTCTAAGTACGTGGGCTCTAGATGACATCTGAGTACGTGGTTCTAAATGACCTCTAAGTACGTAGTTCTAAATGACCTCTAAGTTGTTGGTTCTAAATGACCTCTAAGTACGTGGTTCTAAATGACCTCTCAGTACGTGCTTCTAAATGACCTCTAAGTACGTAGTTCTAAATCACCATAAGTACGTGGATTTAAATGACCATAAAGTACGTAGTTCTAAATGACCTCTAAGTACGTAGTTCTAAATGACCTCTAAGTATGTGGTTCTAAATGACCTCTAAGTACGTTGTTCTAAATGACCTCTAAATACTTAGTTCAAATGCCCTCTAAGTACGTGGTTCCAAATGTCCTCTAAGTACGTGGTTCTAAATGACCTCATATACGTAGTTCTAAATTACCTCTAAGTACGTAGTTCTAAATGACCTCTAAGTACGTGGTTCTAAATGACCTCTAAGTACGTGCTTCTAAATGACCTCTAAGTAAGTAGTTCTAAATGACCCCTAAGTACGTAGTTCTAAATGACCTCTAGGTACGTACTTCCTAATGACTTCTAAGTAAGTGGTTCTAATTGACCTCTAAGTACGTGGTTCTATATGTCCTCTAAGTACGTGGTTCTAAAAGACCTCATATACGTAGTTCTAAATGACCTCTAAGTACGTGGGTTCTAAATGACCCCTAAGTTCGTAGTTCTAAATGACCTCTAAATACGTAGCTCTAAATGACCTCTAAGTACGTAAATCTAAATGACCTCTATGTACGTGGTTCTATATGACCTCTAAGTACGTGGGCTCTAAATGACATCTGAGTACGTGGTTCTAAATGACCTTTAAGTACGTAGTTCTAAATGACCTCTAAGTTGTTGGTTCTAAATGACCTCTAAGTACGTCGTTCTAAATGACCTCTCAGTACGTGGTTCTAAATGACCTCTAAGTACGTGGTTCTAAATGACATCTAAGTACGTAGTTCTAAATGACCTCTAAATAGTTGGTTCTAAATGACCTCTAAGTTCGTGGTTCTAAATATCTTCTAAGTACGTAGTTCTAAATGACGTCTAAGTACGTAGTTCTAAATACCTCTAGATACGTAGTGCCAAATGACCTCTAAGTAAGTGGTTCTAAATGACCTCTAAGTACGTGGTCCTAAATGACCTCTATGTACGTAGTTCTAAATGACCTCTAAGTAAGTAGTTTTAAATGACCTCTAAGTATGTGGTTCTAAATGACCTCTAAGTACGTAGTTCTAAATGACATCTAAGTACGAAGTCCTAAATGACCTCTAAGAACGTAGTTCTATATTACCTCTAAGTACGTAGTTCTAAATGACCTCTAAGTACGTAGTTCTAATTGACCTCTAGGTACGTAGTTCTAAATGACCTCAAAGTAAGTAGTTCTAAATGACCTCTAAGTATGTGGTTCTAAATAACCTCTAAGTAAGTGGTTCTAAATGACCTCTAAGTACGTAGTTCTAATTGACCTCTAGGTACGTAGTTCTAAATGACCTCAAAGTAAGTAGTTCTAAATGACCTCTAAGTATGTGGTTCTAAATGACCTCTAAGTACGTGGTTCTAAATGACCTCTAAGTACGTGGGTTCTTCTAAATGACTTCTAAGTACGTGGTTCAAAATGTCCTCTAAGTACGTGGTTCTAAATGACCTTATATACGTAGTGCTAAATAACCTCTAAGTACGTGGATCTAAATGTCCTCTAAGTACGTGGTTCTAAATGACCTTATATACGTAGTGCTAAATAACCTCTAAGTACGTGGTTCTAAATCACCTCGAAGTACGTGGTTCTGAATGACCTCTAAGTTCGTGGGTTCTAAATGACCTCTAAGTACGTGGTTCTAAATGACCTCTAAGTACTTGGTTCTAAATGACCTCTAAGTCAGTAGTTCTAAATGACACCTAAGTACGTGGTTCTAAATGTCCTCTAAGTACGTGGTTCTAAATGACCTCATATACGTAGTTCTAAATTACTTCTAAGTACGTAGTTCTAAATGACCTCTAACTACGTGGTTCTAAATGACCTCTAAGTACGTGCTTCTAAATGACCTCTAAGTAAGTAGTTCTAAATGACCCCTAAGTACGTAGTTCTAAATGACCTCTAGGTACGTACTTCCAAATGACTTCTAAGTAAGTGGTGCTAGTTGACCTCTAAGTACGTGGTTCTAAATGTCCTCTAAGTACGTGGTTCTAAAAGACCTCATATACGTAGTTCTAAATGACCTCTAAGTACGTGGGTTCTAAATGACCCCTAAGTTCGTAGTTCTAAATGACCTCTAAATACGTAGCTCTAAATGACCTCTAAGTACGTAGTTCTAAATGACCTCTATGTACGTGGTTCTATATGACCTCTAAGTACGTGGGCTCTAAATGACATCTGAGTACGTGGTTCTAAATGACCTCATATACGTAGTTCTAAATGACCTCTAAGTACGTGGTTCTAAATGACCTCTAACTACGTGGTTCTAAATGACCTCTAAGTACGTGCTTCTAAATGACCTCTAGGTACGTACATCCAAATGACATCTAAGTGGTTCTAAATGACCTCTAAGTACGTTGTTCTAGATGACCTCTAAGTACGTGGTTCTAAATGACCTCTATGTACGTGCTTCTAAATGACCTCTAAGTACGTATTTCTAAATGACCATAAGTACGTGGATTTAAATGACCTTAAAGTACGTAGTTCTAAATGACCTCTAAGTACGTAGTTCTAAATGACCTCTAAGTATGTGGTTCTAAATGACCTCTAAGTACGTGGTTCTAAATGACCTCTAAATACTTAGTTCAAATTCCCTCTAAGTACGTGGTTCCAAATGTCCTCTAAGTACGTGGTTCTAAATGACCTCATATACGTAGTTCTAAATGACCTCTAAGTACGTGGTTCTAAATGACCTCTAACTACGTGGTTCTAAATGACCTCTAAGTACGTGCTTCTATATGACCTCTAAGTAAGTAGTTCTAAATGACCCCTAAGTACGTAGTTCTAAATGACCTCTAGGTACGTACTTCCAAATGACCTCTAAGTATGTGGTTCTAAATGACCTCTAAGTACGTAGTTCTAAATGACCTCTAAGTACGAAGTCCTAAATGACCTCTAAGAACGTAGTTCTATATTACCTCTAAGTACGTAGTTCTAAATGACCTCTAAGTACGTAGTTCTAATTGACCTCTAGGTACGTAGTTCTAAATGACCTCAAAGTAAGTAGTTCTAAATGACCTCTAAGTATGTGGTTCTAAATGACCTCTAAGTAAGTGGTTCTAAATGACCTCTAAGTACGTGGTTCTATATGATCTCTTAGTACGTGGTTCTAAATGACCTCTAAGTACGTGGGTTCTTCTAAATGACTTCTAAGTACGTGGTTCAAAATGTCCTCTAAGTACGTGGTTCTAAATGACCTTATATACGTAGTGCTAAATAACCTCTAAGTACGTGGTTCTAAATGACCTCTTAAAACGTGGTTATAAATGACCTCTAAGTACGTGCTTCTAAATGACCTCTAATTAAGTAGTTCTAAATGACCCCTAAGTATGTGGTTCTAAATGGCCTCTAAGTACGTAGTTCTAAAAGACCTCTAAGTTGTTGGTTCTAAATGACCTCTAAGTACGTGGTTCTAAATGACCTCTCAGTACGTGTTTCTAAATGACCTCTAAGTACGTGGTTCTAAATGACATCTAAGTACGTAGTTCTAAATGACCTCTAAATAGTTGGTTCTAAATGACCTCTAAGTACGTGGTTATAAATATCTTCTAAGTACGTAGTTCTAAATGACGTCTAAGTACGTAGTTCTAAATACCTCTAGATACGTAGTTCCAAATGACCTCTAAGTAAGTGGTTCTAAATGACCTCTAAGTACGTGGTCCTAAATGACCTCTTGGTACGTAGTTCTAAATGACCTCTAAGTAAGTAGTTCTAAATGACCTCTAAGTATGTGGTTCTAAATGACATCTAAGTACGTAGTTCTAAATGACCTCTAAGTACGAAGTCCTAAATGACCTCTAAGAACGTAGTTCTATATTACCTCTAAGTACGTAGTTCTAAATGACCTCTAAGTACGTAGTTCTAATTGAACTCTAAGTACGTAGTTCTAAATGACCTCTAAGTATGTGGTTCTAAATGACCTCTAAGTACGTGGTTCTAAATGACCTCTAAATACTTAGTTCAAATGCCCTTTAAGTACGTGGTTCCAAATGTCCTCTAAGTACGTGGTTCTAAATGACCTCATATACGTAGTTCTAAATGACCTCTAAGTACGTGGTTCTAAATGACCTCTAACTACGTGGTTCTAAATGACCTCTAAGTACGTGCTTCTATATGACCTCTAAGTAAGTAGTTCTAAATGACCCCTAAGTACGTAGTTCTAAATGACCTCTAGGTACGTACTTCCAAATGACTTCTAAGTAAGTGGTTCTAAATGACCTCTAAGTACGTGGTTCTAAATATCCTCTAAGTACGTGGTTCTAAAAGACCTCATATACGTAGTTCTAAATGACCTCTAAGTACGTGGGTTCTAAATGACCCCTAAGTTCGTAGTTCTAAATGACCTCTAAATACGTAGCTCCAAATGACCTCTAAGTACGTAGTTCTAAATGACCTCTATGTACGTGGTTCTATATCACCTCTAAGTACGTGGGCTCTAAATGACATCTGAGTACGTGGTTCTAAATGACCTCTAAGTTGTTGGTTCTAAATGACCTCTAAGTACGTGGTTCTAAATGACCTCTCAGTACGTGGTTCTATATGACCTCTAAGTACGTGGGCTCTAAATGACATCTGAGTACGTGGTTCTAAATGACCTCTAAGTACGTAGTTCTAAATGACCTCTAAGTTGTTGGTTCTAAATGACCTCTAAGTACGTGGTTCTAAATGACCTCTCAGTACGTGGTATTAAATGACCTCTAAGTACGTGGTTCTAAATGACATCTATGTACGTAGTTCTAAATGACCTCTAAATAGTTGGTTCTAAATGACCTCTAAGTACGTGGTTATAAATGACTTCTAAGTACGTGCTTCTAAATGACCTCTAAGTAAGTAGTTATAAATGACCCCTAAGTACGTAGTTCTAAATGACCTCTAGGTACGTACTTCCAAATGACATCTAAGTAAGTGGTTCTAAATGACCTCTAAGTACGTGGTCCTAAATGACCTCAAGTACGTAGTTCTAAATGACCTCTAAGTAAGTAGTTCTAAATGACCTCTAAGTATGTGGTTCTAAATGACCTCTAAGTACGTAGTTCTAAATGACCTCTAAGTACGAAGTCCTAAATGACCTCTAAGAACGTAGTTCTATATTACCTCTAAGTACGTAGTTCTAAATGACCTCTAAGTACGTAGTTCTAATTGACCTCTAGGTACGTAGTTCTAAATGACCTCAAAGTAAGTAGTTCTAAATGACCTCTAAGTATGTGGTTCTAAATGACCTCTAAGTAAGTGGTTCTAAATGACCTCTAAGTACGTGGTTCTATATGATCTCTTAGTGCGTAGTTCTAAATGACCTCTAAGTACGTGGGTTCTTCTAAATGACTTCTAAGTACGTGGTTCAAAATGTCCTCTAAGTACGTGGTTCTAAATGACCTTATATACGTAGTGCTAAATAACCTCTATGTATGTGGTTCTAAATGTCCTCTAAGTACGTGGTTCTAAATGACCTTATATACGTAGTGCTAAATAACCTCTAAGTACATGGTTCTAAATCACCTCTAAGTACTTGGTTCTGAATGACCTCTAAGTTCGTGGGTTCTAAATGACCTCTTATAACGTAGTTCTAACTGACCTCTAATTACATGGTTTTAACTATCCTCTAAGTACGTGGTTCTAAACGACCTCTAAGTACGAGGTTCTAAATGACCTCTATGTACGTGGTTCTAAATGACCTCTAAGTACTTGGTTCTAAATGACCTCTAAGTCAGTAGTTCTAAATGACACCTAAGTACGTGGTTCTAAATGACCTCATATACGTAGTTCTAAATGACCTCTAAGTACGTGGTTCTAAATGACCTCTAACTACGTGGTTCTAAATGAACTCTAAGTACGTGCTTCTAAATGACCTCTAGGTACGTACATCCAAATGACATCTAAGTAAGTGGTTCTAAATGACCTCTAAGTACGTTGTTCTAGATGACCTCTAAGTACGTGGTTCTAAATGACCTCTATGTACGTGCTTCTAAATGACCTCTAAGTACGTATTTCTAAATGACCATAAGTACGTGGATTTAAATGACCTTAAAGTACGTAGTTCTAAATGACCTCTAAGTACGTAGTTCTAAATGACCTCTAAGTACGTAGTTCTAATTGACCTCTAGGTACGTAGTTCTAAATAACCTCAAAGTAAGTAGTTCTAAATGACCTCTAAGTATGTGGTTCTAAATGACCTCTAAGTACGTGGTTCTAAATGACCTCTAAGTACGTGGTTCTATATGATCTCTTAGTACGTGGTTCTAAATGACCTCTAAGTCCGTGGGTTCTTCTAAATGACTTCTAAGTACGTGGTTCAAAATGTCCTCTAAGTACTTGGTTCTAAATGACCTCTTAGTACGTGGTTATAAATGACCTCTAAGTACGTGCTTCTAAATGACCTCTAAGTAAGTAGTTGTAAATGACCCCTAAGTACGTAATTTTAAATGACCTCTAGGTACGTACTTCCAAATGACATCTAAGTAAGTGGTTCTAATAGACCTCCAAGTACGTGGTCCTAAATGACCTCTAGGTACGTAGTTCTAAATGACCTCTAAGTAAGTAGTTCTAAATGACCTCTAAGTATGTGGTTCTAAATGACCTCTATGTACGTAGTTCTAAATGACCTCTAGGTATGTGGTTCTAATAGACCTCTCAATACGTAGTTCTAAATGACGTCTAAGTACGTAGTTCTAAATACCTCTAGATACGTAGTTCCAAATGACCTCTAAGTAAGTGGTTCTAAATGACCTCTAAGTACGTGGTCCTAAATGACCTCTAGGTACGTAGTTCTAAATGACCTCTAAGTAAGTAGTTCTAAATGACCTCTAAGTATGTGGTTCTAAATGACCTCTAAGTACGTAGTTCTAAATGACCTCTAAGTACGAAGTCCTAAATGACCTCTAAGAACGTTGTTCTATATTACCTCTAAGTACGTAGTTCTAAATGACCTCTAAGTACGTAGCTCTAATTGACCTCTAGGTACGTAGTTCTAAATGACCTCAAAGTAAGTAGTTCTAAATGACCTCTCAGTATGTGGTTCTAAATGACCTCTAAGTAAGTGGTTCTAAATGACCTCTAAGTACGTGGTTCTATATGATCTCTTAGTACGTGGTTCTAAATGACCTCTAAGTACGTGGGTTCTTCTAAATGACTTCTAAGTACGTGGTTCAAAATGTCCTCTAAGTACGTGGTTCTAAATGACCTTATATACGTAGTGCTAAATAACCTCTAAGTACGTGGTTCTAAATGACCTCTTAGTACGTGGTCCTAAATGACCTCTAGGTACGTAGTTCTAAATGACCTCTAAGTACGTAGTTCTAAATGACCTCTAAGTACGTAGTTCTAATTGACCTCTAGGTACGTAGTTCTAAATGACCTCAAAGTAAGTAGTTCTAAATGACCTCTAAGTATGTGGTTCTAAATGACCTCTAAGTAAGTGGTTCTAAATGACCTCTAAGTACGTGGTTCTAAATGACCTCTAAGTACGTTGTTCTAGATGACCTCTAAGTACGTGGTTCTAAATGACCTCTATGTACGTGCTTCTAAATGACCTCTAAGTACGTATTTCTAAATGACCATAAGTACGTGGATTTAAATGACCTTAAAGTACGTAGTTCTAAATGACCTCTAAGTACGTAGTTCTAAATGACCTCTAAGTATGTGGTTCTAAATGACCTCTAAGTACGTGGTTCTAAATGACCTCTAAATACTTAGTTCAAATGCCCTCTAAGTACGTGGTTCCAAATGTCCTCTAAGTACGTGGTTCTAAATGACCTCATATACGTAGTTCTAAATGACCTCTAAGTACGTGGTTCTAAATGACCTCTAACTACGTGGTTCTAAATGACCTTTAAGTACGTGCTTCTATATGACCTCTAAGTAAGTAGTTCTAAATGACCCCTAAGTACGTAGTTCTAAATGACCTCTAGGTACGTACTTCCAAATGACCTCTAAGTATGTGGTTCTAAATGACCTCTAAGTACGTAGTTCTAAATGACCTCTAAGTACGAAGTCCTAAATGACCTCTAAGAACGTAGTTCTATATTACCTCTAAGTACGTAGTTCTAAATGACCTCTAAGTACGTAGTTCTAATTGACCTCTAGGTACGTAGTTCTAAATGACCTCAAAGTAAGTAGTTCTAAATGACCTCTAAGTATGTGGTTCTAAATGACCTCTAAGTAAGTGGTTCTAAATGACCTCTAAGTACGTGGTTCTATATGATCTCTTAGTACGTGGTTCTAAATGACCTCTAAGTACGTGGGTTCTTCTAAATGACTTCTAAGTACGTGGTTCAAAATGTCCTCTAAGTACGTGGTTCTAAATGACCTTATATACGTAGTGCTAAATAACCTCTAAGTACGTGGTTCTAAATGACCTCTTAAAACGTGGTTATAAATGACCTCTAAGTACGTGCTTCTAAATGACCTCTAATTAAGTAGTTCTAAATGACCCCTAAGTATGTGGTTCTAAATGGCCTCTAAGTACGTAGTTCTAAAAGACCTCTAAGTTGTTGGTTCTAAATGACCTCTAAGTACGTGGTTCTAAATGACCTCTCAGTACGTGGTTCTAAATGACCTCTAAGTACGTGGTTCTAAATGACATCTAAGTACGTAGTTCTAAATGACCTCTAAATAGTTGGTTCTAAATGACCTCTAAGTACGTGGTTCTAAATATCTTCTAAGTACGTAGTTCTAAATGACGTCTAAGTACGTAGTTCTAAATACCTCTAGATACGTAGTTCCAAATGACCTCTAAGTAAGTGGTTCTAAATGACCTCTAAGTACGTGGTCCTAAATGACCTCTTGGTACGTAGTTCTAAATGACCTCTAAGTAAGTAGTTCTAAATGACCTCTAAGTATGTGGTTCTAAATGACATCTAAGTACGTAGTTCTAAATGACCTCTAAGTACGAAGTCCTAAATGACCTCTAAGAACGTAGTTCTATATTACCTCTAAGTACGTAGTTCTAAATGACCTCTAAGTACGTAGTTCTAATTGACCTCTAGGTACGTAGTTCTAAATGACCTCAAAGTAAGTAGTTCTAAATGACCTCTAAGTATGTGGTTCTAAATGACCTCTAAGTAAGTGGTTCCAAATGACCTCTAAGTACGTGGTTCTATATGATCTCTTAGTACGTGGTTCTAAATGACCTCTAAGTACGTGGTCCTAAATGACCTCTAGGTACGTAGTTCTAAATGACCTCTAAGTAAGTAGTTCTAAATGACCTCTAAGTATGTGGTTCTAAATGAACTCTAAGTACGTAGTTCTAAATGACCTCTAAGTACGAAGTCCTAAATGACCTCTAAGAACGTAGTTCTATATTACCTCTAAGTACGTAGTTCTAAATGACCTCTAAGTACGTAGTTCTAATTGACCTCTAAGTACGTAGTTCTAAATAACCTCTAAGTATGTGGTTCTAAATGACCTCTAAGTACGTGGTTCTAAATGACCTCTAAATACTTAGTTCAAATGCCCTCTAAGTACGTGGTTCCAAATGTCCTCTAAGTACGTGGTTCTAAATGACCTCATATACGTAGTTCTAAATGACCTCTAAGTACGTGGTTCTAAATGACCTCTAACTACGTGGTTCTAAATGACCTCTAAGTACGTGCTTCTATATGACCTCTAAGTAAGTAGTTCTAAATGACCCCTAAGTACGTAGTTCTAAATGACCTCTAGGTACGTACTTCCAAATGACTTCTAAGTAAGTGGTTCTAAATGACCTCTAAGTACGTGGTTCTAAATATCCTCTAAGTACGTGGTTCTAAAAGACCTCATATACGTAGTTCTAAATGACCTCTAAGTACGTGGGTTCTAAATGACCCCTAAGTTCGTAGTTCTAAATGACCTCTAAATACGTAGCTCCAAATGACCTCTAAGTACGAAGTTCTAAATGACCTCTATGTACGTGGTTCTATATCACCTCTAAGTACGTGGGCTCTAAATGACATCTGAGTACGTGGTTCTAAATGACCTCTAAGTTGTTGGTTCTAAATGACCTCTAAGTACGTGGTTCTAAATGACCTCTCAGTACGTGGTTCTATATAACCTCTAAGTACGTGGGCTCTAAATGACATCTGAGTACGTGGTTCTAAATGACCTCTAAGTACGTAGTTCTAAATGACCTCTAAGTTGTTGGTTCTAAATGACCTCTAAGTACGTGGTTCTAAATGACCTCTCAGTACGTGGTATTAAATGACCTCTAAGTACGTGGTTCTAAATGACATCTATGTACGTAGTTCTAAATGACCTCTAAATAGTTGGTTCTAAATGACCTCTAAGTACGTGGTTATAAATGACTTCTAAGTACGTGCTTCTAAATGACCTCTAAGTAAGTAGTTATAAATGACCCCTAAGTACGTAGTTCTAAATGACCTCTAGGTACGTACTTCCAAATGACATCTAAGTAAGTGGTTCTAAATGACCTCTAAGTACGTGGTCCTAAATGACCTCAAGTACGTAGTTCTAAATGACCTCTAAGTAAGTAGTTCTAAATGACCTCTAAGTATGTGGTTCTAAATGACCTCTAAGTACGTAGTTCTAAATGACCTCTAAGTACGAAGTCTTAAATGACCTCTAAGAACGTAGTTCTATATTACCTCTAAGTACGTAGTTCTAAATGACCTCTAAGTACGTAGTTCTAATTGACCTCTAGGTACGTAGTTCTAAATGACCTCAAAGTAAGTAGTTCTAAATGACCTCTAAGTATGTGGTTCTAAATGACCTCTAAGTAAGTGGTTCTAAATGACCTCTAAGTATGTGGTTCTATATGATCTCTTAGTGCGTAGTTCTAAATGACCTCTAAGTACGTGGGTTCTTCTAAATGACTTCTAAGTACGTGGTTCAAAATGTCCTCTAAGTACGTGGTTCTAAATGACCTTATATACGTAGTGCTAAATAACCTCTAAGTATGTGGTTCTAAATGTCCTCTAAGTACGTGGTTCTAAATGACCTTATATACGTAGTGCTAAATAACCTCTAAGTACATGGTTCTAAATCACCTCTAAGTACTTGGTTCTGAATGACCTCTAAGTTCGTGGGTTCTAAATGACCTCTTATAACGTAGTTCTAACTGACCTCTAATTACATGGTTTTAACTATCCTCTAAGTACGTGGTTCTAAACGACCTCTAAGTACGAGGTTCTAAATGACCTCTATGTACGTGGTTCTAAATGACCTCTAAGTACTTGGTTCTAAATGACCTCTAAGTCAGTAGTTCTAAATGACACCTAAGTACGTGGTTCTAAATGACCTCATATACGTAGTTCTAAATGACCTCTAAGTACGTGGTTCTAAATGACCTCTAACTACGTGGTTCTAAATGAACTCTAAGTACGTGCTTCTAAATGACCTCTAGGTACGTACATCCAAATGACATCTAAGTAAGTGGTTCTAAATGACCTCTAAGTACGTTGTTCTAGTTGACCTCTAAGTACGTGGTTCTAAATGACCTCTATGTACGTGCTTCTAAATGACCTCTAAGTACGTGGTTCTATATGATCTCTTAGTACGTGGTTCTAAATGACCTCTAAGTCCGTGGGTTCTTCTAAATGACTTCTAAGTACGTGGTTCAAAATGTCCTCTAAGTACGTGGTTCTAAATGACCTCTTAGTACGTGGTTATAAATGACCTCTAAGTACGTGCTTCTAAATGACCTCTAAGTAAGTAGTTGTAAATGACCCCTAAGTACGTAATTTTAAATGACCTCTAGGTACGTACTTCCAAATGACATCTAAGTAAGTGGTTCTAATAGACCTCCAAGTACGTGGTCCTAAATGACCTCTAGGTACGTAGTTCTAAATGACCTCTAAGTAAGTAGTTCTAAATGACCTCTAAGTATGTGGTTCTAAATGACCTCTATGTACGTAGTTCTAAATGACCTCTAGGTATGTGGTTCTAATAGACCTCTAAGTACGTAGTTCTAAATGACCTCTATGTACGTGGTTCTATATGACCTCTAAGTACGTGGGCTCTAAATGACATCTGAGTACGTGGTTCTAAATGACCTCATATACGTAGTTCTAAATGACCTCTAAGTACGTGGTTCTAAATGACCTCTAACTACGTGGTTCTAAATGACCTCTAAGTACGTGCTTCTAAATGACCTCTAGGTACGTACATCCAAATGACATCTAAGTGGTTCTAAATGTTCTCTAAGTACGTTGTTCTAGATGACCTCTAAGTACGTGGTTCTAAATGACCTCTATGTACGTGCTTCTAAATGACCTCTAAGTACGTATTTCTAAATGACCATAAGTACGTGGATTTAAATGACCTTAAAGTACGTAGTTCTAAATGACCTCTAAGTACGTAGTTCTAAATGACCTCTAAGTATGTGGTTCTAAATGACCTCTAAGTACGTGGTTCTAAATGACCTCTAAATACTTAGTTCAAATGCCCTCTAAGTACGTGGTTCCAAATGTCCTCTAAGTACGTGGTTCTAAATGACCTCATATACGTAGTTCTAAATGACCTCTAAGTACGTGGTTGTAAATGACCTCTAACTACGTGGTTCTAAATGACCTCTAAGTACGTGCTTCTATATGACCTCTAAGTAAGTAGTTCTAAATGACCCCTAAGTACGTAGTTCTAAATGACCTCTAGGTACGTACTTCCAAATGACCTCTAAGTATGTGGTTCTAAATGACCTCTAAGTACGTAGTTCTAAATGACCTCTAAGTACGAAGTCCTAAATGACCTCTAAGAACGTAGTTCTATATTACCTCTAAGTACGTAGTTCTAAATGACCTCTAAGTACGTAGTTCTAATTGACCTCTAGGTACGTAGTTCTAAATGACCTCAAAGTAAGTAGTTCTAAATGACCTCTAAGTATGTGGTTCTAAATGACCTCTAAGTAAGTGGTTCTAAATGACCTCTAAGTACGTGGTTCTATATGATCTCTTAGTACGTGGTTCTAAATGACCTCTAAGTACGTGGGTTCTTCTAAATGACTTCTAAGTACGTGGTTCAAAATGTCCTCTAAGTACGTGGTTCTAAATGACCTTATATACGTAGTGCTAAATAACCTCTAAGTACGTGGTTCTAAATGACCTCTTAAAACGTGGTTATAAATGACCTCTAAGTACGTGCTTCTAAATGACCTCTAATTAAGTAGTTCTAAATGACCCCTAAGTATGTGGTTCTAAATGGCCTCTAAGTACGTAGTTCTAAATGACCTCTCAGTACGTGGTTCTAAATGACCTCTAAGTACGTGGTTCTAAATGACATCTAAGTACGTAGTTCTAAATGACCTCTAAATAGTTGGTTCTAAATGACCTCTAAGTACGTGGTTCTAAATATCTTCTAAGTACGTAGTTCTAAATGACGTCTAAGTACGTAGTTCTAAATACCTCTAGATACGTAGTTCCAAATGACCTCTAAGTAAGTGGTTCTAAATGACCTCTAAGTACGTGGTCCTAAATGACCTCTTGGTACGTAGTTCTAAATGACCTCTAAGTAAGTAGTTCTAAATGACCTCTAAGTATGTGGTTCTAAATGACATCTAAGTACGTAGTTCTAAATGACCTCTAAGTACGAAGTCCTAAATGACCTCTAAGAACGTAGTTCTATATTACCTCTAAGTACGTAGTTCTAAATGACCTCTAAGTACGTAGTTCTAATTGACCTCTAGGTACGTAGTTCTAAATGACCTCAAAGTAAGTAGTTCTAAATGACCTCTAAGTATGTGGTTCTAAATGACCTCTAAGTAAGTGGTTCCAAATGACCTCTAAGTACGTGGTTCTATATGATCTCTTAGTACGTGGTTCTAAATGACCTCTAAGTACGTGGTCCTAAATGACCTCTAGGTACGTAGTTCTAAATGACCTCTAAGTAAGTAGTTCTAAATGACCTCTAAGTATGTGGTTCTAAATGACCTCTAAGTACGTAGTTCTAAATGACCTCTAAGTACGAAGTCCTAAATGACCTCTAAGAACGTAGTTCTATATTACCTCTAAGTACGTAGTTCTAAATGACCTCTAAGTACGTAGTTCTAATTGAACTCTAAGTACGTAGTTTTAAATGACCTCTAAGTACGTGGTTCTAAATATCCTCTAAGTACGTGGTTCTAAAAGACCTCATATACGTAGTTCTAAATGACCTCTAAGTACGCGGGTTCTAAATGACCCCTAAGTTCGTAGTTCTAAATGACCTCTAAATACGTAGCTCCAAATGACCTCTAAGTACGTAGTTCTAAATGACCTCTATGTACGTGGTTCTATATCACCTCTAAGTACGTGGGCTCTAAATGACATCTGAGTACGTGGTTCTAAATGACCTCTAAGTTGTTGGTTCTAAATGACCTCTAAGTACGTGGTTCTAAATGACCTCTCAGTACGTGGTTCTATATGACCTCTAAGTACGTGGGCTCTAAATGACATCTGAGTACGTGGTTCTAAATGACCTCTAAGTACGTAGTTCTAAATGACCTCTAAGTTGTTGGTTCTAAATGACCTCTAAGTACGTGGTTCTAAATGACCTCTCAGTACGTGGTATTAAATGACCTCTAAGTACGTGGTTCTAAATGACATCTATGTACGTAGTTCTAAATGACCTCTAAATAGTTGGTTCTAAATGACCTCTAAGTACGTGGTTATAAATGACTTCTAAGTACGTGCTTCTAAATGACCTCTAAGTAAGTAGTTATAAATGACCCCTAAGTACGTAGTTCTAAATGACCTCTAGGTACGTACTTCCAAATGACATCTAAGTAAGTGGTTCTAAATGACCTCTAAGTACGTGGTCCTAAATGACCTCAAGTACGTAGTTCTAAATGACCTCTAAGTAAGTAGTTCTAAATGACCTCTAAGTATGTGGTTCTAAATGACCTCTAAGTACGTAGTTCTAAATGACCTCTAAGTACGAAGTCCTAAATGACCTCTAAGAACGTAGTTCTATATTACCTCTAAGTACGTAGTTCTAAATGACCTCTAAGTACGTAGTTCTAATTGACCTCTAGGTACGTAGTTCTAAATGACCTCAAAGTAAGTAGTTCTAAATGACCTCTAAGTATGTGGTTCTAAATGACCTCTAAGTAAGTGGTTCTAAATGACCTCTAAGTACGTGGTTCTATATGATCTCTTAGTGCGTAGTTCTAAATGACCTCTAAGTACGTGGGTTCTTCTAAATGACTTCTAAGTACGTGGTTCAAAATGTCCTCTAAGTACGTGGTTCTAAATGACCTTATATACGTAGTGCTAAATAACCTCTAAGTATGTGGTTCTAAATGTCCTCTAAGTACGTGGTTCTAAATGACCTTATATACGTAGTGCTAAATAACCTCTAAGTACATGGTTCTAAATCACCTCTAAGTACTTGGTTCTGAATGACCTCTAAGTTCGTGGGTTCTAAATGACCTCTTATAACGTAGTTCTAACTGACCTCTAATTACATGGTTTTAACTATCCTCTAAGTACGTGGTTCTAAACGACCTCTAAGTACGAGGTTCTAAATGACCTCTATGTACGTGGTTCTAAATGACCTCTAAGTACTTGGTTCTAAATGACCTCTAAGTCAGTAGTTCTAAATGACACCTAAGTACGTGGTTCTAAATGACCTCATATACGTAGTTCTAAATGACCTCTAAGTACGTGGTTCTAAATGACCTCTAACTACGTGGTTCTAAATGAACTCTAAGTACGTGCTTCTAAATGACCTCTAGGTACGTACATCCAAATGACATCTAAGTAAGTGGTTCTAAATGACCTCTAAGTACGTTGTTCTAGATGACCTCTAAGTACGTAGTTCTAAATGACCTCTAAGTACGTAGTTCTAATTGACCTCTAGATACGTAGTTCTAAATGACCTCAAAGTAAGTAGTTCTAAATGACCTCTAAGTATGTGGTTCTAAATGACCTCTAAGTAAGTGGTTCCAAATGACCTCTAAGTACGTGGTTCTATATGATCTCTTAGTACGTGGTTCTAAATGACCTCTAAGTACGTGGTCCTAAATGACCTCTAGGTACGTAGTTCTAAATGACCTCTAAGTAAGTAGTTCTAAATGACCTCTAAGTATGTGGTTCTAAATGACCTCTAAGTACGTAGTTCTAAATGACCTCTAAGTACGAAGTCCTAAATGACCTCTAAGAACGTAGTTCTATATTACCTCTAAGTACGTAGTTCTAAATGACCTCTAAGTACGTAGTTCTAATTGAACTCTAAGTACGTAGTTCTAAATGACCTCTAAATACGTAGCTCCAAATGACCTCTAAGTACGTAGTTCTAAATGACCTCTATGTACGTGGTTCTATATCACCTCTAAGTACGTGGGCTCTAAATGACATCAGAGTACGTGGTTCTAAATGACCTCTAAGTTGTTGGTTCTAAATGACCTCTAAGTACGTGGTTCTAAATGACCTCTCAGTACGTGGTTCTATATGACCTCTAAGTACGTGGGCTCTAAATGACATCTGAGTACGTGGTTCTAAATGACCTCTAAGTACGTAGTTCTAAATGACCTCTAAGTTGTTGGTTCTAAATGACCTTTAAGTACGTGGTTCTAAATGACCTCTCAGTACGTGGTATTAAATGACCTCTAAGTACGTGGTTCTAAATGACATCTATGTACGTAGTTCTAAATGACCTCTAAATAGTTGGTTCTAAATGACCTCTAAGTACGTGGTCCTAAATGACCTCAAGTACGTAGTTCTAAATGACCTCTAAGTAAGTAGTTCTAAATGACCTCTAAGTATGTGGTTCTAAATGACCTCTAAGTACGTAGTTCTAAATGACCTCTAAGTACGAAGTCCTAAATGACCTCTAAGAACGTAGTTCTATATTACCTCTAAGTACGTAGTTCTAAATGACCTCTAAGTACGTAGTTCTAATTGACCTCTAGGTACGTAGTTCTAAATGACCTCAAAGTAAGTAGTTCTAAATGACCTCTAAGTATGTGGTTCTAAATGACCTCTAAGTAAGTGGTTCTAAATGACCTCTAAGTACGTGGTTCTATATGATCTCTTAGTGCGTAGTTCTAAATGACCTCTAAGTACGTGGGTTCTTCTAAATGACTTCTAAGTACGTGGTTCAAAATGTCCTCTAAGTACGTGGTTCTAAATGACCTTATATACGTAGTGCTAAATAACCTCTAAGTATGTGGTTCTAAATGACATCTAAGTACGTAGTTCTAAATGACCTCTAAGTACGAAGTCCTAAATGACCTCTAAGAACGTAGTTCTATATTACCTCTAAGTACGTAGTTCTAAATGACCTCTAAGTACGTAGTTCTAATTGAACTCTAAGTACGTAGTTCTAAATGACCTCTAAGTATGTGGTTCTAAATGACCTCTAAGTACGTGGTTCTAAATGACCTCTAAATACTTAGTTCAAATGCCCTTTAAGTACGTGGTTCCAAATGTCCTCTAAGTACGTGGTTCTAAATGACCTCATATACGTAGTTCTAAATGACCTCTAAGTACGTGGTTCTAAATGACCTCTAACTACGTGGTTCTAAATGACCTCTAAGTACGTGCTTCTATATGACCTCTAAGTAAGTAGTTCTAAATGACCCCTAAGTACGTAGTTCTAAATGACCTCTAGGTACGTACTTCCAAATGACTTCTAAGTAAGTGGTTCTAAATGACCTCTAAGTACGTGGTTCTAAATATCCTCTAAGTACGTGGTTCTAAAAGACCTCATATACGTAGTTCTAAATGACCTCTAAGTACGTGGGTTCTAAATGACCCCTAAGTTCGTAGTTCTAAATGACCTCTAAATACGTAGCTCCAAATGACCTCTAAGTACGTAGTTCTAAATGACCTCTATGTACGTGGTTCTATATCACCTCTAAGTACGTGGGCTCTAAATGACATCTGAGTACGTGGTTCTAAATGACCTCTAAGTTGTTGGTTCTAAATGACCTCTAAGTACGTGGTTCTAAATGACCTCTCAGTACGTGGTTCTATATGACCTCTAAGTACGTGGGCTCTAAATGACATCTGAGTACGTGGTTCTAAATGACCTCTAAGTACGTAGTTCTAAATGACCTCTAAGTTGTTGGTTCTAAATGACCTCTAAGTACGTGGTTCTAAATGACCTCTCAGTACGTGGTATTAAATGACCTCTAAGTACGTGGTTCTAAATGACATCTATGTACGTAGTTCTAAATGACCTCTAAATAGTTGGTTCTAAATGACCTCTAAGTACGTGGTTATAAATGACTTCTAAGTACGTGCTTCTAAATGACCTCTAAGTAAGTAGTTATAAATGACCCCTAAGTACGTAGTTCTAAATGACCTCTAGGTACGTACTTCCAAATGACATCTAAGTAAGTGGTTCTAAATGACCTCTAAGTACGTGGTCCTAAATGACCTCAAGTACGTAGTTCTAAATGACCTCTAAGTAAGTAGTTCTAAATGACCTCTAAGTATGTGGTTCTAAATGACCTCTAAGTACGTAGTTCTAAATGACCTCTAAGTACGAAGTCCTAAATGACCTCTAAGAACGTAGTTCTATATTACCTCTAAGTACGTAGTTCTAAATGACCTCTAAGTACGTAGTTCTAATTGACCTCTAGGTACGTAGTTCTAAATGACCTCAAAGTAAGTAGTTCTAAATGACCTCTAAGTATGTGGTTTTAAATGACCTCTAAGTAAGTGGTTCTAAATGACCTCTAAGTACGTGGTTCTATATGATCTCTTAGTGCGTAGTTCTAAATGACCTCTAAGTACGTGGGTTCTTCTAAATGACTTCTAAGTACGTGGTTCAAAATGTCCTCTAAGTACGTGGTTCTAAATGACCTTATATACGTAGTGCTAAATAACCTCTATGTATGTGGTTCTAAATGTCCTCTAAGTACGTGGTTCTAAATGACCTTATATACGTAGTGCTAAATAACCTCTAAGTACATGGTTCTAAATCACCTCTAAGTACTTGGTTCTGAATGACCTCTAAGTTCGTGGGTTCTAAATGACCTCTTATAACGTAGTTCTAACTGACCTCTAATTACATGGTTTTAACTATCCTCTAAGTACGTGGTTCTAAACGACCTCTAAGTACGAGGTTCTAAATGACCTCTATGTACGTGGTTCTAAATGACCTCTAAGTACTTGGTTCTAAATGACCTCTAAGTCAGTAGTTCTAAATGACACCTAAGTACGTGGTTCTAAATGACCTCATATACGTAGTTCTAAATGACCTCTAAGTACGTGGTTCTAAATGACCTCTAACTACGTGGTTCTAAATGAACTCTAAGTACGTGCTTCTAAATGACCTCTAGGTACGTACATCCAAATGACATCTAAGTAAGTGGTTCTAAATGACCTCTAAGTACGTTGTTCTAGATGACCTCTAAGTACGTGGTTCTAAATGACCTCTATGTACGTGCTTCTAAATGACCTCTAAGTACGTATTTCTAAATGACCATAAGTACGTGGATTTAAATGACCTTAAAGTACGTAGTTCTAAATGACCTCTAAGTACGTAGTTCTAAATGACCTCTAAGTACGTAGTTCTAATTGACCTCTAGGTACGTAGTTCTAAATGACCTCAAAGTAAGTAGTTCTAAATGACCTCTAAGTATGTGGTTCTAAATGACCTCTAAGTACGTGGTTCTAAATGACCTCTAAGTACGTGGTTCTATATGATCTCTTAGTACGTGGTTCTAAATGACCTCTAAGTCCGTGGGTTCTTCTAAATGACTTCTAACTACGTGGTTCTAAATGACCTCTAAGTACGTGCTTCTATATGACCTCTAAGTAAGTAGTTCTAAATGACCCCTAAGTACGTAGTTCTAAATGACCTCTAGGTACGTACTTCCAAATGACTTCTAAGTAAGTGGTTCTAAATGACCTCTAAGTACGTGGTTCTAAATATCCTCTAAGTACGTGGTTCTAAAAGACCTCATATACGTAGTTCTAAATGACCTCTAAGTACGTGGGTTCTAAATGACCCCTAAGTTCGTAGTTCTAAATGACCTCTAAATACGTAGCTCCAAATGACCTCTAAGTACGAAGTTCTAAATGACCTCTATGTACGTGGTTCTATATCACCTCTAAGTACGTGGGCTCTAAATGACATCTGAGTACGTGGTTCTAAATGACCTCTAAGTTGTTGGTTCTAAATGACCTCTAAGTACGTGGTTCTAAATGACCTCTCAGTACGTGGTTCTATATAACCTCTAAGTACGTGGGCTCTAAATGACATCTGAGTACGTGGTTCTAAATGACCTCTAAGTACGTAGTTCTAAATGACCTCTAAGTTGTTGGTTCTAAATGACCTCTAAGTACGTGGTTCTAAATGACCTCTCAGTACGTGGTATTAAATGACCTCTAAGTACGTGGTTCTAAATGACATCTATGTACGTAGTTCTAAATGACCTCTAAATAGTTGGTTCTAAATGACCTCTAAGTACGTGGTTATAAATGACTTCTAAGTACGTGCTTCTAAATGACCTCTAAGTAAGTAGTTATAAATGACCCCTAAGTACGTAGTTCTAAATGACCTCTAGGTACGTACTTCCAAATGACATCTAAGTAAGTGGTTCTAAATGACCTCTAAGTACGTGGTCCTAAATGACCTCAAGTACGTAGTTCTAAATGACCTCTAAGTAAGTAGTTCTAAATGACCTCTAAGTATGTGGTTCTAAATGACCTCTAAGTACGTAGTTCTAAATGACCTCTAAGTACGAAGTCCTAAATGACCTCTAAGAACGTAGTTCTATATTACCTCTAAGTACGTAGTTCTAAATGACCTCTAAGTACGTAGTTCTAATTGACCTCTAGGTACGTAGTTCTAAATGACCTCAAAGTAAGTAGTTCTAAATGACCTCTAAGTATGTGGTTCTAAATGACCTCTAAGTAAGTGGTTCTAAATGACCTCTAAGTATGTGGTTCTATATGATCTCTTAGTGCGTAGTTCTAAATGACCTCTAAGTACGTGGGTTCTTCTAAATGACTTCTAAGTACGTGGTTCAAAATGTCCTCTAAGTACGTGGTTCTAAATGACCTTATATACGTAGTGCTAAATAACCTCTAAGTATGTGGTTCTAAATGTCCTCTAAGTACGTGGTTCTAAATGACCTTATATACGTAGTGCTAAATAACCTCTAAGTACATGGTTCTAAATCACCTCTAAGTACTTGGTTCTGAATGACCTCTAAGTTCGTGGGTTCTAAATGACCTCTTATAACGTAGTTCTAACTGACCTCTAATTACATGGTTTTAACTATCCTCTAAGTACGTGGTTCTAAACGACCTCTAAGTACGAGGTTCTAAATGACCTCTATGTACGTGGTTCTAAATGACCTCTAAGTACTTGGTTCTAAATGACCTCTAAGTCAGTAGTTCTAAATGACACCTAAGTACGTGGTTCTAAATGACCTCATATACGTAGTTCTAAATGACCTCTAAGTACGTGGTTCTAAATGACCTCTAACTACGTGGTTCTAAATGAACTCTAAGTACGTGCTTCTAAATGACCTCTAGGTACGTACATCCAAATGACATCTAAGTAAGTGGTTCTAAATGACCTCTAAGTACGTTGTTCTAGTTGACCTCTAAGTACGTGGTTCTAAATGACCTCTATGTACGTGCTTCTAAATGACCTCTAAGTACGTGGTTCTATATGATCTCTTAGTACGTGGTTCTAAATGACCTCTAAGTCCGTGGGTTCTTCTAAATGACTTCTAAGTACGTGGTTCAAAATGTCCTCTAGGTACGTGGTTCTAAATGACCTCTTAGTACGTGGTTATAAATGACCTCTAAGTACGTGCTTCTAAATGACCTCTAAGTAAGTAGTTGTAAATGACCCCTAAGTACGTAATTTTAAATGACCTCTAGGTACGTACTTCCAAATGACATCTAAGTAAGTGGTTCTAATAGACCTCCAAGTACGTGGTCCTAAATGACCTCTAGGTACGTAGTTCTAAATGACCTCTAAGTAAGTAGTTCTAAATGACCTCTAAGTATGTGGTTCTAAATGACCTCTATGTACGTAGTTCTAAATGACCTCTAGGTATGTGGTTCTAATAGACCTCTAAGTACGTAGTTCTAAATGACCTCTATGTACGTGGTTCTATATGACCTCTAAGTACGTGGGCTCTAAATGACATCTGAGTACGTGGTTCTAAATGACCTCATATACGTAGTTCTAAATGACCTCTAAGTACGTGGTTCTAAATGACCTCTAACTACGTGGTTCTAAATGACCTCTAAGTACGTGCTTCTAAATGACCTCTAGGTACGTACATCCAAATGACATCTAAGTGGTTCTAAATGTTCTCTAAGTACGTTGTTCTAGATGACCTCTAAGTACGTGGTTCTAAATGACCTCTATGTACGTGCTTCTAAATGACCTCTAAGTACGTATTTCTAAATGACCATAAGTACGTGGATTTAAATGACCTTAAAGTACGTAGTTCTAAATGACCTCTAAGTACGTAGTTCTAAATGACCTCTAAGTATGTGGTTCTAAATGACCTCTAAGTACGTGGTTCTAAATGACCTCTAAATACTTAGTTCAAATGCCCTCTAAGTACGTGGTTCCAAATGTCCTCTAAGTACGTGGTTCTAAATGACCTCATATACGTAGTTCTAAATGACCTCTAAGTACGTGGTTGTAAATGACCTCTAACTACGTGGTTCTAAATGACCTCTAAGTACGTGCTTCTATATGACCTCTAAGTAAGTAGTTCTAAATGACCCCTAAGTACGTAGTTCTAAATGACCTCTAGGTACGTACTTCCAAATGACCTCTAAGTATGTGGTTCTAAATGACCTCTAAGTACGTAGTTCTAAATGACCTCTAAGTACGAAGTCCTAAATGACCTCTAAGAACGTAGTTCTATATTACCTCTAAGTACGTAGTTCTAAATGACCTCTAAGTACGTAGTTCTAATTGACCTCTAGGTACGTAGTTCTAAATGACCTCAAAGTAAGTAGTTCTAAATGACCTCTAAGTATGTGGTTCTAAATGACCTCTAAGTAAGTGGTTCTAAATGACCTCTAAGTACGTGGTTCTATATGATCTCTTAGTACGTGGTTCTAAATGACCTCTAAGTACGTGGGTTCTTCTAAATGACTTCTAAGTACGTGGTTCAAAATGTCCTCTAAGTACGTGGTTCTAAATGACCTTATATACGTAGTGCTAAATAACCTCTAAGTACGTGGTTCTAAATGACCTCTTAAAACGTGGTTATAAATGACCTCTAAGTACGTGCTTCTAAATGACCTCTAATTAAGTAGTTCTAAATGACCCCTAAGTATGTGGTTCTAAATGGCCTCTAAGTACGTAGTTCTAAATGACCTCTCAGTACGTGGTTCTAAATGACCTCTAAGTACGTGGTTCTAAATGACATCTAAGTACGTAGTTCTAAATGACCTCTAAATAGTTGGTTCTAAATGACCTCTAAGTACGTGGTTCTAAATATCTTCTAAGTACGTAGTTCTAAATGACGTCTAAGTACGTAGTTCTAAATACCTCTAGATACGTAGTTCCAAATGACCTCTAAGTAAGTGGTTCTAAATGACCTCTAAGTACGTGGTCCTAAATGACCTCTTGGTACGTAGTTCTAAATGACCTCTAAGTAAGTAGTTCTAAATGACCTCTAAGTATGTGGTTCTAAATGACATCTAAGTACGTAGTTCTAAATGACCTCTAAGTACGAAGTCCTAAATGACCTCTAAGAACGTAGTTCTATATTACCTCTAAGTACGTAGTTCTAAATGACCTCTAAGTACGTAGTTCTAATTGACCTCTAGGTACGTAGTTCTAAATGACCTCAAAGTAAGTAGTTCTAAATGACCTCTAAGTATGTGGTTCTAAATGACCTCTAAGTAAGTGGTTCCAAATGACCTCTAAGTACGTGGTTTTATATGATCTCTTAGTACGTGGTTCTAAATGACCTCTAAGTACGTGGTCCTAAATGACCTCTAGGTACGTAGTTCTAAATGACCTCTAAGTAAGTAGTTCTAAATGACCTCTAAGTATGTGGTTCTAAATGACCTCTAAGTACGTAGTTCTAAATGACCTCTAAGTACGAAGTCCTAAATGACCTCTAAGAACGTAGTTCTATATTACCTCTAAGTACGTAGTTCTAAATGACCTCTAAGTACGTAGTTCTAATTGAACTCTAAGTACGTAGTTCTAAATGACCTCTAAGTACGTGGTTCTAAATATCCTCTAAGTACGTGGTTCTAAAAGACCTCATATACGTAGTTCTAAATGACCTCTAAGTACGCGGGTTCTAAATGACCCCTAAGTTCGTAGTTCTAAATGACCTCTAAATACGTAGCTCCAAATGACCTCTAAGTACGTAGTTCTAAATGACCTCTATGTACGTGGTTCTATATCACCTCTAAGTACGTGGGCTCTAAATGACATCTGAGTACGTGGTTCTAAATGACCTCTAAGTTGTTGGTTCTAAATGACCTCTAAGTACGTGGTTCTAAATGACCTCTCAGTACGTGGTTCTATATGACCTCTAAGTACGTGGGCTCTAAATGACATCTGAGTACGTGGTTCTAAATGACCTCTAAGTACGTAGTTCTAAATGACCTCTAAGTTGTTGGTTCTAAATGACCTCTAAGTACGTGGTTCTAAATGACCTCTCAGTACGTGGTATTAAATGACCTCTAAGTACGTGGTTCTAAATGACATCTATGTACGTAGTTCTAAATGACCTCTAAATAGTTGGTTCTAAATGACCTCTAAGTACGTGGTTATAAATGACTTCTAAGTACGTGCTTCTAAATGACCTCTAAGTAAGTAGTTATAAATGACCCCTAAGTACGTAGTTCTAAATGACCTCTAGGTACGTACTTCCAAATGACATCTAAGTAAGTGGTTCTAAATGACCTCTAAGTACGTGGTCCTAAATGACCTCAAGTACGTAGTTCTAAATGACCTCTAAGTAAGTAGTTCTAAATGACCTCTAAGTATGTGGTTCTAAATGACCTCTAAGTACGTAGTTCTAAATGACCTCTAAGTACGAAGTCCTAAATGACCTCTAAGAACGTAGTTCTATATTACCTCTAAGTACGTAGTTCTAAATGACCTCTAAGTACGTAGTTCTAATTGACCTCTAGGTACGTAGTTCTAAATGACCTCAAAGTAAGTAGTTCTAAATGACCTCTAAGTATGTGGTTCTAAATGACCTCTAAGTAAGTGGTTCTAAATGACCTCTAAGTACGTGGTTCTATATGATCTCTTAGTGCGTAGTTCTAAATGACCTCTAAGTACGTGGGTTCTTCTAAATGACTTCTAAGTACGTGGTTCAAAATGTCCTCTAAGTACGTGGTTCTAAATGACCTTATATACGTAGTGCTAAATAACCTCTAAGTATGTGGTTCTAAATGTCCTCTAAGTACGTGGTTCTAAATGACCTTATATACGTAGTGCTAAATAACCTCTAAGTACATGGTTCTAAATCACCTCTAAGTACTTGGTTCTGAATGACCTCTAAGTTCGTGGGTTCTAAATGACCTCTTATAACGTAGTTCTAACTGACCTCTAATTACATGGTTTTAACTATCCTCTAAGTACGTGGTTCTAAACGACCTCTAAGTACGAGGTTCTAAATGACCTCTATGTACGTGGTTCTAAATGACCTCTAAGTACTTGGTTCTAAATGACCTCTAAGTCAGTAGTTCTAAATGACACCTAAGTACGTGGTTCTAAATGACCTCATATACGTAGTTCTAAATGACCTCTAAGTACGTGGTTCTAAATGACCTCTAACTACGTGGTTCTAAATGAACTCTAAGTACGTGCTTCTAAATGACCTCTAGGTACGTACATCCAAATGACATCTAAGTAAGTGGTTCTAAATGACCTCTAAGTACGTTGTTCTAGATGACCTCTAAGTACGTAGTTCTAAATGACCTCTAAGTACGTAGTTCTAATTGACCTCTAGATACGTAGTTCTAAATGACCTCAAAGTAAGTAGTTCTAAATGACCTCTAAGTATGTGGTTCTAAATGACCTCTAAGTAAGTGGTTCCAAATGACCTCTAAGTACGTGGTTCTATATGATCTCTTAGTACGTGGTTCTAAATGACCTCTAAGTACGTGGTCCTAAATGACCTCTAGGTACGTAGTTCTAAATGACCTCTAAGTAAGTAGTTCTAAATGACCTCTAAGTATGTGGTTCTAAATGACCTCTAAGTACGTAGTTCTAAATGACCTCTAAGTACGAAGTCCTAAATGACCTCTAAGAACGTAGTTCTATATTACCTCTAAGTACGTAGTTCTAAATGACCTCTAAGTACGTAGTTCTAATTGAACTCTAAGTACGTAGTTCTAAATGACCTCTAAATACGTAGCTCCAAATGACCTCTAAGTACGTAGTTCTAAATGACCTCTATGTACGTGGTTCTATATCACCTCTAAGTACGTGGGCTCTAAATGACATCAGAGTACGTGGTTCTAAATGACCTCTAAGTTGTTGGTTCTAAATGACCTCTAAGTACGTGGTTCTAAATGACCTCTCAGTACGTGGTTCTATATGACCTCTAAGTACGTGGGCTCTAAATGACATCTGAGTACGTGGTTCTAAATGACCTCTAAGTACGTAGTTCTAAATGACCTCTAAGTTGTTGGTTCTAAATGACCTTTAAGTACGTGGTTCTAAATGACCTCTCAGTACGTGGTATTAAATGACCTCTAAGTACGTGGTTCTAAATGACATCTATGTACGTAGTTCTAAATGACCTCTAAATAGTTGGTTCTAAATGACCTCTAAGTACGTGGTTATAAATGACTTCTAAGTACGTGCTTCTAAATGACCTCTAAGTAAGTAGTTATAAATGACCCCTAAGTACGTAGTTCTAAATGACCTCTAGGTACGTACTTCCAAATGACATCTAAGTAAGTGGTTCTAAATGACCTCTAAGTACGTGGTCCTAAATGACCTCAAGTACGTAGTTCTAAATGACCTCTAAGTAAGTAGTTCTAAATGACCTCTAAGTATGTGGTTCTAAATGACCTCTAAGTACGTAGTTCTAAATGACCTCTAAGTACGAAGTCCTAAATGACCTCTAAGAACGTAGTTCTATATTACCTCTAAGTACGTAGTTCTAAATGACCTCTAAGTACGTAGTTCTAATTGACCTCTAGGTACGTAGTTCTAAATGACCTCAAAGTAAGTAGTTCTAAATGACCTCTAAGTATGTGGTTCTAAATGACCTCTAAGTAAGTGGTTCTAAATGACCTCTAAGTACGTGGTTCTATATGATCTCTTAGTGCGTAGTTCTAAATGACCTCTAAGTACGTGGGTTCTTCTAAATGACTTCTAAGTACGTGGTTCAAAATGTCCTCTAAGTACGTGGTTCTAAATGACCTTATATACGTAGTGCTAAATAACCTCTAAGTATGTGGTTCTAAATGTCCTCTAAGTACGTGGTTCTAAATGACCTTATATACGTAGTGCTAAATAACCTCTAAGTACATGGTTCTAAATCACCTCTAAGTACTTGGTTCTGAATGACCTCTAAGTTCGTGGGTTCTAAATGACCTCTTATAACGTAGTTCTAACTGACCTCTAATTACATGGTTTTAACTATCCTCTAAGTACGTGGTTCTAAACGACCTCTAAGTACGAGGTTCTAAATGACCTCTATGTACGTGGTTCTAAATGACCTCTAAGTACTTGGTTCTAAATGACCTCTAAGTCAGTAGTTCTAAATGACACCTAAGTACGTGGTTCTAAATGACCTCATATACGTAGTTCTAAATGACCTCTAAGTACGTGGTTCTAAATGACCTCTAACTACGTGGTTCTAAATGAACTCTAAGTACGTGCTTCTAAATGACCTCTAGGTACGTACATCCAAATGACATCTAAGTAAGTGGTTCTAAATGACCTCTAAGTACGTTGTTCTAGATGACCTCTAAGTACGTAGTTCTAAATGACCTCTAAGTACGTAGTTCTAATTGACCTCTAGGTACGTAGTTCTAAATGACCTCAAAGTAAGTAGTTCTAAATGACCTCTAAGTATGTGGTTCTAAATGACCTCTAAGTAAGTGGTTCCAAATGACCTCTAAGTACGTGGTTCTATATGATCTCTTAGTACGTGGTTCTAAATGACCTCTAAGTACGTGGTCCTAAATGACCTCTAGGTACGTAGTTCTAAATGACCTCTAAGTAAGTAGTTCTAAATGACCTCTAAGTATGTGGTTCTAAATGACCTCTAAGTACGTAGTTCTAAATGACCTCTAAGTACGAAGTCCTAAATGACCTCTAAGAACGTAGTTCTATATTACCTCTAAGTACGTAGTTCTAAATGACCTCTAAGTACGTAGTTCTAATTGAACTCTAAGTACGTAGTTCTAAATGACCTCTAAATACGTAGCTCCAAATGACCTCTAAGTACGTAGTTCTAAATGACCTCTATGTACGTGGTTCTATATCACCTCTAAGTACGTGGGCTCTAAATGACATCTGAGTACGTGGTTCTAAATGACCTCTAAGTTGTTGGTTCTAAATGACCTCTAAGTACGTGGTTCTAAATGACCTCTCAGTACGTGGTTCTATATGACCTCTAAGTACGTGGGCTCTAAATGACATCTGAGTACGTGGTTCTAAATGACCTCTAAGTACGTAGTTCTAAATGACCTCTAAGTTGTTGGTTCTAAATGACCTCTAAGTACGTGGTTCTAAATGACCTCTCAGTACGTGGTATTAAATGACCTCTAAGTACGTGGTTCTAAATGACATCTATGTACGTAGTTCTAAATGACCTCTAAATAGTTGGTTCTAAATGACCTCTAAGTACGTGGTTATAAATGACTTCTAAGTACGTGCTTCTAAATGACCTCTAAGTAAGTAGTTATAAATGACCCCTAAGTACGTAGTTCTAAATGACCTCTAGGTACGTACTTCCAAATGACATCTAAGTAAGTGGTTCTAAATGACCTCTAAGTACGTGGTCCTAAATGACCTCAAGTACGTAGTTCTAAATGACCTCTAAGTAAGTAGTTCTAAATGACCTCTAAGTATGTGGTTCTAAATGACCTCTAAGTACGTAGTTCTAAATGACCTCTAAGTACGAAGTCCTAAATGACCTCTAAGAACGTAGTTCTATATTACCTCTAAGTACGTAGTTCTAAATGACCTCTAAGTACGTAGTTCTAATTGACCTCTAGGTACGTAGTTCTAAATGACCTCAAAGTAAGTAGTTCTAAATGACCTCTAAGTATGTGGTTCTAAATGACCTCTAAGTAAGTGGTTCTAAATGACCTCTAAGTACGTGGTTCTATATGATCTCTTAGTGCGTAGTTCTAAATGACCTCTAAGTACGTGGGTTCTTCTAAATGACTTCTAAGTACGTGGTTCAAAATGTCCTCTAAGTACGTGGTTCTAAATGACCTTATATACGTAGTGCTAAATAACCTCTAAGTATGTGGTTCTAAATGTCCTCTAAGTACGTGGTTCTAAATGACCTTATATACGTAGTGCTAAATAACCTCTAAGTACATGGTTCTAAATCACCTCTAAGTACTTGGTTCTGAATGACCTCTAAGTTCGTGGGTTCTAAATGACCTCTTATAACGTAGTTCTAACTGACCTCTAATTACATGGTTTTAACTATCCTCTAAGTACGTGGTTCTAAACGACCTCTAAGTACGAGGTTCTAAATGACCTCTATGTACGTGGTTCTAAATGACCTCTAAGTACTTGGTTCTAAATGACCTCTAAGTCAGTAGTTCTAAATGACACCTAAGTACGTGGTTCTAAATGACCTCATATACGTAGTTCTAAATGACCTCTAAGTACGTGGTTCTAAATGACCTCTAACTACGTGGTTCTAAATGAACTCTAAGTACGTGCTTCTAAATGACCTCTAGGTACGTACATCCAAATGACATCTAAGTAAGTGGTTCTAAATGACCTCTAAGTACGTTGTTCTAGATGACCTCTAAGTACGTGGTTCTAAATGACCTCTATGTACGTGCTTCTAAATGACCTCTAAGTACGTATTTCTAAATGACCATAAGTACGTGGATTTAAATGACCTTAAAGTACGTAGTTCTAAATGACCTCTAAGTACGTAGTTCTAAATGACCTCTAAGTACGTAGTTCTAATTGACCTCTAGGTACGTAGTTCTAAATGACCTCAAAGTAAGTAGTTCTAAATGACCTCTAAGTATGTGGTTCTAAATGACCTCTAAGTACGTGGTTCTAAATGACCTCTAAGTACGTGGTTCTATATGATCTCTTAGTACGTGGTTCTAAATGACCTCTAAGTCCGTGGGTTCTTCTAAATGAATTCTAAGTACGTGGTTCAAAATGTTCTCTAAGTACGTGGTTCTAAATGACCTCTTAGTACGTGGTTATAAATGACCTCTAAGTACGTGCTTCTAAATGACCTCTAAGTAAGTAGTTGTAAATGACCCCTAAGTACGTAATTTTAAATGACCTCTAGGTACGTACTTCCAAATGACATCTAAGTAAGTGGTTCTAATAGACCTCCAAGTACGTGGTCCTAAATGACCTCTAGGTACGTAGTTCTAAATGACCTCTAAGTAAGTAGTTCTAAATGACCTCTAAGTATGTGGTTCTAAATGACCTCTATGTACGTAGTTCTAAATGACCTCTAGGTATGTGGTTCTAATAGACCTCTAAGTACGTAGTTCTAAATAACGTCTAAGTACGTAGTTCTAAATACCTCTAGATACGTAGTTCCAAATGACCTCTAAGTAAGTGGTTCTAAATGACCTCTAAGTACGTGGTCCTAAATGACCTCTAGGTACGTAGTTCTAAATGACCTCTAAGTAAGTAGTTCTAAATGACCTCTAAGTATGTGGTTCTAAATGACCTCTAAGTACGTAGTTCTAAATGACCTCTAAGTACGAAGTCCTAAATGACCTCTAAGAACGTAGTTCTATATTACCTCTAAGTACGTAGTTCTAAATGACCTCTAAGTACGTAGCTCTAATTGACCTCTAGGTACGTAGTTCTAAATGACCTCAAAGTAAGTAGTTCTAAATGACCTCTCAGTATGTGGTTCTAAATGACCTCTAAGTAAGTGGTTCTAAATGACCTCTAAGTACGTGGTTCTATATGATCTCTTAGTACGTGGTTCTAAATGACCTCTAAGTACGTGGGTTCTTCTAAATGACTTCTAAGTACGTGGTTCAAAATGTCCTCTAAGTACGTGGTTCTAAATGACCTTATATACGTAGTGCTAAATAACCTCTAAGTACGTGGTTCTAAATGACCTCTAAGTACGTGGTCCTAAATGACCTCTAGGTACGTAGTTCTAAATGACCTCTAAGTACGTAGTTCTAAATGACCTCTAAGTACGTAGTTCTAATTGACCTCTAGGTACGTAGTTCTAAATGACCTCAAAGTAAGTAGTTCTAAATGACCTCTAAGTATGTGGTTCTAAATGACCTCTAAGTAAGTGGTTCTAAATGACCTCTAAGTACGTGGTTCTAAATGACCTCTAAGTACGTTGTTCTAGATGACCTCTAAGTACGTGGTTCTAAATGACCTCTATGTACGTGCTTCTAAATGACCTCTAAGTACGTATTTCTAAATGACCATTAGTACGTGGATTTAAATGACCTTAAAGTACGTAGTTCTAAATGACCTCTAAGTACGTAGTTCTAAATGACCTCTAAGTATGTGGTTCTAAATGACCTCTAAGTACGTGGTTCTAAATGACCTCTAAATACTTAGTTCAAATGCCCTCTAAGTACGTGGTTCCAAATGTCCTCTAAGTACGTGGTTCTAAATGACCTCATATACGTAGTTCTAAATGACCTCTAAGTACGTGGTTCTAAATGACCTCTAACTACGTGGTTCTAAATGACCTCAAAGTACGTGCTTCTATATGACCTCTAAGTAAGTAGTTCTAAATGACCCCTAAGTACGTAGTTCTAAATGACCTCTAGGTACGTACTTCCAAATGACCTCTAAGTATGTGGTTCTAAATGACCTCTAAGTACGTAGTTCTAAATGACCTCTAAGTACGAAGTCCTAAATGACCTCTAAGAACGTAGTTCTATATTACCTCTAAGTACGTAGTTCTAAATGACCTCTAAGTACGTAGTTCTAATTGACCTCTAGGTACGTAGTTCTAAATGACCTCAAAGTAAGTAGTTCTAAATGACCTCTAAGTATGTGGTTCTAAATGACCTCTAAGTAAGTGGTTCTAAATGACCTCTAAGTACGTGGTTCTATATGATCTCTTAGTACGTGGTTCTAAATGACCTCTAAGTACGTGGGTTCTTCTAAATGACTTCTAAGTACGTGGTTCAAAATGTCCTCTAAGTACGTGGTTCTAAATGACCTTATATACGTAGTGCTAAATAACCTCTAAGTACGTGGTTCTAAATGACCTCTTAAAACGTGGTTATAAATGACCTCTAAGTACGTGCTTCTAAATGACCTCTAATTAAGTAGTTCTAAATGACCCCTAAGTATGTGGTTCTAAATGGCCTCTAAGTACGTAGTTCTAAAAGACCTCTAAGTTGTTGGTTCTAAATGACCTCTAAGTACGTGGTTCTAAATGACCTCTCAGTACGTGGTTCTAAATGACCTCTAAGTACGTGGTTCTAAATGACATCTAAGTACGTAGTTCTAAATGACCTCTAAATAGTTGGTTCTAAATGACCTCTAAGTACGTGGTTCTAAATATCTTCTAAGTACGTAGTTCTAAATGACGTCTAAGTACGTAGTTCTAAATACCTCTAGATACGTAGTTCCAAATGACCTCTAAGTAAGTGGTTCTAAATGACCTCTAAGTACGTGGTCCTAAATGACCTCTTGGTACGTAGTTCTAAATGACCTCTAAGTAAGTAGTTCTAAATGACCTCTAAGTATGTGGTTCTAAATGACATCTAAGTACGTAGTTCTAAATGACCTCTAAGTACGAAGTCCTAAATGACCTCTAAGAACGTAGTTCTATATTACCTCTAAGTACGTAGTTCTAAATGACCTCTAAGTACGTAGTTCTAATTGACCTCTAGGTACGTAGTTCTAAATGACCTCAAAGTAAGTAGTTCTAAATGACCTCTAAGTATGTGGTTCTAAATGACCTCTAAGTAAGTGGTTCCAAATGACCTCTAAGTACGTGGTTCTATATGATCTCTTAGTACGTGGTTCTAAATGACCTCTAAGTACGTGGTCCTAAATGACCTCTAGGTACGTAGTTCTAAATGACCTCTAAGTAAGTAGTTCTAAATGACCTCTAAGTATGTGGTTCTAAATGACCTCTAAGTACGTAGTTCTAAATGACCTCTAAGTACGAAGTCCTAAATGACCTCTAAGAACGTAGTTCTATATTACCTCTAAGTACGTAGTTCTAAATGACCTCTAAGTACGTAGTTCTAATTGACCTCTAAGTACGTAGTTCTAAATGACCTCTAAGTATGTGGTTCTAAATGACCTCTAAGTACGTGGTTCTAAATGACCTCTAAATACTTAGTTCAAATGCCCTCTAAGTACGTGGTTCCAAATGTCCTCTAAGTACGTGGTTCTAAATGACCTCATATACGTAGTTCTAAATGACCTCTAAGTACGTGGTTCTAAATGACCTCTAACTACGTGGTTCTAAATGACCTCTAAGTACGTGCTTCTATATGACCTCTAAGTAAGTAGTTCTAAATGACCCCTAAGTACGTAGTTCTAAATGACCTCTAGGTACGTACTTCCAAATGACTTCTAAGTAAGTGGTTCTAAATGACCTCTAAGTACGTGGTTCTAAATATCCTCTAAGTACGTGGTTCTAAAAGACCTCATATACGTAGTTCTAAATGACCTCTAAGTACGTGGGTTCTAAATGACCCCTAAGTTCGTAGTTCTAAATGACCTCTAAATACGTAGCTCCAAATGACCTCTAAGTACGTAGTTCTAAATGACCTCTATGTACGTGGTTCTATATCACCTCTAAGTACGTGGGCTCTAAATGACATCTGAGTACGTGGTTCTAAATGACCTCTAAGTTGTTGGTTCTAAATGACCTCTAAGTACGTGGTTCTAAATGACCTCTCAGTACGTGGTTCTATATGACCTCTAAGTACGTGGGCTCTAAATGACATCTGAGTACGTGGTTCTAAATGACCTCTAAGTACGTAGTTCTAAATGACCTCTAAGTTGTTGGTTCTAAATGACCTCTAAGTACGTGGTTCTAAATGACCTCTCAGTACGTGGTATTAAATGACCTCTAAGTACGTGGTTCTAAATGACATCTATGTACGTAGTTCTAAATGACCTCTAAATAGTTGGTTCTAAATGACCTCTAAGTACGTGGTTATAAATGACTTCTAAGTACGTGCTTCTAAATGACCTCTAAGTAAGTAGTTATAAATGACCCCTAAGTACGTAGTTCTAAATGACCTCTAGGTACGTACTTCCAAATGACATCTAAGTAAGTGGTTCTAAATGACCTCTAAGTACGTGGTCCTAAATGACCTCAAGTACGTAGTTCTAAATGACCTCTAAGTAAGTAGTTCTAAATGACCTCTAAGTATGTGGTTCTAAATGACCTCTAAGTACGTAGTTCTAAATGACCTCTAAGTACGAAGTCCTAAATGACCTCTAAGAACGTAGTTCTATATTACCTCTAAGTACGTAGTTCTAAATGACCTCTAAGTACGTAGTTCTAATTGACCTCTAGGTACGTAGTTCTAAATGACCTCAAAGTAAGTAGTTCTAAATGACCTCTAAGTATGTGGTTCTAAATGACCTCTAAGTAAGTGGTTCTAAATGACCTCTAAGTACGTGGTTCTATATGATCTCTTAGTGCGTAGTTCTAAATGACCTCTAAGTACGTGGGTTCTTCTAAAAGACTTCTAAGTACGTGGTTCAAAATGTCCTCTAAGTACGTGGTTCTAAATGACCTTATATACGTAGTGCTAAATAACCTCTAAGTATGTGGTTCTAAATGTCCTCTAAGTACGTGGTTCTAAATGACCTTATATACGTAGTGCTAAATAACCTCTAAGTACATGGTTCTAAATCACCTCTAAGTACTTGGTTCTGAATGACCTCTAAGTTCGTGGGTTCTAAATGACCTCTTATAACGTAGTTCTAACTGACCTCTAATTACATGGTTTTAACTATCCTCTAAGTACGTGGTTCTAAACGACCTCTAAGTACGAGGTTCTAAATGACCTCTATGTACGTGGTTCTAAATGACCTCTAAGTACTTGGTTCTAAATGACCTCTAAGTCAGTAGTTCTAAATGACACCTAAGTACGTGGTTCTAAATGACCTCATATACGTAGTTCTAAATGACCTCTAAGTACGTGGTTCTAAATGACCTCTAACTACGTGGTTCTAAATGAACTCTAAGTACGTGCTTCTAAATGACCTCTAGGTACGTACATCCAAATGACATCTAAGTAAGTGGTTCTAAATGACCTCTAAGTACGTTGTTCTAGATGACCTCTAAGTACGTGGTTCTAAATGACCTCTATGTACGTGCTTCTAAATGACCTCTAAGTACGTATTTCTAAATGACCATAAGTACGTGGATTTAAATGACCTTTAAGTACGTAGTTCTAAATGACCTCTAAGTACGTAGTTCTAAATGACCTCTAAGTACGTAGTTCTAATTGACCTCTAGGTACGTAGTTCTAAATGACCTCAAAGTAAGTAGTTCTAAATGACCTCTAAGTATGTGGTTCTAAATGACCTCTAAGTACGTGGTTCTAAATGACCTCTAAGTACGTGGTTCTATATGATCTCTTAGTACGTGGTTCTAAATGACCTCTAAGTCCGTGGGTTCTTCTAAATGACTTCTAAGTACGTGGTTCAAAATGTCCTCTAAGTACGTGGTTCTAAATGACCTCTTAGTACGTGGTTATAAATGACCTCTAAGTACGTGCTTCTAAATGACCTCTAAGTAAGTAGTTGTAAATGACCCCTAAGTACGTAATTTTAAATGACCTCTAGGTACGTACTTCCAAATGACATCTAAGTAAGTGGTTCTAATAGACCTCCAAGTACGTGGTCCTAAATGACCTCTAGGTACGTAGTTCTAAATGACCTCTAAGTAAGTAGTTCTAAATGACCTCTAAGTATGTGGTTCTAAATGACCTCTATGTACGTAGTTCTAAATGACCTCTAGGTATGTGGTTCTAATAGACCTCTAAGTACGTAGTTCTAAATGACGTCTAAGTACGTAGTTCTAAATACCTCTAGATACGTAGTTCCAAATGACCTCTAAGTAAGTGGTTCTAAATGACCTCTAAGTACGTGGTCCTAAATGACCTCTAGGTACGTAGTTCTAAATGACCTCTAAGTAAGTAGTTCTAAATGACCTCTAAGTATGTGGTTCTAAATGACCTCTAAGTACGTAGTTCTAAATGACCTCTAAGTACGAAGTCCTAAATGACCTCTAAGAACGTAGTTCTATATTACCTCTAAGTACGTAGTTCTAAATGACCTCTAAGTACGTAGCTCTAATTGACCTCTAGGTACGTAGTTCTAAATGACCTCAAAGTAAGTAGTTCTAAATGACCTCTCAGTATGTGGTTCTAAATGACCTCTAAGTAAGTGGTTCTAAATGATCTCTTAGTACGTGGTTCTAAATGACCTCTAAGTACGTGGGTTCTTCTAAATGACTTCTAAGTACGTGGTTCAAAATGTCCTCTAAGTACGTGGTTCTAAATGACCTTATATACGTAGTGCTAAATAACCTCTAAGTACGTGGTTCTAAATGACCTCTTAGTACGTGGTCCTAAATGACCTCTAGGTACGTAGTTCTAAATGACCTCTAAGTACGTAGTTCTAAATGACCTCTAAGTACGTAGTTCTAATTGACCTCTAGGTACGTAGTTCTAAATGACCTCAAAGTAAGTAGTTCTAAATGACCTCTAAGTATGTGGTTCTAAATGACCTCTAAGTAAGTGGTTCTAAATGACCTCTAAGTACGTGGTTCTATATGATCTCTTAGTACGTGGTTCTAAATGACCTCTAAGTACGTGGGTTCTTCTAAATGACTTCTAAGTACGTGGTTCAAAATGTCCTCTAAGTACGTGGTTCTAAATGACCTCTTAGTACGTGGTTATAAATGACCTCTAAGTACGTGCTTCTAAATGACCTCTAAGTAAGTAGTTGTAAATGACCCCTAAGTACGTAATTTTAAATGACCTCTAGGTACGTACTTCCAAATGACATCTAAGTAAGTGGTTCTAATAGACCTCCAAGTACGTGGTCCTAAATGACCTCTAGGTACGTAGTTCTAAATGACCTCTAAGTGAGTAGTTCTAAATGACCTCTAAGTATGTGGTTCTAAATGACCTCTAAGTACGTAGTTCTAAATGACCTCTAAGTATGTGGTTCTAATAGACCTCTAAGTACGTAGTTCTAAATGACCTCTAAGTACGAAGTCCTAAATGACCTCTAAGAACGTAGTTCTATATTACCTCTAAGTACGTAGTTCTAAATGACCTCTAAGTACGTAGTTCTAATTGACCTCTAGGTGCGTAGTTCTAAATGACCTCAAAGTAAGTAGTTCTAAATGACCTCTAAGTATGTGGTTCTAAATGACCTCTAAGTAAGTGGTTCTAAATGACCTCTAAGTACGTGGTTCTATATGATCTCTTAGTACGTGGTTCTAAATGACCTCTAAGTACGTGGGTTCTTCTAAATGACTTCTATGTACGTGGTTCAAAATGTCCTCTAAGTACGTGGTTCTAAATGACCTTATATACGTAGTGCTAAATAACCTCTAAGTACGTGGTTCTAAATGTTCTCTAAGTACGTGGTTCTAAATGACCTTATATACGTAGTGCTAAATAACCTCTAAGTACGTGGTTCTAAATCACCTCTAAGTACGTGGTTCTGAATGACCTCTAAGTTCGTGGGTTCTAAATGACCTCTAAGTACGTGGTTCTAAATGACCTCTAAGTACTTGGTTCTAAATGACCTCTACGTCAGTAGTTCTAAATGACACCTAAGTACGTGGTTCTAAATGTCCTCTAAGTACGTGGTTCTAAATGACCTCATATACGTAGTTCTAAATGACCTCTAAGTACGTGGTTCTAAATGACCTCTAACTACGTGGTTCTAAATGACCTCTACGTACGTGCTTCTAAATGACCTCTAGGTACGTACTTCCAAATGACATCTAAGTAAGTGGTTCTAAATGACCTCTATGTACGTGCTTCTAAATGACCTCTAAGTACGTAGTTCTAAATCACCATAAGTACGTGGATTTAAATGACCATAAAGTACGTAGTTCTAAATGACCTCTAAGTACGTAGTTCTAAATGACCTCTAAGTATGTGGTTCTAAATGACCTCTAAGTACGTGGTTCTAAATGACCTCTAAATACTTAGTTCAAATGCCCTCTAAGTACGTGGTTCCAAATGTCCTCTAAGTACGTGGTTCTAAATGACCTCATATACGTAGTTCTAAATTACCTCTAAGTACGTAGTTCTAAATGACCTCTAACTACGTGGTTCTAAATGACCTCTAAGTAAGTGCTTCTAAATGACCTCTAAGTAAGTAGTTCTAAATGACCCCTAAGTACGTAGTTCTAAATGACCTCTAGGTACGTACTTCCAAATGACTTCTAAGTAAGTGGTTCTAATTGACCTCTAAGTACGTGGTTCTAAATGTCCTCTAAGTACGTGGTTCTAAAAGACCTCATATACGTAGTTCTAAATGACCTCTAAGTACGTGGGTTCTAAATGACCCCTAAGTTCGTAGTTCTAAATGACCTCTAAATACGTAGCTCTAAATGACCTCTAAGTACGTAGTTCTAAATGACCTCTATGTACGTGGTTCTATATGACCTCTAAGTACGTGGGCTCTAGATGACATCTGAGTACGTGGTTCTAAATGACCTCTAAGTACGTAGTTCTAAATGACCTCTAAGTTGTTGGTTCTAAATGACCTCTAAGTACGTGGTTCTAAATGACCTCTCAGTACGTGCTTCTAAATGACCTCTAAGTACGTAGTTCTAAATCATCATAAGTACGTGGATTTAAATGACCATAAAGTACGTAGTTCTAAATGACCACTAAGTACGTAGTTCTAAATGACCTCTAAGTATGTGGTTCTAAATGACCTCTAAGTACGTTGTTTTAAATGACCTCTAAATACTTAGTTCAAATGCCCTCTAAGTACGTGGTTCCAAATGTCCTCTAAGTACGTGGTTCTAAATGACCTCATATACGTAGTTCTAAATTACCTCTAAGTACGTAGTTCTAAATGACCTCTAAGTACGTGGTTCTAAATGACCTCTAAGTACGTGCTTCGAAATGACCTCTAAGTAAGTAGTTCTAAATGACCCCTAAGTACGTAGTTCTAAATGACCTCTAGGTACGTACTTCCTAATGACTTCTAAGTAAGTGGTTCTAATTGACCTCTAAGTACGTGGTTCTATATGTCCTCTAAGTACGTGATTCTAAAAGACCTCATATACGTAGTTCTAAATGACCTCTAAGTACGTGGGTTCTAAATGACCCCTAAGTTCGTAGTTCTAAATGACCTCTAAATACGTAGCTCTAAATGACCTCTAAGTACGTAGTTCTAAATGACCTCTATGTACGTGGTTCTATATGACCTCTAAGTACGTGGGCTCTAAATGACATCTGAGTACGTGGTTCTAAATGACCTCTAAGTACGTAGTTCTAAATGACCTCTAAGTTGTTGGTTCTGAATGACCTCTAAGTACGTGGTTCTAAATGACCTCTCAGTACGTGGTTCTAAATGACCTCTAAGTACGTGGTTCTAAATGACATCTAAGTACGTAGTTCTAAATGACCTCTAAATAGTTGGTTCTAAATGACCTCTAAGTTCGTGGTTCTAAATATCTTCTAAGTACGTAGTTCTAAATGACGTCTAAGTACGTAGTTCTAAATACCTCTAGATACGTAGTGCCAAATGACCTCTAAGTAAGTGGTTCTAAATGACCTCTAAGTACGTGGTCCTAAATGACCTCTATGTACGTAGTTCTAAATGACCTCTAAGTAAGTAGTTTTAAATGACCTCTAAGTATGTGGTTCTAAATGACCTCTAAGTACGTAGTTCTAAATGACATCTAAGTACGAAGTCCTAAATGACCTCTAAGAACGTAGTTCTATATTACCTCTAATTACGTAGTTCTAAATGACCTCTAAGTACGTAGTTCTAATTGACCTCTAGGTACGTAGTTCTAAATGACCTCAAAGTAAGTAGTTCTAAATGACCTCTAAGTATGTGGTTCTAAATGACCTCTAAGTAAGTGGTTCTAAATGACCTCTAAGTACGTAGTTCTAATTGACCTCTAGGTACGTAGTTCTAAATGACCTCAAAGTAAGTAGTTCTAAATGACCTCTAAGTATGTGGTTCTAAATGACCTCTAAGTACGTGGTTCTAAATGACCTCTAAGTACATGGGTTCTTCTAAATGACTTCTAAGTACGTGGTTCAAAATGTCCTCTAAGTACGTGGTTCTAAATGACCTTATATACGTAGTGCTAAATAACCTCTAAGTACGTGGATCTAAATGTCCTCTAAGTACGTGGTTCTAAATGACCTTATATACGTAGTGCTAAATAACCTCTAAGTACGTGGTTCTAAATCACCTCTAAGTACGTGGTTCTGAATGACCTCTAAGTTCGTGGGTTCTAAATGACCTCTAAGTACGTGGTTCTAAATGACCTCTAAGTACTTGGTTCTAAATGACCTCTAAGTCAGTAGTTCTAAATGACACCTAAGTACGTGGTTCTAAATGTCCTCTAAGTACGTGGTTCTAAATGACCTCATATACGTAGTTCTAAATTACTTCTAAGTACGTAGTTCTAAATGACCTCTAACTACGTGGTTCTAAATGACCTCTAACTACGTGCTTCTAAATGACCTCTAAGTAAGTAGTTCTAAATGACCCCTAAGTACGTAGTTCTAAATGACCTCTAGGTACGTACTTCCAAATGACTTCTAAGTAAGTGGTGCTAATTGACCTCTAAGTACGTGGTTCTAAATGTCCTCTAAGTACGTGGTTCTAAAAGACCTCATATACGTAGTTCTAAATGACCTCTAAGTACGTGGGTTCTAAATGACCCCTAAGTTCGTAGTTCTAAATGACCTCTAAATACGTAGCTCTAAATGACCTCTAAGTACGTAGTTCTAAATGACCTCTATGTACGTGTTCTATATGACCTCTAAGTACGTGGGCTCTAAATGACATCTGAGTACGTGGTTCTAAATGACCTCATATACGTAGTTCTAAATGACCTCTAAGTTGTTGGTTCTAAATGACCTCTAAGTACGTGGTTCTAAATGACCTCTCAGTACGTGCTTCTAAATGACCTCTAAGTACGTAGTTCTAAATCATCATAAGTACGTGGATTTAAATGACCATAAAGTACGTAGTTCTAAATGACCTCTAAGTACGTAGTTCTAAATGACCTCTAAGTATGTGGTTCTAAATGACCTCTAAGTACGTTGTTTTAAATGACCTCTAAATACTTAGTTCAAATGCCCTCTAAGTACGTGGTTCCAAATGTCCTCTAAGTACGTGGTTCTAAATGACCTCATATACGTAGTTCTAAATTACCTCTAAGTACGTAGTTCTAAATGACCTCTAAGTACGTGGTTCTAAATGACCTCTAAGTACGTGCTTCGAAATGACCTCTAAGTAAGTAGTTCTAAATGACCCCTAAGTACGTAGTTCTAAATGACCTCTAGGTACGTACTTCCTAATGACTTCTAAGTAAGTGGTTCTAATTGACCTCTAAGTACGTGGTTCTATATGTCCTCTAAGTACGTGGTTCTAAAAGACCTCATATACGTAGTTCTAAATGACCTCTAAGTACGTGGGTTCTAAATGACCCCTAAGTTCGTAGTTCTAAATGACCTCTAAATACGTAGCTCTAAATGACCTCTAAGTACGTAGTTCTAAATGACCTCTATGTACGTGGTTCTATATGACCTCTAAGTACGTGGGCTCTAAATGACATCTGAGTACGTGGTTCTAAATGACCTCTAAGTACGTAGTTCTAAATGACCTCTAAGTTGTTGGTTCTAAATGACCTCTAAGTACGTGGTTCTAAATGACCTCTCAGTACGTGGTTTTAAATGACCTCTAAGTACGTGGTTCTAAATGACATCTAAGTACGTAGTTCTAAATGACCTCTAAATAGTTGGTTCTAAATGACCTCTAAGTTCGTGGTTCTAAATATCTTCTAAGTACGTAGTTCTAAATGACGTCTAAGTACGTAGTTCTAAATACCTCTAGATACGTAGTGCCAAATGACCTCTAAGTAAGTGGTTCTAAATGACCTCTAAGTACGTGGTCCTAAATGACCTCTATGTACGTAGTTCTAAATGACCTCTAAGTAAGTAGTTTTAAATGACCTCTAAGTATGTGGTTCTAAATGACCTCTAAGTACGTAGTTCTAAATGACATCTAAGTACGAAGTCCTAAATGACCTCTAAGAACGTAGTTCTATATTACCTCTAATTACGTAGTTCTAAATGACCTCTAAGTACGTAGTTCTAATTGACCTCTAGGTACGTAGTTCTAAATGACCTCAAAGTAAGTAGTTCTAAATGACCTCTAAGTATGTGGTTCTAAATGACCTCTAAGTAAGTGGTTCTAAATGACCTCTAAGTACGTAGTTCTAATTGACCTCTAGGTACGTAGTTCTAAATGACCTCAAAGTAAGTAGTTCTAAATGACCTCTAAGTATGTGGTTCTAAATGACTTCTAAGTACGTGGTTCAAAATGTCCTCTAAGTACGTGGTTCTAAATGACCTTATATACGTAGTGCTAAATAACCTCTAAGTACGTGGATCTAAATGTCCTCTAAGTACGTGGTTCTAAATGACCTTATATACGTAGTGCTAAATAACCTCTAAGTACGTGGTTCTAAATCACCTCTAAGTACGTGGTTCTGAATGACCTCTAAGTTCGTGGGTTCTAAATGACCTCTAAGTACGTGGTTCTAAATGACCTCTAAGTACTTGGTTCTAAATGACCTCTAAGTCAGTAGTTCTAAATGACACCTAAGTACGTGGTTCTAAATGTCCTCTAAGTACGTGGTTCTAAATGACCTCATATACGTAGTTCTAAATTACTTCTAAGTACGTAGTTCTAAATGACCTCTAACTACGTGGTTCTAAATGACCTCTAACTACGTGCTTCTAAATGACCTCTAAGTAAGTAGTTCTAAATGACCCCTAAGTACGTAGTTCTAAATGTCCTCTAAGTACGTGGTTCTAAAAGACCTCATATACGTAGTTCTAAATGACCTCTAAGTACGTGGGTTCTAAATGACCCCTAAGTTCGTAGTTCTAAATGACCTCTAAATACGTAGCTCTAAATGACCTCTAAGTACGTAGTTCTAAATGACCTCTATGTACGTGTTCTATATGACCTCTAAGTACGTGGGCTCTAAATGACATCTGAGTACGTGGTTCTAAATGACCTCATATACGTAGTTCTAAATGACCTCTAAGTACGTGGTTCTAAATGACCTCTAACTACGTGGTTCTAAATGACCTCTAAGTACGTGCTTCTAAATGACCTCTAGGTACGTACATCCAAATGACATCTAAGTGGTTCTAAATGACCTCTAAGTACGTTGTTCTAGATGACCTCTAAGTACGTAGTTCTAAATGACCTCTATGTACGTGCTTCTAAATGACCTCTAAGTACGTATTTCTAAATGACCATAAGTACGTGGATTTAAATGACCTTAAAGTACGTAGTTCTAAATGACCTCTAAGTACGTAGTTCTAAATGACCTCTAAGTATGTGGTTCTAAATGACCTCTTCTAAATGACCTCTAAATACTTAGTTCAAATGCCCTCTAAGTACGTGGTTCCAAATGTCCTCTAAGTACGTGGTTCTAAATGACCTCATATACGTAGTTCTAAATGACCTCTAAGTACGTGGTTCTAAATGACCTCTAACTACGTGGTTCTAAATGACCTCTAAGTACGTGCTTCTATATGACCTCTAAGTAAGTAGTTCTAAATGACCCCTAAGTACGTAGTTCTAAATGACCTCTAGGTACGTACTTCCAAATGACCTCTAAGTATGTGGTTCTAAATGACCTCTAAGTACGTAGTTCTAAATGACCTCTAAGTACGAAGTCCTAAATGACCTCTAAGAACGTAGTTCTATATTACCTCTAAGTACGTAGTTCTAAATGACCTCTAAGTACGTAGTTCTAATTGACCTCTAGGTACGTAGTTCTAAATGACCTCAAAGTAAGTAGTTCTAAATGACCTCTAAGTATGTGGTTCTAAATGACCTCTAAGTAAGTGGTTCTAAATGACCTCTAAGTACGTGGTTCTATATGATCTCTTAGTACGTGGTTCTAAATGACCTCTAAGTACGTGGGTTCTTCTAAATGACTTCTAAGTACGTGGTTCAAAATGTCCTCTAAGTACGTGGTTCTAAATGACCTTATATACGTAGTGCTAAATAACCTCTAAGTACGTGGTTCTAAATGACCTCTTAGTACGTGGTCCTAAATGACCTCTAGGTACGTAGTTCTAAATGACCTCTCAGTACGTGGTTCTAAATGACCTCTTAAAACGTGGTTATAAATGACCTCTAAGTACGTGCTTCTAAATGACCTCTAATTAAGTAGTTCTAAATGACCCCTAAGTATGTGGTTCTAAATGGCCTCTAAGTACGTAGTTCTAAAAGACCTCTAAGTTGTTGGTTCTAAATGACCTCTAAGTACGTGGTTCTAAATGACCTCTCAGTACGTGGTTCTAAATGACCTCTAAGTACGTGGTTCTAAATGACATCTAAGTACGTAGTTCTAAATGACCTCTAAATAGTTGGTTCTAAATGACCTCTAAGTACGTGGTTCTAAATATCTTCTAAGTACGTAGTTCTAAATGACGTCTAAGTACGTAGTTCTAAATACCTCTAGATACGTAGTTCCAAATGACCTCTAAGTAAGTGGTTCTAAATGACCTCTAAGTACGTGGTCCTAAATGACCTCTTGGTACGTAGTTCTAAATGACCTCTAAGTAAGTAGTTCTAAATGACCTCTAAGTATGTGGTTCTAAATGACATCTAAGTACGTAGTTCTAAATGACCTCTAAGTACGAAGTCCTAAATGACCTCTAAGAACGTAGTTCTATATTACCTCTAAGTACGTAGTTCTAAATGACCTCTAAGTACGTAGTTCTAATTGACCTCTAGGTACGTAGTTCTAAATGACCTCAAAGTAAGTAGTTCTAAATGACCTCTAAGTATGTGGTTCTAAATGACCTCTAAGTAAGTGGTTCCAAATGACCTCTAAGTACGTGGTTCTATATGATCTCTTAGTACGTGGTTCTAAATGACCTCTAAGTACGTGGTCCTAAATGACCTCTAGGTACGTAGTTCTAAATGACCTCTAAGTAAGTAGTTCTAAATGACCTCTAAGTATGTGGTTCTAAATGACCTCTAAGTACGTAGTTCTAAATGACCTCTAAGTACGAAGTCCTAAATGACCTCTAAGAACGTAGTTCTATATTACCTCTAAGTACGTAGTTCTAAATGACCTCTAAGTACGTAGTTCTAATTGACCTCTAAGTACGTAGTTCTAAATGACCTCTAAGTATGTGGTTCTAAATGACCTCTGAGTACGTGGTTCTAAATGACCTCTAAATACTTAGTTCAAATGCCCTCTAAGTACGTGGTTCCAAATGTCCTCATATACGTAGTTCTAAATGACCTCTAAGTACGTGGTTCTAAATGACCTCTAACTACGTGGTTCTAAATGACCTCTAAGTACGTGCTTCTATATGACCTCTAAGTAAGTAGTTCTAAATGACCCCTAAGTACGTAGTTCTAAATGACCTCTAGGTACGTACTTCCAAATGACTTCTAAGTAAGTGGTTCTAAATGACCTCTAAGTACGTGGTTCTAAATATCCTCTAAGTACGTGGTTCTAAAAGACCTCATATACGTAGTTCTAAATGACCTCTAAGTACGTGGGTTCTAAATGACCCCTAAGTTCGTAGTTCTAAATGACCTCTAAATACGTAGCTCCAAATGACCTCTAAGTACGTAGTTCTAAATGACCTCTATGTACGTGGTTCTATATCACCTCTAAGTACGTGGGCTCTAAATGACATCTGAGTACGTGGTTCTAAATGACCTCTAAGTTGTTGGTTCTAAATGACCTCTAAGTACGTGGTTCTAAATGACCTCTCAGTACGTGGTTCTATATGACCTCTAAGTACGTGGGCTCTAAATGACATCTGAGTACGTGGTTCTAAATGACCTCTAAGTACGTAGTTCTAAATGACCTCTAAGTTGTTGGTTCTAAATGACCTCTAAGTACGTGGTTCTAAATGACCTCTCAGTACGTGGTATTAAATGACCTCTAAGTACGTGGTTCTAAATGACATCTATGTACGTAGTTCTAAATGACCTGTAAATAGTTGGTTCTAAATGACCTCTAAGTACGTGGTTATAAATGACTTCTAAGTACGTGCTTCTAAATGACCTCTAAGTAAGTAGTTATAAATGACCCCTAAGTACGTAGTTCTAAATGACCTCTAGGTACGTACTTCCAAATGACATCTAAGTAAGTGGTTCTAAATGACCTCTAAGTACGTGGTCCAAAATGACCTCTAGGTACGTAGTTCTAAATGACCTCTAAGTAAGTAGTTCTAAATGACCTCTAAGTATGTCGTTCTAAATGACCTCTAAGTACGTAGTTCTAAATGACCTCTAAGTACGAAGTCCTAAATGACCTCTAAGAACGTAGTTCTATATTACCTCTAAGTACGTAGTTCTAAATGACCTCTAAGTACGTAGTTCTAATTGACCTCTAGGTACGTAGTTCTAAATGACCTCAAAGTAAGTAGTTCTAAATGACCTCTAAGTATGTGGTTCTAAATGACCTCTAAGTAAGTGGTTCTAAATGACCTCTAAGTACGTGGTTCTATATGATCTCTTAGTGCGTAGTTCTAAATGACCTCTAAGTACGTGGGTTCTTCTAAATGACTTCTAAGTACGTGGTTCAAAATGTCCTCTAAGTACGTGGTTCTAAATGACCTTATATACGTAGTGCTAAATAACCTCTAAGTATGTGGTTCTAAATGTCCTCTAAGTACATGGTTCTAAATCACCTCTAAGTACTTGGTTCTGAATGACCTCTAAGTTCGTGGGTTCTAAATGACCTCTTATAACGTAGTTCTAACTGACCTCTAATTACATGGTTTTAACTATCCTCTAAGTACGTGGTTCTAAACGACCTCTAAGTACGAGGTTCTAAATGACCTCTATGTACGTGGTTCTAAATGACCTCTAAGTACTTGGTTCTAAATGACCTCTAAGTCAGTAGTTCTAAATGACACCTAAGTACGTGGTTCTAAATGACCTCATATACGTAGTTCTAAATGACCTCTAAGTACGTGGTTCTAAATGACCTCTAACTACGTGGTTCTAAATGAACTCTAAGTACGTGCTTCTAAATGACCTCTAGGTACGTACATCCAAATGACATCTAAGTAAGTGGTTCTAAATGACCTCTAAGTACGTTGTTCTAGATGACCTCTAAGTACGTGGTTCTAAATGACCTCTATGTACGTGCTTCTAAATGACCTCTAAGTACGTATTTCTAAATGACCATAAGTACGTGGATTTAAATGACCTTAAAGTACGTAGTTCTAAATGACCTCTAAGTACGTAGTTCTAAATGACCTCTAAGTACGTAGTTCTAATTGACCTCTAGGTACGTAGTTCTAAATGACCTCAAAGTAAGTAGTTCTAAATGACCTCTAAGTATGTGGTTCTAAATGACCTCTAAGTACGTGGTTCTAAATGACCTCTAAGTACGTGGTTCTATATGATCTCTTAGTACGTGGTTCTAAATGACCTCTAAGTACGTGGGTTCTTCTAAATGACTTCTAAGTACGTGGTTCAAAATGTCCTCTAAGTACGTGGTTCTAAATGACCTCTTAGTACGTGGTTATAAATGACCTCTAAGTACGTGCTTCTAAATGACCTCTAAGTAAGTAGTTGTAAATGACCCCTAAGTACGTAATTTTAAATGACCTCTAGGTACGTACTTCCAAATGACATCTAAGTAAGTGGTTCTAATAGACCTCCAAGTACGTGGTCCTAAATGACCTCTAGGTACGTAGTTCTAAATGACCTCTAAGTAAGTAGTTCTAAATGACCTCTAAGTATGTGGTTCTAAATGACCTCTAAGTACGTAGTTCTAAATGACCTCTAAGTATGTGGTTCTAATAGACCTCTAAGTACGTAGTTCTAAATGACCTCTAAGTACGAAGTCCTAAATGACCTCTAAGAACGTAGTTCTATATTACCTCTAAGTACGTAGTTCTAAATGACCTCTAAGTACGTAGTTCTAATTAACCTCTAGGTGCGTAGTTCTAAATGACCTCAAAGTAAGTAGTTCTAAATGACCTCTAAGTATGTGGTTCTAAATGACCTCTAAGTAAGTGGTTCTAAATGACCTCTAAGTACGTGGTTCTATATGATCTCTTAGTACGTGGTTCTAAATGACCTCTAAGTACGTGGGTTCTTCTAAATGACTTCTATGTACGTGGTTCAAAATGTCCTCTAAGTACGTGGTTCTAAATGACCTTATAAACGTAGTGCTAAATAACCTCTAAGTACGTGGTTCTAAATGTCCTCTAAGTACGTGGTTCTAAATGACCTTATATACGTAGTGCTAAATAACCTCTAAGTACGTGGTTCTAAATCACCTCTAAGTACGTGGTTCTGAATGACCTCTAAGTTCGTGGGTTCTAAATGACCTCTAAGTACGTGGTTCTAAATGACCTCTAAGTACTTGGTTCTAAATGACCTCTACGTCAGTAGTTCTAAATGACACCTAAGTACGTGGTTCTAAATGTCCTCTAAGTACGTGGTTCTAAATGACCTCATATACGTAGTTTTAAATGACCTCTAAGTACGTGGTTCTAAATGACCTCTAACTACGTGGTTCTAAATGACCTCTACGTACGTGCTTCTAAATGACCTCTAGGTACGTACTTCCAAATGACATCTAAGTAAGTGGTTCTAAATGACCTCTAAGTACGTTGTTCTAGATGACCTCTAAGTACGTGGTTCTAAATGACCTCTATGTACGTGCTTCTAAATGACCTCTAAGTACGTAGTTCTAAATCACCATAAGTACGTGGATTTAAATGACCATAAAGTACGTAGTTCTAAATGACCTCTAAGTACGTAGTTCTAAATGACCTCTAAGTATGTGGTTCTAAATGACCTCTAAGTACGTGGTTCTAAATGACCTCTAAATACTTAGTTCAAATGCCCTCTAAGTACGTGGTTCCAAATGTCCTCTAAGTACGTGGTTCTAAATGACCTCATATACGTAGTTCTAAATTACCTCTAAGTACGTAGTTCTAAATGACCTCTAACTACGTGGTTCTAAATGACCTCTAAGTACGTGCTTCTAAATGACCTCTAAGTAAGTAGTTCTAAATGACCCCTAAGTACGTAGTTCTAAATGACCTCTAGGTACGTACTTCCAAATGACTTCTAAGTAAGTGGTTCTAATTGACCTCTAAGTACGTGGTTCTAAATGTCCTCTAAGTACGTGGTTCTAATAGACCTCATATACGTAGTTCTAAATGACCTCTAAGTACGTGGGTTCTAAATGACCCCTAAGTTCGTAGTTCTAAATGACCTCTAAATACGTAGCTCTAAATGACCTCTAAGTACGTAGTTCTAAATGACCTCTATGTACGTGGTTCTATATGACCTCTAAGTACGTGGGCTCTAGATGACATCTGAGTACGTGGTTCTAAATGACCTCTAAGTACGTAGTTCTAAATGACCTCTAAGTTGTTGGTTCTAAATGACCTCTAAGTACGTGGTTCTAAATGACCTCTCAGTACGTGGTTCTAAATGACCTCTAAGTACGTGGTTCTAAATGACATCTAAGTACGTAGTTCTAAATGACCTCTAAATAGTTGGTTCTAAATGACCTCTAAGTTCGTGGTTCTAAATATCTTCTAAGTACGTAGTTCTAAATGACGTTTAAGTACGTAGTTCTAAATACCTCTAGATACGTAGTGCCAAATGACCTCTAAGTAAGTGGTTCTAAATGACCTCTAAGTACGTGGTCCTAAATGACCTCTATGTACGTAGTTCTAAATGACCTCTAAGTAAGTAGTTTTAAATGACCTCTAAGTATGTGGTTCTAAATGACCTCTAAGTACGTAGTTCTAAATGACATCTAAGTACGAAGTCCTAAATGACCTCTAAGAACGTAGTTCTATATTACCTCTAAGTACGTAGTTCTAAATGACCTCTAAGTACGTAGTTCTAATTGACCTCTAGGTACGTAGTTCTAAATGACCTCAAAGTAAGTAGTTCTAAATGACCTCTAAGTATGTGGTTCTAAATGACCTCTAAGTAAGTGGTTCTAAATGACCTCTAAGTACGTAGTTCTAATTGACCTCTAGGTACGTAGTTCTAAATGACCTCAAAGTAAGTAGTTCTAAATGACCTCTAAGTATGTGGTTCTAAATGACCTCTAAGTACGTGGTTCTAAATGACCTTATATACGTAGTGCTAAATAACCTCTAAGTACGTGGATCTAAATGTCCTCTAAGTACGTGGTTCTAAATGACCTTATATACGTAGTGCTAAATAACCTCTAAGTACGTGGTTCTAAATCACCTCTAATTACGTGGTTCTGAATGACCTTTAAGTTCGTGGGTTCTAAATGACCTCTAAGTACGTGGTTCTAAATGACCTCTAAGTACTTGGTTCTAAATGACCTCTAAGTCAGTAGTTCTAAATGACACCTAAGTACGTGGTTCTAAATGTCCTCTAAGTACGTGGTTCTAAATGACCTCATATACGTAGTTCTAAATTACTTCTAAGTACGTAGTTCTAAAGGACCTCTAACTACGTGGTTCTAAATGACCTCTAAGTACGTGCTTCTAAATGACCTCTAAGTAAGTAGTTCTAAATGACCCCTAAGTACGTAGTTCTAAATGACCTCTAGGTACGTACTTCCAAATGACTTCTAAGTAAGTGGTTCTAATTGACCTCTAAGTACGTGGTTCTAAATGTCCTCTAAGTACGTGGTTCTAAAAGACCTCATATACGTAGTTCTAAATGACCTCTAAGTACGTGGGTTCTAAATGACCCCTAAGTTCGTAGTTCTAAATGACCTCTAAATACGTAGCTCTAAATGACCTCTAAGTACGTAGTTCTAAATGACCTCTATGTACGTGGTTCTATATGACCTCTAAGTACGTGGGCTCTAAATGACATCTGAGTACGTGGTTCTAAATGACCTCATATACGTAGTTCTAAATGACCTCTAAGTACGTGGTTCTAAATGACCTCTAACTACGTGGTTCTAAATGACCTCTAAGTACGTGCTTCTAAATGACCTCTAGGTACGTACATCCAAATGACATCTAAGTGGTTCTAAATGACCTCTAAGTACGTTGTTCTAGATGACCTCTAAGTACGTGGTTCTAAATGACCTCTATGTACGTGCTTCTAAATGACCTCTAAGTACGTATTTCTAAATGACCATAAGTACGTGGATTTAAATGACCTTAAAGTACGTAGTTCTAAATGACCTCTAAGTACGTAGTTCTAAATGACCTCTAAGTATGTGGTTCTAAATGACCTCTAAGTACGTGGTTCTTAATGACCTCTAAATACTTAGTTCAAATGCCCTCTAAGTACGTGGTTCCAAATGTCCTCTAAGTACGTGGTTCTAAATGACCTCATATACGTAGTTCTAAATGACCTCTAAGTACGTGGTTCTAAATGACCTCTAACTACGTGGTTCTAAATGACCTCTAAGTACGTGCTTCTATATGACCTCTAAGTAAGTAGTTCTAAATGACCCCTAAGTACGTAGTTCTAAATGACCTCTAGGTACGTACTTCCAAATGACCTCTAAGTATGTGGTTCTAAATGACCTCTAAGTACGTAGTTCTAAATGACCTCTAAGTACGAAGTCCTAAATGACCTCTAAGAACGTAGTTCTATATTACCTCTAAGTACGTAGTTCTAAATGACCTCTAAGTACGTAGTTCTAATTGACCTCTAGGTACGTAGTTCTAAATGACCTCAAAGTAAGTAGTTCTAAATGACCTCTAAGTATGTGGTTCTAAATGACCTCTAAGTAAGTGGTTCTAAATGACCTCTAAGTACGTGGTTCTATATGATCTCTTAGTACGTGGTTCTAAATGACCTCTAAGTACGTGGGTTCTTCTAAATGACTTCTAAGTACGTGGTTCAAAATGTCCTCTAAGTACGTGGTTCTAAATGACCTTATATACGTAGTGCTAAATAACCTCTAGGTACGTGGTTCTAAATGACCTCTTAAAACGTGGTTATAAATGACCTCTAAGTACGTGCTTCTAAATGACCTCTAATTAAGTAGTTCTAAATGACCCCTAAGTATGTGGTTCTAAATGGCCTCTAAGTACGTAGTTCTAAAAGACCTCTAAGTTGTTGGTTCTAAATGACCTCTAAGTACGTGGTTCTAAATGACCTCTCAGTACGTGGTTCTAAATGACCTCTAAGTACGTGGTTCTAAATGACATCTAAGTACGTAATTCTAAACGACCTCAAATATGTGGTTCTAAATGACCTCTAAGTATTTGGTTCAAAATTAATGACCTCAGAGTACGTGGTTCTAAATGACCCCTAAGTAAGTAGTTCTAAACGACCTCTAAGTATGTGGTTCTAAATGGCCTCTAAGTACGTAGTTCTAAATGACCTCTAAGTACGTAGTTCTAATTGACCTCTAGGTACGTAGTTCTAAATGACCTCAAAGTAAGTAGTTCTAAATGACCTCTAAGTATGTGGTTCTAAATGACCTCTAAGTATGTGGTTCTAAATGACCTCTAAGTAAGTGGTTCTAAATGACCTCTAAGTACGTGGGTTCTTCTAAATGACTTCTAAGTACGTGGTTCAAAATGTCCTCTAAGTACGTGGTTCTAAATGACCTTATATACGTAGTGCTAAATAACCTCTTAGTACGTGGTTCTAAATGACCTCTTAGTACGTAGTTCTAAATGACCTCTAAGTACGTAGTTCTAATTGACCTCTAGGTACGTAGTTCTAAATGACCTCAAAGTAAGTAGTTCTAAATGACCTCTAAGTATGTGGTTCTAAATGACCTCTAAGTAAGTGGTTCTAAATGACCTCTAAGTACGTGGTTCTATATGATCTCTTAGTACGTGGTTCTAAATGACCTCTAAGTACGTGGTTCTAAATGACCTCTCAGTACGTAATTCTAAACGACCTCAAATATGTGGTTCTAAATGACCTCTAAGTATTTGGTTCAAAATTAATGACCTCAGAGTACGTGGTTCTAAATGACCCCTAAGTAAGTAGTTCTAAACGACCTCTAAGTATGTGGTTCTAAATGGCCTCTAAGTACGTAGTTCTAAATGACCTCTAAGTTGTTGGTTCTAAATGACCTCTAAGTACGTGGTTCTAAATGACCTCTCAGTACGTGGTTCTAAATGACCTCTAAGTACGTGGTTCTAAATGACATCTAAGTACGTAGTACTAAATGACCTCCAAATAGTTGGTTCTAAATGACCTCTAAGTACGTGGTTCTAAATATCTTCTAAGTACGTAGTTCTAAATGACGTCTAAGTACGTAGTTCTAAATACCTCTAGATACGTAGTTCCAAATGACCTCTAAGTAAGTGGTTCTAAATGACCTCTAAGTACGTGGTCCTAAATGACCTCTAGGTGCGTAGTTCTAAATGACCTCTAAGTAAGTAGTTCTAAATGACCTCTAAGTATGTGGTTCTAAATGACCTCTAAGTACGTAGTTCTAAATGACCTCTAAGTACGAAGTCCTAAATGACCTCTAAGAACGTAGTTCTATATTACCTCTAAGTACGTAGTTCTAAATAAACTCTAAGTACGTAGTTCTAATTGACCTCTAGGTACGTAGTTCTAAATGACCTCAAAGTAAGTAGTTCTAAATGACCTCTAAGTATGTGGTTCTAAATGACCTCTAAGTAAGTGGTTCTAAATGACCTCTAAGTACGTGGTTCTATATGATCTCTTAGTACGTGGTTCTAAATGACCTCTAAGTACGTGGGTTCTTCTAAATGACTTCTAAGTACGTGGTTCAAAATGTCCTCTAAGTACGTGGTTCTAAATGACCTCTTAGTACGTGGTTATAAATTACCTCTAAGTACGTGCTTCTAAATGACCTCTAAGTAAGTAGTTCTAAATGACCCCTAAGTACGTAGTTCTAAATGACCTCTAGGTACGTACTTCCAAATGACATCTAAGTAAGTGGTTCTAAATGACCTCTAAGTACGTGGTCCTAAATGACCTCTAGGTACGTAGTTCTAAATGACCTCTAAGTAAGTAGTTCTAAATGACCTCTAAGTATGTGGTTCTAAATGACCTCTAAGTACGTAGTTCTAAATGACCTCTAAGTACGAAGTCCTAAATGACCTCTAAGAACGTAGTTCTATATTACCTCCAAGTACGTAGTTCTAAATGACCTCTAAGTACGTAGTTCTAATTGACCTCTAGGTACGTAGTTTTAAATGACCTCAAAGTAAGTAGTTCTAAATGACCTCTAAGTATCTGGTTCTAAATGACCTCTAAGTAAGTGGTTCTAAATTACCTCTAAGTACGTGGGTTCTTCTAAATGACTTCTAAGTACGTGGTTCAAAATGTCCTCTAAGTACGTGGTTCTAAATGACCTTATATACGTAGTGCTAAATAACCTGTAAGTACGTGGTTCTAAATGACCTCTTAGTACGTGGTTATAAATGACCTCTAAGTACGTGCTTCTAAATGACCTCTAAGTAAGTAGTTCTAAATGACCCCTAAGTACGTAGTTCTAAATGACCCGAAGGTACGTACTTCCAAATGACATCTAAGTGAGTGGTTCTAAATGACCTCTAAGTACGTGGTCCTAAATGACCTCTAGGTACGTAGTTCTAAATGACCTCTAAGTAAGTAGTTCTAAATGACCTCTAAGTATGTGGTTCTAAATGACCTCTAAGTACGTAGTTCTAAATGACCTCTAAGTACGAAGTCCTAAATGACCTCTAAGAACGTAGTTCTATATTACCTCTAAGTACGTAGTTCTAAATGACCTCTAAGTACGTAGTTCTAATTGACCTCTAAGTACGTAGTTCTAAATGACCTCAAAGTAAGTAGTTCTAAATGACCTCTAAGTATGTGGTTCTAAATGACCTCTAAGTAAGTGGTTCTAAATGACCTCTAAGTACATGGTTCTATATGATCTCTTAGTACGTGGTTCTAAATGACCTCTAAGTACGTGGGTTCTTCTAAATAACTTCTAAGTACGTGATTCAAAATGTCCTCTAAGTACGTGGTTTTTAAATGACCTTATATACGTAGTGCTAAAATAACCTCTAAGTACGTGGTTCTAAATGTCCTCTAAGTACGTGGTTCTAAATGACCTTATATACGTAGTGCTAAATAACCTCTAAGTACGTGGTTCTAAATCACCTCTAAGTACGTGGTTCTGAATGACCTCTAAGTTCGTGGGTTCTAAATGACCTCTTAGAACGTAGTTCTAACTGACCTCTAATTACATGGTTTTAACTATCCTCTAAGTACGTGGTTCTAAATGACCTCTAAGTACGAGGTTCTAAATGACCTCTAAGTACGTGGTTCTAAATGACCTCCAAGTACTTGGTTCTAAATGACCTCAAAGTCAGTAGTTCTAAATGACATTTAAGTACGTAGTTCTAAATGACCTCTAAATAGTTGGTTCTAAATGACCTCTAAGTACGTGGTTCTAAATATCTTCTAAGTACGTAGTTCTAAATGACGTCTAAGTACGTAGTTCTAAATACCTCTAGATACGTAGTTCCAAATGACCTCTAAGTAAGTGGTTCTAAATGACCTCTAAGTACGTGGTCCTAAATGACCTCTAGGTACGTAGTTCTAAATGACCTCTAAGTAAGTAGTTCTAAATGACCTCTAAGTATGTGGTTCTAAATGACCTCTAAGTGCGTAGTTCTAAATGACCTCTAAGTACGAAGTCCTAAATGACCTCTAAGAACGTAGTTCTATATTACCTCTAAGTACGTAGTTCTAAATGACCTCTAAGTACATAGTTCTATTTGACCTAATGGTACGAAGTTATAAATAAGCTCAAAGTAAGTAGTTCTAAATGACCTCTCAGTATGTGGTTCTAAATGACCTCTAAGTAAGTGGTTCTAAATGACCTCTAAGTACGTGGTTCTATATGATCTATTAGTACGTGGTTCAAAATGTCCTCTAAGTACGTGGTTCTAAATGACCTTATATACGTAGTGCTAAATAACCTCTTAGTACGTGGTTCTAAATGACCTCTTAGTACGTGGTCCTAAATGACCTCTAGGTACGTAGTTCTAAATGACCTCTAAGTACGTAGTTCTAAATGACCTCTAAGTACGTAGTTCTAATTGACCTCTAGGTACGTAGTTCTAAATGACCCCAAAGTAAGTAGTTCTAAATGACCTCTAAGTATGTGGTTCTAAATGACCTCTAAGTAAGTGGTTCTAAATGACCTCTAAGTACGTGGTTCTATATGATCTCTTAGTACGTGGTTCTAAATGACCTCTAAGTACGTGGGTTCTTCTAAATGACTTCTAAGTACGTGGTTCAAAATGTCCTCTAAGTACGTGGTTCTAAATAACCTCTTGGTACGTGGTTATAAATGACCTCTAAGTACGTGCTTCTAAATGACCTCTAAGTAAGTAGTTCTAAATGACCCCTAAGTACGTAGTTCTAAATGACCTCTAGGTACGTACTTCCAAATGACATCTAAGTAAGTGGTTCTAATAGACCTCCAAGTACGTGGTCCTAAATGACCTCTAGGTACGTAGTTCTAAATGACCTCTAAGTAAGTAGTTCTAAATGACATCTAAGTACGTAGTACTAAATGACCTCTAAATAGTTGGTTCTAAATGACCTCTAAGTACGTGGTTCTAAATATCTTCTAAGTACGTAGTTCTAAATGACGTCTAAGTACGTAGTTCTAAATACCTCTAGATACGTAGTTCCAAATGACCTCTAAGTAAGTGGTTCTAAATGACCTCTAAGTACGTGGTCCTAAATGACCTCTAGGTGCGTAGTTCTAAATGACCTCTAAGTAAGTAGTTCTAAATGACCTCTAGGTATGTGGTTCTAAATGACCTCTAAGTACGTAGTTCTAAATGACCTCTAAGTACGAAGTCCTAAATGACCTCTAAGAACGTAGTTCTATATTACCTCTAAGTACGTAGTTCTAAATAAACTCTAAGTACGTAGTTCTAATTGACCTCTAGGTACGTAGTTCTAAATGACCTCAAAGTAAGTAGTTCTAAATGACCTCTAAGTATGTGGTTCTAAATGACCTCTAAGTAAGTGGTTCTAAATGACCTCTAAGTACGTGGTTCTATATGATCTCTTAGTACGTGGTTCTAAATGACCTCTAAGTACGTGGGTTCTTCTAAATGACTTCTAAGTACGTGGTTCAAAATGTCCTCTAAGTACGTGGTTCTAAATGACCTCTTAGTACGTGGTTATAAATTACCTCTAAGTACGTGCTTCTAAATGACCTCTAAGTAAGTAGTTCTAAATGACCCCTAAGTACGTAGTTCTAAATGGCCTCTAGGTACGTACTTCCAAATGACATCTAAGTAAGTGGTTCTAAATGACCTCTAAGTACGTGGTCCTAAATGACCTCTAGGTACGTAGTTCTAAATGACCTCTAAGTAAGTAGTTCTAAATGACCTCTAAGTATGTGGTTCTAAATGACCTCTAAGTACGTAGTTCTAAATGACCTCTAAGTACGAAGTCCTAAATGACCTCTAAGAACGTAGTTCTATATTACCTCCAAGTACGTAGTTCTAAATGACCTCTAAGTACGTAGTTCTAAATGACCTCAAAGTAAGTAGTTCTAAATGACCTCTAAGTATGTGGTTCTAAATGACCTCTAAGTAAGTGGTTCTAAATGACCTCTAAGTACATGGTTCTATATGATCTCTTAGTACGTGGTTCTAAATGACCTCTAAGTACGTGGGTTCTTCTAAATAACTTCTAAGTACGTGGTTCAAAATGTCCTCTAAGTACGTGGTTTTTAAATGACCTAATATACGTAGTGCTAAATAACCTCTAAGTACGTGGTTCTAAATGTCCTCTAAGTACGTGGTTCTAAATGACCTTATATACGTAGTGCTAAATAACCTCTAAGTACGTGGTTCTAAATCACCTCTAAGTACGTGGTTCTGAATGACCTCTAAGTTCGTGGGTTCTAAATGACCTCTTAGAACGTAGTTCTAACTGACCTCTAATTACATGGTTTTAACTATCCTCTAAGTACGTGGTTCTAAATGACCTCTAAGTACGAGGTTCTAAATGACCTCTAAGTACGTGGTTCTAAATGACCTCCAAGTACTTGGTTCTAAATGACCTCAAAGTCAGTAGTTCTAAATGACATCTAAGTACGTAGTTCTAAATGACCTCTAAATAGTTGGTTCTAAATGACCTCTAAGTACGTGGTTCTAAATATCTTCTAAGTACGTAGTTCTAAATGACGTCTAAGTACGTAGTTCTAAATACCTCTAGATACGTAGTTCCAAATGACCTCTAAGTAAGTGGTTCTAAATGACCTCTAAGTACGTGGTCCTAAATGACCTCTAGGTACGTAGTTCTAAATGACCTCTAAGTAAGTAGTTCTAAATGACCTCTAAGTATGTGGTTCTAAATGACCTCTAAATACGTAGTTCTAAATGACCTCTAAGTACGAAGTCCTAAATGACCTCTAAGAACGTAGTTCTATATTACCTCTAAGTACGTAGTTCTAAATGACCTCTAAGTACATAGTTCTATTTGACCTAATGGTACGAAGTTATAAATAAGCTCAAAGTAAGTAGTTCTAAATGACCTCTCAATATGTGGTTCTAAATGACCTCTAAGTAAGTGGTTCTAAATGACCTCTAAGTACGTGGTTCTATATGATCTATTAGTACGTGGTTCTAAATGACCTCTAAGTACGTGGGTTCTTCTAAACGACTTCTAAGTACGTGGTTCAAATTGTCCTCTAAGTACGTGGTTCTAAATGACCTTATATACGTAGTGCTAAATAACCTCTTAGTACGTGGTTCTAAATGACCTCTTAGTACGTGGTCCTAAATGACCTCTAGGTACGTAGTTCTAAATGACCTCTAAGTACGTAGTTCTAAATGACCTCTAAGTACGTAGTTCTAATTGACCTCTAGGTACGTAGTTCTAAATGACCCCAAAGTAAGTAGTTCTAAATGACCTCTAAGTATGTGGTTCTAAATGACCTCTAAGTAAGTGGTTCTAAATGACCTCTAAGTACGTGGTTCTATATGATCTCTTAGTACGTGGTTCTAAATGACCTCTAAGTACGTGGGTTCTTCTAAATGACTTCTAAGTACGTGGTTCAAAATGTCCTCTAAGTACGTGGTTCTAAATAACCTCTTGGTACGTGGTTATAAATGACCTCTAAGTACGTGCTTCTAAATGACCTCTAAGTAAGTAGTTCTAAATGACCCCTAAGTACGTAGTTCTAAATGACCTCTAGGTACGTACTTCCAAATGACATCTAAGTAAGTGGTTCTAATAGACCTCCAAGTACGTGGTCCTAAATGACCTCTAGGTACGTAGTTCTAAATGACCTCTAAGTAAGTAGTTCTAAATGACATCTAAGTACGTAGTACTAAATGACCTCTAAATAGTTGGTTCTAAATGACCTCTAAGTACGTGGTTCTAAATATCTTCTAAGTACGTAGTTCTAAATGACGTCTAAGTACGTAGTTCTAAATACCTCTAGATACGTAGTTCCAAATGACCTCTAAGTAAGTGGTTCTAAATGACCTCTAAGTACGTGGTCCTAAATGACCTCTAGGTGCGTAGTTCTAAATGACCTCTAAGTAAGTAGTTCTAAATGACCTCTAGGTATGTGGTTCTAAATGACCTCTAAGTACGTAGTTCTAAATGACCTCTAAGTACGAAGTCCTAAATGACCTCTAAGAACGTAGTTCTATATTACCTCTAAGTACGTAGTTCTAAATAAACTCTAAGTACGTAGTTCTAATTGACCTCTAGGTACGTAGTTCTAAATGACCTCAAAGTAAGTAGTTCTAAATGACCTCTAAGTATGTGGTTCTAAATGACCTCTAAGTAAGTGGTTCTAAATGACCTCTAAGTACGTGGTTCTATATGATCTCTTAGTACGTGGTTCTAAATGACCTCTAAGTACGTGGGTTCTTCTAAATGACTTCTAAGTACGTGGTTCAAAATGTCCTCTAAGTACGTGGTTCTAAATGACCTCTTAGTACGTGGTTATAAATTACCTCTAAGTACGTGCTTCTAAATGACCTCTAAGTAAGTAGTTCTAAATGACCCCTAAGTACGTAGTTCTAAATGGCCTCTAGGTACGTACTTCCAAATGACATCTAAGTAAGTGGTTCTAAATGACCTCTAAGTACGTGGTCCTAAATGACCTCTAGGTACGTAGTTCTAAATGACCTCTAAGTAAGTAGTTCTAAATGACCTCTAAGTATGTGGTTCTAAATGACCTCTAAGTACGTAGTTCTAAATGACCTCTAAGTACGAAGTCCTAAATGACCTCTAAGAACGTAGTTCTATATTACCTCCAAGTACGTAGTTCTAAATGACCTCTAAGTACGTAGTTCTAAATGACCTCAAAGTAAGTAGTTCTAAATGACCTCTAAGTATGTGGTTCTAAATGACCTCTAAGTAAGTGGTTCTAAATGACCTCTAAGTACATGGTTCTATATGATCTCTTAGTACGTGGTTCTAAATGACCTCTAAGTACGTGGGTTCTTCTAAATAACTTCTAAGTACGTGGTTCAAAATGTCCTCTAAGTACGTGGTTTTTAAATGACCTAATATACGTAGTGCTAAATAACCTCTAAGTACGTGGTTCTAAATGTCCTCTAAGTACGTGGTTCTAAATGACCTTATATACGTAGTGCTAAATAACCTCTAAGTACGTGGTTCTAAATCACCTCTAAGTACGTGGTTCTGAATGACCTCTAAGTTCGTGGGTTCTAAATGACCTCTTAGAACGTAGTTCTAACTGACCTCTAATTACATGGTTTTAACTATCCTCTAAGTACGTGGTTCTAAATGACCTCTAAGTACGAGGTTCTAAATGACCTCTAAGTACGTGGTTCTAAATGACCTCCAAGTACTTGGTTCTAAATGACCTCAAAGTCAGTAGTTCTAAATGACATCTAAGTACGTAGTTCTAAATGACCTCTAAATAGTTGGTTCTAAATGACCTCTAAGTACGTGGTTCTAAATATCTTCTAAGTACGTAGTTCTAAATGACGTCTAAGTACGTAGTTCTAAATACCTCTAGATACGTAGTTCCAAATGACCTCTAAGTAAGTGGTTCTAAATGACCTCTAAGTACGTGGTCCTAAATGACCTCTAGGTACGTAGTTCTAAATGACCTCTAAGTAAGTAGTTCTAAATGACCTCTAAGTATGTGGTTCTAAATGACCTCTAAATACGTAGTTCTAAATGACCTCTAAGTACGAAGTCCTAAATGACCTCTAAGAACGTAGTTCTATATTACCTCTAAGTACGTAGTTCTAAATGACCTCTAAGTACATAGTTCTATTTGACCTAATGGTACGAAGTTATAAATAAGCTCAAAGTAAGTAGTTCTAAATGACCTCTCAATATGTGGTTCTAAATGACCTCTAAGTAAGTGGTTCTAAATGACCTCTAAGTACGTGGTTCTATATGATCTATTAGTACGTGGTTCTAAATGACCTCTAAGTACGTGGGTTCTTCTAAACGACTTCTAAGTACGTGGTTCAAATTGTCCTCTAAGTACGTGGTTCTAAATGACCTTATATACGTAGTGCTAAATAACCTCTTAGTACGTGGTTCTAAATGACCTCTTAGTACGTGGTCCTAAATGACTTCTAGGTACGTAGTTCTAAATGACCTCTAAGTACGTAGTTCTAAATGACCTCTAAGTACGTAGTTCTAATTGACCTCTAGGTACGTAGTTCTAAATGACCTCAAAGTAAGTAGTTCTAAATGACCTCTAAGTATGTGGTTCTAAATGACCTCTAAGTAAGTGGTTCTAAATGACCTCTAAGTACGTGGTTCTATATGATCTCTTAGTACGTGGTTCTAAATGACCTCTAAGTACGTGGGTTCTTCTAAATGACTTCTAAGTACGTGGTTCAAAATGTCCTCTAAGTACGTGGTTCTAAATGACCTCTTGGTACGTGGTTATAAATGACCTCTAAGTACGTGCTTCTAAATGACCTCTAAGTAAGTAGTTCTAAATGACCCCTAAGTACGTAGTTCTAAATGACCTCTAGGTACGTACTTCCAAATGACATCTAAGTAAGTGGTTCTAATAGACCTCCAAGTACGTGGTCCTAAATGACCTCTAGGTACGTAGTTCTAAATGACTTCTAAGTAAGTAGTTCTAAATGACCTCTAAGTATGTGGTTCTAAATGACCTCTAAGTACGTAGTTCTAAATGACCTCTAAGTACGAAGTCCTAAAAGACCTCTAAGAACGTAGTTCTATATTACCTCCAAGTACGTAGTTCTAAATGACCTCTAAGTACGTAGTTCTAATTGACCTCTAGGTACGTAGTTCTAAATGACCTCAAAGTAAGTAGTTCTAAATGACCTCTAAGTATCTGGTTCTAAATGACCTCTAAGTAAGTGGTTCTAAATTACCTCTAAGTACGTGGGTTCTTCTAAATGACTTCTAAGTACGTGGTTCAAAATGTCCTCTAAGTACGTGGTTCTAAATGACCTTATATACGTAGTGCTAAATAACCTCTAAGTACGTAGTTCTAAATGACCTCTTAGTACGTGGTTATAAATGACCTCTAAGTACGTGCTTCTAAATGACCTCTAAGTAAGTAGTTCTAAATGACCCCTAAGTATGTAGTTCTAAATGACCTCTAGGTACGTACTTCCAAATGACATCTAAGTAAGTGGTTCTTAATGACCTCTAGGTACGTGGTCCTAAATGACCTTTAAGGTACGTAGTTCTAAATGACCTCTAAGTAAGTAGTTCTAAATGACCTCTAAGTATGTGGGTTCTTCTAAATAACTTCTAAGTACGTGGTTCAAAATGTCCTCTAAGTACGTGGTTCTAAATGACCTTATATACGTAGTGCTAAATAACCTTTAAGTACGTGGTTCTAAATGTCCTCTAAGTACGTGGTTCTAAATGACCTTATATACGTAGTGCTAAATAACCTCTAAGTACGTGGTTCTAAATCACCTCTAAGTACGTGGTTCTGAATGACCTCTAAGTTCGTGGGTTCTAAATGACCTCTTAGAACGTAGTTCTAACTGACCTCTAATTACATGGTTTTAACTATCCTCTAAGTACGTGGTTCTAAATGACCTCTAGGTACGAGGTTCTAAATGACCTCTAAGTACGTGGTTCTAAATGACCTCTAAGTACTTTGTTCTAAATGACCTCTAAGTCAGTAGTTGTAAATGACATCTAAGTACGTAGTTCTAAATGACCTCTAAATAGTTGGTTCTAAATGACCTCTAAGTACGTGGTTCTAAATATTTTCTAAGTACGTAGTTCTAAATGACGTCTAAGTACGTAGTTCTAAATACCTCTAGATACGTAGTTCCAAATGACCTCTAAGTAAGTGGTTCTAAATGACCTCTAAGTACGTGGTCCTAAATGACCTCTAGATAGGTAGTTCTAAATGACCTCTAAGTAAGTAGTTCTAAATGACCTCTAAGTATGTGGTTCTAAATGACCTCTAAGTACGTAGTTCTAAATGACCTCTAAGTACGAAGTCCTAAATGACCTCTAAGAACGTAGTTCTATATTACCTCTAAGTACGTAGTTCTAAATGACCTCTAAGTACGTAGTTCTAATTGACCTCTAGGTACGTAGTTCTAAATGAAATCAAAGTAAGTAGTTCTAAATGACCTCTAAGTATGTGGTTCTAAATGACCTCTAGGTAAGTGGTTCTAAATGACCTCTAAGTACGTGGTTCTATATGATCTCTTAGTACGTGGTTCTAAATGACCTCTAAGTACGTGGGTTCTTCTAAATGACTTCTAAGTACGTGGTTCAAAATGTCCTCTAAGTACGTGGTTCTAAATGACCTTATATACGTAGTGCTAAATAACCTCTAAGTACGTGGTTCTAAATGACCTCTTAGTACGTGGTTATAAATGACCTCTAAGTACGTGCTTCTAAATGACATCTAAGTAAGTGGTTCTAAATGACCTCTAAGTACGTGGTCCTAAATGACCTCTAGGTACGTAGTTCTAAATGACCTCTAAGTAAGTAGTTCTAAATGACCTCTAAGTATGTGGTTCTAAATGACCTCTAAGTACGTAGTTCTAAATGACCTCTAAGTACGAAGTCCTAAATGACCTCTAAGAACGTAGTTCTATATTACCTCTAAGTACGTAGTTCTAAATGACCTCTAAGTACGTAGTTCTAATTGACCTCTAAGTACGTAGTTCTAAATGACCTCAAAGTAAGTAGTTCTAAATGACCTCTAAGTATGTGGTTCTAAATGACCTCTAAGTAAGTGGTTCTAAATGACCTCTAAGTACATGGTCCTATATGATCTCTAAGTACGTGGTTCTAAATGACCTCTAAGTACGTGGGTTCTTCTAAATAACTTCTAAGTACGTGGTTCAAAATGTCCTCTAAGTACGTGGTTCTAAATGACCTTATATACGTAGTGCTAAATAACCTCTAAGTACGTGGTTCTAAATGTCCTCTAAGTACGTGGTTCTAAATGACCTTATATACGTAGTGCTAATTAACCTCTAAGTACGTGGTTCTAAATCACCTCTAAGTACGTGGTTCTGAATGACCTCTAAGGTCGTGGGTTCTAAATGACCTCTTAGAACGTAGTTCTAACTGACCTCTAATTACATGGTTTTAACTATCCTCTAAGTACGTGGTTCTAAATGACCTCTAAGTACGAGGTTCTAAATGACCTCTAAGTACGTGGTTCTAAATGACCTCTAAGTACTTGGTTCTAAATGACCTCTAAGTCAGTAGTTCTAAATAACATCTAAGTACGTAGTTCTAAATGACCTCTAAATAGTTGGTTCTAAATGACCTCTAAGTACGTGGTTCTAAATATCTTCTAAGTACGTAGTTCTAAATGACGTCTAAGTACCTAGTTCTAAATACCTCTAGATACGTAGTTCCAAATGACCTCTAAGTAAGTGGTTCTAAATGACCTCTAAGTACGTGGTCCTAAATGACCTCTAGGTACGTAGTTCTAAATGACCTCTAAGTAAGTAGTTCTAAATGACCTCTAAGTATGTGGTTCTAAATGACCTCTAAGTACGTAGTTCTAAATGACCTCTAAGTACGAAGTCCTAAATGACCTCTAAGAACGTAGTTCTATATTACCTCTAAGTACGTAGTTCTAAATGACTTCTAAGTACGTAGTTCTAATTGACCTCTAGGTACGTAGTTCTAAATGACCTCAAAGTAAGTAGTTCTAAATGACCTCTAAGTATGTGGTTCTAAATGACCTCTAAGTAAGTGGTTCTAAATGACCTCCAAGTACGTGGTTCTATATGATCTCTTAGTACGTGGTTCTAAATGACCTCTAAGTACGTGGGTTCTTCTAAATGACTTCTAAGTACGTGGTTCAAAATGTCCTCTAAGAACGTGGTTCTAAATGACCTTATATACGTAGTGCTAAATAACCTCTAAGTACGTGGTTCTAAATGACCTCTTAGTACGTGGTTATAAATGACCTCTAAGTACGTGCTTCTAAATGACCTCTAAGTAAGTAGTTCTAAATGTCCCCTAAGTACGTAGTTCTAAATGACCTCTAGGTACGTACTTCCAAATGACATCTAAGTAAGTGGTTCTAAATGACCTCTAAGTACGTGGTCCTAAATGACCTCTAGGTACGTAGTTCTAAATGACCTCTAAGTAAGTAGTTCTAAATGACCTCTAAGTATTTGGTTCTAAATGACCTCTAAGTACGTAGTTCTAAATGACCTCTAAGTACGAAGTCCTAAATGACCTCTAAGAACGTAGTTCTATATTACCTCTAAGTACGTAGTTCTAAATGACCTCTAAGTACGTAGTTCTAATTGACCTCTAGGTACGTAGTTCTAAATGACCTCAAGGTAAGTAGTTCTAAATGACCTCTAAGTATCTGGTTCTAAATGACCTCTAAGTAAGTGGTTCTAAATGACCTCTAAGTACGTGGGTTCTTCTAAATGACTTCTAAGTACGTGGTTCAAAATGTCCTCTAAGTACGTGGTTCTAAATGACCTTATATACGTAGTGCTAAATAACCTCTAAGTACGTGGTTATAAATGACCTCTAAGTACGTGCTTCTAAATGACCTCTAAGTAAGTAGTTCTAAATGACCCCTAACTTCGTAGTTCTAAATGACCTCTAGGTACGTACTTCCAAATGACATCTAAGTAAGTGGTTTTAAATGACCTCTAAGTACGTGGTCCTAACTGACCTCTAGGTACGTAGTTCTAAATGACCTCTAAGTAAGTAGTTCTAAATGACCTCTAAGTATGTGGTTCTAAATGACCTCTAAGTACGTAGTTCTAAATGACCTCTAAGTACGTGGATTTAAATGACCTTAAAGTACGTAGTTCTAAATGACCTCTAAGTACGTAGTTCTAAATGACCTCTAAGTATGTGGTTCTAAATGACCTCTAAGTACGTGGTTCTAAATGACCTCTAAATACTTAGTTCAAATGCCCTCTATGTACGTGGTTCCAAATGTCCTCTAAGTACGTGGTTCTAAATGACCTCTAAGTACGTGGTTCTAAATGACCTCATATACGTAGTTCTAAATGACCTCTAAGTACGTGGTTCTAAATGACCTCTAACTACGTGGTTTAAATGACCTCTAAGTACGTGCTTCTAAATGACCTCTAAGTAAGTAGTTCTAAATGACCCCTAAGTACGTAGTTCTAAAAGACCTCTAAGTACGTGGTTCTAAAAGACCTCATATACGTAGTTCTAAATGACCTCTAAGTACGTGGGTTCTAAATGACCCCTAAGTTCGTAGTTCTAAATGACCTCTAAATACGTAGCTCTAAATGACCTCTAAGTACGTAGTTCTAAATGACCCCTATGTACGTGGTTCTATATGACCTCTAAGTACGTGGGCTCTAAATGACATCTGAGTACGTGGTTCTAAATGACCTCTAAGTACGTAGTTCTAAATGACCTCTAAGTTGTTGGTTCTAAATGAAATCTAAGTACGTGGTTCTAAATGACCTCTCAGTACGTGGTTCTAAATGACCTCTAAGTACGTGGTTCTAAATGACATCTAAGTACGTAGTTATAATCGACCTCTAAATAGTTGGTTCTAAATAACCTCTAAGTACGTGGTTATAAATGACCTCTAAGTACGTGCTTCTAAATGACCTCTAAGTAAGTAGTTATAAATGACCCCTAAGTACGTAGTTCTAAATGACCTCTAGGTACGTAGTTCTAAATAACCTCTAAGTAAGAAGTTCTAAATGACCTCTAAGTATGTGGTTCTAAATGACCTCTAAGTACGTAGTTCTAAATGACCTCTAAGTACGAAGTCCTAAATGACCTCTAAGAACGTAGTTCTATATTACCTCTAAGTACGTAGTTCTAATTGACCTCTAAGTACGTAGTTCTAATTGACCTCTAAGTACGTAGTTCTAAATGACCTCAAAGTAAGTAGTTCTAAATGACTTCTAAGTATGTGGTTCTAAATGACCTCTAAGTAAGTGGTTCTAAATGACCTCTAAGTACGTGGTTCTATATGATCTCTTAGTACGTGGTTCTAAATGACGTCTAAGTACGTGGGTTCTTCTAAATGACTTCTAAGTACGTGGTTCAAAATGTCCTCTAAGTTCGTGGTTCTAAATGACCTTATATACGTAGTGCTAAATAACCTCTAAGTACGTGGTTCTAAATGTCCTCTAAGTACGTGGTTCTAAATGACCTTATATACGTAGTGCTAAATAACCTCTAAGTACGTGGTTCTAAATCACCTCTAAGTACGTGGTTCTGAATGACCTCTAAGTTCGTGGGTTCTAAATGACCTCTTAGAACGTAGTTCTAACTGACCTCTAATTACATGGTTTTAACTATCCTCTAAGTACGTGGTTCTAAATGACCTCTAAGTACGAGGTTCTAAATGACCTCTAAGTACATGGTTCTAAATGACCTCTAAGTACTTGGTTCTAAATGACCTCTAAGTCAGTAGTTCTAAATGACATCTAAGTACGTAGTTCTAAATGACCTCTAAATAGTTGGTTTTAAATGACCTCTAAGTACGTGGTTCTAATTATCTTCTAAGAACGTAGTTCTAAATGACGTCTAAGTACGTAGTTCTAAATACCTCTAGATACGTAGTTCCAAATGACCTCTAAGTAAGTGGTTCTAAATGACCTCTAAGTACGTGGTCCTAAATGACCTCTAGGTAGGTAGTTCTAAATGACCTCTAAGTAAGTAGTTCTAAATGACCTCTAAGTATGTGGTTCTAAATGACCTCTAAGTACGTAGTTCTAAATGACCTCTAAGTACGAAGTCCTAAATGACCTCTAAGAACGTAGTTCTATATTACCTCTAAGTACGTAGTTCTAAATGACCTCTAAGTACGTAGTTCTAATTGACCTCTAGGTACGTAGTTCTAAATGAAATCAAAGTAAGTAGTTCTAAATGACCTCTAAGTATGTGGTTCTAAATGACCTCTAGGTAAGTGGTTCTAAATGACCTCTAAGTACGTGGTTCTATATGATCTCTTAGTACGTGGTTCTAAATGACCTCTAAGTACGTGGGTTCTTCTAAATGACTTCTAAGTACGTGGTTCAAAATGTCCTCTAAGTACGTGGTTCTAAATGATCATATACACGTAGTGCTAAATAACCTCTATGTACGTGGTTCTAAATGACCTCTTAGTACGTGGTTATAAATGACCTCTAAGTACGTGCTTCTAAATGACATCTAAGTAAGTGGTTCTAAATGACCTCTAAGTACGTGGTCCTAAATGACCTCTAGGTACGTAGTTCTAAATGACCTCTAAGTAAGTAGTTCTAAATGACCTCTAAGTATGTGGTTCTAAATGATCTCTAAGTACGTAGTTCTAAATGACCTCTAAGTACGAAGTCCTAAATGACCTCTAAGAACGTAGTTCTATATTACCTCTAAGTACGTAGTTCTAAATGACCTCTAAGTACGTAGTTCTAATTGACCTCTAAGTACGTAGTTCTAAATGACCTCAAAGTAAGTAGTTCTAAATGACCTCTAAGTATGTGGTTCTAAATGACCTCTAAGTAAGTGGTTCTAAATGACCTCTAAGTACATGGTCCTATATGATCTCTAAGTACGTGGTTCTAAATGACCTCTAAGTACGTGGGTTCTTCTAAATAACTTCTATGTACGTGGTTCAAAATGTCCTCTAAGTACGTGGTTCTAAATGACCTTATATACGTAGTGCTAAATAACCTCTAAGTACGTGGTTCTAAATGTCCTCTAAGTACGTGGTTCTAAATGACCTTATATACGTAGTGCTAAATAACCTCTAAGTACGTGGTTCTAAATCACCTCTAAGTACGTGGTTCTGAATGACCTCTAAGTTCGTGGGTTCTAAATGACCTCTTAGAACGTAGTTCTAACTGACCTCTAATTACATGGTTTTAACTATCCTCTAAGTACGTGGTTCTAAATGACCTCTAAGTACGAGGTTCTAAATGACCTCTAAGTACGTGGTTCTAAATGACCTCTAAGTACTTGGTTCTAAATGACCTCTAAGTCAGTAGTTCTAAATAACATCTAAGTACGTAGTTCTAAATGACCTCTAAATAGTTGGTTCTAAATGACCTCTAAGTACGTGGTTCTAAATATCTTCTAAGTACGTAGTTCTAAATGACGTCTAAGTACCTAGTTCTAAATACCTCTAGATACGTAGTTCCAAATGACCTCTAAGTAAGTGGTTCTAAATGACCTCTAAGTACGTTGTCCTAAATGACCTCTAGGTACGTAGTTCTAAATGACCTCTAAGTAAGTAGTTCTAAATGACCTCTAAGTATGTGGTTCTAAATGACCTCTAAGTACGTAGTTCTAAATGACCTCTAAGTACGAAGTCCTAAATGACCTCTAAGAACGTAGTTCTATATTACCTCTAAGTACGTAGTTCTAAATGACCTCTAAGTACGTAGTTCTAATTGACCTCTAGGTACGTAGTTCTAAATGACCTCAAAGTAAGTAGTTCTAAATGACCTCTAAGTATGTGGTTCTAAATGACCTCTAAGTAAGTGGTTCTAAATGACCTCCAAGTACGTGGTTCTATATGATCTCTTAGTACGTGGTTCTAAATGACCTCTAAGTACGTGGGTTCTTCTAAATGACTTCTAGGTACGTGGTTCAAAATGTCCTCTAAGTACGTGGTTCTAAATGACCTTATATACGTAGTGCTAAATAACATCTAAGTACGTGGTTCTAAATGACCTCTTAGTACGTGGTTATAAATGACCTCTAAGTACGTGCTTCTAAATGACCTCTAAGTAAGTAGTTCTAAATGTCCCCTAAGTACGTAGTTCTAAATGACCTCTAGGTACGTACTTCCAATTGACATCTAAGTAAGTGGTTCTAAATGACCTCTAAGTACGTGGTCCTAAATGACCTCTAGGTACGTAGTTCTAAATGACCTCTAAGTAAGTAGTTCTAAATGACCTCTAAGTATGTGGTTCTAAATGACCTCTAAGTACGTAGTTCTAAATGACCTCTAAGTACGAAGTCCTAAATAAACTCTAAGAACGTAGTTCTATATTACCTCTAAGTACGTAGTTCTAAATGACCTCTAAGTACGTAGTTCTAATTGACCTCTAGGTACGTAGTTCTAAATGACCTCAAGGTAAGTAGTTCTAAATGACCTCTAAGTATCTGGTTCTAAATGACCTCTAAGTAAGTGGTTCTAAATGACCTCTAAGTACGTAGGTTCTTCTAAATGACTTCTAAGTACGTGGTTCAAAATGTCCTCTAAGTACGTGGTTCTAAATGACCTTATATACGTAGTGCTAAATAACCTCTAAGTACGTGGTTATAAATGACCTCTAAGTACGTGCTTCTAAATGACCTCTAAGTAAGTAGTTCTAAATGACCCCTAACTTCGTAGTTCTAAATGACCTCTAGGTACGTACTTCCAAATGACATCTAAGTAAGTGGTTCTAAATGACCTCTAAGTACGTGGTCCTAACTGACCTCTAGGTACGTAGTTCTAAATGACCTCTAAGTAAGTAGTTCTAAATGACCTCTAAGTATGTGGTTCTAAATGACCTCTAAGTACGTAGTTCTAAATGACCTCTAAGTACGTGGATTTAAATGACCTTAAAGTACGTAGTTCTAAATGACCTCTAAGTACGTAGTTCTAAATGACCTCTAAGTATGTGGTTCTAAATGACCTCTAAGTACGTGGTTCTAAATGACCTCTAAATACTTAGTTCAAATGCCCTCTATGTACGTGGTTCCAAATGTCCTCTAAGTACGTGGTTCTAAATGACCTCTAAGTACGTGGTTCTAAATTACCTCTAAATACTTAGTTTAAATGCCCTCTATGTACGTGGTTCCAAATGTCCTCTAAGTACGTGGTTCTAAATGACCTCTTATACGTAGTTCTAAATGACCTCTAAGTACGTGGTTCTAAATGACCTCTAACTACGTGGTTTAAATGACCTCTAAGTACGTGCTTCTAAATGACCTCTAAGTAAGTAGTTCTAAATGACCCCTAAGTACGTAGTTCTAAATGACCTCTAAGTACGTGGTTCTAAAAGACCTCATATACGTAGTTCTAAATGACCTCTAAGTACGTGGGTTCTAAATGACCCCTAAGTTCGTAGTTCTAAATGACCTCTAAATACGTAGCTCTAAATGACCTCTAAGTACGTAGTTCTAAATGATCCCTATGTACGTGGTTCTATATGACCTCTAAGTACGTGGGCTCTAAATGACATCTGAGTACGTGGTTCTAAATGACCTCTAAGTTGTTGGTTCTAAATGAAATCTAAGTACGTGGTTCTAAATGACCTCTCAGTACGTGGTTCTAAATGACCTCTAAGTACGTGGTTCTAAATGACATCTAAGTACGTAGTTCTAATCGACCTCTAAATAGTTGGTTCTAAATAACCTCTAAGTACGTGGTTATAAATGACCTCTAAGTACGTGCTTCTAAATGACCTCTAAGTAAGTAGTTATAAATGACCCCTAAGTACGTAGTTCTAAATGACCTCTAGGTACGTAGTTCTAAATGACCTCTAAGTAAGAAGTTCTAAATGACCTCTAAGTATGTGGTTCTAAATGACCTCTAAGTACGTAGTTCTAAATGACCTCTAAGTACGAAGTCCTAAATGACCTCTAAGAACGTAGTTCTATATTACCTCTAAGTACGTAGTTCTAATTGACCTCTAAGTACGTAGTTCTAATTGACCTCTAAGTACGTAGTTCTAAATGACCTCAAAGTAAGTAGTTCTAAATGACCTCTAAGTATGTGGTTCTAAATGACCTCTAAGTAAGTGGTTCTAAATGACCTCTAAGTACGTGGTTCTATATGATCTCTTAGTACGTGGTTCTAAATGACGTCTAAGTACGTGGGTTCTTCTAAATGACTTCTAAGTACGTGGTTCAAAATGTCCTCTAAGTTCGTGGTTCTAAATGACCTTATATACGTAGTGCTAAATAACCTCTAAGTACGTGGTTCTAAATGTCCTCTAAGTACGTGGTTCTAAATGACCTTATATACGTAGTGCTAAATAACCTCTAAGTACGTGGTTCTAAATCACCTCTAAGTACGTGGTTCTGAATGACCTCTAAGTTCGTGGGGTCTAAATGACCTCTTAGAACGTAGTTCTAACTGACCTCTAATTACATGGTTTTAACTATCCTCTAAGTACGTGGTTCTAAATGACCTCTAAGTACGAGGTTCTAAATGACCTCTAAGTACATGGTTCTAAATGACCTCTAAGTACTTGGTTCTAAATGACCTCTAAGTCAGTAGTTCTAAATGACATCTAAGTACGTAGTTCTAAATGACCTCTAAATAGTTGGTTCTAAATGACCTCTAAGTACGTGGTTCTAATTATCTTCTAAGTACGTAGTTCTAAATGACGTCTAAGTACGTAGTTCTAAATACCTCTAGATACGTAGTTCCAAATGACCTCTAAGTAAGTGGTTCTAAATGACCTCTAAGTACGTGGTCCTAAATGACCTCTAGGTACGTAGTTCTAAATGACCTCTAAGTAAGTAGTTCTAAATGACCTCTAAGTATGTGGTTCTAAATGACCTCTAAGTACGTAGTTCTAAATGACCTCTAAGTACGAAGTCCTAAATGACCTCTAAGAACGTAGTTCTATATTACCTCTAAGTACGTAGTTCTAAATGACCTCTAAGTACGTAGTTCTAATTGACCTCTAGGTACGTAGTTCTAAATGACCTCAAAGTAAGTAGTTCTAAATGACCTCTAAGTATGTGGTTCTTAATGACCTCTAAGTAAGTGGTTCTAAATGACCTCTAAGTACGTGGTTCTATATGATCTCTTAGTACGTGGTTCTAAATGACGTCTAAGTACGTGGGTTCTTCTAAATGACTTCTAAGTACGTGGTTCAAAATGTCCTCTAAGTTCGTGGTTCCAAATGACCTTATATACGTAGTGCTAAATAACCTCTAAGTACGTGGTTCTAAATGTCCTCTAAGTACGTGGTTCTAAATGACCTTATATACGTAGTGCTAAATAACCTCTAAGTACGTGGTTCTAAATCACCTCTAAGTACGTGGTTCTGAATGACCTCTAAGTTCGTGGGTTCTAAATGACCTCTTAGAACGTAGTTCTAACTGACCTTTAATTACATGGTTTTAACTATCCTCTAAGTACGTGGTTCTAAATGACCTCTAAGTACGAGGTTCTAAATGACCTCTAAGTACATGGTTCTAAATGACCTCTAAGTACTTGGTTCTAAATGACCTCTAAGTCAGTAGTTCTAAATGACATCTAAGTACGTAGTTCTAAATGACCTCTAAATAGTTGGTTCTAAATGACCTCTAAGTACGTGGTTCTAATTATCTTCTAAGTACGTAGTTCTAAATGACGTCTAAGTACGTAGTTCTAAATACCTCTAGATACGTAGTTCCAAATGACCTCTAAGTAAGTGGTTCTAAATGACCTCTAAGTACGTGGTCCTAAATGACCTCTAGGTAGGTAGTTCTAAATGACCTCTAAGTAAGTAGTTCTAAATGACCTCTAAGTATGTGGTTCTAAATGACCTCTAAGTACGTAGTTCTAAATGACCTCTAAGTACGAAGTCCTAAATGACCTCTAAGAACGTAGTTCTATATTACCTCTAAGTACATAGTTCTAAATGACCTCTAAGTACGTAGTTCTAATTGACCTCTAGGTACGTAGTTCTAAATGAAATCAAAGTAAGTAGTTCTAAATGACCTCTAAGATTGTGGTTCTAAATGACCTTTAGGTAAGTGGTTCTAAATGACCTCTAAGTACGTGGTTCTATATGATCTCTTAGTACGTGGTTCTAAATGACCTCTAAGTACGTGGGTTCTTCTAAATGACTTCTAAGTACGTGGTTCAAAATGTCCTCTAAGTACGTGGTTCTAAATGACCTTATATACGTAGTGCTAAAAACCTCTAAGTACGTGGTTCTAAATGACTTCTTAGTACGTGGTTATAAATGACCTCTAAGTACGTGCTTCTAAATTACTTCTAAGTAAGTGGTTCTAAATGACCTCTAAGTACGTGGTCCTAAATGACCTCTAGGTACGTAGTTCTAAATGACCTCTAAGTAAGTAGTTCTAAATGACCTCTAAGTATGTGGTTCTAAATGACCTCTAAGTACGTAGTTCTAAATGACCTCTAAGTACGAAGTCCTAAATGACCTCTAAGAACGTAGTTCTATATTACCTCTAAGTACGTAGTTCTAAATGACCTCTAAGTACGTAGTTCTAATTGACCTCTAAGTACGTAGTTCTAAATGACCTCAAAGTAAGTAGTTCTAAATGACCTCTAAGTATGTGGTTCTAAATGACCTCTAAGTAAGTGGTTCTAAATGACCTCTAAGTACATGGTCCTATATGATCTCTAAGTACGTGGTTCTAAATGACCTCTAAGTACGTGGGTTCTTCTAAATAACTTCTAAGTACGTGGTTCAAAATGTCCTCTAAGTAAGTGGTTCTAAATGACCTTATATACGTAGTGCTAAATAACCTCTAAGTACGTGGTTCTAAATGTCCTCTAAGTACGTGGTTCTAAATGACCTTATATACGTAGTGCTAAATAACCTCTAAGTACGTGGTTCTAAATCACCTCTAAGTACGTGGTTCTGAATGACCTCTAAGTTCGTGGGTTCTAAATGACCTCTTAGAACGTAGTTCTAACTGACCTCTAATTACATGGTTTTAACTATCCTCTAAGTACGTGGTTCTAAATGACCTCTAAGTACGAGGTTCTAAATGACCTCTAAGTACGTGGTTCTAAATGACCTCTAAGTACTTGGTTCTAAATGACCTCTAAGTCAGTAGTTCTAAATAACATCTAAGTACGTAGTTCTAAATGACCTCTAAATAGTTGGTTCTAAATGACCTCTAAGTACGTGGTTCTAAATATCTTCTAAGTACGTAGTTCTAAATGACGTCTAAGTACCTAGTTCTAAATACCTCTAGATACGTAGTTCCAAATGACCTCTAAGTAAGTGGTTCTAAATGACCTCTAAGTACGTGGTCCTAAATGACCTCTAGGTACGTAGTTCTAAATGACCTCTAAGTAAGTAGTTCTAAATGACCTCTAAGTATGTGGTTCTAAATGACCTCTAAGTACGTAGTTCTAAATGACCTCTAAGTACGAAGTCCTAAATGACCTCTAAGAACGTAGTTCTATATTACCTCTAAGTACGTAGTTCTAAATGACCTCTAAGTACGTAGTTCTAATTGACCTCTAGGTACGTAGTTCTAAATGACCTCAAAGTAAGTAGTTCTAAATGACCTCTAAGTATGTGGTTCTAAATGACCTCTAAGTAAGTGGTTCTAAATGACCTCCAAGTACGTGGTTCTATATGATCTCTTAGTACGTGGTTCTAAATGACCTCTAAGTACGTGGGTTCTTCTAAATGACTTCTAGGTACGTGGTTCAAAATGTCCTCTAAGTACGTGGTTCTAAATGACCTTATATACGTAGTGCTAAATAACCTCTAAGTACGTGGTTCTAAATGACCTCTTAGTACGTGGTTATAAATGACCTCTAAGTACGTGCTTCTAAATGACCTCTAAGTAAGTAGTTCTAAATGTCCCCTAAGTACGTAGTTCTAAATGACCTCTAGGTACGTACTTCCAAATGACATCTAAGTAAGTGGTTCTAAATGACCTCTAAGTACGTGGTCCTAAATGACCTCTAGGTACGTAGTTCTAAATGACCTCTAAGTAAGTAGTTCTAAATGACCCCTAAGTATGTGGTTCTAAATGACCTCTAAGTACGTAGTTCTAAATGACCTCTAAGTACGAAAACCTAAATGACCTCTAAGAACGTAGTTCTATATTACCTCTAAGTACTTAGTTCTAAATGACCTCTAAGTACGTAGTTCTAATTGACCTCTAGGTACGTAGTTCTAAATGACCTCAAGGTAAGTAGTTCTAAATGACCTCTAAGTATCTGGTTCTAAATGACCTCTAAGTAAGTGGTTCTAAATGACCTCTAAGTACGTGGGTTCTTCTAAATGACTTCTAAGTACGTGGTTCAAAATGTCCTCTAAGTACGTGGTTCTAAATGACCTTATATACGTAGTGCTAAATAACCTCTAAGTACGTGGTTATAAATGACCTCTAAGTACGTGCTTCTAAAAGACCTCTAAGTAAGTAGTTCTAAATGACCCCTAACTTCGTAGTTCTAAATGACCTCTAGGTACGTACTTCCAAATGACATCTAAGTAAGTGGTTCTAAATGACCTCTAAGTACGTGGTCCTAACTGACCTCTAGGTACGTAGTTCTAACTGACCTCTAAGTAAGTAGTTCTAAATGACCTCTAAGTATGTGGTTCTAAATGACCTCTAAGTACGTAGTTCTAAATGACCTCTAAGTACGTGGATTTAAATGACCTTAAAGTACGTAGTTCTAAATGACCTCTAAGTACGTAGTTCTAAATGACCTCTAAGTATGTGGTTCTAAATGACCTCTAAGTACGTGGTTCTAAATGACCTCTAAATACCTAGTTCAAATGCCTTCTATGTACGTGGTTCCAAATGTCCTCTAAGTACGTGGTTCTAAATGACCTCTAAGTACGTGGTTCTAAATGACCTCTAAATACTTAGTTCAAATGCCCTCTATGTACGTGGTTCCAAATGTCCTCTAAGTACGTGGTTCTAAATGACCTCATATACGTAGTTCTAAATGACCTCTAAGTACGTGGTTCTAAATGACCTCTAACTACGTGGTTTAAATGACCTCTAAGTACGTGCTTCTAAATGACTTCTAAGTAAGTAGTTCTAAATGACCCCTAAGTACGTAGTTCTAAATGACCTCAAAGTAAGTAGTTCTAAATGACCTCTAAGTATGTGGTTCTAAATGACCTCTAAGTAAGTGGTTCTAAATGACCTCCAAGTACGTGGTTCTATATGATCTCTTAGTACGTGGTTCTAAATGACCTCTAAGTACGTGGGTTCTTCTAAATGACTTCTAGGTACGTGGTTCAAAATGTCCTCTAAGTACGTGGTTCTAAATGACCTTATATACGTAGTGCTAAATAACCTCTAAGTACGTGGTTCTAAATGACCTCTTAGTACGTGGTTATAAATGACCTCTAAGTACGTGCTTCTAAATGACCTCTAAGTAAGTAGTTCTAAATGTCCCCTAAGTACGTAGTTCTAAATGACCTCTAGGTACGTACTTCCAAATGACATCTAAGTAAGTGGTTCTAAATGACCTCTAAGTACGTGGTCCTAAATGACCTCTAGGTACGTAGTTCTAAATGACCTCTAAGTAAGTAGTTCTAAATGACCCCTAAGTATGTGGTTCTAAATGACCTCTAAGTACGTAGTTCTAAATGACCTCTAAGTACGAAAACCTAAATGACCTCTAAGAACGTAGTTCTATATTACCTCTAAGTACTTAGTTCTAAATGACCTCTAAGTACGTAGTTCTAATTGACCTCTAGGTACGTAGTTCTAAATGACCTCAAGGTAAGTAGTTCTAAATGACCTCTAAGTATCTGGTTCTAAATGACCTCTAAGTAAGTGGTTCTAAATGACCTCTAAGTACGTGGGTTCTTCTAAATGACTTCTAAGTACGTGGTTCAAAATGTCCTCTAAGTACGTGGTTCTAAATGACCTTATATACGTAGTGCTAAATAACCTCTAAGTACGTGGTTATAAATGACCTCTAAGTACGTGCTTCTAAAAGACCTCTAAGTAAGTAGTTCTAAATGACCCCTAACTTCGTAGTTCTAAATGACCTCTAGGTACGTACTTCCAAATGACATCTAAGTAAGTGGTTCTAAATGACCTCTAAGTACGTGGTCCTAACTGACCTCTAGGTACGTAGTTCTAACTGACCTCTAAGTAAGTAGTTCTAAATGACCTCTAAGTATGTGGTTCTAAATGACCTCTAAGTACGTAGTTCTAAATGACCTCTAAGTACGTGGATTTAAATGACCTTAAAGTACGTAGTTCTAAATGACCTCTAAGTACGTAGTTCTAAATGACCTCTAAGTATGTGGTTCTAAATGACCTCTAAGTACGTGGTTCTAAATGACCTCTAAATACCTAGTTCAAATGCCTTCTATGTACGTGGTTCCAAATGTCCTCTAAGTACGTGGTTCTAAATGACCTCTAAGTACGTGGTTCTAAATGACCTCTAAATACTTAGTTCAAATGCCCTCTATGTACGTGGTTCCAAATGTCCTCTAAGTACGTGGTTCTAAATGACCTCATATACGTAGTTCTAAATGACTCTAAGTACGTGGTTCTAAATGACCTCTAACTACGTGGTTTAAATGACCTCTAAGTACGTGCTTCTAAATGACTTCTAAGTAAGTAGTTCTAAATGACCCCTAAGTACGTAGTTCTAAATGACCTCTAAGTACGTGGTTCTAAAAGACCTCATATACGTAGTTCTAAATGACCTCTAAGTACGTGGGTTCTAAATGACCCCTAAGTTCGTAGTTCTAAATGACCTCTAAATACGTAGCTCTAAATGACCTCTAAGTACGTAGTTCTAAATGACCCCTATGTACGTGGTTCTATATGACCTCTAAGTAAGTGGGCTCTAAATGACATCTGAGTACGTGGTTCTAAATGACCTCTAAGTACGTAGTTCTAAATGACCTCTAAGTTGTTGGTTCTAAATGAAATCTAAGTACGTGGTTCTAAATGACCTCTCAGTACGTGGTTCTAAATGACCTCTAAGTACGTGGTTCTAAATGACATCTAAGTACGTAGTTCTAATCGACCTCTAAATAGTTGGTTCTAAATAACCTCTAAGTACGTGGTTATAAATGACCTCTAAGTACGTGCTTCTAAATGACCTCTAAGTAAGTAGTTATAAATGACCCCTAAGTACGTAGTTCTAAATGACCTCTAGGTACGTAGTTCTAAATGACCTCTAAGTAAGAAGTTCTAAATGACCTCTAAGTATGTGGTTCTAAATGACCTCTAAGTACGTAGTTCTAAATGACCTCTAAGTACGAAGTCCTAAATGACCTCTAAGAACGTAGTTCTATATTACCTCTAAGTACGTAGTTCTAATTGACCTCTAAGTACGTAGTTCTAATTGACCTCTAAGTACGTAGTTCTAAATGACCTCAAAGTAAGTAGTTCTAAATGACCTCTAAGTATGTGGTTCTAAATGACCTCTAAGTAAGTGGTTCTAAATGACCTCTAAGTACGTGGTTCTATATGATCTCTTAGTACGTGGTTCTAAATGACGTCTAAGTACGTGGGTTCTTCTAAATGACTTCTAAGTACGTGGTTCAAAATGTCCTCTAAGTTCGTGGTTCTAAATGACCTTATATACGTAGTGCTAAATAACCTCTAAGTACGTGGTTCTAAATGTCCTCTAAGTACGTGGTTCTAAATGACCTTATATACGTAGTGCTAAATAACTCCTAAGTACGTGGTTCTAAATCACCTCTAAGTACGTGGTTCTGAATGACCTCTAAGTTCGTGGGTTCTAAATGACCTCTTAGAACGTAGTTCTAACTGACCTCTAATTACATGGTTTTAACTATCCTCTAAGTACGTGGTTCTAAATGACCTCTAAGTACGAGGTTCTAAATGACCTCTAAGTACATGGTTCTAAATGACCTCTAAGTACTTGGTTCTAAATGACCTCTAAGTCAGTAGTTCTAAATGACATCTAAGTACGTAGTTCTAAATGACCTCTAAATAGTTGGTTCTAAATGACCTCTAAGTACGTGGTTCTAATTATCTTCTAAGTACGTAGTTCTAAATGACGTCTAAGTACGTAGTTCTAAATACCTCTAGATACGTAGTTCCAAATGACCTCTATGTAAGTGGTTCTAAATGACATCTAAGTACGTGGTCCTAAATGACCTCTAGGTACGTAGTTCTAAATGACCTCTAAGTAAGTAGTTCTAAATGACCTCTAAGTATGTGGTTCTAAATGACCTCTAAGTACGTAGTTCTAAATGACCTCTAAGTACGAAGTCCTAAATGACCTCTAAGAACGTAGTTCTATATTACCTCTAAGTACGTAGTTCTAAATGACCTCAAAGTACGTAGTTCTAATTGACCTCTAGGTACGTAGTTCTAAATGACCTCAAAGTAAGCAGTTCTAAATGACCTCTAAGTATGTGGTTCTAAATGACCTCTAAGTAAGTGGTTCTAAATGACCTCTAAGTACGTGGTTCTATATGATCTCTTAGTACGTGGTTCTAAATGACCTCTAAGTACGTGGGTTCTTCTAAATGACTTCTAAGTACGTGGTTCAAAATGTCCTCTAAGTACGTGGTTCTAAATGACCTTATATACGTAGTGCTAAATAACCTCTAAGTACGTGGTTCTAAATGACCTCTTAAAACGTGGTTATAAATGACCTCTAAGTACGTGCTTCTAAATGACCTCTAAGTACGTGGTCCTAATTGACCTCTAGGTACGTAGTTCTAAATGACCTCTAAGTAAGTAGTTCTAAATGACCTCTAAGTATGTGGTTCTAAATGACCTCTAAGTACGTAGTTCTAAATGACCTCTAAGTACGAAGTCCTAAATGACCTCTAAGAACGTAGTTCTATATTACCTCTAAATACGTAGTCCTAAATGACCTCTAGGTAAGTAGTTCTAATTGACCTCTAGGTACGTAGTTCTAAATGACCTAAAGGTAAGTAGTTCTAAATGACCTCTAAGTATCTGGTTCTAAATGACCTCTAAGTAAGTGGTTCTAAATGACCTCTAAGTACGTGGGTTCTTCTAAATGACTTCTAAGTACGTGGTTCAAAATGTCCTATAAGTACGTGGTTCTAAATGACCTTATATACGTAGTGCTAAATAACCTCTAAGTACGTGGTTCTAAATGACCTCTTAGTACGTGGTTATAAATTACCTCTAAGTACGTGCTTCTAAATGACCTCTAGGTACGTAGTTCTAAATGACCTCTAAGTAAGTAGTTCTAAATGACCTCTAAGTATGTGGTTCTAAATGACCTCTAAGTAAGTGGTTCTAAATGACCTCTAAGTACGTGGTTCTAAATGACCTCTAAGTACGTGGGTTCTTCTAAATGACTTCTAAGTACGTGGTTCAAAATGTCCTCTAAGTACGTGGTTCTAAATGACCTTATATACGTAGTGCTAAAAAACCTCTAAGTACGTGGTTCTAAATGTCCTCTAAGTACGTGGTTCTAAATGACCTTATATACGTAGTGCTAAATAACCTCTAAGTACATGGTTCTAAATCACCTCTAAGTACGTGGTTCTGAATGACCTCTAAGTTCGTGGGTTCTAAATGACCTCTTATAACGTAGTTCTAACTGACCTCTAATTACATGGTTTTAACTATCCTCTAAGTACGTGGTTCTAAATGATTTCTCAGTACGAGGTTCTAAATGACCTCTAAGTACGTGGTTCTAAATGACCTCTAAGTACTTGGTTCTAAATGACCTCTAAGTCAGTAGTTCTAAATGACACCTAAGTACGTGGTTCTAAATGTCCTCTAAGTACGTGGTTCTAAATGACCTCATATACGTAGTTCTAAATGACCTCTAAGTACGTGGTTCTAAATGACCTCTAACTACGTGGTTCTAAATGACCTCTAAGTACGTGCTTCTAAATGACCTCTAGGTACGTACTTCCAAATGACATCTAAGTAAGTGGTTCTAAATGACCTCTAAGTACGTTGTTCTAGATGACCTCTAAGTACGTGGTTCTAAATGACCTCTATGTACGTGCTTCTAAATGACCTCTAAGTACGTAGTTCTAAATGACCATGAGTACGTGGATTTAAATGACCTTAAAGTACGTAGTTCTAAATGACCTCTAAGTACGTAGTTCTAAATGACCTCTAAGTATGTGGTTCTAAATGACCTCTAAGTACGTGGTTCTAAATGACCTCTAAATACTTAGTTCAAATGCCCTCTAAGTACGTGGTTCCAAATGTCCTCTAAGTACGTGGTTCTAAATGACCTCATATACGTAGTTCTAAATGACCCCTAAGTACGTGCTTCTAAATGACCTCTAACTACGTGGTTCTAAATGACCTTCTATGTACGTGCTTCTATATTACCTCTAAGTAAGTAGTTCTAAATGACCCCTAAGTACGTAGTTCTAAATGACCTCTAGGTACGTACTTCCAAATGACTTCTAAGTAAGTGGTTCTAAATGACCTCTAAGTACGTAGTTCTCGATGACCTCTATGTACGTGGTTCTATATGACCTCTAAGTACGTGGGCTCTAAATGACATCTGAGTACGTGGTTCTAAATGACCTCTAAGTACGTAGTTCTAAATGACCTCTAAGTTGTTGGTTCTAAATGACCTCTAAGTACGTGGTTCTAAATGACCTCTCAGTACGTGGTTCTAAATGACCTCTAAGTACGTGGTTCTAAATGACATCTAAGTACGTAGTTCTAAATGACCTCTAAATAGTTGGTTCTAAATGACCTCTAAGTACGTGGTTCTAAATATCTTCTAAGTACGTAGTTCTAAATGACGTCTAAGTACGTAGTTCTAAATACCTCTAGATACGTAGTTCCAAATGACCTCTAAGTAAGTGGTTCTAAATGACCTCTAACTACGTGGTTCTAAATGACCTCTAAGTACGTGCTTCTAAATGACCTCTAGGTACGTACTTCCAAATGACATCTAAGTAAGTGGTTCTAAATGACCTCTAAGTACGTAGTTCTAAATGACCTCTAAGTACGAAGTCCTAAATGACCTCTAAGAACGTAGTTCTATATTACCTCTAAGTACGTAGTTCTAAATGACCTCTAAGTGCGTAGTTCTAATTGACCTCTAGGTACGTAGTTCTAAATGACCTCAAAGTAAGTAGTTCTAAATGACCTCTAAGTATGTGGTTCTAAATGACCTCTAAGTAAGTGGTTCTAAATGACCTCTAAGTACGTGGTTCTATATGATCTCTTAGTACGTGGTTCTAAATGACCTCTAAGTACGTGGGTTCTTCTAAATGACTTCTAAGTACGTGGTTCAAAATGTCCTCTAAGTACGTGGTTCTAAATGACCTTATATACGTAGTGCTAAATAACCTCTAAGTACGTGGTTCTAAATGTCATCTAAGTACGTGGTTCTAAATGACCTTATATACGTAGTGCTAAATAACCTCTAAGTACGTGGTTCTAAATCACCTCTAAGTACGTCGTTCTGAATGACCTCTAAGTTCATGGGTTCTAAATGACCTCTTAGAACGTAGTTCTAACTGACCTCTAATTACATGATTTTAACTATCCTCTAAGTACGTGGTTCTAAATGACCTCTAGGTACGAGGTTCTAATTGACCTCTAAGTACGTGGTTCTAAATGACCTCTAAGTACTTGGTTCTAAATGACCTCTAAGTCAGTAGTTCTAAATGACACCTAAGTACGTGGTTCTAAATGACCTCTAAGTACGTGGTTCTAAATGACCTCTAAGTACTTGGTTCTAAATGACCTCTAAGTCAGTAGTTCTAAATGACACCTAAGTACGTGGCTCTAAATGTCCTCTAAGTACGTGGTTCTAAATGACCTCATATACGTAGTTCTAAATGACCTCTAAGTACGTGGTTCTAAATGACCTCTAACTACGTGGTTCTAAATGACCTCTAAGTACGTGCTTCTAAATGACCTCTAGGTACGTACTTCCAAATGATATCTAAGTAAGTGGTTCTAAATGACCTCTAAGTACGTTGTTCTAGATGACCTCTAAGTACGTGGTTCTAAATGACCTCTATGTACGTGCTTCTAAATGACCTCTAAGTACGTAGTTCTAAATGACCATAAGTACGTGGATTTAAATGACCTTAAAGTACGTAGTTCTAAATGACCTCTAAGTACGTAGTTCTATATGACCTCTAAGTATGTGGTTCTAAATGACCTCTAAGTACGTGGTTCTAAATGACCTCTAAATACTTAGTTCAAATGCCCTCTAAGTACGTGGTTCCAAATGTCCTCTAAGTACGTGGTTCTAAATGACCTCATATACGTAGTTCTAAATGACCTCTAAGTACGTGGTTCTAAATGACCTCTAACTACGTGGTTCTAAATGACCTTCTATGTACGTGCTTCTATATGACCTCTAAGTAAGTAGTTCTAAATGACCCCTAAGTACGTAGTTCTAAATGACCTCTAGGTACGTACTTCCAAATGACTTCTAAGTAAGTGGTTCTAAATGACCTCTAAGTACGTGGTTCTAAATGTCCTCTAAGTACGTGGTTCTAAAAGACCTCATATACGTAGTTCCAAATGACCTCTAAGTACGTGGGTTCTAAATGACCACTAAGTTCGTAGTTCTAAATGACCTCTAAATACGTAGCTCTAAATGACCTCTAAGTACGTAGTTCTAAATGACATCTAAGTACGTAGTTCTAAATGACCTCTAAATAGTTGGTTCTAAATGACCTCTAAGTACGTGGTTCTAAATATCTTCTAAGTACGTAGTTCTAAATGACGTCTAAGTACGTAGTTCTAAGTACCTCTAGATACGTAGTTCCAAATGACCTCTAAGTAAGTGGTTCTAAATGACCTCTAAGTACGTGGTCCTAAATGACCTCTAGGTACGTAGTTCTAAATGACCTCTAAGTAAGTAGTTCTAAATGACCTCTAAGTATGTGGTTCTAAATGACCTCTAAGTACGTAGTTCTAAATGACCTCTAAGTACGAAGTCCTAAATGACCTCTAAGAACGTAGTTCTATATTACCTCTAAGTACGTAGTTCTAAATGACCTCTAAGTGCGTATTTCTAACTGACCTCTAGGTACGTAGTTCTAAATGACCTCAAAGTAAGTAGTTCTAAATGACCTCTAAGTATGTGGTTCTAAATGACCTCTAAGTAAGTGGTTCTAAATGACCTCTAAGTACGTAGTTCTAATTGACCTCTAGGTACGTAGTTCTAAATGACCTCAAAGTAAGTAGTTCTAAATGACCTCTAAGTATGTGGTTCTAAATGACCTCTAAGTAAGTGGTTCTAAATGACCTCTAAGTACGTGGTTCTATATGATCTCTTAGTACGTGTTTCTAAATGACGTCTAAGTACGTGGGTTCTTCTAAATGACTTCTAAGTACGTGGTTCAAAATGTCCTCTAAGTACGTGGTTCTAAATGACCTTATATACGTAGTGCTAAATAACCTCTAAGTACGTGGTTCTAAATGTCCTCTAAGTACGTGGTTCTAAATGACCTTATATACGTAGTGCTAAATAACCTCTAAGTACGTGGTTCTAAATCACCTCTAAGTACGTGGTTCTGAATGACCTCTAAGTTCGTGGGTTCTAAATGACCTCTTAGAACGTAGTTCTAACTGACCTCTAATTACATGGTTTTAACTATCCTCTAAGTACGTGGTTCTAAATGACCTCTAAGTACGAGGTTCTAAATGACCTCTAAGTACATGGTTCTAAATGACCTCTAAGTACTTGGTTCTAAATGACCTCTAAGTCAGTAGTTCTAAATGACATCTAAGTACGTAGTTCTAAATGACCTCTAAATAGTTGGTTCTAAATGACCTCTAAGTACGTGGTTCTAATTATCTTCTAAGTACGTAGTTCTAAATGACGTCTAAGTACGTAGTTCTAAATACCTCTAGATACGTAGTTCCAAATGACCTCTATGTAAGTGGTTCTAAATGACCTCTAAGTACGTGGTCCTAAATGACCTCTAGGTACGTAGTTCTAAATGACCTCTAAGTAAGTAGTTCTAAATGACCTCTAAGTATGTGGTTCTAAATGACCTCTAAGTACGTAGTTCTAAATGACCTCTAAGTACGAAGTCCTAAATGACCTCTAAGAACGTAGTTCTATATTACCTCTAAGTACGTAGTTCTAAATGACCTCTAAGTACGTAGTTCTAATTGACCTCTAGGTACGTAGTTCTAAATGACCTCAAAGTAAGTAGTTCTAAATGACCTCTAAGTATGTGGTTCTAAATGACCTCTAAGTAAGTGGTTCTAAATGACCTCTAAGTACGTGGTTCTATATGATCTCTTAGTATGTGGTTCTAAATGACCTCTAAGTACGTGGGTTCTTCTAAATGACTTCTAAGTACGTGGTTCAAAATGTCCTCTAAGTACGTGGTTCTAAATGACCTTATATACGTAGTGCTAAATAACCTCTAAGTACGTGGTTCTAAATGACCTCTTAAAACGTGGTTATAAATGACCTCTAAGTACGTGCTTCTAAATGACCTCTAAGTACGTGGTCCTAATTGACCTCTAGGTACGTAGTTCTAAATGACCTCTAAGTAAGTAGTTCTAAATGACCTCTAAGTATGTGGTTCTAAATGACCTCTAAGTACGTAGTTCTAAATGACCTCTAAGTACGAAGTCCTAAATGACCTCTAAGAACGTAGTTCTATATTACCTCTAAATACGTAGTCCTAAATGACCTCTAGGTACGTAGTTCTAATTGACCTCTAGGTACGTAGTTCTAAATGACCTAAAGGTAAGTAGTTCTAAATGACCTCTAAGTATCTGGTTCTAAATGACCTCTAAGTAAGTGGTTCTAAATGACCTCTAAGTACGTGGGTTCTTCTAAATGACTTCTAAGTACGTGGTTCAAAATGTCCTATAAGTACGTGGTTCTAAATGACCTTATATACGTAGTGCTAAATAACCTCTAAGTACGTGATTCTAAATGACCTCTTAGTACGTGGTTATAAATTACCTCTAAGTACGTGCTTCTAAATGACCTCTAGGTACGTAGTTCTAAATGACCTCTAAGTAAGTAGTTCTAAATGACCTCTAAGTATGTGGTTCTAAATGACCTCTAAGTAAGTGGTTCTAAATGACCTCTAAGTACGTGGTTCTAAATGACCTCTATGTACGTGGGTTCTTCTAAATGACTTCTAAGTACGTGGTTCAAAATGTCCTCTAAGTACGTGGTTCTAAATGACCTTATATACGTAGTGCTAAAAAACCTCTAAGTACGTGGTTCTAAATGTCCTCTAAGTACGTGGTTCTAAATGACCTTATATACGTAGTGCTAAATAACCTCTAAGTACATGGTTCTAAATCACCTCTAAGTACGTGGTTCTGAATGACCTCTAAGTTCGTGGGTTCTAAATGACCTCTTATAACGTAGTTCTAACTGACCTCTAATTACATGGTTTTAACTATCCTCTAAGTACGTGGTTCTAAATGATTTCTCAGTACGAGGTTCTAAATGACCTCTAAGTACGTGGTTCTAAATGACCTCTAAGTACTTGGTTCTAAATGACCTCTAAGTCAGTAGTTCTAAATGACACCTAAGTACGTGGTTCTAAATGTCCTCTAAGTACGTGGTTCTAAATGACCTCATATACGTAGTTCTAAATGACCTCTAAGTACGTGGTTCTAAATGACCTCTAACTACGTGGTTCTAAATGACCTCTAAGTACGTGCTTCTAAATGACCTCTAGGTACGTACTTCCAAATGACATCTAAGTAAGTGGTTCTAAATGACCTCTAAGTACGTTGTTCTAGATGACCTCTAAGTACGTGGTTCTAAATGACCTCTATGTACGTGCTTCTAAATGACCTCTAAGTACGTAGTTCTAAATGACCATGAGTACGTGGATTTAAATGACCTTAAAGTACGTAGTTCTAAATGACCTCTAAGTACGTAGTTCTAAATGACCTCTAAGTATGTGGTTCTAAATGACCTCTAAGTACGTGGTTCTAAATGACCTCTAAATACTTAGTTCAAATGCCCTCTAAGTACGTGGTTCCAAATGTCCTCTAAGTACGTGGTTCTAAATGACCTCATATACGTAGTTCTAAATGACCCCTAAGTACGTGCTTCTAAATGACCTCTAACTACGTGGTTCTAAATGACCTTCTATGTAGGTGCTTCTATATTACCTCTAAGTAAGTAGTTCTAAATGACCCCTAAGTACGTAGTTCTAAATGACCTCTAGGTACGTACTTCCAAATGACTTCTAAGTAAGTGGTTCTAAATGACCTCTAAGTACGTAGTTCTCGATGACCTCTATGTACGTGGTTCTATATGACCTCTAAGTACGTGGGCTCTAAATGACATCTGAGTACGTGGTTCTAAATGACCTCTAAGTACGTAGTTCTAAATGACCTCTAAGTTGTTGGTTCTAAATGACCTCTAAGTACGTGGTTCTAAATGACCTCTCAGTACGTGGTTCTAAATGACCTCTAAGTACGTGGTTCTAAATGACATCTAAGTACGTAGTTCTAAATGACCTCTAAATAGTTGGTTCTAAATGACCTCTAAGTACGTGGTTCTAAATATCTTCTAAGTACGTAGTTCTAAATGACGTCTAAGTACGTAGTTCTAAATACCTCTAGATACGTAGTTCCAAATGACCTCTAAGTAAGTGGTTCTAAATGACCTCTAACTACGTGGTTCTAAATGACCTCTAAGTACGTGCTTCTAAATGACCTCTAGGTACGTACTTCCAAATGACATCTAAGTAAGTGGTTCTAAATGACCTCTAAGTACGTTGTTCTAGATGACCTCTAAGTACGTGGTTCTAAATGACCTCTATGTACGTGCTTCTAAATGACCTCTAAGTACGTAGTTCTAAATGACCATGAGTACGTGGATTTAAATGACCTTAAAGTACGTAGTTCTAAATGACCTCTAAGTACGTAGTTCTAAATAACCTCTAAGTATGTGGTTCTAAATGACCTCTAAGTACGTGGTTCTAAATGACCTCTAAATACTTAGTTCAAATGCCCTCTAAGTACGTGGTTCCAAATGTCCTCTAAGTACGTGGTTCTAAATGACCTCATATACGTAGTTCTAAATGACCCCTAAGTACGTGCTTCTAAATGACCTCTAACTACGTGGTTCTAAATGACCTTCTATGTACGTGCTTCTATATTACCTCTAAGTAAGTAGTTCTAAATGACCCCTAAGTACGTAGTTCTAAATGACCTCTAGGTACGTACTTCCAAATGACTTCTAAGTAAGTGGTTCTAAATGACCTCTAAGTACGTAGTTCTCGATGACCTCTATGTACGTGGTTCTATATGACCTCTAAGTACGTGGGCTCTAAATGACATCTGAGTACGTGGTTCTAAATGACCTCTAAGTACGTAGTTCTAAATGACCTCTAAGTTGTTGGTTCTAAATGACCTCTAAGTACGTCGTTCTAAATGACCTCTCAGTACGTGGTTCTAAATGACCTCTAAGTACGTGGTTCTAAATGACATCTAAGTACGTAGTTCTAAATGACCTCTAAATAGTTGGTTCTAAATGACCTCTAAGTACGTGGTTCTAAATATCTTCTAAGTACGTAGTTCTAAATGACGTCTAAGTACGTAGTTCTAAATACCTCTAGATACGTAGTTCCAAATGACCTCTAAGTAAGTGGTTCTAAATGACCTCTAAGTACGTGGTCCTAAATGACCTCTAGGTACGTAGTTCTAAATGACCTCTAAGTAAGTAGTTCTAAATGACCTCTAAGTATGTGGTTCTAAATGACCTCTAAGTACGTAGTTCTAAATGACCTCTAAGTACGAAGTCCTAAATGACCTCTAAGAACGTAGTTCTATATTACCTCTAAGTACGTAGTTCTAAATGACCTCTAAGTGCGTAGTTCTAATTGACCTCTAGGTACGTAGTTCTAAATGACCTCAAAGTAAGTAGTTCTAAATGACCTCTAAGTATGTGGTTCTAAATGACCTCTAAGTAAGTGGTTCTAAATGACCTCTAAGTACGTAGTTCTAATTGACCTCTAGGTACGTAGTTCTAAATGACCTCAAAGTAAGTAGTTCTAAATGACCTCTAAGTATGTGGTTCTAAATGACCTCTAAGTAAGTGGTTCTAAATGACCTCTAAGTACGTGGTTCTATATGATCTCTTAGTACGTGGTTCTAAATGACCTCTAAGTACGTGGGTTCTTCTAAATGACTTCTAAGTACGTGGTTCAAAATGTCCTCTAAGTACGTGGTTCTAAATGACCTTATATACGTAGTGCTAAATAACCTCTAAGTACGTGGTTCTAAATGTCATCTAAGTACGTGGTTCTAAATGACCTTATATACGTAGTGCTAAATAACCTCTAAGTACGTGGTTCTAAATCACCTCTAAGTACGTCGTTCTGAATGACCTCTAAGTTCATGGGTTCTAAATGACCTCTTAGAACGTAGTTCTAACTGACCTCTAATTACATGATTTTAACTATCCTCTAAGTACGTGGTTCTAAATGACCTCTAGGTACGAGGTTCTAATTGACCTCTAAGTACGTGGTTCTAAATGACCTCTAAGTACTTGGTTCTAAATGACCTCTAAGTCAGTAGTTCTAAATGACACCTAAGTACGTGGTTCTAAATGACCTCTAAGTACGTGGTTCTAAATGACCTCTAAGTACTTGGTTCTAAATGACCTCTAAGTCAGTAGTTCTAAATGACACCTAAGTACGTGGCTCTAAATGTCCTCTAAGTACGTGGTTCTAAATGACCTCATATACGTAGTTCTAAATGACCTCTAAGTACGTGGTTCTAAATGACCTCTAACTACGTGGTTCTAAATGACCTCTAAGTACGTGCTTCTAAATGACCTCTAGGTACGTACTTCCAAATGATATCTAAGTAAGTGGTTCTAAATGACCTCTAAGTACGTTGTTCTAGATGACCTCTAAGTACGTGGTTCTAAATGACCTCTATGTACGTGCTTCTAAATGACCTCTAAGTACGTAGTTCTAAATGACCATAAGTACGTGGATTTAAATGACCTTAAAGTACGTAGTTCTAAATGACCTCTAAGTACGTAGTTCTATATGACCTCTAAGTATGTGGTTCTAAATGACCTCTAAGTACGTGGTTCTAAATGACCTCTAAATACTTAGTTCAAATGCCCTCTAAGTACGTGGTTCCAAATGTCCTCTAAGTACGTGGTTCTAAATGACCTCATATACGTAGTTCTAAATGACCTCTAAGTACGTGGTTCTAAATGACCTCTAACTACGTGGTTCTAAATGACCTTCTATGTACGTGCTTCTATATGACCTCTAAGTAAGTAGTTCTAAATGACCCCTAAGTACGTAGTTCTAAATGACCTCTAGGTACGTACTTCCAAATGACTTCTAAGTAAGTGGTTCTAAATGACCTCAAGTACGTGGTTCTAAATGTCCTCTAAGTACGTGGTTCTAAAAGACCTCATATACGTAGTTCCAAATGACCTCTAAGTACGTGGGTTCTAAATGACCACTAAGTTCGTAGTTCTAAATGACCTCTAAATACGTAGCTCTAAATGACCTCTAAGTACGTAGTTCTAAATGACATCTAAGTACGTAGTTCTAAATGACCTCTAAATAGTTGGTTCTAAATGACCTCTAAGTACGTGGTTCTAAATATCTTCTAAGTACATAGTTCTAAATGACGTCTAAGTACGTAGTTCTAAGTACCTCTAGATACGTAGTTCCAAATGACCTCTAAGTAAGTGGTTCTAAATGACCTCTAAGTACGTGGTCCTAAATGACCTCTAGGTACGTAGTTCTAAATGACCTCTAAGTAAGTAGTTCTAAATGACCTCTAAGTATGTGGTTCTAAATGACCTCTAAGTACGTAGTTCTAAATGACCTCTAAGTACGAAGTCCTAAATGACCTCTAAGAACGTAGTTCTATATTACCTCTAAGTACGTAGTTCTAAATGACCTCTAAGTGCGTATTTCTAACTGACCTCTAGGTACGTAGTTCTAAATGACCTCAAAGTAAGTAGTTCTAAATGACCTCTAAGTATGTGGTTCTAAATGACCTCTAAGTAAGAGGTTCTAAATGACCTCTAAGTACGTAGTTCTAATTGACCTCTAGGTACGTAGTTCTAAATGACCTCAAAGTAAGTAGTTCTAAATGACCTCTAAGTATGTGGTTCTAAATGACCTCTAAGTAAGTGGTTCTAAATGACCTCTAAGTACGTGGTTCTATATGATCTCTTAGTACGTGTTTCTAAATAACCTCTAAGTACGTGGGTTCTTCTAAATGACTTCTAAGTACGTGGTTCAAAATGTCCTCTAAGTACGTGGTTCTAAATGACCTTATATACGTAGTGCTAAATAACCTCTAAGTACGTGGTTCTAAATGTCCTCTAAGTATTTGGTTCTAAATGACCTTATATACGTAGTGCTAAATTACCTCTAAGTACGTGGTTCTAAATCACCTCTAAGTACGTGGTTCTGAATGACCTCTAAGTTCGTGGGTTCTAAATGACCTCTTAGAACGTAGTTCTAACTGACCTCTAATTACATGGTTTTAACTATCCTCTAAGTACGTGGTTCTAAATGACCTCTAGGTACGAGGTTCTAATTGACCTCTAAGTACGTGGTTCTAAATGACCTCTAAGTACTTGGTTCTAAATGACCTCTAAGTCAGTAGTTCTAAATGACACCTAAGTACGTGGTTCTAAATGTCCTCTAAGTACGTGGTTCTAAATGACCTCATATACGTAGTTCTAAATGACCTCTAAGTACGTGGTTCTAAATGACCTCTAACTACGTGGTTCTAAATGACCTCTAAGTACGTGCTTCTAAATGACCTCTAGGTACGTACTTCCAAATGACATCTAAGTAAGTAGTTCTAAATGACCTCTAAGTACGTTGTTCTAGAAGACATCTAGGTACGTGGTTCTAAATGACCTCTAAGTACGTGCTTCTAAATGACCTCTACGTAAGTAGTTCTAAATGACCCCTAAGTACGTAGTTCTAAATGACCTCTAGGTATGTACTTCCAAATGACTTCTAAGTAAGTGGTTCTAAATGACCTCTAAGTACGTGGCTCTAAATGTCCTCTAAGTACGTGGTTCTAAAAGACCTCATATACGTAGTTCTAAATGACCTCTAAGTACGTGGGTTCTAAATGACCCCTAAGTTTGTAGTTCTAAATGACCTCTAAATACGTAGCTCTAAATGACCTCTAAGTACGTAGTTCTAAATGACCTCTAAGTACGTAGTTCTAAATGACCTCTAGGTACGTACTTCCAAATGACATCTAAGTAAGTGGTTCTAAATGACCTCTAAGTACGTAGTCCTAAATGACCTCTAGGTACGTAGTTCTAAATGACCTCTAAGTAAGTAGTTCTAAATGACCTCTAAGTATGTGGTTCTAATAGACCTCTAAGTACGTAGTTCTAAATGACCTCTAAGTACGAAGTCCTAAATGACCTCCAAGAACGTAGTTCTATATTACCTCTAAGTACGTAGTTCTAAATGACCTCTAAGTACGTAGTTCTAATTGACCTCTAGGTACGTAGTTCTAAATGACCTCAAAGTAAGTAGTTCTAAATGACCTCTAAGTATGTGGTTCTAAATGACCTCTAAGTAAGTGGTTCTAAATGACCTCTAAGTACGTGGTTCTATATGATCTCTTAGTACGTGGTTCTAAATGACCTCTAAGTACGTGGGTTCTTCCAAATGACTTCTAAGTACGTGGTTCAAAATGTCCTCTAAGTACGTGGTTCTAAATGACCTTATATACGTAGTGCTAAATAACCTCTAAGTACGTGGTTCTAAATGTCCTCTAAGTACGTGGTTCTAAATGACCTTATATACGTAGTGCTAAATAACCTCTAAGTACGTGGTTCTATATCACCTCTAAGTACGTGGTTCTGAATGACCTCTAAGTTCGTGGGTTCTAAATGACCTCTTATTTAGAACCCACAAAAGCGTAGCGAGTGGAGTCTATTTCACTTATATCCAGGTACAAAAACACAAAAAAACTGAATGAGAGGAGTCTTCTTCACTTATATCCAGGTACGAATAACACACAAAAGCGTAGCGAGTGGAGTCTACTTCGCTTATGTCCAGGTACGAAAAACACACAAAAGCGTAGCGAGTGGAGTCTACTTCACTTATATCCAGATACGAAATAAACAAACAAGCGTATCGTGTGGAGTCATCTTCATGATGGATACTAGTTTAGCTGACATATATTTACAACTATTTTACACAACTTGTACTCACTCATGTCTATGACATGTCATCTACTTCAATTTTTCAAAATTATTAAACCTGGAACAAAAAAATTTTAAAAACCAATTGGAAGAGAAAATCGGAGTCTACTAAATAATTATAATGAAACTAAAAGTCTTAAAGTCTTAAAGAGCTATTTTAGACATTTCATTCATTCATCCCCCCCTCATTATTACTCAGTTTGTAAAATTGTGTATTATATCATCTATAAATCAAACAAAATTTTATACCAAGTTTCATTAAAACAGACAGTGGAAACATTTATCAGACATAATTTATACCAAAAAAAAGTTATGGGCTCTGAGCAACTCAAAAAGGATATTTCCATGAATCACAATGTAACATTCTCTAAACTATGTATACATTAAAAAAAGTATAAGAAAATGAGAAATAAAAGTAACACTTAATCCACCTACAATGTGAACGTAAGCGCTTCAAGCTAGCACAGACAATAAACAATTGCACAAAAGAGGACGGAAATCTGAATTACTTAGATCTAAACATCAGCAAACATTATAATAAGCGAGCTGAAACTTCTAGTCAGCCTAGTTCTATACCACAAAGAAAGGATAAGACAGCTGTTGCTGTGTCAAAGGCTAAAGCTCCGTCCAAAGTCATGCTGGCAGGAGGCTATTACAGCCTTGGATAGTATGTCTTAAGAGTGGGTGTTGGCATCTAGCAGTTCTTTCCTTCAAAAGAAACAAAAACCTAAAAGGTCATCAACAGCCGCAAAGGAAAGATCTAGGAAAAAAGGACTCGCCAGAAGGAATGGACTAATACAGAACCCTACCACATCAGGGACAAACCAAGTTTCTAATGTGAAGAAGTAAAATGCTTTCAATAAATCTCAACAATGACAGGACGGTTTTGGCTGTCCTCGTCATGTGATTTACTGAAGATATAGCTCTAATCCAAGAGCCATGGGTCAATGGAGTAATCATCAGAGGACTCCCAACCCAAAAATGTAAAGGGAAGGGAGAAGTGGATTCGTGCCGCTTCTGCCTGACACTTAAAGAGACAGCCGAACACTGGTTGAGTGAGTGTGAATCTCTATCCTACAAAAGACTACTTTATTTCAGCACTTCCTTTCCCCATGGCTGCAGAGATAACTACAATATCACCCAAAATCATTTAAAAATTCTTAAGAAGCTCAAATCTTGGCTGGGTATAAAACATAATTAGTAGGGTAGTCACAAAAGATCCATTTGGTTCGCAGTGACAAGAGATTGTATACCCTCGGACTCCAAATTCACTAACTATTATAACTTACCTTACCTTACCAGTTGTAGATCAAAATCTGTAATTATGTTGATATTGATGGGATGTACTAGATGCTGCTGTGATGACTGATGTTCTATAAGTAGCTTGATGGTGAATTTTCTGGATGCTGTTGAAAATGATGGATGATCTGTTTGTTGTTGATGACGAATGAAGATCACTGTAATTCTAATACAAACAATTTCATAATATATTCAGTTATAAAATATATAATCATTTAAAAAGGAATGAAAATAGAATGCAGAGATTTCAAGAAACATTGATTAAATAAACCATTAAAAAATATTCAGAACATAACTACAATTAGGTGTCACAAAATTCATTGGTACAATTTTAATAATATGCCTATATAAAATTGTAACCTTTTGATATCGAAGAGGTTGTTGAATTTTCTTTAAGTATGTCCTTAAAATGTCCCTATATGAAAAGGATTAAATCCGGATTATAATATGATTTTGTTTTTTTATTTACAAAGTATATGATAAGTTAACATTCCAACCTCAATTTTTTAACCAATCTTCATGTTTCATGGTTATTAACCAACAGATTTAAAAACGGAATTTAAAAACAAATTAATGAGCCACAAGATAACTTATTCAGCCACATCATACAATGTAATACAAATGGATCCTATAAATTACTATCCAAAAGTTGGTTTCTTAGATCCTTGTAGGAAATATTAAATTTTAATTCGACATTTGAAGAGTTTATTGGAGTCCTACTTCCTTATTTAAAATTTCCACATACAAAATTCACTTAAAAAAGTAAGTAATTTTTGTATTTTACATTGAAACTAAGATACTAAAAAGTTTAATGAAATGTTTTAATAATTTTGAGAAAGTTTCGACATCTGTAAGAGATAAAATCCAGTTTTTATGATGACGTATGATGAAAACCTCTGTCATCGTCACCTTATAACTAAAAGAAGATCAAATAAATATTCCTTGTCCTAGAATAATTTAATAGTGTTTGCATTGCAAAAGAACAAGAATTGGGTCAAGAGAAGGATCTATCCCAAGATTACATGGAAAAAAAATGCGAAGATTCAGCTAGGATTCCTCGAGTTTGCTACTCGCTATAGTGAGCCCCTGAAGGTCACATAACAAGAATGAAGAAGATTACTTTTTCTTTAGACAATGAAATCCAAAGACAGTAACACAAGTTCAATGCTATTACGATTGTCACAATTACTCCATCTACATATACTCTGAGCATGTAAAAATATTGCAATAGTAAAGTATCATTGGAACAATTACTTCAGTGAAAAGTTACACTGTTCTATCGCTGCAGTGCTTTAATTAGCACTTGTATACAGTAGTGTTGAAAAGTTACTAATGCTATTTAATCTCAGTCACATATACATATATCACACACAAAATAAAAACAAATTGTTAATCCAACAATACACTACTAAAGCTATACATACCTATATAACTTATTGTTCGAGTACAGTATTTTGATTTCATTGGTGGACTGTAATATGGCTGTAATCCTTGGTCATACATTGTTTGTGCATGGCAAAATGTGTTTCCTTTACTCGGTCGCAATGCCTGAACAAATAAACATGTATAAATGGTCACAGCAACACCTGAATAAATATCACACTTTTTTTTTAAATTATTTATTGTTTTAAAAGGTAATTAACCTTTAGGTCACCATCATCTTAAAAATAAAAAAGTCAAACGTGTTCTAAAACCACACATCTTAGGCTCAGTAGGCATATAGGGAAAATTATTTTTATAAAGTCGAAGTCATTTAAAAAACATCTTAACTTTGGGGCGTCTATGTAGTTAAATGTCTGGTAGCTGCTCTGGTCTCAGGAACACACCTGTACTCAAGACCAATTGTAATGGTACTCATGAATGAAGTGTAGTGAAGAGCTGCATCCTGCTTGTGGTGGCCCTGCACTAGACTGCTGATCTTAACAGATCTGGTCTAGACAGAACCGTTTAAAGGAGTAAACCCTGATATAAAATAACCTTGATGATCTCACATCTTGTAGGTTTTGGATGGCATCCCTGAGGTTATCTATGCTGGATCTTAGCTTTTCTTCATCTAGTCTTGAGCCGGATCCCTTCTATTTTTATACTTTCCTATCTAGTTTCTCTTGGCAAAATTTTTTCCAACCCCAATGTTATTAGAGTATTTGACTTGAAAAAAGTTGCAGTGAATTGCAAGAATGCATCAAAGAACTGGAAGCAAAAACTTAGTGTACCACCACAGAAGTGACTCTCACAAGATACCAAAGCACTAACTTTCTTACACTATCATAACCTTACCAAAACCTAAACTAACAAAAACCTTACTATTTCCACAAAACTCTTGAGTCAGGAGGTATCACTCAAATGTTCAAGCCAACAAAACATTATTAGTGTCGTAAAAGACTGTGTAATATTCGTTTTTGTATATTTTCTTTTAGAATGATCGACAAAGATAACTGGTAATTTCATAAATAATTTTTCTAAAGTTTATACTGGAATTAATCTTTAATCTTCTTCAAAAACAAAAATTAGAAATCCCAACAATATTTCATATATGTTCAGGTATGACATTGACACATAAATTTCCACTGTACTTAGCTGGAGTTCAGAATCCCAGAACCAAGTCTGTCTTCACAACAAGGAATTTTCACACACATAAGAACTTCACATAAAATAACTGCGAGAGCAGAGTGAAACCGTAAACCTAAAACTTTTATTAAGTTTAGCAAAAACTTGGTGTACCAACAACTGCCTAGCTTTCAGATCATTAACATGACATGGATAGTGAAGCTCTATATAAACTGCTAGTGACCTAGAAAGAGGGTCAGTTGGATCAGAGACATTGGTAAGGATGAGAAAACACTGCTGGTTACCAGAGAGACATATACACAAAAAAGGGACTCACTGGCAGTTTATAGATATTTCCGTCTATGTTGAGAAGGTGAGCAGATACATGCGTTTGGAAAACAAGAGTTATTAAATTCAATAATTTGTCTTTGCTCTGGATTGAAGGTATAAAGATCTGAATAGGAGAGATTGTGTTTTATGTTGTATTTGAATAATTAAGTATTAGAAAGGGTTATAATATCCCAAACTGTTGTAGAATAATATACTCAGAATTGTTTGATAGCCTAAAGAAAACGAAAACCAATAGGGAAATTAATAATAAATCAGCTATGTTTTTGATTATCCAATGAACCAGTAGAAATTAGTATCAAGAAACCTATTCCTAATAGCTTCCTGGACAATTCTTAAACTAACTCATTTCATTAATCTTGTATTTAGTGTTGTAAATGACCAACTTTTGTTTGTTTACTTCCCTTAAGTTCAGTTTCCTTATTTAAAAAAGAATCAATGGCTTATTTTAGAACTGGTGTGCTTCGTATTAAAATAACTCATTAAAAGAGATGATCTCATACTTTGTCCAAAGAAAGTTTCAAAACAAATCATACATTGTGGGGTAGGTTCATTTTCACCTCCTGTAAAACTAAAACCAAAAAGCTAGAAGATAGAATCATATTTGAGTTTTATGTATTCTTGTTTTAGTTGGTACTCGATGGTAGAGGGACAGAATGTTGTTATGAATCTTTGTTTACAGTTTTTGGCTATTTTGAAGCACTTGTACTAGGACCTGGCAAAGAACGTTTTAACCACTAATCCATATAATTGAGTTTGACAACCAAAACAACACAATAAAACCACAATGAAAGAGTAATAGATAAAGTGACAGTAGATGACTAGACTAACCTGGTGAGCTTGTGCCCTGCTTCGCCAGTCTAGCACACAATGCATGCACTGGGCTCTATCTAGAACAAAAATTACCCCGCGTACCAACAAGTAGCCACAGGTTGAGAAACACTGGACTAGGTTATAAACCTTTCCTCTTCAAAAGTAACATCTGTAATTTAAAGCGCTAAACGCTTATGTAACCATATTTTTACAGTGTTCTGATATATTTCCTTAGTCGTTTGACTTAATTAAAACCTGTATTAAATCATACTAATCTTAATTGTGAATATGAAAGTTAATCCTTCACTTATTACTAAAGCTAAATACTAAGAGTAATACAAAATGATTAAGAGTTTGTTACTGAACTCGACTTAAACCTAGTTTTACAAATGTTTGTAAACAAAGCTGTAAGTGTTAACACATTTTTTCACTGCCGATATAACCCATTCAATCTTTAATTTCTACTTCAAATATAATATATCATAATTAGCATTATCATCAAAGATTTGTGTACTTGTAACAACTGTCAATGATGGCTTGATTACTGAATCACATGCTTATTTCAAATAAAGTGTTGTGGAATTTTTTTCCATATGGTGGTAAATAAATTGTTTAGGACTAGAAAAGATAAAATATTTAAAACAATATAATAAATTTATTATCAAAGATTTTTAGTATAAATGTAACAAAATATCAAAGTCAGTATTGAAGAGTATAAAGCTCATCACAAGGCAGCTACTCCCATATTGAAACCACCGCCAGTAAAGCGAGGTTTTTGAGGCAAGACTGGTAACTCGTGCTTACTGCTCACAAGCACTTCAATTCCGTTACTAAACTTACATTGAGAGACGGTAATCTCAGGTTTAACTACTTTTGATGCTTCCAATTTTTGTCCAAGTTTTTCAGCTTTTTGCTTCTGTAAATAAGATATAGTATAAGAAACGTGAAGATAAACTGATGATTGAAGGAAAGGACTACTGGAGGTTAGGAATGGAACGAAGAAGCAACTACTTTGGTAGAAAATGAATGAAGATAGGTGAAGAAAAACTGGTTTCAACAAAGTATGGCAATGAAAGAAGGGTATTTTTAAAATTTAAGAACACTTGTAGGCTTTCTAGACAGTATCTACAATAACTACATTATAATTAAATATAGCAGAAACATTCTCAAAGTTTTGCAACTATAAATATAGGTAGCTATATTGAAACGGACACAAATAATTTAAATATATACTAGTTTATTGTTATATTAGCTGTGATCATGGAGCCAGGGCATCAAGTTTTGTATGCATATCTTTAATTTGTGCAAGACCCAGTTTCTGTGGACTATACGATTTGTTAAGCACCGGCTATAATAAAATCAATTATTTATATGGTTTAATCAAATATTTGGTTATATAAAAACAAATACACAACATTACAAGAGTAAAAATCATTCCCATAAAAAAAGTGATAAAGACCAAGATGGCCTAGAAAAGAATTTTTTTAAATTTAAGGACAATTCTAAAAGTTGGTTGATTGGGCCTTGTAGGAAATGTTAAATTTTATTGGTAGATCGAGGGACGTTTCCCTAGTGTCAGTGTCTCAGCAACGTAGCTGTACACATGTAATGGAGCCTCCACTCGCTACGCTCGAGTCCAGTGACTCAGTCCTGGATTTCATAACTATACAAATATCACATTTTGGGGGAGGTCAGGCTTCCAAATAACATTTTTGACAATAACTTCGCTATATTTTATCGTAGAGATGTAGGGTTGGTACCATTACATGCAGAATTGAAATCTGAACATTTAAATTTAATTTATTGTGTTATAAGTAGAATACACACAAGATATGAACAAAAAACTGTTTAAAATGACCACCACTTTTTCATTTTCAATTCGACGATACTGAATTTGAATACAGTTTTTAATGAATGCATAATAGTTTCCTATACCAAATGTCATGTTTAAAATCAAAATTGTGCAAATTGCTGCCATAAGAGGCCACTTTAGTGAGTACATGCATGTCAATTTGGTAAACCCTAGCTGGATCTATAACTTTGTTCATGTAATATTGGATTAGATCCCTTTCTTTCAACATTCCTATCAGGGCTCTCTCGTCTTTTCCGACTCCCACACTATTAGAGTATTCGGAGGTTAGAGGTTTTCTACCTTGTTTTCTTTTGTAAGAAGATGATGACTGAGACAACAAGGGAAGGAGAGGGGAAATAGCAAACATTCGATTTCCTCAAAACAATTTTCCTAAAATTCAAATTTAAAACATATTGTAAATTTCTCAAAATTTGTATTTGATATCTGTTAAAAATTAAATCGTAATATCTCAAAACTAAAGGCAGGAATTTTTACTAATAATCGATATTGTGGTGATATATCAAACCCCTATTTCGTAGACTTCTATTCCTACATAGGTGTGTTGTGAGTTGTATACCTTGCCCTGTATCTCACAGCTGAGAAATATCTTGAAATGGAAAAGGGCGCAAACGCTCAGCGCAGTAGAATCACAATGTGGTAGCAAACACATGCACTAGATCTATAAATAGCGTATTATGTCTTGCATTAAGTTCAACTAAACTGATTTCGCTAATCTCGTAAATTTAAAGTGTCCTTTATATTTAAATAGTGTGTATCTAAGATGGCCAGTGTAGTAGACTAACCTTAGATCAAGAGTATTACTGTGAATTATCAATCTGACAAAGTGATCCACGACTCTGGGTAGGCACCACCGACGGGTCCCTTACAGTATTATTGACTACACCTCTTTGGAGCCCTTACCTCGCAATATAAATCTAACCCAACGTCAAATAAAACAAATTTACTTTTCGTGAGTAATTTGAAAAATATCAAAAAAGAAACCTGATCGGAGTAAAAGAGTGAAAAAGTTTGTCCTCAGATTCGTTAGAAAAAATAGCCGCTTCAGTAAAGACAAGTTCTATTCCTGGAGTCTTTATAAATAATAAGGATTTGTAGAACACAAAGGAGAAAGCTGCAAGCAACACCAATGATGGGCTATTTGTAGACTCAAAAGAAGGCAATTAATTAACACTTTTGTTTATAGGCTTCTGACTTTAATGAAAATATACCTAAATGGGTGTACTTTAAACCTTATAATTCAAACCTATCTAAAACCAAATCCATATATTGCACTAACTTTCTCACACACCATGGCATTAATGATATGATGTTAAGTGGTTAGGTCATTGAAGAATAAAAAAACCATGGATATTGATGGGCTTAGTACATGGCTCATTAAACAGTGTGTCGAAGAACTTTCTGAGCCTCTCTCGGTTTTGATAAATTCATCTTTCTCCACTGGAATGTTTCCATCTAGATTAAAGTTAGCTAAGGTAACACCTCTGCTTAAAAAAGGTGATGTAAAGGATATAAATAACTACAGGCCTATATCTGTTATGCCTGTGTTTAGTAAAGTTTTCGAGAAATTGTTTCTGGAGAAGTTGTTAAACCATCTGCAAAGGTGTAATATCCTGTATGAAGGCCAATTTGGTTTTCAAAAAGGAAAATCTACTATAGATGCTATAGTCCAGTTAATAGAATATATTGTTGAGAGTTTGGATGGTAGGCATAAAGTTTTGAGTTTGTTTTTGGATCTCTCTAAAGCTTTTGATTGTGTGGACTTTGTATCATTGCTTGATAAATGTGATAAAATAGGTGTTCGAGGACAACCATTGTCATGGTTAAAATCATATTTAAATAATAGAACTCAACAGGTTACTGTTGCGGGTAAATTATCTGATAAAGTAGAGTTGTCAAGTGGTGTCCCTCAGGGTTCAGTGCTTGGCCCAATGTTGTTTTTGATTTATGTAAATGGTATTTCATCAGTACATGTGGATAAACTAATTCAGTTTGCTGACGACACAACATTAAATGTTCAAGCAGAATCTTTATATGACTTGGAGCAGAGGGCTTCCTCACAAGTTAATGCTATTAGACAGTATCTAAGTCGCAATGGCTTATCTATAAACCCTAGTAAGACTAATTATATACATTTCAATCTAAAAGAATCTTTTAATCCAAAACTTAATATTAGGTTGGATGATAATGAACTAAATGGAGTATCTTCAACAAAATTCCTGGGTCTCTTCATTGATAATATACTGTCATGGAGAAATCATATAGACTATATATGTGCTAAAATTAGTAGTGGTCTCTTTGCGCTGAGAAGTCTGAAACAATATTGTAATGCTCAGGTTCTTATAACAGCGTACTACGGGTTGATATATCCTTTTCTAAAATATGGAATCGTTTTGTGGGGAGATTCCTCACTCCAGAATGTAACTAGAGTATTTGTACTCCAAAAAAAAGCCATTAGGATAATTGGAGGACTTTCTAAATTTCAATCATGCAAAGAAACATTTAAATTGTTTAAGATCTTCACCCTACCTTCCATTTATATATTTGAAACAATTCTTTATTTTAAATTTAAGTGTAAGCACATCCAAAATAGGGATTTGCATGATTACCATACTAGAATGGCTTGCAAATATCGGGGTAAAAAGCACAGGCTAAATTTATTTAGTAAGTTACCTTCGCAGGCTGGGGCACTATTTATGAATAACCTTCCTCCAGACTTGCTAGCGATAAATGATTATTCATGTTTTAAAGGCAGACTGAGACGACTGCTGTTGTCTGGATCCTGTTATTCTGTGGAGGAGTTTGTGAGGCACTGAATTTGGTTGTGTTATTGTAAAGTACTATATAATGTTTTGTTTTGACGTTTGTTGTACAATTGTAATTGTCTACAACAAATAAAATGTTTGATTGATTGATTGATGTAAACTTAAAGCAATGACAGAGTAAAAGACATTTAAAAATAAAATGTGAAGCTACTTGAAGGAATGTATTTTTTATTCAATAGAAGAATTCATAGGATTGTCGTCTGATGAAGGTGTTTTTCTTTTTATACGTCGGATATGTATTGTATTAGGAAAGTAATTTTTTTAGAAGTGAAAAATGTATTAAATGTTTTAAATGTAAAAATTCACTACCAGTCTAATAAAATCTCCTAGCTGATAATAAAATAAATAAATAAATTACATTGTGTGTTTTGTATATTCGAGTGTACGGTTTAAGTGTCTTGACATTTTGTTTGTTTGTTATTGATTGTTATTTTACATTAATTGATAATTTATAATACGCCTATTTATAAAGATAATTTTGTATTGTTATTGTTTTCATGTTAGAATTAATGTATAAGTCACATGACATATTTCATACAATATTTATATTGTCAAACGAGATTAATAAAATTGAATTGAATTGAATTGAATTGAAAAGTCTTTGTTTCACATGAAAGCCATCTTTCCTGCTTACATTAATTTAATTTCACATTTTTATTCGTAATTATAAAAAGAGTTTTCTCCTTTTACCATTATTTAAAAATTCTATTTTAAGTTATTATTTTTTAACAATTAATTGTCTCTCTATTTCCTAATTTAACTATTTAATTATTACAATTACCAACTACAGATTTATTATTGGTTGGAGATGTCTCATGCTTACACACAAGAAAGTCATCTCTTTTTGTTGAAAGGTTTTAATTTCTTTGTTAAAAACTGAAATAAATTTATCCGAAAACAATAATAAAATGGTTTCCGTTAATCATAATGATGAAAAATTGTTTAATTTTTTCACGATCTCTCTATATGAAGCCCGCGATTGTACATTTAAATTACCTTCTTCTGGTGTTTAAAACTCTGGAAATCCCAGACACTTATTCTAGATTGAAGGTAGCCGTACAACAAATTTGAATAATATATACAGCGATAGACATAAAGACCGATATTCTGAGTATAATTAAATGTTATGAATCCATTTCATTCTACCATGAACAAAGAAGTTTCTTCAAAAACTGTCATCCGCATGTAGTCAAGATCTTTTTCTGTTTTACTTAGTGAAAACTGTAATTGTTGTTGGAAATTATTATTTTTCTCTAATAATATTCTAAAAAGACTGTTCTCGAGCATTCCAAGATGGAACATGATAAAGTATTAAGAGACATAAGGAAAGCTGTAAGATTACCAAATAAAGATAGGAAATAAATACTCCATAAAAAATAATAAGTTACGAGTGGTGGAAAGGCAGCACTCATTTGTAGAAAACTTAATTGTGAAACTGATAATTCCTGGTTGACATTGGCAATAAATATCACAAGTTCTCGTCAAATGTGGTAGTGATTTCTTTAATTTTATTAGATAAACGGTACATAAATAATACTGAAACTAGTTACATAAACTAACAATAAATTTAAATCTAACAAAATGGTGTTTACAGTCCAGGTGGTCCTAGTTATTTCTAGAGAAGATCAAAAGGCTTTGTCCGTTTGAGTCTCCTCAGTAATTCAACATTATCGAGTAGGTATGATGCTTCCTCGTTAACATGGCTTTGAAGCCGTTGTTGGTGGTTTTGAGCAAATAGATTGATTTCTTCTTCAACTGTAGGTGTTTGTAAATTATGGAGGTCACTATTTCTGATGTATCATACAGCATTTGATATGGTTCTCAAGAATTTATTTTGAAATCTATAAATTGTTTGTATTTTAGTATGTTTGGAGCGGTCCCACAGCTGAATTCCATAAGTTCAGACTATACTTTCTCACTCGTCTATCCCCCAAACCAAATAAAAACTAACCAAAATTTCAGTTAGGTGTTAACACTTCAGAAATAATTGTCAAAAAAAACAAAAAATTACTGCCATCATTAAAAGCTCAATTTACGTTGAAGAAAATAGTGGAAATGAACCAGACAGCATCTTTTAAAAATACTTAGCTATTTAAATAAGGGCCTTGTGCTATAAACATGTCCATACTGTAAATCATATTTAATTACAGTAGAGTTTTCAATGGCGGCAGTCCAAGGTTTTTTTGTCAATTCTTATTAAACCATAATTTTTATTTTGCACAAGGGTTTGGGTCATTAACCTTCACATTTCACAATTGAAGGAAATCGGGATAGTCGATTTTAAAGAATTACAAATTTGATAACAGCTACGCAACACATTTTTACCAATAAGTTTTGTTAGTATTCTTAGAGGCTACACATGAGCAAAATTGTTAAAACTGATTTTGAGAAAAACCTTAATTTTTCATTTCTTCTTATAGCAGCTACATCCACATTTTAAGGTACGGTATTCAAAAACATTTTTAAACGCCCTGAGTCATGACCAAAATATGTCCACAAACCAAATTTGATTAGAATTTGTCCAAGCATTTGTTGGTTGTATAACACTACACATAGTTGACACGCAACCTATGGATCAAGCAAGAGGATGTTTGGAAATATCAAGATTGTTTATCACAAAGAGCTTCTGAGCAAGATAATCAAGGAAGAAGGAGAAGAAAGTCTCATTGATTTATTAAAAGCAATAAATATTAAAGACATTATTTAGATGGTAGGATCATGTAACAAAAGGCACTTTGAAGCCATGGAAAAAATTAGCCCTGCTCTTTGTGAAATAACGCCTGAAGAGATCTCCCACACATCAACAAGTGAAACAGTTGTTCCAAATAGATATATACTCAGATGTTGATATTGATATCACAAGTTTTGTATAAATATGTTGTTGCGTTTATGTACAAGGAAATAAACATTAGGTTTTATCACTACAAATTATTTTATTATATTTTCCTACTGTTTCCTGTTTATCTGGATTTTCTATTTTCTGGACCTCTTCCAGTCCCAGTTAGTACGGATAAACGAGGTGGCGGTGTACTCATAAGGACTCTCGGACGCCCCCCCCCCCAAATGATAATATTATTTTAATAATGTAAATACCTATATGTATTTAATTCTGTTGAGATAAATGAATTATAAATTGCCGCTATGGATTTCACCATCATTTGTAGCGGAAGTTTTACAATATAAAATATTTGATGAATGTATTCTGGAGTTCGGACGGTGGCCAGAGCGTCCCAGTTTCATTGCATTTAGTCATATGGGGCAAGCAGCAGACAGAGCTGAGGGTGCCGTGACGTCATTTACACAGCGTGTAATGGGCTTCTAGGGCAGAGTCCGAAGCTGCGTGCGCAGACATCAGTCAGTGAAGCCACCATAAATTAGATGTTCCGCATTACTAAAAACCTTGTTTTCGATGGGCAAAATAAGTTGGCGCAACTGTTCTAAATAGTGTCTCGCCACTCACACGAGTTGTTTGTTTATGTTTTTAAGTTTAACCCTTTGTGATTGTGAATGTTAAGTGAATGATAACATGCCTTCCCTTACATGTATAAAATAAAACAGAGCCCTCCCATTGCCCTTAACCATCGGCCGCTACTGATTTTTGCCCAAACAAATATGTTTAGAATTACACAAATTGCTGTCCAATTTGTGTCATTTATTCCCGTACAACATTTATCAATAAAAAAGATTTGGTTTCAATCTTCCATTTCCTCCAATGCTAGACACAACTTTAAACATCTAAACTTGATACTTGAGAAAACTTTTCCCGTTCTTCTTCTAAGCTGTAGTATTTTGCACCATTTATAGTTTCCCATTTGTAGGCTTAATTATAAAATATTTGGAAAGCTATAAATATACGTTATTGTGTTCAGAAAAGTCCATAGAATTAAAAAAAAAACTTATTGTTTAGAACCTATGCTTTTATAGTTTTGTTTAAAAAGTGTAACAAATACAAATATATCCCATTCGCAGACCTCACATTTGTTTGTCAAAATGGGACATGTAGCCTAATATATAAAAGCATACTCTCATTTAATGGCTATGTTTTGATAAAGGGAAAAATAATTCTTCAATGATTCTTCAATAATTCTTGAAGTGACTTGACATTTGTTAAGCCTAGAAAATGGACATCTGTAAAGGGACCGAAACGTCGGCTGTACTCAACGTGCAGACAATATTGATGCGTTCGAACCCCGAAGAACAAGATCATAATGATGTTTGTGACCGTGGAAGTCTATTGTTCAAAATCATAATCATTGGTCAATTCACAGTTGCAGGGTTAATAACAGACTCACTCAAAATTAATAATCTGACAGCTGTTCTCTCTGTAAACAAACAATGACAAATCTTCTTTTATTCCTTGAATTTGAATGATAATTTTTTTTCCCATTCATACACATAAGGTCAAAACTATTTTTTTAGCACCCTAAGTTTGGGCACATTCATTCTAGATGTAATAAAAACTTGTCTTAGTTATCTGAAAATGAAACCTTTCCTGATTAAATGATTTTAATAATAATTGATTTATAAATACCAAATAATGATCTTTCAGCAATCTTTTAGGTTTCAGACTCTTCTCTAACTCAACTGGAGAGTGTTTTAAATTCAACTGATGTTAACATAGTGCCAATACGAGTATAAAAACAAACAAAAATATTGCTTACAGACTTTATTATAAGGGACATATTAACCTATTATTTTATAAACCAAGTGGAGTATGGTACAGCAGATGAATTTTATTAATACTAGTGTCAAGCCAAGATAGATTAGGAACAAAGGATAAAGTATAAGGACGGAAGAGTTGTATTAGAAATAACAACGACATAACTTCTTACAACCAAAACTTCGTTATTTATTTATAAAAACAGTGTGAACCATTAAATCCTTGCTATATTACAAATCAATATATATTTTTTTTAATAATTCAAAGCAGTTGCTACTAGGCCTAAATTATACACAAAATTCAGTGTCGGTTATAATTGTTGATAAACTGCACAATAACACCAATGGTAGCAATCTGGAAAATAAATTGAATCATTTTCAAAATAATACCGATGAAAATAGAAATGACACGAGAGGAATTATTAGGAATACAGGATAGAAATAATGAAGTTTCGGATAATGAAAGAGTCCAGTTGGATAAATATAAAGGATGAGATGGGTCGAGGAGGTTATTGGATGTAGAAAGACAAAAGAAATGTAATGTTAAGATATGTACAATACAATCAAATATTAGGTTCTAAATACATTTTTACTGTTGTATTTTTAGCAAGAATTTTTAGTAATTACAGACCAAATTTGGAAATAGGTTGATTTTACCATTACCTTGGTTAAATTTGTTAATCAGACAAATAAACAAATAGTTTACGAAATAGCAGAACTTTTATGGATGCTATATTATCAAACACCAACATGACAGCTATGACAGGGGGAAAAAAAAGAAGATATTTACACTACTTACTATATAGGACAAAAATTTAATAAAAACCTGTAAAAAATAAATTTTAATTGTATTTTAAACTTTGTCGACACCTTTATCATTTTATATTATGACATGTGTTTCACTATCCCTGGCTAATGGGAAAGTTATAAAAGGTATGATTCAAAGAGCACATCCCGACAGCCAAACAAACACTTTGTCAACAACAAAATCAAATCCAAATACACAGAACACCTGACTGTAAACAACTACAAAAACTCTACAATTCAAGATTCCTTAAAAAAAATTCATCATTGCAAAAAAAGGAAATTTAATTGTGGAACAATTTGAAATATACAAGATGGTCAAAACTAATCCCGATACCATACTTAATGAAAAATTACTTTTCGATTCAACACATTATATGACACTATAATTACAGAAATTGAAATATAAAGCTCAAAACCCCAATACCTTTCCCAGTGTAAACACTTAGTACAAAGCTTTACTTAAGAAAATAAAATTGAATTCTTAAGTTATACTTTTAACTCTTAGTATTTTTATATTTCACTACAAACAAATTATTCGGTGTCTGGGAGTAGTGATTTATTTGTTTGGGTAAATAAAAGAAAATCAGTAAGGTAAAAAATAAAAATTTTAAACAAAACTAAACTAAACTCGTACTTTACTATGAAGAAGAAAAAAACTTTTTGTGAAAATGTTGAACTACTGAGTGTGAATTGTGGTATAATATTTTATAAGACATATTAGATAACAAATAATTCAAAATATCATACTAGAGTAAAATTATCGATTGAGAATAGGGAGAATAAAGTAAATTGTTAGCTAATTGACAAGAAAAAATATTGTAAGGAGTAAGGATATGCTCTATTTAGAGTAGAATAAAGTTTTAACTTTGAGCAATATCGAGATGTGCAGTTATTATGTTTGTGTATACAAGGAGTTGGGCAAGTCTAATGGTATAACTTAGCAACACATGACTCACTCCTATATCACAACAGTTGCAATCTGATCTTTACATTATAGAGTCAAAATAGTTTTGGTCTTTTGTTACATTCTAGGTTTGTTTATAAATGCCTTAACGTAGATCAATTATTCGACTAGGCGAGGGAGTATAATTACGAATTTAAAGTAAGTAAACTTAAAGAGTGACCAATAATTTTTCCTGGCGAAATCTACGTTCTTCACGCTACTCACATTAAATGTCTTTCATAATCTGACAACTCAAAAAGTGGTTATAAAATAAATTTTAAAGGAAAGGTTAAGGAAGACATAAATTCTCCTTCACACACTAGCGTATCTACTAGCAGCCTGTTTACCTCCACTACATGCCCCTCATTTCATCAACCTGCACAGCCTTGCTCGAAGTTAACTTTGTTGTACTATAATCTTATTCCCTATTTTAATATAGCTTTGATTCGAAAGATGTGCAAAGTTGGGTATTTGTGTGTGACAGAGAGAGAGAGAGCGCAGACAAGGTTTAAAACAGACTGTCAATGGTCCAATGCATCTAGCCTAATACCAACATTGATAATATACTAAACTAAGTGTGAATATAATAAGGTGTTGGGAAAAATAATTGGCCTGGAACATATTTGCTGTATTTCCCATATTATACATCTTATTGCCACAAAAACTTGCAATTTTCTCACATTTTAATTTCTCGCACATATTATTTAGTACAAAAAAAGGGAAAATAATAAATTTATAAAATAATTAAGAAATTACTAATTTTTAATACGAGAAAGAACCCCTCTCCACTATGAAAATAATGAAACTCAATTCATTCATTTCCTTCATTTATTGTTCAGATTCTGCAGTAGAGGTTGGAAACCCATTTAAACAATGCATATTTCTACAGGATTCAAAGTTCCCCGAACAATTGTTTTCCCAGATCAACCATTCAAAAATAAAAGTCCAGTCCAAAACTTTATCGTTTTAATGTTTTGCAAAATCTCAACGAAAACACAATCACAAAGTTATAATTTTTAAATAAACTAAACTTAGTTCAATTGTTTCCTATTATAATTATTTACATTTACAAAATGCAAGGCTATTCAACCAATCATTTGCTACTAATTTCGAGTTCATGGAAACTAGAGAAACACTGTGTCTTTTGTCTAGATAACTTGCTTGAGTTGTAAAATTCAAACTGTGCAAGTGCATCAATCAGTTATAGGCCTAAGTTCGATTCATTCCCCAAACACACACACACAGCAGTCCACAATGACAAGTAATAATATCGGTTTGACATATTATTGTAACCAGCGGCAAATTATTTTCCGTTTATCGTAATAATAAAATGTCTCGTAAAATTTAAATGAATTAAATGACAAAATACACGACTGTATTGATTTTGAGTTTTCTCCTTCCAAAGGTGTGCATTGTTTAACTTGTAAAGAAGGAAACTATTAGTAAGATAAGGCAGAGTTTAATCTAAAGCTCAGGTAGTTTGTGTCTGACCTTCCCATAATTATTGGTGGATTTTATTTTAACTCGCAATATTATAGCCTTTCTAAAAACATAAGACTAGCCATAGTTACATTACCGTAAACTATACGCACAGATTTTTATTGTGTAAGTAATTAAAGCAAAATGTAGATATGACATTTGGTTCCCAGTTTGACAATCCACTAAAATAAAAGATCGACATTATACTGATTATTACTTAATGTAAAATTTATAGGAAGCTTTAAAAAACTTGAGCTAGATAAGAGCTCTTTAAAAGGCTTGATAAAAGTTCAAGCCCGAAAATTAAAAGCTTGTATTAATTAAAATGTTTGAGCTCGATTAAAGCTCAAGCTCGATTTACTGAGACTCGGCTCAAACTCAAGTAATCCAAATGTAATAAATTTGGCATCAATGTAAAGCTAATGATCTGATCTTTCATTTTCATATAAACATAGTAATATGTAAAATTATTAAATTAGATAAATTTAGCATTTCTCGACACGTCACTTTACTAGCACCATTTTCTATAATCATATTGTCCGAAACAGATGTCACATTTGTTTATTTTTAACAAGTCAGAAATTCAGGCTAAATACTTTAAAATGACACTCTGTTATAGTATTTTTCTTCACTTTTCGACCAATGTATTCCAAATTATCGTGGTTTTTATACTTATTGAGATATAGAACTTCATTCAGTATCTGTCTCACATGTGTTATTCCACTGTAATGAACTACGCTAAACAGATTTTATAATTCCAACATTTCGGCTACTAAAAAAAGCTCAATCGCAATACATTTGTCACTATTGTAAAGATAATGATCTGAACTTTCATTTTCATATAACTGAAGTACCAAAAAAAGTAATATGTCACATGATTAAAATCGATAAATTATTGTCTTGCCAGATCAGTTTGAAACACCAAATTCAGTCGAAGCAGACGACAAAATATGTTATTTTTGTCTATTTGTTTTCAAAGGATATTCTTTTCAATTAAGTTGGCATTCACACCATTTCAAAGAGAGTATTTTTTTACTCTTTTGATATATGTTTTCAAAAATATAGTCAAAGTCATAGACATTCTTCTATGGGTCTAACAAATGTCACTGAAATCGAAGGGAAACTAGCATTTTTTTAAGGACGTTAGAAGTTGTCAAATACGAATTAGTAATATATGGATATCCAATCGTTTATACATCGCCATTTTTTCGTACACCGAGAAGTAAGTTGATCTCGAGTTATTCGATATTATTTTTTTATTTTCATCACAATTAACATCAAAATTTTTATATTTACTTTTTTATTTATAGGTTTTGGTGAATTTTGAAAAACAAGCCCAACCATTTTCCTGTTGCCATTTTGCAATTTTTTCTCGTAAAAATCGTTTTTGTCAAATAAAAATGTTTATATTTGTTTACACACTTATATTTACATATAAACCAGAAAACTATTTTAAAAATTAGAAAATTTTGGTGTTTATCTGAAGTTTTACCTTTTTTTAAATATATTACCGACATATCAACTAACTCCAAATTTTTTGTATTGTATATTTATATGGAATTTTTCCTTCTGTTAAGAGCAATGTTTTTCATTCCAGTCAATATTAACTCCAAAGTGTTTACATCTAACCGTTCTTATTACATAGGTAAATTCTATGGACCTTTCTATAAAAAATGATATGTTACAAAGTTAGGTTTAGGATTAAATTACTATTTTTAGTAGAAAAAAAAATTACTTGCAAAATGCACTAAAAAGGCCTACCACTTGAGTAATATATAGGGTAGTTCGAGGGTTAATAAAAACTCAACATTTTTATTATTATAAAAATGATCTTTCTCATGATAGTATGAAGCTTTGAACATAAAAATAAAGTACTGCATTAAAAAGACGACATAGATGACACTAGGTGTTAAAAAAAAAGTCTAACTACTTTTTAGGCTTTAATAAAAATCAATAAGAAATATTGTTCATACTTCAAATAGAAAAATAGCTGAACAATATCAACCATAGCCTACCTGATTTGGTGGCAAAGACACTGATGATGGTGGTGAGATGGGTTGGATGTCAAGATGGTAGGTGGTGATTGATGATGTATTAGAGATGGTTTATAGATGTCTTGAGACTGATGCTGAAGTTCTTTTCTAGAGGAAAAAAATGATAACATTAATGTAAAGAATGAAATGTTATAACAATGAATAAATTCAACAAAATCAAAAATATATTTGTAGTTTCAAAAATCATGATTGTTTTAATAAAATCTTAAACCTGTAGTTAAATATAAGAAATCTTTCAATTGATATCATATTTAAACATAGCATCCAACATTGACTAAACAAAACTGTACAAGATTATAATACTCCTATGGTTAATATGACTGATATCAGACTTCAAATTAGGCTACCAGAAATATGATTGGTACCAATAGATAGATTCCCCCCCCCCCTTTCCTCAAAGCTGTAATATTATGAACATATAAAGCCTACAACATTATTCCTCAAAATCTGTAGTTATTGTAGAAAAGTAGACTGGAACAAAATGAAATAAAATTAAAGACTTCTACAGTAACTTAATAGCACACATTTACAAATATATATAATTGATCAAACTCTGAAAACGTGATTTATGGATTATGATCAGTGCTCATTCTATACCTTTGGTAAGTTTATGCATCATTTATTAAAACTTACCCATTCTTTTTAATTTTCATAACATTTTAGTAGCTAAAAGTAAAAGTTTCAGATCAGGACTTATCCAAAATATCCTGACAAGTATAATGTGATGAGTAATGAAAAGATTTATTGATTTCGTTAAACTTCTAGCACTTTAAAATGGTTATCTACCTGCGTCTGATAAACAAATCAACTAAAATAAATATGATCTAATAAAAAAAAAATTCAACTGTGCTCTTACCAAATGTTAGTTGATCCAATGTATTGCTGTCATTGTAAGTTTGTGTCTTGTAGTAAATAGCCTTCTATCTTTTGTCAGTTTGTTTCAAAATTACAGGTTGTGTATCCTGAAACTAAAAAGCGCACATTTTTAAGATGAATCTACAACAAGCCTACTATCAATACCAATAAACTTTTACATAAATAAACATTTTTATTCCCCCCCCCCACACACTGCTTATACAAGATGCTAATTTCTTTAATGACCAGGACCCTGGTAAAGTGAGCTATTATATTTAAGTTAATCAAGTTGATCTAAAGATTTAAAAAAAACTAATGACAAGTTTTCACAGAAATATCCTTTTTGAAATCCAAGTTTAAAAAGTGGTTTTAGGAATGCTGACTGTCCATCATCTGTGGTGTGTTCTTCAGCTCAAATCTATGGATAGTTTAACACGGTGTCTACCAGGAGTAAAAGATAAAATTACCTGAGATATCCCTGATTTTACCAGAAATACTTAGAAAATTCCATAGTGTATCAAAATCAATACTTCATGCAATATTGAACAAAGCAGTCATAAATGTAGCCACCTCACATTTAACAACTTGTAATAGCCTAAAATATATTTTTTTAGATAGATGAATAATTGCAATATATGTTCCATGCATATTCCATATTCAACTTACAATATATAAAATTTAAATAATTACAAATTACACTTTCTATTTTTTAGGATTAAAATATACTATAGAGCAATGCTGTTCGAATAGCGCACCTAAGCTTGGTTAGTGTTTCGCAATATCTCTAAGCATTTATGGTCATTCCTCTTGGCTGAAAGTCACAATCGGCGGGTTTATTGATTAACATGGAGATAAACAAAGCAGTGTTACGATAGAACCAACAGTCGCAGACATGAAATCAACTGACTGAATAGATGGGGACTGGGCAAGAGTTGCTAACCTAGAGCAGGCGTCACGTGACAGCCTGTGTGGTTGCTATGCGCAAACGGTTCTAACTTAATAAATGAACTCTCGTATTAATTGAACAAACTGTATTAATAAAATAACTCACCTAATTTATGTGTTGAATAAGGTTATGAATATATAATAAAATCTTTGAACCATGTGAACATTATCTCAGTGTTTACGAATTGTGGAACAACTATCATTTCTATGTGAGACTTCAATAACTAAAAAAGCCCATTTAGAACAAACGCCTTGGTTTGCAGACTTCTGGTTTCCTATTTATGTCTGTCAACCGTCATACCACTTGGCAAACAAAACATATTATGATCCATCAATTCAAATGCATATAGTCCGGTTATGACTCCCAGTGATTTTTACCTATCATGGACCAATGATATGAGTACCAGTGCTTGGATGATGATAAAAAACTTCAAGATCCTGACCAGGTTGACTAAAATTACAAGCGGCAAAATTTCATGAAGAAGGGATTTCCAAACTGGTCAATCGCAATGATAATTGCCTAAATTTATATGGAAATTATGTCGAAAAATAGTGGAAGAGTTGTAGTTTTAAGACATAAATATTTCTGTATCTAGTCTCCGATTATTTATACTCAAACAGAGGTTACTTTCTGAACGGGCCTTGTATATAATATATATATATATATATATATATATATATATATATATATATATATATATGAGTGTAAATGCTTTCACTGGGTTCAGTTTTACTCAAATGAATTTTATTTAAAGGTTGAGAAAATTTGTTAACGAGAATAATTGTTAGTAAATATCAATGGTAAACCACTAATCCAAATTTCAAAAATTGTTTTTCTGTGTATAACTTTTTGTTGATCCTACAATGTGAAATAAGAGGCCCAACTTTAAAGTAAAGTCAATTTGAAATGACTATGGCAATGAGTCATCTTACACACACTGTATTTTAATTTAATATAATAACCAATTGTTAACCATTTTGTCGGAATATGAAGTTCAAATAATTATTGTGATATATCAGTGATGTAAAATGGATACTACAAGCAATATTCCTGTCACTGTTAGACTCATGTCGTGATACATTTTTTGTGTATCAAAAACTATTGCTGAGGTTCATAGAGAAATTGTTCTCCTTTAAGGGCCAGATGTTTAGTGACGGGTGAACGAATGTGTCTTGTCTTTTTGTTTTTACTAACAAAATGATTAATAATCTATACTGGACATTTATGTACAAAATGGCTTTTGTATTTGGATAAACTGCATCATTTTCACAAAACTAATGACCAATTTATCCCATAACTAAGAATTAAATATATATAACTAACAATTATATTTGAAAACTCTGACAGATGATAATGCTTATGTGCTGTTATTTTATACAATAAGCCGAACGTAATTTTCCTTTCACAACTTCATTTTACTTACAAAGTTCATAAGGTACGATTTGTAATTGTAAAAAGATATGACCTCTATCTTCATGTATCACAGCCTCTGGTAACAGAAAGTGATTTTGACATGCCTTCCGCCTAATGTTGTTGTTGTTGTTGTTGTCTGTATGTAAACATGATAGTAGTCATAAAAACTAAGGTAGAAACATGAAATATAATTTGGTACAGCGGACTACAGTATGCTATAGAACCCTATTAAAATTCAGAAAAATCAAATTGAAAAAGCAAAATGACGGCTGTTATAAATAGTGTTTTTGTTTATATCTTGTGTGGTATACAACTTGTAACACATTAAATTAGATCAAAATACTAAAATTTCAATTCAGTATGTAATTGAACTCTCTACAATGACAAATGCCAAACTTATGGCCAAAAATATAATTTTGAACAGTGAACTACGAAGAAAATTTGATATTCATATAGTTATAAGAAGCAGCAAGGGAGAGGTCACAGATGCGAGCAAAGCAAGTGGAGACTTTCTAATATATTCATATCTATGAAACCTGTTAGCTGTATATCAAGAAAGTAATAATATACACAATTGAGGTTCAGAAAACCTGTGTAACAACACTGTTTTAAACAAATTTACCTTTTTATGTAGGCCTCCTGATCTAAAAATACATTAACAATTTCTACATAGCTTAAGAAACCAACTTATGGGCATTATATACATCTGTTATATTACATTGTATGATGGGGCTAGATGTACATGATGGTTTGTATATAAAAATTGTTGGTTTTGTAAAATGACATAGTTTATATTCTCAATCTAAACAGGGAAACACAATAAGCAAATGAACTAAGTTGTATGTTTCAAGAACGGCAAATGACAAATATGTAAGTCTAGTAAAAAATTCATCCATCCTCTAAAAACTTGCATACCCATACAATATTAAATAGTCAAAGTCTATTTTATTGTTTTAATATAGTGTGAGCCAATGAAACAGGTGACTTTAACAAATTGAATATTTTATTTTTACAAAGATCTTTACTATTTAACAGTCAATGCAATAGCATATATTTACATATTGTTCAGTAATAGACAAGTATGAACAGTAACAACAGTTTCTTCCTTATGTATCACTTAGTTGAGATAAAGCATTGGACAAGTGAACTACATATGTTGAGGATTAAGGTGTTCTACAAAAATTATGATAGTTATGTGGTTGCACAACAGCTGTTTCAATGCCATTTTAATATCCATAGGAATTATGTGGTGCCATCAGCAGATCGTAATAAGACTTGGGTACATAATTTTGAAGCATGCTTAAAAAAAGAAGCCTAATTGTATACAAAAGAATGTGTGTAAGTCTGAAAGCATTGACATCATAAGAAACTTTAATGTAATAGCAGATATTTCTTGTTGAAACTCCATATTCAAGGATAAAATAAAATTTATACTATTAAATATTTGAAACTTTTAAGCTTTTGCTTTATTTTATCCTTGACATCATAAGAGTTGCTTTGTTACATAGGCGTAAATGCTCTGCCCGTCCCAATGCAGTTACACTTGGTTTGCCGCCTACAATTCTCTACAAGGATTTATACATGTATCCATATAAAATTCAAGTAATACAGGCATGAAAAGACACAGATTAAATTAAATGTGTGAAATTTTTGCCACCATTTTATAAATGATAATGAAGACAGCGTTTACATTGTCCTAATGAGTGACAATAGTTATTTGTGCAACTAGTGAGCAAAATGGCACTTTTTTAAACGAGAGAAAAATGTTGACGCACAAGGCTTGCCGAGTGCGTCAATTTTATCAAGTTTAAAAAAGACACTTTGCTCACGAATTGCACATTATACTTTGTCTACAGTTGTTATTTTGTGATAAAAACAGTTCATACTGGCGGTCGTACTTTTTCCTTGATTTGACAGGAAGGAGATTTAGTACAACGTTGTTAGCTTTTTCCGCTAATTTAGGCGGGGTATTTGACAGGTTTTCATCTTCTGAACTGTCCATATTTTACAACTAACTACACAAAATATAGCAGTAGTGCTAATCAACACATCAACACTGAGTTGAAGTTCTCAAGTCAAAACTGAGGTTATTTATTAATATTACAAATAACTTAGGTGTATTGTTGAGGAAACGGGATTGCCAACTTCAAAACTCGGCAAACGAAAAATACTCTCCGTGTACATACACTGTCAATCATCTTCATGAATAATTACTTCCTTTTTCGACTTTAAAACGTTGTTTTGTTGTTTATTTATGTTATTTTACATGTAAGAATTAATATAACCTACATACAGGACATTTCCTGTATATTATAAATGAATTCAAATATACTTAACCTAAATTTCGTTTTGTTCGGTTGCCATCAAAGTGAGCAAAGTAATGTGCAAAGTAGTGGGCAAAGTGAAACTGTTGAGAAATCAGCTATTTTGCAAACTAATTTAAATGAACAAAATGCCACTTTGTCAACAACTGTAGACAAAATATGTTTCCACTTGAGTGAGTATAATATGTGTATAAAAAATATTTCCGGTATTGTCAACAGTAAATCCTAATAAAATGCATTAAGAAACTCTGCAACAGTGTTAAAGTCACTGTATGATGTGCAATATCATCTTCAGGAATAATGTGTCAATATCTCTTTAAATACGATAGTAGGAATGCTGTTACAGTCATGTCCCAGCGATACCTCCGAATGATTGAAGAATTTAGTTTCCTCACATAGCGGAGAAAACTAAAATTAATTAATACAGTTAGGCGTTTGTTTTCAAGATCAGACTCTCAACTGCAATCAATGAGTACAGTTTAGTATTTATTTTCAAGGTCACGCTCTGTCTAAATATGGCGATATTCTTTAATTTGCGAGATCACCAGAAGTGGCAGTATGTCATTTTTTTCTTGTGAGGATATTTGAAGAGTAAAGTATTCAAAGACCCACCCATGAAAAGTATTGAACATCTCGAAGCAGACAGAATTAGTTATTAAGTTGCTGCAATTCGTGGGCATATCATTTAATAGAAAACAGTATTTGGTTTTCAAGAGTATCTGGCCATCATCATAAAGTAATGTTAAAAATTTATATATTATAGATTCAGGATAAGATATACAATTATTTTTATATATGTGTTTTACTGGCACATTTATGTATCCTAATTTTTTTTCCTTTTTTTTTCTATCGTTGACAGTTGTTTTGTGAATAATTAGTAGTGTTGCCACAACTGTTAGGATGAAATTCCCTCTCTGCTAGAATACTCAATATAATAGTTTTAATTATTTCTTCATAGATGGGGTTAGCTATGTTTGAAGGCTCATTTCTTAAACTATTGTAAATCTCAACTTTTTCCAATTATCCTTTTTTCTACCTTCCCTACACTTGTACGAAATTTCTAAACTATGTACATCCGAACATTTGTGAGCGGTATTGGATATGTGGTCAGCATACAGTGAGTTTGTTGGATGTTTTTTCAAAGCTTGAATATTTTTGCCATATTGTATCTCGATAAACTCATTGCATGCTAACAACATATCCAATACCATCTACAAATATTCGGATAAACATAGTCTGGAAATTTAACATTAATGTTAAAAACCTAAAATGTTTTTGGATACAATTATATGCTTATTAAATATCCTGTCAATTTGTAATACCAGTTCCCATTTAAACATATCAATACAAAATTATTTAATTTTTAATATTACCCGTTTCATTGGCTCAAGTTGAAAAAAATTTAACAATCTCTAAAATCACAAAACCAAAGTCAAACCAGATTCTTAACACTTAACAAGTTTAACACTCACTTTCCATTATCAAACATTAGAAGAGTGAACTTAAATTAAAACCAAATGAGGAGTGTGGGGGAAGAACGATGAAGGTGTCTTGCACTTAAATTCGAGTAAACTCAAAAACAAACTCTAAAACCAAATGAGATTATTATGGTTAGAGTTACAAAAGTTTTATTAAGTAATTAAAAACTGGTAGATATGCTATTTACTGCTATACATGTGTAAAATAAAAATTTTAATGTTTGACAGTATGTATAACCAATTTATACATTAATGTACATTTTGGGAGGGGGGAGAATTGTAGTATTAAAAATTAATATTAAAAATTCAATTTTTAATATTACCCGTTTCATTGGCTCAAGTTGAAAAAAATTTAACAATCTCTAAAATCACAAAACCAAAGTCAAACCAGATTCTTAATACTTAACAAGTTTAACACTCACTTTCCATTATCAAACATTAGAAGAGTGAACTTAAATTAAAACCAAATTAAATAAACTATAAAAGAACAATGAACTTACATACCGGTATTTTAAATTTCAAGCATTTCATCCTGTCATGTTCTTTAAAATTGTAGGACTGTGGAACTGAACTCAGAAGCTGTAAAAAATTTAAGTTATATTAGTCTTCAAAACGTTGTAGTTAATAGTTTCATTTTCTCATTACATAGTAATCAAAATTAATGTAGAGGATCAAAAAAATGAATGGAATGATGTTCATCTGTTTAATTTGTGTTTTCTAGGCAATGGGCCAGAAAAAAAAGTGCATTGATTTTAATCAAATTTGTCATATCTTAGGACATTTTTATAACATTTTATCTTTAACCAAAAACTTGAACAACTTTCATAAGAAAAAAACACAAAATTAAAATTTTCTGAAAATCAGCTCTACCTGACTCAGGTAGTAAAATGTGTAAGATTACCTAAACCTGTATGCAAAATTGTAATACATTTTGAAAATATTATTATGGTTCAGAAATAATTTCCAATAAACAAAAATAAATGAACCTAGATTGCCAGCATTTCAATCAATAATATTTACATTATGGGCACAAAAGAATCAACTTTAACCCTTATTTATATTTATAAATATTTTTTTCAAAGACGGTATGGTTTATTTTCAATTTATGACTGCCAACTATCGATGTGACATTTTCGGTATTGAATAATTTTGGTTGGTTTTTACTTGGTTTTGGGGGATTTGTTAATAAGAAAGTTTATGCAGTGTTTTTGGATATACACCTCCCATCCACCACTTATGTATCTATTACATGTTTTGTCTTATTGTTTAAACAGAAAAACCTCTTGAGTTTTCAACGCCTTATAAAAAAATTAAGACAAGAACATAAAATAAAGACCTCCATAAAAGCTTCCTTACTCCAATAGTCGGAAAATATCAAAAGTTGATAAAGAGAGACGTGATAGGAAAGATGAAATAATGGGTCTAGCCCAGGACTACATGAAAAAATGTCTAGATACAGCTAGGCCCCTTGGGACAGCCAAAGCCAATACTCACTTATATTGAGCTCCTGAGGAACATGTTACTTGTTCACACGAACACAATAAGGTTTTTATTGGAACTTAAGCATGCATTTTAATATTCTTAACCCCTGGTACGTTTTTTCTCAATTATTTATTGATTAGCATAGAGTTGTTTGTTAAAACTAAATTCAGTGCAAAGTTACGCCTTGGTATAGCGTAAAAAAGAACAATATAATTGGTAATTTATGTCTTAAAAAAGTATAGGCAATTAGTTTAAATAATTGTGTTGTAACATAATGAAAAACATTGGCTAATTAATAGCTAACTGAATTGCATGAACTTTGATTTTGAATTTGATCATTAAGAATACTTGTAACATGAACTTATGTTTAATATTTATGAAATTAGTGTCTAATAATTTGTCATGTTATTTATTTACTGTACGATTTCAATGATAGTTAAGCAAAACGGTTTGCTAGATTTTGTATGTATCTAATATGAATAGAACTTGTTAATTTCAGAGGTGTGTTTTATTTCAGAGGTTTTTATGATCATTTAGCGTATCTAGTACATAGCAAATGTTTGTAGATGTGTTAAGTAAAAACAAATTATAGAAATTCCCCAACAAACTTACACTTTAAACACAAAATTTCCATTTTGTGTTTAAAGTGTAAGTTTGTTGGGGAATTTCTCATGATAAATAAAGAAATAGACGACCATCTGTTGTGACAGTTGAACTTTTGAAAAGCGAATGATAAAATCTGAAAAAAATGAAATTTCAAAATTACTGAATTATTGTACCTTTATCTCAGTTATAGATGGTGAGACTTTGCTGTTGTATGTCAATGTGGAGACAAAGTCAGTCGATGGAGTAGGGCTACAGCTCACTGTGAAAACCCCTTAAAGTTCATAAGTACTTGGAAACATTCTATACAAGAAAACTCATGGCAAATGTCTTTTGAGAAATACTCCTGGTAAGATTTGTAGAATGAATCACTACCGAGACATTTTAAGGATGGTAAAAACCATTCAGAAAAAATGGTATGGCATATTTAGTGACAATTGTTGGACACATACATAACATACTGGACAGTTTCAAATGACATACAGCACTGATTTGGCTCCTAGTGATTATCACTTCCTATCATTTAAAAATATCTAGGGTCACAGTGGTTTGAAAACAATGAGGATTTGAAGGACAGTGTAAATTCATGTCTTATAACTAACAGTTGTCTATGATGAGGGTAATAAAGAACTAGTTTACTGATATAACAAGTGCCTTAATGTAGGTGGTAATGTGGGAAAATAGGTAAGAGTTGTAACTAATTTGTGTATAATAAAAAACCTCAAATTGTATTGGTTTTTATAATGAAAAGGAACTTACTTTCCAAAGAGCTCTCTTGGTTAGAACACAGTTCTACTCTAGTTTATGCTGCATTAACAGATATGTTTAAAAAAGTTTAAAATAAACCCCCATTTCATAATATGTAACAGTTCTAAGTCACAGTTATGAAAATGTTCACAGTTCTAAGTTTACAGTTACTACAAATTCACAAACACATTTCAAATGGTTTGCCTATAAGAATCTACATATCTACCTCATTTCTCTATGTTCAGTATCAATTTATTTAAGTAAATCTCTTGATCCAGGATGATTTGTGAGAAGTTCTTGGTGCCCAAAATCTAAAAGTTCTCTTTGTATGTTCTAGTAGATCGACATGCTTTAGAAGAACACAGTTATGATTCTGAAGAAAACTCAAACGAATGCCTACTAACAAGTTTCCAAGTAAAATTAGATTGATATTCTACATTAAAAAAAAAAAAAAAAAAAAAAAATTTGAATTGAAGTAGCTTACCTTTTTAAGATGGTGATCAGCAATTCGAAGGTAGAACTTTAGATAACAACAAAATTTTAAAATGTAGAGTTTCTTTGCTGTAAATTAAATCATGAAACAAAACATTCATACTAAACTAAAAGAGCCCACACCTGAAAATACATGGAAATAAAATACTACTTTGAAATACATACAAAAATATTATTTATATAGAAACAATACAATAAAAAAAACCCTGAAAAACACATAAAATACAACCTAAAAAAGTACATAAAAAATATGAAAAACAATAACATATATACACAACAACACATAATAAAACCTGAAAAATAAAACTCCCGTAAAACTAAAAACCTAACAGGGACCGCGGAATACCGAAAATATTCTTACAAACTATCTCAATTTCCTACCAAATCTAATGCTGCCTCTAATGAGTCGAGGACTTATGCCTGAAGAAGTGTAACAATAGTGGTGTACACTTGGACAATTTGTACAAGTGTGTGATCTTTGTTGTAACTAGACATTAACATTTTGTTAAGTCTAGGTGTTGTAAGTGCGATGGACTCAACAAAAGATTATGCTCACCCTTTTGTTGGTCGGGTGTGTAATTGGCCTGAAATAAATACACATGGATTAATTATATTATGTAGAATGATAGGTACCTGAAACCGAAAATGAAAAAAATAAAATAAAAAATAGTCTAAGAAGCTGAACTAATATAAAGGACCAAAATTTTATTAAGATATATTATTGTTTTTTAAATCCTAAAGTTAAAATATTATTTTTTAAAAAGATTCAAAACTGAAAGAAAACAAGAAAAATAATCTAACAAAATTAAATATTTCAAAAAGGACCTAAGTATGATGACTGATATTATTCAAAAAGATTCAAAGCTGAAAAAGTAAAAAAAAAAAAAAAAAAAAAAAAAATTAATCTGATTATTTATTAAATATAAAACGAAAAACATTAATTATATACATATTTCTTTAATATTTTAAAATTTTTAATTTTAATTTTTACATCTAAAAAAACTGAATTGATTTCTGTTTGATTTATAAGGGAGGGATCATGATCCTTATGAAGTTCATCAATGATGCAGATCTAATCTTCATTCTTGAGGCTGTAATGGATTCAACAACTTATCAAATAAATATGTCAGCTAAACTAGTTAGCATATAATATGTAATGACTTGCATTGTTTAATTATTAAATGTGCACAAACAATGCTCGTGTTTCTCAAAAAAAAAAATACAATAATTTATATTCCATCATGCCTTTGAAAATATTTTTAACTCAAACACATACCATAAAATATATAATAACTTATCTAATACTATTTCCTACAGCTTAAAACTAATCTAACCTAGTGGGCTTCTCCAAACTAAAAACATAAGTTTTCAAAGTCATGATGGATACTAGTTTAGCTGACATATATTTACAACTATTTTACACAACTTGTACTCACTCATGTCTATGACATGTCATCTACTTCAATTTTTCAAAATTATTAAACCTGGAACAAAAAAATTTTAAAAACCAATTGGAAGAGAAAATCGGAGTCTACTAAATAATTATAATGAAACTAAAAGTCTTAAAGTCTTAAAGAGCTATTTTAGACATTTCATTCATTCATCCCCCCCTCATTATTACTCAGTTTGTAAAATTGTGTATTATATCATCTATAAATCAAACAAAATTTTATACCAAGTTTCATTAAAACAGACAGTGGAAACATTTATCAGACATAATTTATACCAAAAAAAAGTTATGGGCTCTGAGCAACTCAAAAAGGATATTTCCATGAATCACAATGTAACATTCTCTAAACTACGTATACATTAAAAAAAGTATAAGAAAATGAGAAATAAAAGTAACACTTAATCCACCTACAATGTGAACGTAAGCGCTTCAAGCTAGCACAGACAATAAACAATTGCACAAAAGAGGACGGAAATCTGAATTACTTAGATCTAAACATCAGCAAACATTATAATAAGCGAGCTGAAACTTCTAGTCAGCCTAGTTCTATACCACAAAGAAAGGATAAGACAGCTGTTGCTGTGTCAGAGGCTAAAGCTCCGTCCAAAGTCATGCTGGCAGGAGGCTATTACAGCCTTGGATAGTATGTCTTAAGAGTGGGTGTTGGCATCTAGCAGTTCTTTCCTTCAAAAGAAACAAAAACCTAAAAGGTCATCAACAGCCGCAAAGGAAAGATCTAGGAAAAAAGGACTCGCCAGAAGGAATGGACTAATACAGAACCCTACCACATCAGGGACAAACCAAGTTTCTAATGTGAAGAAGTAAAATGCTTTCAATAAATCTCAACAATGACAGGACGGTTTTGGCTGTCCTCGTCATGTGATTTACTGAAGATATAGCTCTAATCCAAGAGCCATGGGTCAATGGAGTAATCATCAGAGGACTCCCAACCCAAAAATGTAAAGGGAAGGGAGAAGTGGATTCGTGCCGCTTCTGCCTGACACTTAAAGAGACAGCCGAACACTGGTTGAGTGAGTGTGAATCTCTATCCTACAAAAGACTACTTTATTTCAGCACTTCCTTTCCCCATGGCTGCAGAGATAACTACAATATCACCCAAAATCATTTAAAAATTCTTAAGAAGCTCAAATCTTGGCTGGGTATAAAACATAATTAGTAGGGTAGTCACAAAAGATCCATTTGGTTCGCAGTGACAAGAGATTGTATACCCTCGGACTCCAAATTCACTAACTATTATAACTTACCTTACCTTACCAGTTGTAGATCAAAATCTGTAATTATGTTGATATTGATGGGATGTACTAGATGCTGCTGTGATGACTGATGTTCTATAAGTAGCTTGATGCAGTGGCGGCGATAGCGGGCCCGCAGGGCCCGCGGTGCGGGGGGGCCCGTGAGCTGGGAGGGCCCGCGAGCCTTGACCGGGATTTTTCGGGAAATTTTACCGGGACCTGGACCCGCGACGGGCCCCCCATATCATAATAATATTTTTATGAGTATTGTCAAGAAATTACTAAAATAAGCTAAAATGTCTTCAGACAAGATTGTGCATCGTGCATCCAAAACGGCAATAACCATTATTTTTTAGAGAGCAGTATTTATTATTTAAAGTCATGATACGAAGTATGTGTATTGTTTACCGTTGGCCGATAAGTAATGCAGCTATCGCGCATCGCGGTGACTCACCGGCGCCGGCCGGCGAAAAAATAAACATCCGGGAAAAGATTATTTGGATTGGGGGGCCCGTGAACAAATTTGCGGGGGGGCCCGCGGGTTCTTATCGCCGCCACTGGCTTGATGGTGAATTTTCTGGATGCTGTTGAAAATGATGGATGATCTGTTTGTTGTTGATGACGAATGAAGATCACTGTAATTCTAATACAAACAATTTCATAATATATTCAGTTATAAAATATATAATCATTTAAAAAGGAATGAAAATAGAATGCAGAGATTTCAAGAAACATTGATTAAATAAACCATTAAAAAATATTCAGAACATAACTACAATTAGGTGTCACAAAATTCATTGGTACAATTTTAATAATATGCCTATATAAAATTGTAACCTTTTGATATCGAAGAGGTTGTTGAATTTTCTTTAAGTATGTCCTTAAAATGTCCCTATATGAAAAGGATTAAATCCGGATTATAATATGATTTTGTTTTTTTATTTACAAAGTATATGATAAGTTAACATTCCAACCTCAATTTTTTAACCAATCTTCATGTTTCATGGTTATTAACCAACAGATTTAAAAACGGAATTTAAAAACAAATTAATGAGCCACAAGATAACTTATTCAGCCACATTATACAATGTAATACAAATGGATCCTATAAATTACTATCCAAAAGTTGGTTTCTTAGATCCTTGTAGGAAATATTAAATTTTAATTCGACATTTGAAGAGTTTATTGGAGTCCTACTTCCTTATTTAAAATTTCCACATACAAAATTCACTTAAAAAAGTAAGTAATTTTTGTATTTTACATTGAAACTAAGATACTAAAAAGTTTAATGAAATGTTTTAATAATTTTGAGAAAGTTTCGACATCTGTAAGAGATAAAATCCAGTTTTTATGATGACGTATGATGAAAACCTCTGTCATCGTCACCTTATAACTAAAAGAAGATCAAATAAATATTCCTTGTCCTAGAATAATTTAATAGTGTTTGCATTGCAAAAGAACAAGAATTGGGTCAAGAGAAGGATCTATCCCAAGATTACATGGAAAAAAAATGCGAAGATTCAGCTAGGATTCCTCGAGTTTGCTACTCGCTATAGTGAGCCCCTGAAGGTCACATAACAAGAATGAAGAAGATTACTTTTTCTTTAGATAATGAAATCCAAAGACAGTAACACAAGTTCAATGCTATTACGATTGTCACACTTACTCCATCTACATATACTCTGAGCATGTAAAAATATTGCAATAGTAAAGTATCATTGGAACAATTACTTCAGTGAAAAGTTACACTGTTCTATCGCTGCAGTGCTTTAATTAGCACTTGTATACAGTAGTGTTGAAAAGTTACTAATGCTATTTAATCTCAGTCACATATACATATATCACACACAAAATAAAAACAAATTGTTAATCCAACAATACACTACTAAAGCTATACATACCTATATAACTTATTGTTCGAGTACAGTATTTTGATTTCATTGGTGGACTGTAATATGGCTGTAATCCTTGCTCATACATTGTTTGTGCATGGCAAAATGTGTTTCCTTTACTCGGTCGCAATGCCTGAACAAATAAACATGTATAAATGGTCACAGCAACACCTGAATAAATATCACACTTTTTTTTAAAATTATTTATTGTTTTAAAAGGTAAATAACCTTTAGGTCACCATCATCTTAAAAATAAAAAAGTCAAACGTGTTCTAAAACCACACATCTTAGGCTCAGTAGGCATATAGGGAAAATTATTTTTATAAAGTCGAAGTCATTTAAAAAACATCTTAACTTTGGGGCGTCTATGTAGTTAAATGTCTGGACGCTGCTCTGGTCTCAGGAACACACCTGTACTCAAGACCAATTGTAATGGTACTCATGAATGAAGTGTAGTGAAGAGCTGCATCCTGCTTGTGGTGGCCCTGCACTAGACTGCTGATCTTAACAGATCTGGTCTAGACAGAACCGTTTAAAGGAGTAAACCCTGATATAAAATAACCTTGATGATCTCACATCTTGTAGGTTTTGGATGGCATCCCTGAGGTTATCTATGCTGGATCTTAGCTTTTCTTCATCTAGTCTTGAGCCGGATCCCTTCTATTTTTATACTTTCCTATCTAGTTTCTCTTGGCAAAATGTTTTCCAACCCCAATGTTATTAGAGTATTTGACTTGAAAAAAGTTGCAGTGAATTGCAAGAATGCATCAAAGAACTGGAAGCAAAAACTTAGTGTACCACCACAGAAGTGACTCTCACAAGATACCAAAGCACTAACTTTCTTACACTATCATAACCTTACCAAAACCTAAACTAACAAAAACCTTACTATTTCCACAAAACTCTTGAGTCAGGAGGTATCACTCAAATGTTCAAGCCAACAAAACATTATTAGTGTCGTAAAAGACTGTGTAATATTCGTTTTTGTATATTTTCTTTTAGAATGATCGACAAAGATAACTGGTAATTTCATAAATAATTTTTCTAAAGTTTATACTGGAATTAATCTTTAATCTTCTTCAAAAACAAAAATTAGAAATCCCAACAATATTTCATATATGTTCAGGTATGACATTGACACATAAATTTCCACTGTACTTAGCTGGAGTTCAGAATCCCAGAACCAAGTCTGTCTTCACAACAAGGAATTTTCACACACTTAAGAACTTCACATAAAATAACTGCGAGAGCAGAGTGAAACCGTAAACCTAAAACTTTTATTAAGTTTAGCAAAAACTTGGTGTACCAACAACTGCCTAGCTTTCAGATCATTAACATGACATGGATAGTGAAGCTCTATATAAACTGCTAGTGACCTAGAAAGAGGGTCAGTTGGATCAGAGACATTGGTAAGGATGAGAAAACATTGCTGGTTACCAGAGAGACATATACACAAAAAAGGGACTCACTGGCAGTTTATAGATATTCCCGTCTATGTTGAGAAGGTGAGCAGATACATGCGTTTGGAAAACAAGAGTTATTAAATTCAATAATTTGTCTTTGCTCTGGATTGAAGGTATAAAGATCTGAATAGGAGAGATTGTGTTTTATGTTGTATTTGAATAATTAAGTATTAGAAAGGGTTATAATATCCCAAACTGTTGTAGAATAATAAACTCAGAATTGTTTGATAGCCTAAAGAAAACGAAAACCAATAGGGAAATTAATAATAAATCAGCTATGTTTTTGATTATCCAATGAACCAGTAGAAATTAGTATCAAGAAACCTATTCCTAATAGCTTCCTGGACAATTCTTAAACTAACTCATTTCATTAATCTTGTATTTAGTGTTGTAAATGACCAACTTTTGTTTGTTTACTTCCCTTAAGTTCAGTTTCCTTATTTAAAAAAGAATCAATGGCTTATTTTAGAACTGGTGTGCTTCGTATTAAAATAACTCATTAAAAGAGATGATCTCATACTTTGTCCAAAGAAAGTTTCAAAACAAATCATACATTGTGGGGTAGGTTCATTTCCACCTCCTGTAAAACTAAAACCAAAAAGCTAGAAGATAGAATCATATTTGAGTTTTATGTATTCTTGTTTTAGTTGGTACTCGATGGTAGAGGGACAGAATGTTGTTATGAATCTTTGTTTACAGTTTTTGGCTATTTTGAAGCACTTGTACTAGGACCTGGCAAAGAACGTTTTAACCACTAATCCATAATTGAGTTTGACAACCAAAACAACACAATAAAACCACAATGAAAGAGTAATAGATAAAGTGACAGTAGATGACTAGACTAACCTGGTGAGCTTGTGCCCTGCTTCGCCAGTCTAGCACACAATGCATGCACTGGGCTCTATCTAGAACAAAAATTACCCCGCGTACCAACAAGTAGCCACAGGTTGAGAAACACTGGACTAGGTTATAAACCTTTCCTCTTCAAAAGTAACATCTGTAATTTAAAGCGCTAAACGCTTATGTAACCATATTTTTACAGTGTTCTGATATATTTCCTTAGTCGTTTGACTTAATTAAAACCTGTATTAAATCATACTAATCTTAATTGTGAATATGAAAGTTAATCCTTCACTTATTACTAAAGCTAAATACTAAGAGTAATACAAAATGATTAAGAGTTTGTTACTGAACTCGACTTAAACCTAGTTTTACAAATGTTTGTAAACAAAGCTGTAAGTGTTAACACATTTTTTCACTGCCGATATAACCCATTCAATCTTTAATTTCTACTTCAAATATAATATATCATAATTAGCATTATCATCAAAGATTTGTGTACTTGTAACAACTGTCAATGATGGCTTGATTACTGAATCACATGCTTATTTCAAATAAAGTGTTGTGGAATTTTTTTCCATATGGTGGTAAATAAATTGTTTAGGACTAGAAAAGATAAAATATTTAAAACAATATAATAAATTTATTATCAAAGATTTTTAGTATAAATGTAACAAAATATCAAAGTCAGTATTGAAGAGTATAAAGCTCATCACAAGGCAGCTACTCCCATATTGAAACCACCGCCAGTAAAGCGAGGTTTTTGAGGCAAGACTGGTAACTCGTGCTTACTGCTCACAAGCACTTCAATTCCGTTACTAAACTTACATTGAGAGACGGTAATCTCAGGTTTAACTACTTTTGATGCTTCCAATTTTTGTCCAAGTTTTTCAGCTTTTTGCTACTGTAAATAAGATATAGTATAAGAAACGTGAAGATAAACTGATGATTGAAGGAAAGGACTACTGGAGGTTAGGAATGGAACGAAGAAGCAACTACTTTGGTAGAAAATGAATGAAGATAGGTGAAGAAAAACTGGTTTCAACAAAGTATGGCAATGAAAGAAGGGTATTTTTAAAATTTAAGAACACTTGTAGGCTTTCTAGACAGTATCTACAATAACTACATTATAATTAAATATAGCAGAAACATTCTCAAAGTTTTGCAACTATAAATATAGGTAGCTATATTGAAACGGACACAAATAATTTAAATAAATACTAGTTTATTGTTATATTAGCTGTGATCATGGAGCCAGGGCATCAAGTTTTGTATGCATATCTTTAATTTGTGCAAGACCCAGTTTCTGTGGACTATACGATTTGTTAAGCACCGGCTATAATAAAATCAATTATTTATATGGTTTAATCAAATATTTGGTTATATAAAAACAAATACACAACATTACAAGAGTAAAAATCATTCCCATAAAAAAAGTGATAAAGACCAAGATGGCCTAGAAAAGAATTTTTTTAAATTTAAGGACAATTCTAAAAGTTGGTTGATTGGGCCTTGTAGGAAATATTAAATTTTATTGGTAGATCGAGGGACGTTTCCCTAGTGTCAGTGTCTCAGCAACGTAGCTGTACACATGTAATGGAGCCTCCACTCGCTACGCTCGAGTCCAGTGACTCAGTCCTGGATTTCATAACTATACAAATATCACATTTTGGGGGAGGTCAGGCTTCCAAATAACATTTTTGACAATAACTTCACTATATTTTATCGTAGAGATGTAGGGTTGGTACCATTACATGCAGAATTGAAATCTGAACATTTAAATTTAATTTATTGTGTTATAAGTAGAATACACACAAGATATGAACAAAAAACTGTTTAAAATGACCACCACTTTTACATTTTCAATTCGACGATACTGAATTTGAATACAGTTTTTAATGAATGCATAATAGTTTCCTATACCAAATGTCATGTTTAAAATCAAAATTGTGCAAATTGCTGCCATAAGAGGCCACTTTAGTGAGTACGTGCATGTCAATTTGGTAAACCCTAGCTGGATCTATAACTTTGTTCATGTAATATTGGATTAGATCCCTTTCTTTCAACATTCCTATCAGGGCTCTCTCGTCTTTTCCGACTCCCACACTATTAGAGTATTCGGAGGTTAGAGGTTTTCTACCTTGTTTTCTTTTGTAAGAAGATGATGACTGAGACAACAAGGGAGGGAGAGGGGAAATAGCAAACATTCGATTTCCTCAAAACAATTTTCCTAAAATTCAAATTTAAAACATATTGTAAATTTCTCAAAATTTGTATTTGATATCTGTTAAAAATTAAATCGTAATATCTCAAAACTAAAGGCAGGAATTTTTACTAATAATCGATATTGTGGTGATATATCAAACCCCTATTTCGTAGACTTCTATTCCTACATAGGTGTGTTGTGAGTTGTATACCTTGCCCTGTATCTCACAGCTGAGAAATATCTTGAAATGGAAAAGGGCGCAAACGCTCAGCGCAGTAGAATCACAATGTGGTAGCAAACACATGCACTAGATCTATAAATAGCGTATTATGTCTTGCATTAAGTTCAACTAAACTGATTTCGCTAATCTCGTAAATTTAAAGTGTCCTTTATATTTAAATAGTGTGTATCTAAGATGGCCAGTGTAGTAGACTAACCTTAGATCAAGAGTATTACTGTGAATTATCAATCTGACAAAGTGATCCACGACTCTGGGTAGGCACCACCGACGGGTCCCTTACAGTATTATTAAAAAGAGTTTTCTCCTTTTACCATTATTTAAAAATTCTATTTTAAGTTATTATTTTTTAACAATTAATTGTCTCTCTATTTCCTAATTTAACTATTTAATTATTACAATTACCAACTACAGATTTATTATTGGTTGGAGATGTCTCATGCTTACACACAAGAAAGTCATCTCTTTTTGTTGAAAGGTTTTAATTTCTTTGTTAAAAACTGAAATAAATTTATCCGAAAACAATAATAAAATGGTTTCCGTTAATCATAATGATGAAAAATTGTTTAATTTTTTCACGATCTCTCTATATGAAGCCCGCGATTGTACATTTAAATTACCTTCTTCTGGTGTTTAAAACTCTGGAAATCCCAGACACTTATTCCAGATTGAAGGTAGCCGTACAACAAATTTGAATAATATATACAGCGATAGACATAAAGACCGATATTCTGAGTATAATTAAATGTTATGAATCCATTTCATTCTACCATGAACAAAGAAGTTTCTTCAAAAACTGTCATCCGCATGTAGTCAAGATCTTTTTCTGTTTTACTTAGTGAAAACTGTAATTGTTGTTGGAAATTATTATTTTTCTCTAATAATATTCTAAAAAGACTGTTCTCGAGCATTCCAAGATGGAACATGATAAAGTATTAAGAGACATAAGGAAAGCTGTAAGATTACCAAATAAAGATAGGAAATAAATACTCCATAAAAAATAATAAGTTACGAGTGGTGGAAAGGCAGCACTCATTTGTAGAAAACTTAATTGTGAAACTGATAATTCCTGGTTGACATTGGCAATAAATATCACAAGTTCTCGTCAAATGTGGTAGTGATTTCTTTAATTTTATTAGATAAACGGTACATAAATAATACTGAAACTAGTTACATAAACTAACAATAAATTTAAATCTAACAAAATGGTGTTTACAGTCCAGGTGGTCCTAGTTATTTCTAGAGAAGATCAAAAGGCTTTGTCCGTTTGAGTCTCCTCAGTAATTCAACATTATCGAGTAGGTATGATGCTTCCTCGTTAACATGGCTTTGAAGCCGTTGTTGGTGGTTTTGAGCAAATAGATTGATTTTTTCTTCAACTGTAGGTGTTTGTAAATTATGGAGGTCACTATTTCTGATGTATCATACAGCATTTGATATGGTTCTCAAGAATTTATTTTGAAATCTATAAATTGTTTGTATTTTAGTATGTTTGGAGCGGTCCCACAGCTGAATTCCATAAGTTCAGACTATACTTTCTCACTCGTCTATCCCCCAAACCAAATAAAAACTAACCAAAATTTCAGTTAGGTGTTAACACTTCAGAAATAATTGTCAAAAAAAACAAAAAATTACTGCCATCATTAAAAGCTCAATTTACGTTGAAGAAAATAGTGGAAATGAACCAGACAGCATCTTTTAAAAATACTTAGCTATTTAAATAAGGGCCTTGTGCTATAAACATGTCCATACTGTAAATCATATTTAATTACAGTAGAGTTTTCAATGGCGGCAGTCCAAGGTTTTTTTGTCAATTCTTATTAAACCATAATTTTTATTTTGCACAAGGGTTTGGGTCATTAACCTTCACATTTCACAATTGAAGGAAATCGGGATAGTCGATTTTAAAGAATTACAAATTTGATAACAGCTACGCAACACATTTTTACCAATAAGTTTTGTTAGTATTCTTAGAGGCTACACATGAGCAAAATTGTTAAAACTGATTTTGAGAAAAACCTTAATTTTTCATTTCTTCTTATAGCAGCTACATCCACATTTTAAGGTACGGTATTCAAAAACATTTTTAAACGCCCTGAGTCATGACCAAAATATGTCCACAAACCAAATTTGATTAGAATTTGTCCAAGCATTTGTTGGTTGTATAACACTACACATAGTTGACACGCAACCTATGGATCAAGCAAGAGGATGTTTGGAAATATCAAGATTGTTTATCACAAAGAGCTTCTGAGCAAGATAATCAAGGAAGAAGGAGAAGAAAGTCTCATTGATTTATTAAAAGCAATAAATATTAAAGACATTATTTAGATGGTAGGATCATGTAACAAAAGGCACTTTGAAGCCATGGAAAAAATTAGCCCTGCTCTTTGTGAAATAACGCCTGAAGAGATCTCCCACACATCAACAAGTGAAACAGTTGTTCCAAATAGATATATACTCAGATGTTGATATTGATATCACAAGTTTTGTATAAATATGTTGTTGCGTTTATGTACAAGGAAATAAACATTACGTTTTATCACTACAAATTATTTTATTATATTTTCCTACTGTTTCCTGTTTATCTGGATTTTCTATTTTCTGGACCTCTTCCAGTCCCAGTTAGTACGGATAAACGAGGTGGCGGTGTACTCATAAGGACTCTCGGACGCCCCCCCCCCCAAATGATAATATTATTTTAATAATGTAAATACCTATATGTATTTAATTCTGTTGAGATAAATGAATTATAAATTGCCGCTATGGATTTCACCATCATTTGTAGCGGAAGTTTTACAATATAAAATATTTGATGAATGTATTCTGGAGTTCGGACGGTGGCCAGAGCGTCCCAGTTTCATTGCATTTAGTCATATGGGGCAAGCAGCAGACAGAGCTGAGGGTGCCGTGACGTCATTTACACAGCGTGTAATGGGCTTCTAGGGCAGAGTCCGAAGCTGCGCGCGCAGACATCAGTCAGTGAAGCCACCATAAATTAGATGTTCCGCATTACTAAAAACCTTGTTTTCGATGGGCAAAATAAGTTGGCGCAACTGTTCTAAATAGTGTCTCGCCACTCACACGAGTTGTTTGTTTATGTTTTTAAGTTTAACCCTTTGTGATTGTGAATGTTAAGTGAATGATAACATGCCTTCCCTTACATGTATAAAATAAAACAGAGCCCTCCCATTGCCCTTAACCATCGGCCGCTACTGATTTTTGCCCAAACAAATATGTTTAGAATTACACAAATTGCTGTCCAATTTGTGTCATTTATTCCCGTACATCATTTATCAATAAAAAAGATTTGGTTTCAATCTTCCATTTCCTCCAATGCTAGACACAACTTTAAACATCTAAACTTGATACTTGAGAAAACTTTTCCCTTTCTTCTTCTAAGCTGTAGTATTTTGCACCATTTATAGTTTCCCATTTGTAGGCTTAATTATAAAATATTTGGAAAGCTATAAATATACGTTATTGTGTTCAGAAAAGTCCATAGAATTAAAAAAAAACTTATTGTTTAGAACCTATGCTTTTATAGTTTTGTTTAAAAAGTGTAACAAATACAAATATATCCCATTCGCAAACCTCACATTTGTTTGTCAAAATGGGACATGTAGCCTAATATATAAAAGCATACTCTCATTTAATGGCTATGTTTTGATAAAGGGAAAAATAATTCTTCAATGATTCTTCAATAATTCTTGAAGTGACTTGACATTTGTTAAGCCTAGAAAATGGACATCTGTAAAGGGACCGAAACGTCGGCTGTACTCAACGTGCAGACAATATTGATGCGTTCGAACCCCGAAGAACAAGATCATAATGATGTTTGTGACCGTGGAAGTCTATTGTTCAAAATCATAATCATTGGTCAATTCACAGTTGCAGGGTTAATAACAGACTCACTCAAAATTAATAATCTGACAGCTGTTCTCTCTGTAAACAAACAATGACAAATCTTCTTTTATTCCTTGAATTTGAATGATAATTTTTTTTCCCATTCATACACATAAGGTCAAAACTATTTTTTTAGCACCCTAACTTTGGGCACATTCATTCTAGATGTAATAAAAACTTGTCTTAGTTATCTGAAAATGAAACCTTTCCTGATTAAATGATTTTAATAATAATTGATTTATAAATACCAAATAATGATCTTTCAGCAATCTTTTAGGTTTCAGACTCTTCTCTAACTCAACTGGAGAGTGTTTTAAATTCAACTGATGTTAACATAATGCCAATACGAGTATAAAAACAAACAAAAATATTGCTTACAGACTTTATTATAAGGGACATATTAACCTATTATTTTATAAACCAAGTGGAGTATGGTACAGCAGATGAATTTTATTAATACTAGTGTCAAGCCAAGATAGATTAGGAACAAAGGATAAAGTATAAGGACGGAAGAGTTGTATTAGAAATAACAACGACATAACTTCTTACAACCAAAACTTCGTTATTTATTTATAAAAACAGTGTGAACCATTAAATCCTTGCTATATTACAAATCAATATATATTTTTTTTAATAATTCAAAGCAGTTGCTACTAGGCCTAAATTATACACAAAATTCAGTGTCGGTTATAATTGTTGATAAACTGCACAATAACACCAATGGTAGCAATCTGGAAAATAAATTGAATCATTTTCAAAATAATACCGATGAAAATAGAAATGACACGAGAGGAATTATTAGGAATACAGGATAGAAATAATGAAGTTTCGGATAATGAAAGAGTCCAGTTGGATAAATATAAAGGATGAGATGGGTCGAGGAGGTTATTGGATGTAGAAAGACAAAAGAAATGTAATGTTAAGATATGTACAATACAATCAAATATTAGGTTCTAAATACATTTTTACTGTTGTATTTTTAGCAAGAATTTTTAGTAATTACAGACCAAATTTGGAAATAGGTTGATTTTACCATTACCTTGGTTAAATTTGTTAATCAGACAAATAAACAAATAGTTTACGAAATAGCAGAACTTTTATGGATGCTATATTATCAAACACCAACATGACAGCTATGACAGGGGGAAAAAAAGAAGATATTTACACTACTTACTATATAGGACAAAAATTTAATAAAAACCTGTAAAAAATAAATTTTAATTGTATTTTAAACTTTGTCGACACCTTTATCATTTTATATTATGACATGTGTTTCACTATCCCTGGCTAATGGGAAAGTTATAAAAGGTATGATTCAAAGAGCACATCCCGACAGCCAAACAAACACTTTGTCAACAACAAAATCAAATCCAAATACACAGAACACCTGACTGTAAACAACTACAAAAACTCTACAATTCAAGATTCCTTAAAAAAAATTCATCATTGCAAAAAAAGGAAATTTAATTGTGGAACAATTTGAAATATACAAGATGGTCAAAACTAATCCCGATACCATACTTAATGAAAAATTACTTTTGATTCAACACATTATATGACACTATAATTACAGAAATTGAAATATAAAGCTCAAAACCCCAATACCTTTCCCAGTGTAAACACTTAGTACAAAGCTTTACTTAAGAAAATAAAATTGAATTCTTAAGTTATACTTTTAACTCTTAGTATTTTTATATTTCACTACAAACAAATTATTCGGTGTCTGGGAGTAGTGATTTATTTGTTTGGGTAAATAAAAGAAAATCAGTAAGGTAAAAAATAAAAATTTTAAACAAAACTAAACTAAACTCGTACTTTACTATGAAGAAGAAAAAACTTTTTGTGAAAATGTTGAACTACTGAGTGTGAATTGTGGTATAATATTTTATAAGACATATTAGATAACAAATAATTCAAAATATCATACTAGAGTAAAATTATCGATTGAGAATAGGGAGAATAAAGTAAATTGTTAGCTAATTGACAAGAAAAAATATTGTAAGGAGTAAGGATATGCTCTATTTAGAGTAGAATAAAGTTTTAACTTTGAGCAATATCGAGATGTGCAGTTATTATGTTTGTGTATACAAGGAGTTGGGCAAGTCTAATGGTATAACTTAGCAACACATGACTCACTCCTATATCACAACAGTTGCAATCTGATCTTTACATTAGAGAGTCAAAATAGTTTTGGTCTTTTGTTACATTCTAGGTTTGTTTATAAATGCCTTAACGTAGATCAATTATTCGACTAGGCGAGGGAGTATAATTACGAATTTAAAGTAAGTAAACTTAAAGAGTGACCAATAATTTTTCCTGGCGAAATCTACGTTCTTCACGCTACTCACATTAAATGTCTTTCATAATCTGACAACTCAAAAAGTGGTTATAAAATAAATTTTAAAGGAAAGGTTAAGGAAGACATAAATTCTCCTCACTAGCGTATCTACTAGCAGCCTGTTTACCTCCACTACATGCCCCTCATTTCATCAACCTGCACAGCCTTGCTCGAAGTTAACTTTGTTGTACTATAATCTTATTCCCTATTTTAATATAGCTTTGATTCGAAAGATGTGCAAAGTTGGGTATTTGTGTGTGACAGAGAGAGAGAGAGAGCGCAGACAAGGTTTAAAACAGACTGTCAATGGTCCAATGCATCTAGCCTAATACCAACATTGATAATATACTAAACTAAGTGTGAATATAATAAGGTGTTGGGAAAAATAATTGGCCTGGAACATATTTGCTGTATTTCCCATATTATACATCTTATTGCCACAAAAACTTGCAATTTTTTCACATTTTAATTTCTCGCACATATTATTTAGTACAAAAAAAGGGAAAATAATATATTTATAAAATAATTAAGAAATTACTAATTTTTAATACGAGAAAGAACCCCTCTCCACTATGAAAATAATGAAACTCAATTCATTCATTTCCTTCATTTATTGTTCAGATTCTGCAGTAGAGGTTGGAAACCCATTTAAACAATGCATATTTCTACAGGATTCAAAGTTCCCCGAACAATTGTTTTCCCAGATCAACCATTCAAAAATAAAAGTCCAGTCCAAAACTTTATCGTTTTAATGTTTTGCAAAATCTCAACGAAAACACAATCACAAAGTTATAATTTTTAAATAAACTAAACTTAGTTCAATTGTTTCCTATTATAATTATTTACATTTACAAAATGCAAGGCTATTCAACCAATCATTTGCTACTAATTTCGAGTTCATGGAAACTAGAGAAACACTGTGTCTTTTGTCTAGATAACTTGCTTGAGTTGTAAAATTCAAACTGTGCAAGTGCATCAATCAGTTCTAGGCCTAAGTTCGATTCATTCCCACAAACACACACACACAGCAGTCCACAATGACAAGTAATAATATCGGTTTGACATATTATTGTAACCAGCGGCAAATTATTTTCCGTTTATCGTAATAATAAAATGTCTCGTAAAATTTAAATGAATTAAATGACAAAATACACGACTGTATTGATTTTGAGTTTTCTCCTTCCAAAGGTGTGCATTGTTTAACTTGTAAAGAAGGAAACTATTAGTAAGATAAGGCAGAGTTTAATCTAAAGCTCAGGTAGTTTGTGTCTGACCTTCCCATAATTATTGGTGGATTTTATTTTAACTCGCAATATTATAGCCTTTCTAAAAACATAAGACTAGCCATAGTTACATTACCGTAAACTATACGCACAGATTTTTATTGTGTAAGACATTAAAGCAAAATGTAGATATGACATTTGGTTCCCAGTTTGACAATCCACTAAAATAAAAGATCGACATTATACTGATTATTACTTAATGTAAAATTTATAGGAAGCTTTAAAAAACTTGAGCTAGATAAGAGCTCTTTAAAAGGCTTGATAAAAGTTCAAGCCCGAAAATTAAAAGCTTGTATTAATTAAAATGTTTGAGCTCGATTAAAGCTCAAGCTCGATTTACTGAGACTCGGCTCAAACTCAAGTAATCCAAATGTAATAAATTTGGCATCAATGTAAAGCTAATGATCTGATCTTTCATTTTCATATAAACATAGTAATATGTAAAATTATTAAATTAGATAAATTTAGCATTTCTCGACACGTCACTTTACTAGCACCATTTTCTATAATCATTTTGTCCGAAACAGATGTCACTTTTGTTTATTTTTAACAAGTCAGAAATTCAGGCTAAATACTTTAAAATGACACTCTGTTATAGTATTTTTCTTCACTTTTCGACCAATGTATTCCAAATTATCGTGGTTTTTATACTTATTGAGATATAGAACTTCATTCAGTATCTGTCTCACATGTGTTATTCCACTGTAATGAACTACGCTAAACAGATTTTATAATTCCAACATTTCGGCTACTAAAAAAAGCTCAATCGCAATACATTTGTCACTATTGTAAAGATAATGATCTGAACTTTCATTTTCATATAACTGAAGTACCAAAAAAAGTAATATGTCACATGATTAAAATCGATAAATTATTGTCTTGCCAGATCAGTTTGAAACACCAAATTCAGTCGAAGCAGACGACAAAATATGTTATTTTTGTCTATTTGTTTTCAAAGGATATTCTTTTCAATTAAGTTGGCATTCACACCATTTCAAAGAGAGTATTTTTTTACTCTTTTGATATATGTTTTCAAAAATATAGTCAAAGTCATAGACATTCTTCTATGGGTCTAACAAATGTCACTGAAATCGAAGGGAAACTAGCATTTTTTTAAGGACGTTAGAAGTTGTCAAATACGAATTAGTAATATATGGATATCCAATCGTTTATACATCGCCATTTTTTCGTACACCGAGAAGTAAGTTGATCTCGAGTTATTCGATATTATTTTTTTATTTTCATCACAATTAACATCAAAATTTTTATATTTACTTTTTTATTTATAGGTTTTGGTGAATTTTGAAAAACAAGCCCAACCATTTTCCTGTTGCCATTTTGCAATTTTTTCTCGTAAAAATCGTTTTTGTCAAATAAAAATGTTTATATTTGTTTACACACTTATATTTACATATAAACCAGAAAACTATTTTAAAAATTAGAAAATTTTAGTGTTTATCTGAAGTTTTACCTTTTTTTAAATATATTACCGACATATCAACTAACTCCAAATTTTGTATTGTATATTTATATGGAATTTTTCCTTCTGTTAAGAGCAATGTTTTTCATTCCAGTCAATATTAACTCCAAAGTGTTTACATCTAACCGTTCTTATTACATAGGTAAATTCTATGGACCTTTCTATAAAAAATGATATGTTACAAAGTTAGGTTTAGGATTAAATTACTATTTTTAGTAGAAAAAAAAATTACTTGCAAAATGCACTAAAAAGGCCTACCACTTGAGTAATATATAGGGTAGTTCGAGGGTTAATAAAAACTCAACATTTTTATTATTATAAAAATGATCTTTCTCATGATAGTATGAAGCTTTGAACATAAAAATAAAGTACTGCATTAAAAAGACGACATAGATGACACTAGGTGTTAAAAAAAAAAGTCTAACTACTTTTTAGGCTTTAATAAAAATCAATAAGAAATATTGTTCATACTTCAAATAGAAAAATAGCTGAACAATATCAACCATAGCCTACCTGATTTGGTGGCAAAGACACTGATGATGGTGGTGAGATGGGTTGGATGTCAAGATGGTAGGTGGTGATTGATGATGTATTAGAGATGGTTTATAGATGTCTTGAGACTGATGCTGAAGTTCTTTTCTAGAGGAAAAAAATGATAACATTAATGTAAAGAATGAAATGTTATAACAATGAATAAATTCAACAAAATCAAAAATATATTTGTAGTTTCAAAAATCATGATTGTTTTAATAAAATCTTAAACCTGTAGTTAAATATAAGAAATCTTTCAATTGATATCATATTTATTTAAACATAGCATCCAACATTGACTAAACAAAACTGTACAAGATTATAATACTCCTATGGTTAATATGACTGATATCAGACTTCAAATTAGGCTACCAGAAATATGATTGGTACCAATAGATAGATTCCCCCCCCCCTTTCCTCAAAGCTGTAATATTATGAACATATAAAGCCTACAACATTATTCCTCAAAATCTGTAGTTATTGTAGAAAAGTAGACTGGAACAAAATGAAATAAAATTAAAGACTTCTACAGTAACTTAATAGCACACATTTACAAATATATAATTGATCAAACTCTGAAAACGTGATTTATGGATTATGATCAGTGCTCATTCTATACCTTTGGTAAGTTTATGCATCATTTATTAAAACTTACCCATTCTTTTTAATTTTCATAACATTTTAGTAGCTAAAAGTAAAAGTTTCAGATCAGGACTTATCCAAAATATCCTGACAAGTATAATGTGATGAGTAATGAAAAGATTTATTGATTTCGTTAAACTTCTAGCACTTTAAAATGGTTATCTACCTGCGTCTGATAAACAAATCAACTAAAATAAATATGATCTAATAAAAAAAAAATTCAACTGTGCTCTTACCAAATGTTAGTTGATCCAATGTATTGCTGTCATTGTAAGTTTGTGTCTTGTAGTAAATAGCCTTCTATCTTTTGTCAGTTTGTTTCAAAATTACAGGTTGTGTATCCTGAAACTAAAAAGCGCACATTTTTAAGATGAATCTACAACAAGCCTACTATCAATACCAATAAACTTTTACATAAATAAACATTTTTATTCCCCCCCCCCCACACACTGCTTATACAAGATGCTAATTTCTTTAATGACCAGGACCCTGGTAAAGTGAGCTATTATATTTAAGTTAATCAAGTTGATCTAAAGATTTAAAAAAAACTAATGACAAGTTTTCACAGAAATATCCTTTTTGAAATCCAAGTTTAAAAAGTGGTTTTAGGAATGCTGACTGTCCATCATCTGTGGTGTGTTCTTCAGCTCAAATGTGTGGATAGTTTAACACGGTGTCTACCAGGAGTAAAAGATAAAATTACCTGAGATATCCCTGATTTTACCAGAAATACTTAGAAAATTCCATAGTGTAGCAGAATCAATACTTCATGCAATATTGAACAAAGCAGTCATAAATGTAGCCACCTCACATTTAACAACTTGTAATAGCCTAAAATATATTTTTTTAGATAGATGAATAATTGCAATATATGTTCCATGCATATTCCATATTCAACTTACAATATATAAAATTTAAATAATTACAAATTACACTTTCTATTTTTTAGGATTAAAATATACTATAGAGCAATGCTGTTCGAATAGCGCACCTAAGCTTGGTTAGTGTTTCGCAATATCTCTAAGCATTTATGGTCATTCCTCTTGGCTGAAAGTCACAATCGGCGGGTTTATTGATTAACATGGAGATAAACAAAGCAGTGTTACGATAGAACCAACAGTCGCAGACATGAAATCAACTGACTGAATAGATGGGAACTGGGCAAGAGTTGCTAACCTAGAGCAGGCGTCACGTGACAGCCTGTGTGGTTGCAAACGGTTCTAACTTAATAAATGAACTCTCGTATTAATTGAACAAACTGTATTAATAAAATAACTCACCTAATTTATGTGTTGAATAAGGTTATGAATATATAATAAAAGTGAAACCTTTCTCTTTATAAGTAAACATAGGATTGTACATCGATTCAGTTTTTATTATTGCTTCTAGTTCTGAAATTAGCAATTACCACATTCACGTATATTGTCTAATGAACTTGAAATGAATAATACTATAGGCCTTAACTGATTACTTTTTTAATTAGTTTCTTATATTTTTTCACATTTTTTACTTCATATGAAAATAAATAAATTTAGGTAATTATTCACAAAATCAATAAATTCTCATAGTAAATAAACAAAGTACTAAAAATGAGCTACTTTCTCTTTCTCAGCCCCCTTTGAAAAAAATGATGTAAACCAAATAATAATAATAATGTAATTCATAATAACCCAAATAACCCTTGAATCCTTACGTCTAAAAGCATCAGTTTATTAAAATATTAATGGATTTTAAGACTTGAAATTCGTCTAGCATTGTCAAAAAATATCTCATTAATGACAAACAAGGTAGGCTAAATAAATTGGTAAATGTCCAGTTGAGATCATGTAGCAATTTAATATTGAAATTTAATGAAATCGTGTTTAATATACTTCATTGTTAAACAATTGGATCATCCTTTAGCTGGGAGGACCTTTTTAAAGTATCAAAATCCAATATTACTGTCAAAAATAAACAATTTACAAGTTTGCATTCGATGTTTAGAATATATAATGAGCCTATGCGTCTAAGTTTCGTAAGTTATAGGTAATAGAATAGTGTGTCTTTAGATATGCGCATTAATTGTTTTCTAACAGGTAAATATTAATGGGCTCTATGATTTCAGAATCATGTGATCTCTGTCTTGGCAAGTCAATATATATATATTGACCTAACCAGATCTAGTAAAAGAACTACAGGTCAGGGAAAATATAGGCTATATATAATTTACCTAACCAGACCTATTTACAGGGATGAACATTAACATAGAGCGATGAGATACTCAAATATTCACCACTGTTGCCATTGGAATTAATGTAGACAGATGCCTTAACCACATAAGTCTAAGATTTGCTATTTTAGACAGAAATAATGGATTTTGATACTTGAAAAGGGTCTTCCCAGCTGAAGGATGATCCAATTGTTTAATAATGAGATAGGTAAAACACGATTTCATTAAATTTCAATATTAAATCGCTATGGGATCTCAAGAAATACAATAAAAGAAAAATTAATACTTTAATGAGTTATTTACAATGAAACTACATAAAACAAATAATAATAAAGATCTAAGCTAATATCATTTGAAAGAATAATTTTAATAAAAAAGTTAAATATAATTTCATAAGTTATTGACCTATACCTGTGTTAAAGTCTCTGATATTAAACAGAGTCCAACTTTTGGTAAATGTTTACTTTAAGGTGGCGCCATATTTTTCGGATTAAAGTTTTTTATCGTCTACTACATACCTTCATAAGAATAAATAATGTTTTCCTTGCGCCGATCACTATTTTTCACTGAAAAATCACAATTTAAAAACTATCAAATTGAGGGGTTACACTTAATTGCAAGACATAAAGGAATAAGAATATCCTATGGTTTGATGCATGCACCTTATACAATGACTAAGCTAGATCACTATTACTTGACTAAACCTTTCGTACGTTTATTGAAGTTAATAATTTGCTTATTTGTTTTACTCCGGCAGGTTTGGTCAGGTAGCTATATAATTATATAACCACCTGGCCTAACATTTCATAAGTTTATTGAAGTTAATTATTTTAAATTAGATCATTATGAAGTAAGGTATGTAGTAGCTGATAAAAAAAATAAAATCCAAAAAATACAGTGCCACCTTAAAGTAAACATTTACCCAACTTTTTATAGATGTTCAAATTTCAGTTCATAACATGATTTCTCTCCTCTTCATAGTTCTTTGAAGAAAATATTTCCTATAATAGGAAAGAAAACTTACCTTACTAATTACAAAACCACCTCCTAAATTAATACAATTCCAAAATGGTGAAGAAGAACATGAAATGAAATGCGCAAATCATTCTGCGCATGTCAGCTTTCTTGATCGAGTGAGCGCAGAGCAACTGCCGTATTTTGACAATAAAATATGATGTGAACCGAGATATAATAATGATTAAAATTAAATGTTATAATTTATATTGCGATTAAAATAAACTATTATTGACTTTGAATTAAATATTTCCCAGTTTTCCATAAATATTATTTCCAGGAAATGCATAACTTTAATTACTGGTTGCAATACAGTGTAGATCAGCTGACATATATAATACAGTATTTTATAACATTTATAAATAGTTTTTATTCAATGAATAGATTTAATTAAACTGTAATGTAATAAAATTAGTGGAATAAAAAGATCAATTTGGTTTTATATAAACTTTAATTGTCGTCTCATGTAGTTTTTAAGATATACCTCTCATCAGGGTATCAGTGAATTTTCAAACAGAAAATATATCTAGTTCTCTCAGTCACTGGAGATCAGTTTAATTTTGGCAACATTTTCAAAATTTGAATTATAATAAAGACTGGAATCTTTCATAAACATTTTACAATGTCACACATCACACCACACAATTATTGTTTTATTGTTTTCAAATAACTATAAAGAATATCCTAATTTATTATAAAACATAATTGTCCTTTCTGGCTTTGTGAATGTTAATTTAATGTGACAACAGTCTGTGTTTGATAGAATTCAATATTAATAGAAATAATTATTTAATTCCACAAAAGAGCTTTATTGAGAGACATATGTTTCGCAGTTGGGCATATCAAAAAAAAAATTCGTCAATCTGTCTTTTTTTAAAAACAAGATAAAAGTCAAAAACAGATTCATAAATCAATTCCAAATTTTGCAGCATGTTTTGACTAATATTTCGTAGTGTACATCAATTTTCATATAAAATACAGAATATTTTCTTGTTTTGAAAACTTGATTAATTTAATTTATTTAGGTTTAAAATCCAATTATTTAAAGTTTTTGTTCTTTTTACGAGATGTTCTGTACTATAATGCGGCATAATTAGTCGTAAAAGGCGAAATACAATAAGTATAACTTTCCAACAACTTGGACTCTCATGGGCTCAATTTATTGAGTATGGGCTTGGCAATCCTGAGGGACCTAGATGAATGTACACCTTCCTTCATGTAGTCTTAGTTTAGATCCCTTTCTTTCATCTTTCCTATCAGGTCTCTCTTGACTAACTCTTGTTCTTTTCTGACCCTAACGCTATTAGAGTATTCGAGGGATAAGGGTCTTCATTTTATGTTCATCTCTTCTTCTTTTTATTTATTTTGAAGAGACAACCAAAATATTTTATGTCTTAAGTGACAGTTTAAATTGTACAGACAGATATGCAATAAAATTATACAGGTCCTTGGTTTTAACTACGGATCATAATAAAGAGAAATAAATGAAAATGGAATCCATATTTTAATGGCTATTGAAGTGTTTGTCTCACATGTCATAAAAACTGTTTTTAAAATTTATAAGCTATGAATTTCTCATTGTGTGGTTAAATGAAGTTCTATTTGTCGTACAAAAAACTATAATAGATGATTTCAAACTGCAATTTAATTTCAAAACCAACATTTTTTTTTCAGAATTGTAGATGTTCATTAGTATTTTCTTTTTTTACTTTGTAGCAAAAACTGTGTTTTAGTTGAGGGGGGGAGAATGAACATGATATCTGACAATTGAAATTTAGTTTAGCGCCAACATATTAATTTTTCAACAAATAAGCATACATATTCATAATCAGAATATAATCTAGTTTTATTTGATAACCCACACATATTTCAAAATATTTCATCTTTATAGTTTCTCGATTTTTTTTGGTTACTACAGTACTATTATTTTCCTATATGTGGGACAATACAAATAATTTAAATACAAAGTTTGAAATATTTAGAATTTATTATCTTGTCTGTGTTGACTGGTTGCGACTTACAGACAGTTGTATAGACTGTCCGCCAAATTAGAGACACACATGAAAAATAATTATCATTGATTTTAACTTTGGACCCTACAAAGGAAAAAATAACATAAAATAAAGACCCCTAACCCTCGAATACTCAAATAGCACCAAGGCTGAATAAGCATCCTCATGCTTAGTACACCTACGATTGAGAGATACCTATTTAACACACAATGTGTTGTGCATCAGTGTTTGTTTAAAAGTGAGAGAACAAACATTCATGATGAGAAATGAAGAGCAATCTGTAGTCAGTGATGAATCGCTTCAGAAAATTCATGAAAAAATCTTTGAAAACCGCTGTTTGCAATCTTTGAACCATGTGAACATTATCTCAGTGTTTACGAATTGTGGAACAACTATCATTTCTATGTGAGACTTCAATAACTAAAAAAGCCCATTTAGAACAAACGCCTTGGTTTGCAGACTTCTGGTTTCCTATTTATGTCTGTCAACCGTCATACCACTTGGCAAACAAAACATATTATGATCCATCAATTCAAATGCATATAGTCCGGTTATGACTCCCAGTGATTTTTACCTATCATGGACCAATGATATGAGTACCAGTGCTTGGATGATGATAAAAAACTTCAAGATCCTGACCAGGTTGACTAAAATTACAAGCGGCAAAATTTCATGAAGAAGGGATTTCCAAACTGGTCAATCGCAATGATAATTGCCTAAATTTATATGGAAATTATGTCGAAAAATAGTGGAAGAGTTGTAGTTTTAAGACATAAATATTTCTGTATCTAGTCTCCGTATATTTATACTCAAACAGAGGTTACTTTCTGAACGGGCCTTGTATATAATATATATATATATATATATATATATGAGTGTAAATGCTTTCACTGGGTTCAGTTTTACTCAAATGAATTTTATTTAAAGGTTGAGAAAATTTGTTAACGAGAATAATTGTTAGTAAATATCAATGGTAAACCACTAATCCAAATTTCAAAAATTGTTTTTCTGTGTATAACTTTTTGTTGATCCTACAATGTGAAATAAGAGGCCCAACTTTAAAGTAAAGTCAATTTGAAATGACTATGGCAATGAGTCATCTTACACACACTGTATTTTAATTTAATATAATAACCAATTGTTAACCATTTTGTCGGAATATGAAGTTCAAATAATTATTGTGATATATCAGTGATGTAAAATGGATACTACAAGCAATATTCCTGTCACTGTTAGACTCATGTCGTGATACATTTTTTGTGTATCAAAAACTATTGCTGAGGTTCATAGAGAAATTGTTCTCCTTTAAGGGCCAGATGTTTAGTGACGGGTGAACGAATGTGTCTTGTCTTTTTGTTTTTACTAACAAAATGATTAATAATCTATACTGGACATTTATGTACAAAATGGCTTTTGTATTTGGATAAACTGCATCATTTTCACAAAACTAATGACCAATTTATCCCATAACTAAGAATTAAATATATATAACTAACAATTATATTTGAAAACTCTGACAGATGATAATGCTTATGTGCTGTTATTTTATACAATAAGCCGAACGTAATTTTCCTTTCACAACTTCATTTTACTTACAAAGTTCATAAGGTACGATTTGTAATTGTAAAAAGATATGACCTCTATCTTCATGTATCACAGCCTCTGGAAACAGAAAGTGATTTTGACATGCCTTCCGCCTAATGTTGTTGTTGTTGTTGTTGTCTGTATGTAAACATGATAGTAGTCATAAAAACTAAGGTAGAAACATGAAATATAATTTGGTACAGCGGACTACAGTATGCTATAGAACCCTATTAAAATTCAGAAAAATCAAATTGAAAAAGCAAAATGACGGCTGTTATAAATAGTGTTTTTGTTTATATCTTGTGTGGTATACAACTTGTAACACATTAAATTAGATCAAAATACTAAAATTTCAATTCAGTATGTAATTGAACTCTCTACAATGACAAATGCCAAACTTATGGCCAAAAATATAATTTTGAACAGTGAACTACGAAGAAAATTTGATATTCATATAGTTATAAGAAGCAGCAAGGGAGAGGTCACAGATGCGAGCAAAGCAAGTGGAGACTTTCTAATATATTCATATCTATGAAACCTGTTAGCTGTATATCAAGAAAGTAATAATATACACAATTGAGGTTCAGAAAACCTGTGTAACAACACTGTTTTAAACAAATTTACCTTTTTATGTAGGCCTCCTGATCTAAAAATACATTAACAATTTCTACATAGCTTAAGAAACCAACTTATGGGCATTATATACATCTGTTATATTACATTGTATGATGGGGCTAGATGTACATGATGGTTTGTATATAAAAATTGTTGGTTTTGTAAAATGACATAGTTTATATTCTCAATCTAAACAGGGAAACACAATAAGCAAATGAACTAAGTTGTATGTTTCAAGAACGGCAAATGACAAATATGTAAGTCTAGTAAAAAATTCATCCATCCTCTAAAAACTTGCATACCCATACAATATTAAATAGTCAAAGTCTATTTTATTGTTTTAATATAGTGTGAGCCAATGAAACAGGTGACTTTAACAAATTGAATATTTTATTTTTACAAAGATCTTTACTATTTAACAGTCAATGCAATAGCATATATTTACATATTGTTCAGTAATAGACAAGTATGAACAGTAACAACAGTTTCTTCCTTATGTATCACTTAGTTGAGATAAAGCATTGGACAAGTGAACTACATATGTTGAGGATTAAGGTGTTCTACAAAAATTATGATAGTTATGTGGTTGCACAACAGCTGTTTCAATGCCATTTTAATATCCATAGGAATTATGTGGTGCCATCAGCAGATCGTAATAAGACTTGGGTACATAATTTTGAAGCATGCTTAAAAAAAGAAGCCTAATTGTATACAAAAGAATGTGTGTAAGTCTGAAAGCATTGACATCATAAGAAACTTTAATGTAATAGCAGATATTTCTTGTTGAAACTCCATATTCAAGGATAAAATAAAATTTATACTATTAAATATTTGAAACTTTTAAGCTTTTGCTTTATTTTATCCTTGACATCATAAGAGTTGCTTTGTTACATAGGCGTAAATGCTCTGCCCGTCCCAATGCAGTTACACTTGGTTTGCCGCCTACAATTCTCTACAAGGATTTATACATGTATCCATATAAAATTCAAGTAATACAGGCATGAAAAGACACAGATTAAATTAAATGTGTGAAATTTTTGCCACCATTTTATAAATGATAATGAAGACAGCGTTTACATTGTCCTAATGAGTGACAATAGTTATTTGTGCAACTAGTGAGCAAAATGGCACTTTTTTAAACGAGAGAAAAATGTTGACGCACAAGGCTTGCCGAGTGCGTCAATTTTATCAAGTTTAAAAAAGACACTTTGCTCACGAATTGCACATTATACTTTGTCTACAGTTGTTATTTTGTGATAAAAACAGTTCATACTGGCGGTCGTACTTTTTCCTTGATTTGACAGGAAGGAGATTTAGTACAACGTTGTTAGCTTTTTCCGCTAATTTAGGCGGGGTATTTGACAGGTTTTCATCTTCTGAACTGTCCATATTTTACAACTAACTACACAAAATATAGCAGTAGTGCTAATCAACACATCAACACTGAGTTGAAGTTCTCAAGTCAAAACTGAGGTTATTTATTAATATTACAAATAACTTAGGTGTATTGTTGAGGAAACGGGATTGCCAACTTCAAAACTCGGCAAACGAAAAATACTCTCCGTGTACATACACTGTCAATCATCTTCATGAATAATTACTTCCTTTTTCGACTTTAAAACGTTGTTTTGTTGTTTATTTATGTTATTTTACATGTAAGAATTAATATAACCTACATACAGGACATTTCCTGTATATTATAAATGAATTCAAATATACTTAACCTAAATTTCGTTTTGTTCGGTTGCCATCAAAGTGAGCAAAGTAATGTGCAAAGTAGTGGGCAAAGTGAAACTGTTGAGAAATCAGCTATTTTGCAAACTAATTTAAATGAACAAAATGCCACTTTGTCAACAACTGTAGACAAAATATGTTTCCACTTGAGTGAGTATAATATGTGTATAAAAAATATTTCCGGTATTGTCAACAGTAAATCCTAATAAAATGCATTAAGAAACTCTGCAACAGTGTTAAAGTCACTGTATGATGTGCAATATCATCTTCAGGAATAATGTGTCAATATCTCTTTAAATACGATAGTAGGAATGCTGTTACAGTCATGTCCCAGCGATACCTCCGAATGATTGAAGAATTTAGTTTCCTCACATAGCGGAGAAAACTAAAATTAATTAATACAGTTAGGCGTTTGTTTTCAAGATCAGACTCTCAACTGCAATCAATGAGTACAGTTTAGTATTTATTTTCAAGGTCACGCTCTGTCTAAATATGGCGATATTCTTTAATTTGCGAGATCACCAGAAGTGGCAGTATGTCATTTTTTTCTTGTGAGGATATTTGAAGAGTAAAGTATTCAAAGACCCACCCATGAAAAGTATTGAACATCTCGAAGCAGACAGAATTAGTTATTAAGTTGCTGCAATTCGTGGGCATATCATTTAATAGAAAACAGTATTTGGTTTTCAAGAGTATCTGGCCATCATCAGAAAGTAATGTTAAAAATTTATATATTATAGATTCAGGATAAGATATACAATTATTTTTATATATGTGTTTTACTGGCACATTTATGTATCCTAATTTTTTTTCCTTTTTTTTTCTATCGTTGACAGTTGTTTTGTGAATAATTAGTAGTGTTGCCACAACTGTTAGGATGAAATTCCCTCTCTGCTAGAATACTCAATATAATAGTTTTAATTATTTCTTCATAGATGGGGTTAGCTATGTTTGAAGGCTCATTTCTTAAACTATTGTAAATCTCAACTTTTTCCAATTATCCTTTTTTCTACCTTCCCTACACTTGTACGAAATTTCTAAACTATGTACATCCGAACATTTGTGAGCGGTATTGGATATGTGGTCAGCATACAGTGAGTTTGTTGGATGTTTTTTCAAAGCTTGAATATTTTTGCCATATTGTATCTCGATAAACTCATTGCATGCTAACAACATATCCAATACCATCTACAAATATTCGGATAAACATAGTCTGGAAATTTAACATTAATGTTAAAAACCTAAAATGTTTTTGGATACAATTATATGCTTATTAAATATCCTGTCAATTTGTAATACCAGTTCCCATTTAAACATATCAATACAAAATTATTTAATTTTTAATATTACCCGTTTCATTGGCTCAAGTTGAAAAAAATTTAACAATCTCTAAAATCACAAAACCAAAGTCAAACCAGATTCTTAACACTTAACAAGTTTAACACTCACTTTCCATTATCAAACATTAGAAGAGTGAACTTAAATTAAAACCAAATGAGGAGTGTGGGGGAAGAACGATGAAGGTGTCTTGCACTTAAATTCGAGTAAACTCAAAAACAAACTCTAAAACCAAATGAGATTATTATGGTTAGAGTTACAAAAGTTTTATTAAGTAATTAAAAACTGGTAGATATGCTATTTAAATACATGTGTAAAATAAAAATTTTAATGTTTGACAGTATGTATAACCAATTTATACATTAATGTACATTTTGGGAGGGGGGAGAATTGTAGTATTAAAAATTAATATTAAAAATTCAATTTTTAATATTACCCGTTTCATTGGCTCAAGTTGAAAAAAATTTAACAATCTCTAAAATCACAAAACCAAAGTCAAACCAGATTCTTAATACTTAACAAGTTTAACACTCACTTTCCATTATCAAACATTAGAAGAGTGAACTTAAATTAAAACCAAATTAAATAAACTATAAAAGAACAATGAACTTACATACCGGTATTTCAAATTTCAAGCATTTCATCCTGTCATGTTCTTTAAAATTGTAGGACTGTGGAACTGAACTCAGAAGCTGTAAAAAATTTAAGTTATATTAGTCTTCAAAACGTTGTAGTTAATAGTTTCATTTTCTCATTACATAGTAATCAAAATTAATGTAGAGGATCAAAAAAATGAATGGAATGATGTTCATCTGTTTAATTTGTGTTTTCTAGGCAATGGGCCAGAAAAAAAAGTGGATTGATTTTAATCAAATTTGTCATATCTTAGGACATTTTTATAACATTTTATCTTTAACCAAAAACTTGAACAACTTTCATAAGAAAAAAACACAAAATTAAAATTTTCTGAAAATCAGCTCTACCTGACTCAGGTAGTAAAATGTGTAAGATTACCTAAACCTGTATGCAAAATTGTAATACATTTTGAAAATATTATTATGGTTCAGAAATAATTTCCAATAAACAAAAATAAATGAACCTAGATTGCCAGCATTTCAATCAATAATATTTACATTATGGGCACAAAAGAATCAACTTTAACCCTTATTTATATTTATAAATATTTTTTTCAAAGACGGTATGGTTTATTTTCAATTTATGACTGCCAACTATCGATGTGACATTTTCGGTATTGAATAATTTTGGTTGGTTTTTACTTGGTTTTGGGGGATTTGTTAATAAGAAAGTTTATGCAGTGTTTTTGGATATACACCTCCCATCCACCACTTATGTATCTATTACATGTTTTGTCTTATTGTTTAAACAGAAAAACCTCTTGAGTTTTCAACGCCTTATAAAACAATTAAGAAAAGAACATAAAATAAAGACCTCCATAAAAGCTTCCTTACTCCAATAGTCGGAAAATATCAAAAGTTGATAAAGAGAGACGTGATAGGAAAGATGAAATAATGGGTCTAGCCCAGGACTACATGAAAAAATGTCTAGATCCAGCTAGGCCCCTTGGGACAGCCAAAGCCAATACTCACTTATATTGAGCTCCTGAGGAACATGTTACTTGTTCACACGAACACAATAAGGTTTTTATTGGAACTTAAGCATGCATTTTAATATTCTTAACCCCTGGTACGTTTTTTCTCAATTATTTATTGATTAGCATAGAGTTGTTTGTTAAAACTAAATTCAGTGCAAAGTTACGCCTTGGTATAGCGTAAAAAAGAACAATATAATTGGTAATTTATGTCTTAAAAAAGTATAGGCAATTAGTTTAAATAATTGTGTTGTAACATAATGAAAAACATTGGCTAATTAATAGCTAACTGAATTGCATGAACTTTGATTTTGAATTTGATCATTAAGAATACTTGTAACATGAACTTATGTTTAATATTTATGAAATTAGTGTCTAATAATTTGTCATGTTATTTATTTACTGTACGATTTCAATGATAGTTAAGCAAAACGGTTTGCTAGATTTTGTATGTATCTAATATGAATAGAACTTGTTAATTTCAGAGGTGTGTTTTATTTCAGAGGTTTTTATGATCATTTAGCGTATCTAGTACATAGCAAATGTTTGTAGATGTGTTAAGTAAAAACAAATTATAGAAATTCCCCAACAAACTTACACTTTAAACACAAAATTTCCATTTTGTGTTTAAAGTGTAAGTTTGTTGGGGAATTTCTCATGATAAATAAAGAAATAGACGACCATCTGTTGTGACAGTTGAACTTTTTGAAAAGCGAATGATAAAATCTGAAAAAACTGAAATTTCAAAATTACTGAATTATTGTACCTTTATCTCAGTTATAGATGGTGAGACTTTGCTGTTGTATGTCAATGTGGAGACAAAGTCAGTCGATGGAGTAGGGCTACAGCTCACTGTGAAAACCCCTTAAAGTTCATAAGTACTTGGAAACATTCTATACAAGAAAACTCATGGCAAATGTCTTTTGAGAAATACTCCTGGTAAGATTTGTAGAATGAATCACTACCGAGACATTTTAAGGATGGTAAAAACCATTCAGAAAAAATGGTATGGCATATTTAGTGACAATTGTTGGACACATACATAACATACTGGACAGTTTCAAATGACATACAGCACTGATTTGGCTCCTAGTGATTATCACTTCCTATCATTTAAAAATATCTAGGGTCACAGTGGTTTGAAAACAATGAGGATTTGAAGGACAGTGTAAATTCATGTCTTATAACTAACAGGTGTCTATGATGAGGGTAATAAAGAACTAGTTTACTGATATAACAAGTGCCTTAATGTAGGTGGTAATGTGGGAAAATAGGTAAGAGTTGTAACTAATTTGTGTATAATAAAAAACCTCAAATTGTATTGGTTTTTATAATGAAAAGGAACTTACTTTCCAAAGAGCTCTCTTGGTTAGAACACAGTTCTACTCTAGTTTATGCTGCATTAACAGATATGTTTAAAAAAGTTTAAAATAAACCCCCATTTCATAATATGTAACAGTTCTAAGTCACAGTTATGAAAATGTTCACAGTTCTAAGTTTTCAGTTACTACAAATTCACAAACACATTTCAAATGGTTTGCCTATAAGAATCTACATATCTACCTCATTTCTCTATGTTCAGTATCAATTTATTTAAGTAAATCTCTTGATCCAGGATGATTTGTGAGAAGTTCTTGGTGCCCAAAATCTAAAAGTTCTCTTTGTATGTTCTAGTAGATCGACATGCTTTAGAAGAACACAGTTATGATTCTGAAGAAAACTCAAACGAATGCCTACTAACAAGTTTCCAAGTAAAATTAGATTGATATTCTACATTAAAAAAAAAAAAAAAAAAAAAAAAATTTGAATTGAAGTAGCTTACCTTTTTAAGATGGTGATCAGCAATTCGAAGGTAGAACTTTAGATAACAACAAAATTTTAAAATGTAGAGTTTCTTTGCTGTAAATTAAATCATGAAACAAAACATTCATACTAAACTAAAAGAGCCCACACCTGAAAATACATGGAAATAAAATACTACTTTGAAATACATACAAAAATATTATTTATATAGAAACAATACAATAAAAAAAACCCTGAAAAACACATAAAATACAACCTAAAAAAGTACATAAAAAATATGAAAAACAATAACATATATACACAACAACACATAATAAAACCTGAAAAATAAAACTCCCGTAAAACTAAAAACCTAACAGGGACCGCGGAATACCGAAAATATTCTTACAAACTATCTCAATTTCCTACCAAATCTAATGCTGCCTCTAATGTGTCGAGGACTTATGCCTGAAGAAGTGTAACAATAGTGGTGTACACTTGGACAATTTGTACAAGTGTGTGATCTTTGTTGTAACTAGACATTAACATTTTGTTAAGTCTAGGTGTGTAAGTGCGATGGACTCAACAAAAGATTATGCTCACCCTTTTGTTGGTCGGGTGTGTAATTGGCCTGAAATAAATACACATGGATTAATTATATTATGTAGAATGATAGGGACCTGAAACCGAAAATGAAAAAAATAAAATAAAAAATAGTCTAAGAAGCTGAACTAATATAAAGGACCAAAATTTTATTAAGATATATTATTGTTTTTTAAATCCTAAAGTTAAAATATTATTTTTTAAAAAGATTCAAAACTGAAAGAAAACAAGAAAAATAATCTAACAAAATTAAATATTTCAAAAAGGACCTAAGTATGATGACTGATATTATTCAAAAAGATTCAAAGCTGAAAAAGTAAAAAAAAAAAAAAAAAAAAAAAATTAATCTGATTATTTATTAAATATAAAACGAAAAACATTAATTATATACATATTTCTTTAATATTTTAAAATTTTTAATTTTAATTTTTACATCTAAAAAAACTGAATTGATTTCTGTTTGATTTATAAGGGAGGGATCATGATCCTTATGAAGTTCATCAATGATGCAGATCTAATCTTCATTCTTGAGGCTGTAATGGATTCAACAACTTATCAAATAAATATGTCAGCTAAACTAGTTAGCATATAATATGTAATGACTTGCATTGTTTAATTATTAAAAGTGCACAAACAATGCTCGTGTTTCTCAAAAAAAAAAAAAATACAATAATTTATATTCCATCATGCCTTTGAAAATATTTTTAACACAAACACATACCATAAAATATATAATAACTTATCTAATACTATTTCCTACAGCTTAAAACTAATCTAACCTAGTGGGCTTCTCCAAACTAAAAACATAAGTTTTCAAAGTCATGATGGATACTAGTTTAGCTGACATATATTTACAACTATTTTACACAACTTGTACTCACTCATGTCTATGACATGTCATCTACTTCAATTTTTCAAAATTATTAAACCTGGAACAAAAAAATTTTAAAAACCAATTGGAAGAGAAAATCGGAGTCTACTAAATAATTATAATGAAACTAAAAGTCTTAAAGTCTTAAAGAGCTATTTTAGACATTTCATTCATTCATCCCCCCCTCATTATTACTCAGTTTGTAAAATTGTGTATTATATCATCTATAAATCAAACAAAATTTTATACCAAGTTTCATTAAAACAGACAGTGGAACATTTATCAGACATAATTTATACCAAAAAAAAGTTATGGGCTCTGAGCAACTCAAAAAGGATATTTCCATGAATCACAATGTAACATTCTCTAAACTACGTATACATTAAAAAAAGTATAAGAAAATGAGAAATAAAAGTAACACTTAATCCACCTACAATGTGAACGTAAGCGCTTCAAGCTAGCACAGACAATAAACAATTGCACAAAAGAGGACGGAAATCTGAATTACTTAGATCTAAACATCAGCAAACATTATAATAAGCGAGCTGAAACTTCTAGTCAGCCTAGTTCTATACCACAAAGAAAGGATAAGACAGCTGTTGCTGTGTCAGAGGCTAAAGCTCCGTCCAAAGTCATGCTGGCAGGAGGCTATTACAGCCTTGGATAGTATGTCTTAAGAGTGGGTGTTGGCATCTAGCAGTTCTTTCCTTCAAAAGAAACAAAAACCTAAAAGGTCATCAACAGCCGCAAAGGAAAGATCTAGGAAAAAAGGACTCGCCAGAAGGAATGGACTAATACAGAACCCTACCACATCAGGGACAAACCAAGTTTCTAATGTGAAGAAGTAAAATGCTTTCAATAAATCTCAACAATGACAGGACGGTTTTGGCTGTCCTCGTCATGTGATTTACTGAAGATATAGCTCTAATCCAAGAGCCATGGGTCAATGGAGTAATCATCAGAGGACTCCCAACCCAAAAATGTAAAGGGAAGGGAGAAGTGGATTCGTGCCGCTTCTGCCTGACACTTAAAGAGACAGCCGAACACTGGTTGAGTGAGTGTGAATCTCTATCCTACAAAAGACTACTTTATTTCAGCACTTCCTTTCCCCATGGCTGCAGAGATAACTACAATATCACCCAAAATCATTTAAAAATTCTTAAGAAGCTCAAATCTTGGCTGGGTATAAAACATAATTAGTAGGGTAGTCACAAAAGATCCATTTGGTTCGCAGTGACAAGAGATTGTATACCCTCGGACTCCAAATTCACTAACTATTATAACTTACCTTACCTTACCAGTTGTAGATCAAAATCTGTAATTATGTTGATATTGATGGGATGTACTAGATGCTGCTGTGATGACTGATGTTCTATAAGTAGCTTGATGGTGAATTTTCTGGATGCTGTTGAAAATGATGGATGATCTGTTTGTTGTTGATGACGAATGAAGATCACTGTAATTCTAATACAAACAATTTCATAATATATTCAGTTATAAAATATATAATCATTTAAAAAGGAATGAAAATAGAATGCAGAGATTTCAAGAAACATTGATTAAATAAACCATTAAAAAATATTCAGAACATAACTACAATTAGGTGTCACAAAATTCATTGGTACAATTTTAATAATATGCCTATATAAAATTGTAACCTTTTGATATCGAAGAGGTTGTTGAATTTTCTTTAAGTATGTCCTTAAAATGTCCCTATATGAAAAGGATTAAATCCGGATTATAATATGATTTTGTTTTTTTATTTACTTCCTTATTTAAAATTTCCACATACAAAATTCACTTAAAAAAGTAAGTAATTTTTGTATTTTACATTGAAACTAAGATACTAAAAAGTTTAATGAAATGTTTTAATAATTTTGAGAAAGTTTCGACATCTGTAAGAGATAAAATCCAGTTTTTATGATGACGTATGATGAAAACCTCTGTCATCGTCATCTTATAACTAAAAGAAGATCAAATAAATATTCCTTGTCCTAGAATAATTTAATAGTGTTTGCATTGCAAAAGAACAAGAATTGGGTCAAGAGAAGGATCTATCCCAAGATTACATGGAAAAAAAATGCGAAGATTCAGCTAGGATTCCTCGAGTTTGCTACTCGCTATAGTGAGCCCCTGAAGGTCACATAACAAGAATGAAGAAGATTACTTTTTCTTTAGATAATGAAATCCAAAGACAGTAACACAAGTTCAATGCTATTACGATTGTCACACTTACTCCATCTACATATACTCTGAGCATGTAAAAATATTGCAATAGTAAAGTATCATTGGAACAATTACTTCAGTGAAAAGTTACACTGTTCTATCGCTGCAGTGCTTTAATTAGCACTTGTATACAGTAGTGTTGAAAAGTTACTAATGCTATTTAATCTCAGTCACATATACATATATCACACACAAAATAAAAACAAATTGTTAATCCAACAATACACTACTAAAGCTATACATACCTATATAACTTATTGTTCGAGTACAGTATTTTGATTTCATTGGTGGACTGTAATATGGCTGTAATCCTTGCTCATACATTGTTTGTGCATGGCAAAATGTGTTTCCTTTACTCGGTCGCAATGCCTGAACAAATAAACATGTATAAATGGTCACAGCAACACCTGAATAAATATCACACTTTTTTTAAAAATTATTTATTGTTTTAAAAGGTAAATAACCTTTAGATCACCATCATCTTAAAAATAAAAAAGTCAAACGTGTTCTAAAACCACACATCTTAGGCTCAGTAGGCATATAGGAAAAATTATTTTTATAAAGTCGAAGTCATTTAAAAAACATCTTAACTTTGGGGCGTCTATGTAGTTAAATGTCTGGACGCTGCTCTGGTCTCAGGAACACACCTGTACTCAAGACCAATTGTAATGGTACTCATGAATGAAGTGTAGTGAAGAGCTGCATCCTGCTTGTGGTGGCCCTGCACTAGACTGCTGATCTTAACAGATCTGGTCTAGACAGAACCGTTTAAAGGAGTAAACCCTGATATAAAATAACCTTGATGATCTCACATCTTGTAGGTTTTGGATGGCATCCCTGAGGTTATCTATGCTGGATCTTAGCTTTTCTTCATCTAGTCTTGAGCCGGATCCCTTCTATTTTTATACTTTCCTATCTAGTTTCTCTTGGCAAAATTTTTTCCAACCCCAATGTTATTAGAGTATTTGACTTGAAAAAAGTTGCAGTGAATTGCAAGAATGCATCAAAGAACTGGAAGCAAAAACTTAGTGTACCACCACAGAAGTGACTCTCACAAGATACCAAAGCACTAACTTTCTTACACTATCATAACCTTACCAAAACCTAAACTAACAAAAACCTTACTATTTCCACAAAACTCTTGAGTCAGGAGGTATCACTCAAATGTTCAAGCCAACAAAACATTATTAGTGTCGTAAAAGACTGTGTAATATTCGTTTTTGTATATTTTCTTTTAGAATGATCGACAAAGATAACTGGTAATTTCATAAATAATTTTTCTAAAGTTTATACTGGAATTAATCTTTAATCTTCTTCAAAAACAAAAATTAGAAATCCCAACAATATTTCATATATGTTCAGGTATGACATTGACACATAAATTTCCACTGTACTTAGCTGGAGTTCAGAATCCCAGAACCAAGTCTGTCTTCACAACAAGGAATTTTCACACACTTAAGAACTTCACATAAAATAACTGCGAGAGCAGAGTGAAACCGTAAACCTAAAACTTTTATTAAGTTTAGCAAAAACTTGGTGTACCAACAACTGCCTAGCTTTCAGATCATTAACATGACATGGATAGTGAAGCTCTATATAAACTGCTAGTGACCTAGAAAGAGGGTCAGTTGGATCAGAGACATTGGTAAGGATGAGAAAACACTGCTGGTTACCAGAGAGATATATACACAAAAAAGGGACTCACTGGCAGTTTATAGATATTCCCGTCTATGTTGAGAAGGTGAACAGATACATGCGTTTGGAAAACAAGAGTTATTAAATTCAATAATTTGTCTTTGCTCTGGATTGAAGGTATAAAGATCTGAATAGGAGAGATTGTGTTTTATGTTGTATTTGAATAATTAAGTATTAGAAAGGGTTATAATATCCCAAACTGTTGTAGAATAATAAACTCAGAATTGTTTGATAGCCTAAAGAAAACGAAAACCAATAGGGAAATTAATAATAAATCAGCTATGTTTTTGATTATCCAATGAACCAGTAGAAATTAGTATCAAGAAACCTATTCCTAATAGCTTCCTGGACAATTCTTAAACTAACTCATTTCATTAATCTTGTATTTAGTGTTGTAAATGACCAACTTTTGTTTGTTTACTTCCCTTAAGTTCAGTTTCCTTATTTAAAAAAGAATCAATGGCTTATTTTAGAACTGGTGTGCTTCGTATTAAAATAACTCATTAAAAGAGATGATCTCATACTTTGTCCAAAGAAAGTTTCAAAACAAATCATACATTGTGGGGTAGGTTCATTTTCACCTCCTGTAAAACTAAAACCAAAAAGCTAGAAGATAGAATCATATTTGAGTTTTATGTATTCTTGTTTTAGTTGGTACTCGATGGTAGCTGGACAGAATGTTGTTATGAATCTTTGTTTACAGTTTTTGGCTATTTTGAAGCACTTGTACTAGGACCTGGCAAGGAACGTCTTAACCACTAATCCATAATTGAGTTTGACAACCAAAACAACACAATAAAACCACAATGAAAGAGTAATAGATAAAGTGACAGTAGATGACTAGACTAACCTGGTGAGCTTGTGCCCTGCTTCGCCAGTCTAGCACACAATGCATGCACTGGGCTCTATCTAGAACAAAAATTACCCCGCGTACCAACAAGTAGCCACAGGTTGAGAAACACTGGACTAGGTTATAAACCTTTCCTCTTCAAAAGTAACATCTGTAATTTAAAGCGCTAAACGCTTATGTAACCATATTTTTACAGTGTTCTGATATATTTCCTTAGTCGTTTGACTTAATTAAAACCTGTATTAAATCATACTAATCTTAATTGTGAATATGAAAGTTAATCCTTCACTTATTACTAAAGCTAAATACTAAGAGTAATACAAAATGATTAAGAGTTTGTTACTGAACTCGACTTAAACCTAGTTTTACAAATGTTTGTAAACAAAGCTGTAAGTGTTAACACATTTTTTCACTGCCGATATAACCCATTCAATCTTTAATTTCTACTTCAAATATAATATATCATAATTAGCATTATCATCAAAGATTTGTGTACTTGTAACAACTGTCAATGATGGCTTGATTACTGAATCACATGCTTATTTCAAATAAAGTGTTGTGGAATTTTTTTCCATATGGTGGTAAATAAATTGTTTAGGACTAGAAAAGATAAAATATTTAAAACAATATAATAAATTTATTATCAAAGATTTTTAGTATAAATGTAACAAAATATCAAAGTCAGTATTGAAGAGTATAAAGCTCATCACAAGGCAGCTACTCCCATATTGAAACCACCGCCAGTAAAGCGAGGTTTTTGAGGCAAGACTGGTAACTCGTGCTTACTGCTCACAAGCACTTCAATTCCGTTACTAAACTTACATTGAGAGACGGTAATCTCAGGTTTAACTACTTTTGATGCTTCCAATTTTTGTCCAAGTTTTTCAGCTTTTTGCTTCTGTAAATAAGATATAGTATAAGAAACGTGAAGATAAACTGATGATTGAAGGAAAGGACTACTGGAGGTTAGGAATGGAACGAAGAAGCAACTACTTTGGTAGAAAATGAATGAAGATAGGTGAAGAAAAACTGGTTTCAACAAAGTATGGCAATGAAAGAAGGGTATTTTTAAAATTTAAGAACACTTGTAGGCTTTCTAGACAGTATCTACAATAACTACATTATAATTAAATATAGCAGAAACATTCTCAAAGTTTTGCAACTATAAATATAGGTAGCTATATTGAAACGGACACAAATAATTTAAATAAATACTAGTTTATTGTTATATTAGCTGTGATCATGGAGCCAGGGCATCAAGTTTTGTATGCATATCTTTAATTTGTGCAAGACCCAGTTTCTGTGGACTATACGATTTGTTAAGCACCGGCTATAATAAAATCAATTATTTATATGGTTTAATCAAATATTTGGTTATATAAAAACAAATACACAACATTACAAGAGTAAAAATCATTCCCATAAAAAAGTGATAAAGACCAAGATGGCCTAGAAAAGATTTTTTTTTAATTTAAGGACAATTCTAAAAGTTGGTTGATTGGGCCTTGTAGGAAATGTTAAATTTTATTGGTAGATCGAGGGACGTTTCCCTAGTGTCAGTGTCTCAGCAACGTAGCTGTACACATGTAATGGAGCCTCCACTCGCTACGCTCGAGTCCAGTGACTCAGTCCTGGATTTCATAACTATACAAATATCACATTTTGGGGGAGGTCAGGCTTCCAAATAACATTTTTGACAATAACTTCGCTATATTTTATCGTAGGGATGTAGGGTTGGTACCATTACATGCAGAATTGAAATCTGAACATTTAAATTTAATTTATTGTGTTATAAGTAGAATACACACAAGATATGAACAAAAAACTGTTTAAAATGACCACCACTTTTACATTTTCAATTCGACGATACTGAATTTGAATACAGTTTTTAATGAATGCATAATAGTTTCCTATACCAAATGTCATGTTTAAAATCAAAATTGTGCAAATTGCTGCCATAAGAGGCCACTTTAGTGAGTACGTGCATGTCAATTTGGTAAACCCTAGCTGGATCTATAACTTTGTTCATGTAATATTGGATTAGATCCCTTTCTTTCAACATTCCTATCAGGGCTCTCTCGTCTTTTCCGACTCCCACACTATTAGAGTATTCGGAGGTTAGAGGTTTTCTACCTTGTTTTCTTTTGTAAGAAGATGATGACTGAGACAACAAGGGAGGGAGAGGGGAAATAGCAAACATTCGATTTCCTCAAAACAATTTTCCTAAAATTCAAATTTAAAACATATTGTAAATTTCTCAAAATTTGTATTTGATATCTGTTAAAAATTAAATCGTAATATCTCAAAACTAAAGGCAGGAATTTTTACTAATAATCGATATTGTGGTGATATATCAAACCCCTATTTCGTAGACTTCTATTCCTACATAGGTGTGTTGTGAGTTGTATACCTTGCCCTGTATCTCACAGCTGAGAAATATCTTGAAATGGAAAAGGGCGCAAACGCTCAGCGCAGTAGAATCACAATGTGGTAGCAAACACATGCACTAGATCTATAAATAGCGTATTATGTCTTGCATTAAGTTCAACTAAACTGATTTCGCTAATCTCGTAAATTTAAAGTGTCCTTTATATTTAAATAGTGTGTATCTAAGATGGCCAGTGTAGTAGACTAACCTAAGATCAAGAGTATTACTGTGAATTATCAATCTGACAAAGTGATCCACGACTCTGGGTAGGCACCACCGACGGGTCCCTTACAGTATTATTGACTACACCTCTTTGGAGCCCTTACCTCGCAATATAAATCTAACCCAACGTCAAATAAAACAAATTTACTTTTCGTGAGTAATTTGAAAAATATCAAAAAAGAAACCTGATCGGAGTAAAAGAGTGAAAAAGTTTGTCCTCAGATTCGTTAGAAAAAATAGCCGCTTCAGTAAAGACAAGTTCTATTCCTGGAGTCTTTATAAATAATAAGGATTTGTAGAACACAAAGGAGAAAGCTGCAAGCAACACCAATGATGGGCTATTTGTAGACTCAAAAGAAGGCAATTAATTAACACTTTTGTTTATAGGCTTCTGACTTTAATGAAAATATACCTAAATGGGTGTACTTTAAACCTTATAATTCAAACCTATCTAAAACCAAATCCATATATTGCACTAACTTTCTCACACACCATGGCATTAATGATATGATGTTAAGTCTTTGTTTCACATGAAAGCCATCTTTCCTGCTTACATTAATTTAATTTCACATTTTTATTCGTAATTATAAAAAGAGTTTTCTCCTTTTACCATTATTTAAAAATTCTATTTTAAGTTATTATTTTTTAACAATTAATTGTCTCTCTATTTCCTAATTTAACTATTTAATTATTACAATTACCAACTACAGATTTATTATTGGTTGGAGATGTCTCATGCTTACACACAAGAAAGTCATCTCTTTTTGTTGAAAGGTTTTAATTTCTTTGTTAAAAACTGAAATAAATTTATCCGAAAACAATAATAAAATGGTTTCCGTTAATCATAATGATGAAAAATTGTTTAATTTTTTCACGATCTCTCTATATGAAGCCCGCGATTGTACATTTAAATTACCTTCTGATGTTTAAAACTCTGGAAATCCCAGACACTTATTCTAGATTGAAGGTAGCCGTACAACAAATTTGAATAATATATACAGCGATAGACATAAAGACCGATATTCTGAGTATAATTAAATGTTATGAATCCATTTCATTCTACCATGAACAAAGAAGTTTCTTCAAAAACTGTCATCCGCATGTAGTCAAGATCTTTTTCTGTTTTACTTAGTGAAAACTGTAATTGTTGTTGGAAATTATTATTTTTCTCTAATAATATTCTAAAAAGACTGTTCTCGAGCATTCCAAGATGGAACATGATAAAGTATTAAGAGACATAAGGAAAGCTGTAAGATTACCAAATAAAGATAGGAAATAAATACTCCATAAAAAATAATAAGTTACGAGTGGTGGAAAGGCAGCACTCATTTGTAGAAAACTTAATTGTGAAACTGATAATTCCTGGTTGACATTGGCAATAAATATCACAAGTTCTCGTCAAATGTGGTAGTGATTTCTTTAATTTTATTAGATAAACGGTACATAAATAATACTGAAACTAGTTACATAAACTAACAATAAATTTAAATCTAACAAAATGGTGTTTACAGTCCAGGTGGTCCTAGTTATTTCTAGAGAAGATCAAAAGGCTTTGTCCGTTTGAGTCTCCTCAGTAATTCAACATTATCGAGTAGGTATGATGCTTCCTCGTTAACATGGCTTTGAAGCCGTTGTTGGTGGTTTTGAGCAAATAGATTGATTTCTTCTTCAACTGTAGGTGTTTGTAAATTATGGAGGTCACTATTTCTGATGTATCATACAGCATTTGATATGGTTCTCAAGAATTTATTTTGAAATCTATAAATTGTTTGTATTTTAGTATGTTTGGAGCGGTCCCACAGCTGAATTCCATAAGTTCAGACTATACTTTCTCACTCGTCTATCCCCCAAACCAAATAAAAACTAACCAAAATTTCAGTTAGGTGTTAACACTTCAGAAATAATTGTCAAAAAAAACAAAAAATTACTGCCATCATTAAAAGCTCAATTTACGTTGAAGAAAATAGTGGAAATGAACCAGACAGCATCTTTTAAAAATACTTAGCTATTTAAATAAGGGCCTTGTGCTATAAACATGTCCATACTGTAAATCATATTTAATTACAGTAGAGTTTTCAATGGCGGCAGTCCAAAGTTTTTTTGTCAATTCTTATTAAACCAAAATTTTTATTTTGCACAAGGGTTTGGGTCATTAACCTTCACATTTCACAATTGAAGGAAATCGGGATAGTCGATTTTAAAGAATTACAAATTTGATAACAGCTACGCAACACATTTTTACCAATAAGTTTTGTTAGTATTCTTAGAGGCTACACATGAGCAAAATTGTTAAAACTGATTTTGAGAAAAACCTTAATTTTTCATTTCTTCTTATAGCAGCTACATCCACATTTTAAGGTACGGTATTCAAAAACATTTTTAAACGCCCTGAGTCATGACCAAAATATGTCCACAAACCAAATTTGATTAGAATTTGTCCAAGCATTTGTTGGTTGTATAACACTACACATAGTTGACACGCAACCTATGGATCAAGCAAGAGGATGTTTGGAAATATCAAGATTGTTTATCACAAAGAGCTTCTGAGCAAGATAATCAAGGAAGAAGGAGAAGAAAGTCTCATTGATTTATTAAAAGCAATAAATATTAAAGACATTATTTAGATGGTAGGATCATGTAACAAAAGGCACTTTGAAGCCATGGAAAAAATTAGCCCTGCTCTTTGTGAAATAACGCCTGAAGAGATCTCCCACACATCAACAAGTGAAACAGTTGTTCCAAATAGATATATACTCAGATGTTGATATTGATATCACAAGTTTTGTATAAATATGTTGTTGCGTTTATGTACAAGGAAATAAACATTACGTTTTATCACTACAAATTATTTTATTATATTTTCCTACTGTTTCCTGTTTATCTGGATTTTCTATTTTCTGGACCTCTTCCAGTCCCAGTTAGTACGGATAAACGAGGTGGCGGTGTACTCATAAGGACTCTCGGACGCCCCCCCCCCCCAAATGATAATATTATTTTAATAATGTAAATACCTATATGTATTTAATTCTGTTGAGATAAATGAATTATAAATTGCCGCTATGGATTTCACCATCATTTGTAGCGGAAGTTTTACAATATAAAATATTTGATGAATGTATTCTGGAGTTCGGACGGTAGCCAGAGCGTCCCAGTTTCATTGCATTTAGTCATATGGGGCAAGCAGCAGACAGAGCTGAGGGTGCCGTGACGTCATTTACACAGCGTGTAATGGGCTTCTAGGGCAGAGTCCGAAGCTGCGCGCGCAGACATCAGTCAGTGAAGCCACCATAAATTAGATGTTCCGCATTACTAAAAACCTTGTTTTCGATGGGCAAAATAAGTTGGCGCAACTGTTCTAAATAGTGTCTCGCCACTCACACGAGTTGTTTGTTTATGTTTTTAAGTTTAACCCTTTGTGATTGTGAATGTTAAGTGAATGATAACATGCCTTCCCTTACATGTATAAAATAAAACAGAGCCCTCCCATTGCCCTTAACCATCGGCCGCTACTGATTTTTGCCCAAACAAATATGTTTAGAATTACACAAATTGCTGTCCAATTTGTGTCATTTATTCCCGTACATCATTTATCAATAAAAAAGATTTGGTTTCAATCTTCCATTTCCTCCAATGCTAGACACAACTTTAAACATCTAAACTTGATACTTGAGAAAACTTTTCCCTTTCTTCTTCTAAGCTGTAGTATTTTGCACCATTTATAGTTTCCCATTTGTAGGCTTAATTATAAAATATTTGGAAAGCTATAAATATACGTTATTGTGTTCAGAAAAGTCCATAGAATTAAAAAAAAACTTATTGTTTAGAACCTATGCTTTTATAGTTTTGTTTAAAAAGTGTAACAAATACAAATATATCCCATTCGCAAACCTCACATTTGTTTGTCAAAATGGGACATGTAGCCTAATATATAAAAGCATACTCTCATTTAATGGCTATGTTTTGATAAAGGGAAAAATAATTCTTCAATGATTCTTCAATAATTCTTGAAGTGACTTGACATTTGTTAAGCCTAGAAAATGGACATCTGTAAAGGGACCGAAACGTCGGCTGTACTCAACGTGCAGACAATATTGATGCGTTCGAACCCCGAAGAACAAGATCATAATGATGTTTGTGACCGTGGAAGTCTATTGTTCAAAATCATAATCATTGGTCAATTCACAGTTGCAGGGTTAATAACAGACTCACTCAAAATTAATAATCTGACAGCTGTTCTCTCTGTAAACAAACAATGACAAATCTTCTTTTATTCCTTGAATTTGAATGATAATTTTTTTTCCCATTCATACACATAAGGTCAAAACTATTTTTTTAGCACCCTAAGTTTGGGCACATTCATTCTAGATGTAATAAAAACTTGTCTTAGTTATCTGAAAATGAAACCTTTCCTGATTAAATGATTTTAATAATAATTGATTTATAAATACCAAATAATGATCTTTCAGCAATCTTTTAGGTTTCAGACTCTTCTCTAACTCAACTGGAGAGTGTTTTAAATTCAACTGATGTTAACATAATGCCAATACGAGTATAAAAACAAACAAAAATATTGCTTACAGACTTTATTATAAGGGACATATTAACCTATTATTTTATAAACCAAGTGGAGTATGGTACAGCAGATGAATTTTATTAATACTAGTGTCAAGCCAAGATAGATTAGGAACAAAGGATAAAGTATAAGGACGGAAGAGTTGTATTAGAAATAACAACGACATAACTTCTTACAACCAAAACTTCGTTATTTATTTATAAAAACAGTGTGAACCATTAAATCCTTGCTATATTACAAATCAATATATATTTTTTTTAATAATTCAAAGCAGTTGCTACTAGGCCTAAATTATACACAAAATTCAGTGTCGGTTATAATTGTTGATAAACTGCACAATAACACCAATGGTAGCAATCTGGAAAATAAATTGAATCATTTTCAAAATAATACCGATGAAAATAGAAATGACACGAGAGGAATTATTAGGAATACAGGATAGAAATAATGAAGTTTCGGATAATGAAAGAGTCCAGTTGGATAAATATAAAGGATGAGATGGGTCGAGGAGGTTATTGGATGTAGAAAGACAAAAGAAATGTAATGTTAAGATATGTACAATACAATCAAATATTAGGTTCTAAATACATTTTTACTGTTGTATTTTTAGCAAGAATTTTTAGTAATTACAGACCAAATTTGGAAATAGGTTGATTTTACCATTACCTTGGTTAAATTTGTTAATCAGACAAATAAACAAATAGTTTACGAAATAGCAGAACTTTTATGGATGCTATATTATCAAACACCAACATGACAGCTATGACAGGGGGAAAAAAAGAAGATATTTACACTACTTACTATATAGGACAAAAATTTAATAAAAACCTGTAAAAAATAAATTTTAATTGTATTTTAAACTTTGTCGACACCTTTATCATTTTATATTATGACATGTGTTTCACTATCCCTGGCTAATGGGAAAGTTATAAAAGGTATGATTCAAAGAGCACATCCCGACAGCCAAACAAACACTTTGTCAACAACAAAATCAAATCCAAATACACAGAACACCTGACTGTAAACAACTACAAAAACTCTGCAATTCAAGATTCCTTAAAAAAAATTCATCATTGCAAAAAAAGGAAATTTAATTGTGGAACAATTTGAAATATACAAGATGGTCAAAACTAATCCCGATACCATACTTAATGAAAAATTACTTTTCGATTCAACACATTATATGACACTATAATTACAGAAATTGAAATATAAAGCTCAAAACCCCAATACCTTTCCCAGTGTAAACACTTAGTACAAAGCTTTACTTAAGAAAATAAAATTGAATTCTTAAGTTATACTTTTAACTCTTAGTATTTTTATATTTCACTACAAACAAATTATTCGGTGTCTGGGAGTAGTGATTTATTTGTTTGGGTAAATAAAAGAAAATCAGTAAGGTAAAAAATAAAAATTTTAAACAAAACTAAACTAAACTCGTACTTTACTATGAAGAAGAAAAAAACTTTTTGTGAAAATGTTGAACTACTGAGTGTGAATTGTGGTATAATATTTTATAAGACATATTAGATAACAAATAATTCAAAATATCATACTAGAGTAAAATTATCGATTGAGAATAGGGAGAATAAAGTAAATTGTTAGCTAATTGACAAGAAAAAATATTGTAAGGAGTAAGGATATGCTCTATTTAGAGTAGAATAAAGTTTTAACTTTGAGCAATATCGAGATGTGCAGTTATTATGTTTGTGTATACAAGGAGTTGGGCAAGTCTAATGGTATAACTTAGCAACACATGACTCACTCCTATATCACAACAGTTGCAATCTGATCTTTACATTATAGAGTCAAAATAGTTTTGGTCTTTTGTTACATTCTAGGTTTGTTTATAAATGCCTTAACGTAGATCAATTATTCGACTAGGCGAGGGAGTATAATTACGAATTTAAAGTAAGTAAACTTAAAGAGTGACCAATAATTTTTCCTGGCGAAATCTACGTTCTTCACACTACTCACATTAAATGTCTTTTATAATCTGACAACTCAAAAAGTGGTTATAAAATAAATTTTAAAGGAAAGGTTAAGGAAGACATAAATTCTCCTTCACACACTAGCGTATCTAATAGCAGCCTGTTTACCTCCACTACATGCCCCTCATTTCATCTACCTGCACAGCCTTGCTCGAAGTTAACTTTGTTGTACTATAATCTTATTCCCTATTTTAATATAGCTTTGATTCGAAAGATGTGCAAAGTTGGGTATTTGTGTGTGACAGAGAGAGAGAGAGCGCAGACAAGGTTTAATACAGACTGTCAATGGTCCAATGCATCTAGCCTAATACCAACATTGATAATATACTAAACTAAGTGTGAATATAATAAGGTGTTGGGAAAAATAATTGGCCTGGAACATATTATTTGCTGTATTTCCCATATTATACATCTTATTGCCACAAAAACTTGCAATTTTCTCACATTTTAATTTCTCGCACATATTATTTAGTACAAAAAAGGGAAAATAATAAATTTATAAAATAATTAAGAAATTACTAATTTTTAATACGAGAAAGAACCCCTCTCCACTATGAAAATAATGAAACTCAATTTATTCATTTCCTTCATTTATTGTTCAGATTCTGCAGTAGAGGTTGGAAACCCATTTAAACAATGCATATTTCTACAGGATTCAAAGTTCCCCGAACAATTGTTTTCCCAGATCAACCATTCAAAAATAAAAGTCCAGTCCAAAACTTTATCGTTTTAATGTTTTGCAAAATCTCAACGAAAACACAATCACAAAGTTATAATTTTTAAATAAACTAAACTTAGTTCAATTGTTTCCTATTATAATTATTTACATTTACAAAATGCAAGGCTATTCAACCAATCATTTGCTACTAATTTCGAGTTCATGGAAACTAGAGAAACACTGTGTCTTTTGTCTAGATAACTTGCTTGAGTTGTAAAATTCAAACTGTGCAAGTGCATCAATCAGTTCTAGGCCTAAGTTCGATTCATTCCCACAAACACACACACACAGCAGTCCACAATGACAAGTAATAATATCGGTTTGACATATTATTGTAACCAGCGGCAAATTATTTTCCGTTTATCGTAATAATAAAATGTCTCGTAAAATTTAAATGAATTAAATGACAAAATACACGACTGTATTGATTTTGAGTTTTCTCCTTCCAAAGGTGTGCATTGTTTAACTTGTAAAGAAGGAAACTATTAGTAAGATAAGGCAGAGTTTAATCTAAAGCTCAGGTAGTTTGTGTATGACCTTCCCATAATTTATTGGTGGATTTTATTTTAACTCGCAATATTATGGCCTTTCTAAAAACATAAGACTAGCCATAGTTACATTACCGTAAACTATACGCACAGATTTTTATTGTGTAAGACATTAAAGCAAAATGTAGATATGACATTTGGTTCCCAGTTTGACAATCCACTAAAATAAAAGATCGACATTATACTGATTATTACTTAATGTAAAATTTATAGGAAGCTTTAAAAAACTTGAGCTAGATAAGAGCTCTTTAAAAGGCTTGATAAAAGTTCAAGCCCGAAAATTAAAAGCTTGTATTAATTAAAATGTTTGAGCTCGATTAAAGCTCAAGCTCGATTTACTGAGACTCGGCTCAAACTCAAGTAATCCAAATGTAATAAATTTGGCATCAATGTAAAGCTAATGATCTGATCTTTCATTTTCATATAAACATAGTAATATGTAAAATTATTAAATTAGATAAATTTAGCATTTCTCGACACGTCACTTTACTAGCACCATTTTCTATAATCATTTTGTCCGAAACAGATGTCACTTTTGTTTATTTTTAACAAGCCAGAAATTCAGGCTAAATACTTTAAAATGACACTCTGTTATAGTATTTTTCTTCACTTTTCGACCAATGTATTCCAAATTATCGTGGTTTTTATACTTATTGAGATATAGAACTTCATTCAGTATCTGTCTCACATGTGTTATTCCACTGTAATGAACTACGCTAAACAGATTTTATAATTCCAACATTTCGGCTACTAAAAAAAGCTCAATCGCAATACATTTGTCACTATTGTAAAGATAATGATCTGAACTTTCATTTTCATATAACTGAAGTACCAAAAAAAGTAATATGTCACATGATTAAAATCGATAAATTATTGTCTTGCCAGATCAGTTTGAAACACCAAATTCAGTCGAAGCAGACGACAAAATATGTTATTTTTGTCTATTTGTTTTCAAAGGATATTCTTTTCAATTAAGTTGGCATTCACACCATTTCAAAGAGAGTATTTTTTTACTCTTTTGATATATGTTTTCAAAAATATAGTCAAAGTCATAGACATTCTTCTATGGGTCTAACAAATGTCACTGAAATCGAAGGGAAACTAGCATTTTTTTAAGGACGTTAGAAGTTGTCAAATACGAATTAGTAATATATGGATATCCAATCGTTTATACATCGCCATTTTTTCGTACACCGAGAAGTAAGTTGATCTCGAGTTATTCGATATTATTTTTTTATTTTCATCACAATTAACATCAAAATTTTTATATTTACTTTTTTATTTATAGGTTTTGGTGAATTTTGAAAAACAAGCCCAACCATTTTCCTGTTGCCATTTTGCAATTTTTTCTCGTAAAAATCGTTTTTGTCAAATAAAAATGTTTATATTTGTTTACACACTTATATTTACATATAAACCAGAAAACTATTTTAAAAATTAGAAAATTTTGGTGTTTATCTGAAGTTTTACCTGTTTTTAAATATATTACCGACATATCAACTAACTCAAAATTTTTTGTATTGTATATTTATATGGAATTTTTCCTTCTGTTAAGAGCAATGTTTTTCATTCCAGTCAATATTAACTCCAAAGTGTTTACATCTAACCGTTCTTATTACATAGGTAAATTCTATGGACCTTTCTATAAAAAATGATATGTTACAAAGTTAGGTTTAGGATTAAATTACTATTTTTAGTAGAAAAAAAAATTACTTGCAAAATGCACTAAAAAGGCCTACCACTTGAGTAATATATAGGGTAGTTCGAGGGTTAATAAAAACTCAACATTTTTATTATTATAAAAATGATCTTTCTCATGATAGTATGAAGCTTTGAACATAAAAATAAAGTACTGCATTAAAAAGACGACATAGATGACACTAGGTGTTAAAAAAAAAAGTCCAACTACTTTTTAGGCTTTAATAAAAATCAATAAGAAATATTGTTCATACTTCAAATAGAAAAATAGCTGAACAATATCAACCATAGCCTACCTGATTTGGTGGCAAAGACACTGATGATGGTGGTGAGATGGGTTGGATGTCAAGATGGTAGGTGGTGATTGATGATGTATTAGAGATGGTTTATAGATGTCTTGAGACTGATGCTGAAGTTCTTTTCTAGAGGAAAAAAATGATAACATTAATGTAAAGAATGAAATGTTATAACAATGAATAAATTCAACAAAATCAAAAATATATTTGTAGTTTCAAAAATCATGATTGTTTTAATAAAATCTTAAACCTGTAGTTAAATATAAGAAATCTTTCAATTGATATCATATTTATTTAAACATAGCATCCAACATTGACTAAACAAAACTGTACAAGATTATAATACTCCTATGGTTAATATGACTGATATCAGACTTCAAATTAGGCTACCAGAAATATGATTGGTACCAATAGATAGATTCCCCCCCCCCTTTCCTCAAAGCTGTAATATTATGAACATATAAAGCCTACAACATTATTCCTCAAAATCTGTAGTTATTGTAGAAAAGTAGACTGGAACAAAATGAAATAAAATTAAAGACTTCTACAGTAACTTAATAGCACACATTTACTAATATATATATTTGATCAAACTCTGAAAACGTGATTTATGGATTATGATCAGTGCTCATTCTATACCTTTGGTAAGTTTATGCATCATTTATTAAAACTTACCCATTCTTTTTAATTTTCATAACATTTTAGTAGCTAAAAGTAAAAGTTTCAGATCAGGACTTATCCAAAATATCCTGACAAGTATAATGTGATGAGTAATGAAAAGATTTATTGATTTCGTTAAACTTCTAGCACTTTAAAATGGTTATCTACCTGCGTCTGATAAACAAATCAACTAAAATAAATATGATCTAATAAAAAAAAAATTCAACTGTGCTCTTACCAAATGTTAGTTGATCCAATGTATTGCTGTCATTGTAAGTTTGTGTCTTGTAGTAAATAGCCTTCTATCTTTTGTCAGTTTGTTTCAAAATTACAGGTTGTGTATCCTGAAACTAAAAAGCGCACATTTTTAAGATGAATCTACAACAAGCCTACTATCAATACCAATAAACTTTTACATAAATAAACATTTTTATTCCCCCCCCCCACACACTGCCTATACAAGATGCTAATTTCTTTAATGACCAGGACCCTGGTAAAGTGAGCTATTATATTTAAGTTAATCAAGTTGATCTAAAGATTTAAAAAAAACTAATGACAAGTTTTCACAGAAATATCCTTTTTGAAATCCAAGTTTAAAAAGTGGTTTTAGGAATGCTGACTGTCCATCATCTGTGGTGTGTTCTTCAGCTCAAATCTATGGATAGTTTAACACGGTGTCTACCAGGAGTAAAAGATAAAATTACCTGAGATATCCTTGATTTTACCAGAAATACTTAGAAAATTCCATAGTGTAGCAAAATCAATACTTCATGCAATATTGAACAAAGCAGTCATAAATGTAGCCACCTCACATTTAACAACTTGTAATAGCCTAAAATATATTTTTTTAGATAGATGAATAATTGCAATATATGTTCCATGCATATTCCATATTCAACTTACAATATATAAAATTTAAATAATTACAAATTACACTTTCTATTTTTTAGGATTAAAATATACTATAGAGCAATGCTGTTCGAATAGCGCACCTAAGCTTGGTTAGTGTTTCGCAATATCTCTAAGCATTTATGGTCATTCCTCTTGGCTGAAAGTCACAATCGGCGGGTTTATTGATTAACATGGAGATAAACAAAGCAGTGTTACGATAGAACCAACAGTCGCAGACATGAAATCAACTGACTGAATAGATGGGAACTGGGCAAGAGTTGCTAACCTAGAGCAGGCGTCACGTGACAGCCTGTGTGGTTGCAAACGGTTCTAACTTAATAAATGAACTCTCGTATTAATTGAACAAACTGTATTAATAAAATAACTCACCTAATTTATGTGTTGAATAAGGTTATGAATATATAATAAAAGTGAAACCTTTCTCTTTATAAGTAAACATAGGATTGTACATCGATTCAGTTTTTATTATTGCTCTTAGTTCTGAAATTAGCAATTACCACATTCACGTATATTGTCTAATGAACTTGAAATGAATAATACTATAGGCCTTAACTGATTACTTTTTTAATTAGTTTCTTATATTTTTTCACATTTTTTACTTCATATGAAAATAAATAAATTTAGGTAATTATTCACAAAATCAATAAATTCTCATAGTAAATAAACAAAGTACTAAAAATGAGCTACTTTCTCTTTCTCAGCCCCCTTTGAAAAAAATGATGTAAACCAAATAATAATAATAATAATGTAATTCATAATAACCCAAATAACCCTTGAATCCTTACGTCTAAAAGCATCAGTTTATTAAAATATTAATGGATTTTAAGACTTGAAATTCGTCTAGCATTGTCAAAAAATATCTCATTAATGACAAACAAGGTAGGCTAAATAAATTGGTAAATGTCCAGTTGAGATCATGTAGCAATTTAATATTGAAATTTAATGAAATCGTGTTTAATATACTTCATTGTTAAACAATTGGATCATCCTTTAGCTGGGAGGACCTTTTTAAAGTATCAAAATCCAATATTACTGTCAAAAATAAACAATTTACAAGTTTGCATTCGATGTTTAGAATATATAATGAGCCTATGCGTCTAAGTTTCGTAAGTTATAGGTAATAGAATAGTGTGTCTTTAGATATGCGCATTAATTGTTTTCTAACAGGTAAATATTAATGGGCTCTATGATTTCAGAATCATGTGATCTCTGTCTTGGCAAGTCAATATATATATATTGACCTAACCAGATCTAGTAAAAGAACTACAGGTCAGGGAAAATATAGGCTATATATAATTTACCTAACCAGACCTATTTACAGGGATGAACATTAACATAGAGCGATGAGATACTCAAATATTCACCACTGTTGCCATTGGAATTAATGTAGACAGATGCCTTAACCACATAAGTCTAAGATTTGCTATTTTAGACAGAAATAATGGATTTTGATACTTGAAAAGGGTCTTCCCAGCTGAAGGATGATCCAATTGTTTAATAATGAGATAGGTAAAACACGATTTCATTAAATTTCAATATTAAATCGCTATGGGATCTCAAGAAATACAATAAAAGAAAAATTAATACTTTAATGAGTTATTTACAATGAAACTACACAAAACAAATAATAATAAAGATCTAAGCTAATATCATTTGAAAGAATAATTTTAATAAAAAAGTTAAATATAATTTCATAAGTTATTGACCTATACCTGTGTTAAAGTCTCTGATATTAAACAAAGTCCAACTTTTGGTAAATGTTTACTTTAAGGTGGCGCCATATTTTTCGGATTCAAGTTTTTTATCGTCTACTACATACCTTCATAAGAATAAATAATGTTTTCCTTGCGCCGATCACTATTTTTCACTGAAAAATCACAATTTAAAAACTATCAAATTGAGGGGTTACACTTAATTGCAAGACATAAAGGAATAAGAATATCCTATGGTTTGATGCATGCACCTTATACAATGACTAAGCTAGATCACTATTACTTGACTAAACCTTTCGTACGTTTATTGAAGTTAATAATTTGCTTATTTGTTTTACTCCGGCAGGTTTGGCCAGGTAGCTATATATATAACCACCTGGCCTAACATTTCATAAGTTTATTGAAGTTAATTATTTTAAATTAGATCATTATGAAGTAAGGTATGTAGTAGCTGATAAAAAAAATAAAATCCAAAAAATACAGTGCCACCTTAAAGTAAACATTTACCCAACTTTTTATAGATGTTCAAATTTCAGTTCATAACATGATTTCTCTCCTCTTCATAGTTCTTTGAAGAAAATATTTCCTATAATAGGAAAGAAAACTTACCTTACTAATTACAAAACCACCTCCTAAATTAATACAATTCCAAAATGGTGAAGAAGAACATGAAATGAAATGCGCAAATCATTCTGCGCATGTCAGCTTTCTTGATCGAGTGAGCGCAGAGCAACTGCCGTATTTTGACAATAAAATATGATGTGAACCGAGATATAATAATGATTAAAATTAAATGTTATAATTTATATTGCGATTAAAATAAACTATTATTGACTTTGAATTAAATATTTCCCAGTTTTCCATAAATATTATTTCCAGGAAATGCATAACTTTAATTACTGGTTGCAATACAGTGTAGATCAGCTGACATATATAATACAGTATTTTATAACATTTATAAATATATTTTTTATTCAATGAATAGATTTAATTAAACTGTAATGTAATAAAATTAGTGGAATAAAAAGATCAATTTGGTTTTATATAAACTTTAATTGTCGTCTCATGTAGTTTTTAAGATATACCTCTCATCAGGGTATCAGTGAATTTTCAAACAGAAAATATATCTAGTTCTCTCAGTCACTGGAGATCAGTTTAATTTTGGCAACATTTTCAAAATTTGAATTATAATAAAGACTGGAATCTTTCATAAACATTTTACAATGTCACACATCACACCACACAATTATTGTTTTATTGTTTTCAAATAACTATAAAGAATATCCTAATTTATTATAAAACATAATTGTCCTTTCTGGCTTTGTGAATGTTAATTTAATGTGACAACAGTCTGTGTTTGATAGAATTCAATATTAATAGAAATAATTATTTAATTCCACAAAAGAGCTTTATTGAGAGACATATGTTTCGCAGTTGGGCATATCAAAAAAAAAAATTCGTCAATCTGTCTTTTTTTAAAAACAAGATAAAACTCAAAAACAGATTCATAAATTAATTCCAAATTTTGCAGCATGTTTTGACTAATATTTCGTAGTGTACATCAATTTTCATATAAAATACAGAATATTTTCTTGTTTTGAAAACTTGATTAATTTAATTTATTTAGGTTTAAAATCCAATTATTTAAAGTTTTTGTTCTTTTTACGAGATGTTCTGTACTATAATGCGGCATAATTAGTCGTAAAAGGCGAAATACAATAAGTATAACTTTCCAACAACTTGGACTCTCATGGGCTCAATTTATTGAGTATGGGCTTGGCAATCCTGAGGGACCTAGATGAATGTACACCTTCCTTCATGTAGTCTTAGTTTAGATCCCTTTCTTTCATCTTTCCTATCAGGTCTCTCTTGACTAACTCTTGTTCTTTTCTGACCCTAACGCTATTAGAGTATTCGAGGGATAAGGGTCTTCATTTTATGTTCATCTCTTCTTCTTTTTATTTATTTTGAAGAGACAACCAAAATATTTTATGTCTTAAGTGACAGTTTAAATTGTACAGACAGATATGCAATAAAATTATACAGGTCCTTGGTTTTAACTATGGATCATAATAAAGAGAAATAAATGAAAATGGCATCCATATTTTAATGGCTATTCAAGTGTTTGCCTCACATGTCATAAAAACTGTTTTTAAAATTTATAGGCTATGAATTTTTCATTGTGTGGTTAAATGAAGTTCTATTTGTTGTACAAAAAACTATAATAGATGATTTCAAACTGCAATTTAATTTCAAAACCAATATTTTTTTCAGAATTGTAGGTGTTCATTAGTATTTTCTTTTTTTACTTTGTAGCAAAAACTGTGTTTAAGTTGAGGGGGGGAGGATGAACATGATATCCGGCAATTTAAATTTAGCTTAGCGCCAACATATTAATTTTTCAACAAATAAGCATACATATTCATAATCAGAATATAATCTAGTTTTATTTGATAACCCACACATATTTCAAAATATTTCATCTTTATAGTTTCTCGATTTTTTTTGGTTACTACTATATTTTTCCTATATGTGGGACAATACAAATAATTTAAATACAAACTTTGAAATATTTAGAATATATTGTCTTGTCTGTGTTGACTGGTTGCGGCTTACAGACAGTTGTAATAGACTGTCCACCAAATTAGAGACACACATGAAATATAATCATCCTTGATTTTAACTTTGGACCCTACAAAGGAAAAAATAACATAAAATAAAGACCCCTAACCCTCGAATACTCAAATAGCATCAAGGCTGAATAAGCATCCTCATGCTTAGTACACCTACGATTGAGAGATACCTATTTAACACACAATGTGTTGTGCATCAGTGTTTGTTTAAAAGTGAGAGAACAAACATTCATGATGAGAAATGAAGAGCAATCTGTAGTCAGTGATGAATCGCTTCAGAAAATTCATGAAAAAATCTTTGAAAACCGCTGTTTGCAATCTTTGAACCATGTGAACATTATCTCAGTGTTTACGAATTGTGGAACAACTATCATTTCTATGTGAGACTTCAATAACTAAAAAAGCCCATTTAGAACAAACGCCTTGGTTTGCAGACTTCTGGTTTCCTATTTATGTCTGTCAACCGTCATACCACTTGGCAAACAAAACATATTATGATCCATCAATTCAAATGCATATAGTCCGGTTATGACTCCCAGTGATTTTTACCTATCATGGACCAATGATATGAGTACCAGTGCTTGGATGATGATAAAAAACTTCAAGATCCTGACCAGGTTGACTAAAATTACAAGCGGCAAAATTTCATGAAGAAGGGATTTCCAAACTGGTCAATCGCAATGATAATTGCCTAAATTTATATGGAAATTATGTCGAAAAATAGTGGAAGAGTTGTAGTTTTAAGACATAAATATTTCTGTATCTAGTCTCCGATTATTTATACTCAAACAGAGGTTACTTTCTGAACGGGCCTTGTATATAATATATATATATATATATATATATATATATATATATATATATATATATATATATATATATGAGTGTAAATGCTTTCACTGGGTTCAGTTTTACTCAAATGAATTTTATTTAATGGTTGAGAAAATTTGTTAACGAGAATAATTGTTAGTAAATATCAATGGTAAACCACTAATCCAAATTTCAAAAATTGTTTTTCTGTGTATAACTTTTTGTTGATCCTACAATGTGAAATAAGAGGCCCAACTTTAAAGTAAAGTCAATTTGAAATGACTATGGCAATGAGTCATCTTACACACACTGTATTTTAATTTAATATAATAACCAATTGTTAACCATTTTGTCGGAATATGAAGTTCAAATAATTATTGTGATATATCAGTGATGTAAAATGGATACTACAAGCAATATTCCTGTCACTGTTAGACTCATGTCGTGATACATTTTTTGTGTATCAAAAACTATTGCTGAGGTTCATAGAGAAATTGTTCTCCTTTAAGGGCCAGATGTTTAGTGACGGGTGAACGAATGTGTCTTGTCTTTTTGTTTTTACTAACAAAATGATTAATAATCTATACTGGACATTTATGTACAAAATGGCTTTTGTATTTGGATAAACTGCATCATTTTCACAAAACTAATGACCAATTTATCCCATAACTAAGAATTAAATATATATAACTAACAATTATATTTGAAAACTCTGACAGATGATAATGCTTATGTGCTGTTATTTTATACAATAAGCCGAACGTAATTTTCCTTTCACAACTTCATTTTACTTACAAAGTTCATAAGGTACGATTTGTAATTGTAAAAAGATATGACCTCTATCTTCATGTATCACAGCCTCTGGAAACAGAAAGTGATTTTGACATGCCTTCCGCCTAATGTTGTTGTTGTTGTTGTTGTCTGTATGTAAACATGATAGTAGTCATAAAAACTAAGGTAGAAACATGAAATATAATTTGGTACAGCGGACTACAGTATGCTATAGAACCCTATTAAAATTCAGAAAAATCAAATTGAAAAAGCAAAATGACGGCTGTTATAAATAGTGTTTTTGTTTATATCTTGTGTGGTATACAACTTGTAACACATTAAATTAGATCAAAATACTAAAATTTCAATTCAGTATGTAATTGAACTCTCTACAATGACAAATGCCAAACTTATGGCCAAAAATATAATTTTGAACAGTGAACTACGAAGAAAATTTGATATTCATATAGTTATAAGAAGCAGCAAGGGAGAGGTCACAGATGCGAGCAAAGCAAGTGGAGACTTTCTAATATATTCATATCTACGAAACCTGTTAGCTGTATATCAAGAAAGTAATAATATACACAATTGAGTTTCAGAAAACCTGTGTAACAACACTGTTTTAAACAAATTTACCTTTTTATGTAGGCCTCCTGATCTAAAAATACATTAACAATTTCTACATAGCTTAAGAAACCAACTTATGGGCATTATATACATCTGTTATATTACATTGTATGATGGGGCTAGATGTACATGATGGTTTGTATATAAAAATTGTTGGTTTTGTAAAATGACATAGTTTATATTCTCAATCTAAACAGGGAAACACAATAAGCAAATGAACTAAGTTGTATGTTTCAAGAACGGCAAATGACAAATATGTACGGTAAGTCTAGTAAAAAATTCATCCATCCTCTAAAAACTTGCATACCCATACAATATTAAATAGTCAAAGTCTATTTTATTGTTTTAATATAGTGTGAGCCAATGAAACAGGTGACTTTAACAAATTGAATATTTTATTTTTAAAAAGCTCTTTACTATTTAACAGTCAATGCAATAGCATATATTTACATATTGTTCAGTAATAGACAAGTATGAACAGTAACAACAGTTTCTTCCTTATGTATCACTTAGTTGAGATAAAGCATTGGACAAGTGAACTACATATGTTGAGGATTAAGGTGTTCTACAAAAATTATGATAGTTATGTGGTTGCACAACAGCTGTTTCAATGCCATTTTAATATCCATAGGAATTATGTGGTGCCATCAGCAGATCGTAATAAGACTTGGGTACATAATTTTGAAGCATGCTTAAAAAAAGAAGCCTAATTGTATACAAAAGAATGTGTGTAAGTCTGAAAGCATTGACATCATAAGAAACTTTAATGTAATAGCAGATATTTCTTGTTGAAACTCCATATTCAAGGATAAAATAAAATTTATACTATTAAATATTTGAAACTTTTAAGCTTTTGCTTTATTTTATCCTTGACATCATAAGAGTTGCTTTGTTACATAGGCGTAAATGCTCTGCCCGTCCCAATGCAGTTACACTTGGTTTGCCGCCTACAATTATTCTCTACAAGGATTTATACATGTATCCATATAAAATTCAAGTAATACAGGCATGAAAAGACACAGATTAAATTAAATGTGTGAAATTTTTGCCACCATTTTATAAATGATAATGAAGACAGCGTTTACATTGTCCTAATGAGTGACAATAGTTATTTGTGCAACTAGTGAGCAAAATGGCACTTTTTTAAACGAGAGAAAAATGTTGACGCACAAGGCAAGCCGAGTGCGTCAATTTTATCAAGTTTAAAAAAGACACTTTGCTCACGAATTGCACATTATACTTTGTCTACAGTTGTTATTTTGTGATAAAAACAGTTCATACTGGCGGTCGTACTTTTTCCTTGATTTGACAGGAAGGAGATTTAGTACAACGTTGAAGCTTTTATGGAGGTCTTTATTTTATGTTCTTTTCTTAATTTTTTTATAAGGCGTTGAAAACTCAAGAGGTTTTTCTGTTTAAACAATAAGACAAAACATGTAATAGATACATAAATGGTGGATGGGAGGTGTATATCCAAAAACACTGCATAAACTTTATTATTAACAAATCCCCCAAAACCAAGTAAAAACCAACCAAAATTATTCAATACCGAAAATGTCACATCGATAGTTGGCAGTCATAAATTGAAAATAAACCATACCGTCTTTGAAAAAAATATTTATAAATATAAATAAGGGTTAAAGTTGATTCTTTTGTGCCCATAATGTAAATATTATTGATTGAAATGCTGGCAATCTAGGTTCATTTATTTTTGTTTATTGGAAATTATTTCTGAACCATAATAATTTTTTAAATTACAATTTTGCATACAGGTTTAGGTAATCTTACACATTTTACTACCCGAGTCAGGTAGAGCTGATTTTTAGAAAATTTTAATTTAGTGTTTTTTTCTTATGAAAGTTGTTAAAATTTTTGGTTAAAGATAAAATGTTATAAAAATGTCCTAAGATATGACAAATTTGATTAAAATCAGTCCACTTTTTTTTCTGGCCCATTGCCTAGAAAACACAAATTAAACAGATGAACATCATTCCATTCATTTTTTTGACCCACTACATTACTTTTGATTACAATGTATATATAAGAAAATGAAACTATTAACTACATTTTGAAGACTAATCTAACTTAAATTTTTTACAGCTTCTGAGTTCAGCTCCACAGTCCTACAATTAAAGAACATGACAGGATGAAATACTTGAAATTTGAAATACCGGTATGTAAGTTCATTGTTCTTTTATAGTTTATTTAATTTGAGGAGTGTGCGGGAAGAATGATGAATGTGCTAATTTTGTGTTTTTCAAGTTTTCATTTGCATTGGATACCCTATGGTGGGTAGTTTTCTGTGCACTGTATCATTTGAGGGAAAAACGCTGAGAACAAGGGTATATTAAATGGAATAGTTTTGGCTATTGCGGGAAGAACGATGAGAGTGGTCGGCTTTAGCGGAAGTAACGCTGAGGCTGCTGTCTGCTCCGCGGCCATGTTTTCAAGTAGGGACAGGATATCCACTTTCTTGTTGTTACTGTCGATTAGTACTGTGTTAACAATCAACTTAAACGAGTGTTTTGTGTCTTTACTGTTTGAAACAACCTTTTAAAAGCGTGTATTGTGTGTGCAGATAAGTAATTTTGAGTGAGTGTGTGATTTTTTATTAATAGTGGAAATGGATGGTGAGTGTAGTGAGATTCCCCAACGAGGAAAGGGGACAAAAAAGAAGAAAAGCTATGGACGATTGACTGAAGTAGCAAAGAAAATGAGGACCCAAACACATGAACTCGGAAATGAATGTAAGTGCCTGAATATAAAAAGCTTTGACGTTATTTCTGAACACGAAAGAAAAATAATAATTTCTAACTTTAACAGTCTTTTAAATAGAGATAGCCAAAATAACCATCTTGCTGGGTTGGTTGAGTGTAATCTAGTGAAACAAAGAATTTCTAGATTAGAAAATGACGATTCAAAGTTGCACTCTTATTCATACAAGTATAAAGTAAGAATCAATCGAAATGATACGTTAATTGAACAACAGGTTTGCTACAAGGCATTCTTGGCTTTACATGGGATTACTGGTAGCGCATACAAACGATTCAAAAACAGCTTACGAAACATGGTAGGGTGTTAAGTGATGAAAGAGGCGAATATAGAAATAGACCCCATGCTTTATCAGATGATACGATTAAAAAGGTGCACGAGTTTTTCCAATCTTTAAGAGGTAGAAAATCGCACTACTCATTAAAAAAGTCTGTCAAAATTTACTTACCTGATGATCTAATTGTTAAAAAGTTGCATGAAATATACGTTGAGAAATACCCTGCAAATCCATTATCGTACCACAGTTTTTTTGAAAATAATTCAATGTGATTACAACTTTGGGTTTGGGTATCCACGTTCCGACACGTGTAGCACGTGCGATGAAGCAAAGGCTAAAAGAAATATGTTAAATTTGAGATTAAAAAGGCCCAAAGTCCTGAGATTGCCCTGGGTTTAACCAAACAGATTGAGAAACTCGATATTGAACTCGAATGTCACCAGGGAAAAGTAAAATCTTTTTATGACAGAAAGCGGGCTTGTCGTGAAATGTGTTCTAAAAATAAAGAACATGAGGCTATTGCGATTGACTATCAGAAGAATTTGTCAGTTCTCAATATTTCAAAAAATGTGGTTTACTATAAGCACCAGCTTACTGTCCATTTATTCAATATCCATGTGTTGAGTACAGGCAATTCATATTTCTTTTGCTACGACCAAACAATAGCAAAAAAGTTATTTGTTTCTAAGGTGTTTACTAAATTAATATTATTGTAATAAAATAAATAATTTGTGTATCATTTGGTGGAAAAACGCTGAAGTCATTCATCGTTATTCAACCAAATAATAACCCTTCATCGTTCTCCCCCCTCCCAAAATGTACATTAATGTATAAATTGGTTATACATACTGTCAAACATTAAAATTTTTATTTTACACATGTATAGCAGTAAATAGCATATCTACCAGTTTTTAATTACTTAATAAAACTTTTGTAACTCTAACCATAATAATCTCATTTGGTTTTAGAGTTTGTTTTTGAGTTTACTCGAATTTAAGTGCAAGACACCTTCATCGTTCTTCCCGCACACTCCTCATTTGGTTTTAATTTAAGTTCACTCTTCTAATGTTTGATAATGGAAAGTGAGTGTTAAACTTGTTAAGTGTTAAGAATCTGGTTTGACTTTGGTTTTGTGATTTTAGAGATTGTTAAATTTTTTCAACTTGAGCCAATGAAACGGGTAATATTAAAAATTAAATAATTTTGTATTGATATGTTTAAATGGGAACTGGTATTACAAATTGACAGGATATTTAATAAGCATATAATTGTATCCAAAAACATTTTAGGTTTTTAACATTAATGTTAAATTTCCAGACTATGTTTATCCGAATATTTGTAGATGGTATTGGATATGTTGTTAGCATGCAATGAGTTTATCGAGATACAATATGGCAAAAATATTCAAGCTTTGAAAAAACATCCAACAAACTCACTGTATGCTGACCACATATCCAATACCGCTCACAAATGTTCGGATGTACATAGTTTAGAAATTTCGTACAAGTGTAGGGAAGGTAGAAAAAAGGATAATTGGAAAAAGTTGAGATTTACAATAGTTTAAGAAATGAGCCTTCAAACATAGCTAACCCCATCTATGAAGAAATAATTAAAACTATTATATTGAGTATTCTAGCAGAGAGGGAATTTCATCCTAACAGTTGTGGCAACACTACTAATTATTCACAAAACAACTGTCAACGATAGAAAAAAAAAGGAAAAAAAATTAGGATACATAAATGTGCCAGTAAAACACATATATAAAAATAATTGTATATCTTATCCTGAATCTATAATATATAAATTTTTAACATTACTTTCTGATGATGGCCAGATACTCTTGAAAACCAAATACTGTTTTCTATTAAATGATATGCCCACGAATTGCAGCAACTTAATAACTAATTCTGTCTGCTTCGAGATGTTCAATACTTTTCATGGGTGGGTCTTTGAATACTTTACTCTTCAAATATCCTCACAAGAAAAAAATGACATACTGCCACTTCTGGTGATCTCGCAAATTAAAGAATATCTCCATATTTAGACAGAGCGTGACCTTGAAAATAAATACTAAACTGTACTCATTGATTGCAGTTGAGAGTCTGATCTTGAAAACAAACGCCTAACTGTATTAATTAATTTTAGTTTTCTCCGCTATGTGAGGAAACTAAATTCTTCAATCATTCGGAGGTATCGCTGGGACATGACTGTAACAGCATTCCTACTATCGTATTTAAAGAGATATTGACACATTATTCCTGAAGATGATATTGCACATCATACAGTGACTTTAACACTGTTGCAGAGTTTCTTAATGCATTTTATTAGGATTTACTGTTGACAATACCGGAAATATTTTTTATACACATATTATACTCACTCAAGTGGAAACATATTTTGTCTACAGTTGTTGACAAAGTGGCATTTTGTTCATTTAAATTAGTTTGCAAAATAGCTGATTTCTCAACAGTTTCACTTTGCCCACTACTTTGCACATTACTTTGCTCACTTTGATGGCAACCGAACAAAACGAAATTTATGTTAAGTATATTTGAATTCATTTATAATATACAGGAAATGTCCTGTATGTAGGTTATATTAATTCTTACATGTAAAATAACATAAATAAACAACAAAACAACGTTTTAAAGTCGAAAAAGGAAGTAATTATTCATGAAGATGATTGACAGTGTATGTACACGGAGAGTATTTTTCGTTTGCCGAGTTTTGAAGTTGGCAATCCCGTTTCCTCAACAATACACCTAAGTTATTTGTAATATTATTAAATAACCTCAGTTTTGACTTGAGAACTTCAACTCAGTGTTGATGTGTTGATTAGCACTACTGCTATATTTTGTGTAGTTAGTTGTAAAATATGGACAGTTCAGAAGATGAAAACCTGTCAAATACCCCGCCTAAATTAGCGGAAAAAGCTAACAACGTTGTACTAAATCTCCTTCCTGTCAAATCAAGGAAAAAGTACGACCGCCAGTATGAACTGTTTTTATCACAAAATAACAACTGTAGACAAAGTATAATGTGCAATTCGTGAGCAAAGTGTCTTTTTTAAACTTGATAAAATTGACGCACTCGGCTTGCCTTGTGCGTCAACATTTTTCTCTCGTTTAAAAAAGTGCCATTTTGCTCACTAGTTGCACAAATAACTATTGTCACTCATTAGGACAATGTAAACGCTGTCTTCATTATCATTTATAAAATGGTGGCAAAAATTTCACACATTTAATTTAATCTGTGTCTTTTCATGCCTGTATTACTTGAATTTTATATGGATACATGTATAAATCCTTGTAGAGAATAATTGTAGGCGGCAAACCAAGTGTAACTGCATTGGGACGGGCAGAGCATTTACGCCTATGTAACAAAGCAACTCTTATGATGTCAAGGATAAAATAAAGCAAAAGCTTAAAAGTTTCAAATATTTAATAGTATAAATTTTATTTTATCCTTGAATATGGAGTTTCAACAAGAAATATCTGCTATTACATTAAAGTTTCTTATGATGTCAATGCTTTCAGACTTACACACATTCTTTTGTATACAATTAGGCTTCTTTTTTTAAGCATGCTTCAAAATTATGTACCCAAGTCTTATTACGATCTGCTGATGGCACCACATAATTCCTATGGATATTAAAATGGCATTGAAACAGCTGTTGTGCAACCACATAACTATCATAATTTTTGTAGAACACCTTAATCCTCAACATATGTAGTTCACTTGTCCAATGCTTTATCTCAACTAAGTGATACATAAGGAAGAAACTGTTGTTACTGTTCATACTTGTCTATTACTGAACAATATGTAAATATATGCTATTGCATTGACTGTTAAATAGTAAAGAGCTTATTAAAATCAAAATATTCAATTTGTTAAAGTCACCTGTTTCATTGGCTCACACTATATTAAAACAATAAAATAGACTTTGACTATTTAATATTGTATGGGTATGCAAGTTTTTAGAGGATGGATGAATTTTTTACTAGACTTACCGTACATATTTGTCATTTGCCGTTCTTGAAACATACAACTTAGTTCATTTGCTTATTGTGTTTCCCTGTTTAGATTGAGAATATAAACTATGTCATTTTACAAAACCAACAATTTTTATATACAAACCATCATGTACATCTAGCCCCATCATACAATGTAATATAACAGATGTATATAATGCCCATAAGTTGGTTTCTTAAGCTATGTAGAAATTGTTAATGTATTTTTAGATCAGGAGGCCTACATAAAAAGGTAAATTTGTTTAAAACAGTGTTGTTACACAGGTTTTCTGAACCTCAATTGTGTATATTATTACTTTCTTGATATACAGCTAACAGGTTTCGTAGATATGAATATATTAGAAAGTCTCCACTTGCTTTGCTCGCATCTGTGACCTCTCCCTTGCTGCTTCTTATAACTATATGAATATCAAATTTTCTTCGTAGTTCACTGTTCAAAATTATATTTTTGGCCATAAGTTTGGCATTTGTCATTGTAGAGAGTTCAATTACATACTGAATTGAAATTTTAGTATTTTGATCTAATTTAATGTGTTACAAGTTGTATACCACACAAGATATAAACAAAAACACTATTTATAACAGCCGTCATTTTGCTTTTTCAATTTGATTTTTCTGAATTTTAATAGGGTTCTATAGCATACTGTAGTCCGCTGTACCAAATTATATTTCATGTTTCTACCTTAGTTTTTATGACTACTATCATGTTTACATACAGACAACAACAACAACAACAACATTAGGCGGAAGGCATGTCAAAATCACTTTCTGTTTCCAGAGGCTGTGATACATGAAGATAGAGGTCATATCTTTTTACAATTACAAATCGTACCTTATGAACTTTGTAAGTAAAATGAAGTTGTGAAAGGAAAATTACGTTCGGCTTATTGTATAAAATAACAGCACATAAGCATTATCATCTGTCAGAGTTTTCAAATATAATTGTTAGTTATATATATTTAATTCTTAGTTATGGGATAAATTGGTCATTAGTTTTGTGAAAATGATGCAGTTTATCCAAATACAAAAGCCATTTTGTACATAAATGTCCAGTATAGATTATTAATCATTTTGTTAGTAAAAACAAAAAGACAAGACACATTCGTTCACCCGTCACTAAACATCTGGCCCTTAAAGGAGAACAATTTCTCTATGAACCTCAGCAATAGTTTTTGATACACAAAAAATGTATCACGACATGAGTCTAACAGTGACAGGAATATTGCTTGTAGTATCCATTTTACATCACTGATATATCACAATAATTATTTGAACTTCATATTCCGACAAAATGGTTAACAATTGGTTATTATATTAAATTAAAATACAGTGTGTGTAAGATGACTCATTGCCATAGTCATTTCAAATTGACTTTACTTTAAAGTTGGGCCTCTTATTTCACATTGTAGGATCAACAAAAAGTTATACACAGAAAAACAATTTTTGAAATTTGGATTAGTGGTTTACCATTGATATTTACTAACAATTATTCTCGTTAACAAATTTTCTCAACCTTTAAATAAAATTCATTTGAGTAAAACTGAACCCAGTGAAAGCATTTACACTCATATATATATATATATATATATATATATATATTATATACAAGGCCCGTTCAGAAAGTAACCTCTGTTTGAGTATAAATAATCGGAGACTAGATACAGAAATATTTATGTCTTAAAACTACAACTCTTCCACTATTTTTCGACATAATTTCCATATAAATTTAGGCAATTATCATTGCGATTGACCAGTTTGGAAATCCCTTCTTCATGAAATTTTGCCGCTTGTAATTTTAGTCAACCTGGTCAGGATCTTGAAGTTTTTTATCATCATCCAAGCACTGGTACTCATATCATTGGTCCATGATAGGTAAAAATCACTGGGAGTCATAACCGGACTATATGCATTTGAATTGATGGATCATAATATGTTTTGTTTGCCAAGTGGTATGACGGTTGACAGACATAAATAGGAAACCAGAAGTCTGCAAACCAAGGCGTTTGTTCTAAATGGGCTTTTTTAGTTATTGAAGTCTCACATAGAAATGATAGTTGTTCCACAATTCGTAAACACTGAGATAATGTTCACATGGTTCAAAGATTGCAAACAGCGGTTTTCAAAGATTGCAAACAGCGGTTTTCAAAGATTTTTTCATGAATTTTCTGAAGCGATTCATCACTGACTACAGATTGCTCTTCATTTCTCATCATGAATGTTTGTTCTCTCACTTTTAAACAAACACTGATGCACAACACATTGTGTGTTAAATAGGTATCTCTCAATCGTAGGTGTACTAAGCATGAGGATGCTTATTCAGCCTTGGTGCTATTTGAGTATTCGAGGGTTAGGGGTCTTTATTTTATGTTATTTTTTCCTTTGTAGGGTCCAAAGTTAAAATCAATGATAATTATTTTTCATGTGTGTCTCTAATTTGGCGGACAGTCTATACAACTGTCTGTAAGTCGCAACCAGTCAACACAGACAAGATAATAAATTCTAAATATTTCAAACTTTGTATTTAAATTATTTGTATTGTCCCACATATAGGAAAATAATAGTACTGTAGTAACCAAAAAAAATCGAGAAACTATAAAGATGAAATATTTTGAAATATGTGTGGGTTATCAAATAAAACTAGATTATATTCTGATTATGAATATGTATGCTTATTTGTTGAAAAATTAATATGTTGGCGCTAAACTAAATTTCAATTGTCAGATATCATGTTCATTCTCCCCCCCTCAACTAAAACACAGTTTTTGCTACAAAGTAAAAAAAGAAAATACTAATGAACATCTACAATTCTGAAAAAAAAATGTTGGTTTTGAAATTAAATTGCAGTTTGAAATCATCTATTATAGTTTTTTGTACGACAAATAGAACTTCATTTAACCACACAATGAGAAATTCATAGCTTATAAATTTTAAAAACAGTTTTTATGACATGTGAGACAAACACTTCAATAGCCATTAAAATATGGATTCCATTTTCATTTATTTCTCTTTATTATGATCCGTAGTTAAAACCAAGGACCTGTATAATTTTATTGCATATCTGTCTGTACAATTTAAACTGTCACTTAAGACATAAAATATTTTGGTTGTCTCTTCAAAATAAATAAAAAGAAGAAGAGATGAACATAAAATGAAGACCCTTATCCCTCGAATACTCTAATAGCGTTAGGGTCAGAAAAGAACAAGAGTTAGTCAAGAGAGACCTGATAGGAAAGATGAAAGAAAGGGATCTAAACTAAGACTACATGAAGGAAGGTGTACATTCATCTAGGTCCCTCAGGATTGCCAAGCCCATACTCAATAAATTGAGCCCATGAGAGTCCAAGTTGTTGGAAAGTTATACTTATTGTATTTCGCCTTTTACGACTAATTATGCCGCATTATAGTACAGAACATCTCGTAAAAAGAACAAAAACTTTAAATAATTGGATTTTAAACCTAAATAAATTAAATTAATCAAGTTTTCAAAACAAGAAAATATTCTGTATTTTATATGAAAATTGATGTACACTACGAAATATTAGTCAAAACATGCTGCAAAATTTGGAATTAATTTATGAATCTGTTTTTGAGTTTTATCTTGTTTTTAAAAAAAGACAGATTGACGAATTTTTTTTTTTGATATGCCCAACTGCGAAACATATGTCTCTCAATAAAGCTCTTTTGTGGAATTAAATAATTATTTCTATTAATATTGAATTCTATCAAACACAGACTGTTGTCACATTAAATTAACATTCACAAAGCCAGAAAGGACAATTATGTTTTATAATAAATTAGGATATTCTTTATAGTTATTTGAAAACAATAAAACAAATTGTGTGGTGTGATGTGTGACATTGTAAAATGTTTATGAAAGATTCCAGTCTTTATTATAATTCAAATTTTGAAAATGTTGCCAAAATTAAACTGATCTCCAGTGACTGAGAGAACTAGATATATTTTCTGTTTGAAAATTCACTGATACCCTGATGAGAGGTATATCTTAAAAACTACATGAGACGACAATTAAAGTTTATATAAAACCAAATTGATCTTTTTATTCCACTAATTTTATTACATTACAGTTTAATTAAATCTATTCATTGAATAAAAAATATATTTATAAATGTTATAAAATACTGTATTATATATGTCAGCTGATCTACACTGTATTGCAACCAGTAATTAAAGTTATGCATTTCCTGGAAATAATATTTATGGAAAACTGGGAAATATTTAATTCAAAGTCAATAATAGTTTATTTTAATCGCAATATAAATTATAACATTTAATTTTAATCATTATTATATCTCGGTTCACATCATATTTTATTGTCAAAATACGGCAGTTGCTCTGCGCTCACTCGATCAAGAAAGCTGACATGCGCAGAATGATTTGCGCATTTCATTTCATGTTCTTCTTCACCATTTTGGAATTGTATTAATTTAGGAGGTGGTTTTGTAATTAGTAAGGTAAGTTTTCTTTCCTATTATAGGAAATATTTTCTTCAAAGAACTATGAAATTTTGGAATTATTTTCTTGTTACTCTGCCTAATATGTAAACATTAACTTCATTATCAAATTTGATTTTTTGAACGTGTAAACTAATGAAAAATCTTTGTGGATATTGGAAGTAAGTGAAGCATAAATCCTGTTGGGGCTTGTACATTTAAAAATTATTAACAATTTGTTTATAGCAGTAAGTTAAACTATTTGAAGTGATTTTCCTAACCAACTGATGTTGTTGACAGTGTGTAGAATTTGTAATGTATGTTATTTATATCGTTGTAATTTGCCTAAGTCAGTTCCACCATTTTTTTTTTTTTTTTTTTTAAAGGCACAATTAGCTAATCTTATTGTCAACAGTTTAAAAAAAAGGATTTATGATGGTAAGTATTATACAAGTTAAAGAGAGGAGAGAAATCATGTTATGAACTGAAATTTGAACATCTATAAAAAGTTGGGTAAATGTTTACTTTAAGGTGGCACTGTATTTTTTGGATTTTATTTTTTTTATCAGCTACTACATACCTTACTTCATAATGATCTAATTTAAAATAATTAACTTCAATAAACTTATGAAATGTTAGGCCAGGTGGTTTTATATATATAGCTACCTGGCCAAACCTGCCGGAGTTAAACAAATAAGCAAATTATTAACTTCAATAAACGTACGAAAGGTTTAGTCAAGTAATAGTGATCTAGCTTAGTCATTGTATAAGGTGCATGCATCAAACCATAGGATATTCTTATTCCTTTATGTCTTGCAATTAAGTGTAACCCCTCAATTTGATAGTTTTTAAATTGTGATTTTTCAGTGAAAAATAGTGATCGGCGCAAGGAAAACATTATTTATTCTTATGAAGGTATGTAGTAGACGATAAAAAACTTTAATCCGAAAAATATGGCGCCACCTTAAAGTAAACATTTACCAAAAGTTGGACTTTGTTTAATATCAGAGACTTTAACACAGGTATAGGTCAATAACTTATGAAATTATATTTAACTTTTTTATTAAAATTATTCTTTCAAATGATATTAGCTTAGATCTTTATTATTATTTGTTTTGTGTAGTTTCATTGTAAATAACTCATTAAAGTATTAATTTTTCTTTTATTGTATTTCTTGAGATCCCATAGCGATTTAATATTGAAATTTAATGAAATCGTGTTTTACCTATCTCATTATTAAACAATTGGATCATCCTTCAGCTGGGAAGACCCTTTTCAAGTATCAAAATCCATTATTTCTGTCTAAAATAGCAAATCTTAGACTTATGTGGTTAAGGCATCTGTCTACATTAATTCCAATGGCAACAGTGGTGAATATTTGAGTATCTCATCGCTCTATGTTAATGTTCATCCCTGTAAATAGGTCTGGTTAGGTAAATTATATATAGCCTATATTTTCCCTGACCTGTAGTTCTTTTACTAGATCTGGTTAGGTCAATATATATATATATTGACTTGCCAAGACAGAGTTCACATGATTCTGAAATCATAGAGCCCATTAATATTTACCTGTTAGAAAACAATTAATGCGCATATCTAAAGACACACTATTCTATTACCTATAACTTACGAAACTTAGACGCATAGGCTCATTATATATTCTAAACATCGAATGCAAACTTGTAAATTGTTTATTTTTGACAGTAATATTGGATTTTGATACTTTAAAAAGGTCCTCCCAGCTAAAGGATGATCCAATTGTTTAACAATGAAGTATATTAAACACGATTTCATTAAATTTCAATATTAAATTGCTACATGATCTCAACTGGACATTTACCAATTTATTTAGCCTACCTTGTTTGTCATTAATGAGATATTTTTTGACAATGCTAGACGAATTTCAAGTCTTAAAATCCATTAATATTTTAATAAACTGATGCTTTTAGACGTAAGGATTCAAGGGTTATTTGGGTTATTATGAATTACATTATTATTATTATTATTTGGTTTACATCATTTTTTTCAAAGGGGGCTGAGAAAGAGAAAGTAGCTCATTTTTAGTACTTTGTTTATTTACTATGAGAATTTATTGATTTTGTGAATAATTACCTAAATTTATTTATTTTCATATGAAGTAAAAATTGTGAAAAAATATAAGAAACTAATTAAAAAAGTAATCAGTTAAGGCCTATAGTATTATTCATTTCAAGTTCATTAGACAATATACGTGAATGTGGTAATTGCTAATTTCAGAACTAGAAGCAATAATAAAAACTGAATCGATGTACAATCCTATGTTTACTTATAAAGAGAAAGGTTTCACTTTTATTATATATTCATAACCTTATTCAACACATAAATTAGGTGAGTTATTTTATTAATACAGTTTGTTCAATTAATACGAGAGTTCATTTATTAAGTTAGAACCGTTTGCGCATAGCAACCACACAGGCTGTCACGTGACGCCTGCTCTAGGTTAGCAACTCTTGCCCAGTCCCCATCTATTCAGTCAGTTGATTTCATGTCTGCGACTGTTGGTTCTATCGTAACACTGCTTTGTTTATCTCCATGTTAATCAATAAACCCGCCGATTGTGACTTTCAGCCAAGAGGAATGACCATAAATGCTTAGATATATTGCGAAACACTAACCAAGCTTAGGTGCGCTATTCGAACAGCATTGCTCTATAGTATATTTTAATCCTAAAAAATAGAAAGTGTAATTTGTAATTATTTAAATTTTATATATTGTAAGTTGAATATGGAATATGCATGGAACATATATTGCAATTATTCATCTATCTAAAAAAATATATTTTAGGCTATTACAAGTTGTTAAATGTGAGGTGGCTACATTTATGACTGCTTTGTTCAATATTGCATGAAGTATTGATTTTGATACACTATGGAATTTTCTAAGTATTTCTGGTAAAATAAGGGATATCTCAGGTAATTTTATCTTTTACTCCTGGTAGACACCGTGTTAAACTATCCACACATTTGAGCTGAAGAACACACCACAGATGATGGACAGTCAGCATTCCTAAAACCACTTTTTAAACTTGGATTTCAAAAAGGATATTTCTGTGAGAACGTGTCATTAGTTTTTTTTAAATCTTTAGCTCAACTTGATTAACTTAAATATAATAGCTCACTTTACCAGGGTCCTGGTCATTAAAGAAATTAGCATCTTGTATAAGCAGTGTGTGGGGGGGGGAATAAAAATGTTTATTTATGTAAAAGTTTATTGGTATTGATAGTAGGCTTGTTGTAGATTCATCTTAAAAATGTGCGCTTTTTAGTTTCAGGATACACAACCTGTAATTTTGAAACAAACTGACAAAAGATAGAAGGCTATTTACTACAAGACACAAACTTACAATGACAGCAATACATTGGATCAACTAACATTTGGTAAGAGCACAGTTGAATTTTTTTTTTATTAGATCATATTTATTTTAGTTGATTTGTTTATCAGACGCAGGTAGATAACCATTTTAAAGTGCTAGAAGTTTAACGAAATCAATAAATCTTTTCATTACTCATCACATTATACTTGTCAGGATATTTTGGATAAGTCCTGATCTGAAACTTTTACTTTTAGCTACTAAAATGTTATGAAAATTAAAAAGAATGGGTAAGTTTTAATAAATGATGCATAAACTTACCAAAGGTATAGAATGAGCACTGATCATAATCCATAAATCACGTTTTCAGAGTTTGATCAATTATATATATTTGTAAATGTGTGCTATTAAGTTACTGTAGAAGTCTTTAATTTTATTTCATTTTGTTCCAGTCTACTTTTCTACAATAACTACAGATTTTGAGGAATAATGTTGTAGGCTTTATATGTTCATAATATTACAGCTTTGAGGAAAGGGGGGGGGGAATCTATCTATTGGTACCAATCATATTTCTGGTAGCCTAATTTGAAGTCTGATATCAGTCATATTAACCATAGGAGTATTATAATCTTGTACAGTTTTGTTTAGTCAATGTTGGATGCTATGTTTAAATAAATATGATATCAATTGAAAGATTTCTTATATTTAACTACAGGTTTAAGATTTTATTAAAACAATCATGATTTTTGAAACTACAAATATATTTTTGATTTTGTTGAATTTATTCATTGTTATAACATTTCATTCTTTACATTAATGTTATCATTTTTTTCCTCTAGAAAAGAACTTCAGCATCAGTCTCAAGACATCTATAAACCATCTCTAATACATCATCAATCACCACCTACCATCTTGACATCCAACCCATCTCACCACCATCATCAGTGTCTTTGCCACCAAATCAGGTAGGCTATGGTTGATATTGTTCAGCTATTTTTCTATTTGAAGTATGAACAATATTTCTTATTGATTTTTATTAAAGCCTAAAAAGTAGTTAGACTTTTTTTTTTTAACACCTAGTGTCATCTATGTCGTCTTTTTAATGCAGTACTTTATTTTTATGTTCAAAGCTTCATACTATCATGAGAAAGATCATTTTTATAATAATAAAAATGTTGAGTTTTTATTAACCCTCGAACTACCCTATATATTACTCAAGTGGTAGGCCTTTTTAGTGCATTTTGCAAGTAATTTTTTTTTCTACTAAAAATAGTAATTTAATCCTAAACCTAACTTTGTAACATATCATTTTTTATAGAAAGGTCCATAGAATTTACCTATGTAATAAGAACGGTTAGATGTAAACACTTTGGAGTTAATATTGACTGGAATGAAAAACATTGCTCTTAACAGAAGGAAAAATTCCATATAAATATACATTACAAAAAATTTGGAGTTAGTTGATATGTCGGTAATATATTTAAAAAAAGGTAAAACTTCAGATAAACACCAAAATTTTCTAATTTTTAAAATAGTTTTCTGGTTTATATGTAAATATAAGTGTGTAAACAAATATAAACATTTTTATTTGACAAAAACGATTTTTACGAGAAAAAATTGCAAAATGGCAACAGGAAAATGGTTGGGCTTGTTTTTCAAAATTCACCAAAACCTATAAATAAAAAAGTAAATATAAAAATTTTGATGTTAATTGTGATGAAAATAAAAAAATAATATCGAATAACTCGAGATCAACTTACTTCTCGGTGTACGAAAAAATGGCGATGTATAAACGATTGGATATCCATATATTACTAATTCGTATTTGACAACTTCTAACGTCCTTAAAAAAATGCTAGTTTCCCTTCGATTTCAGTGACATTTGTTAGACCCATAGAAGAATGTCTATGACATTGACTATATTTTTGAAAACATATATCAAAAGAGTAAAAAAATACTCTCTTTGAAATGGTGTGAATGCCAACTTAATTGAAAAGAATATCCTTTGAAAACAAATAGACAAAAATAACATATTTTGTCGTCTGCTTCGACTGAATTTGGTGTTTCAAACTGATCTGGCAAGACAATAATTTATCGATTTTAATCATGTGACATATTACTTTTTTTGGTACTTCAGTTATATGAAAATGAAAGTTCAGATCATTATCTTTACAGTAGTGACAAATGTATTGCGATTGAGCTTTTTTTAGTAGCCGAAATGTTGGAATTATAAAATCTGTTTAGCGTAGTTCATTACAGTGGAATAACACATGTGAGACAGATACTGAATGAAGTTCTATATCTCAATAAGTATAAAAACCACGATAATTTGGAATACATTGGTCGAAAAGTGAAGAAAAATACTATAACAGAGTGTCATTTTAAAGTATTTAGCCTGAATTTCTGACTTGTTAAAAATAAACAAAAGTGACATCTGTTTCGGACAAAATGATTATAGAAAATGGTGCTAGTAAAGTGACGTGTCGAGAAATGCTAAATTTATCTAATTTAATAATTTTACATATTACTATGTTTATATGAAAATGAAAGATCAGATCATTAGCTTTACATTGATGCCAAATTTATTACATTTGGATTACTTGAGTTTGAGCCGAGTCTCAGTAAATCGAGCTTGAGCTTTAATCGAGCTCAAACATTTTAATTAATACAAGCTTTTAATTTTCGGGCTTGAACTTTTATCAAGCCTTTTAAAGAGCTCTTATCTAGCTCAAGTTTTTTAAAGCTTCCTATAAATTTTACATTAAGTAATAATCAGTATAATGTCGATCTTTTATTTTAGTGGATTGTCAAACTGGGAACCAAATGTCATATCTACATTTTGCTTTAATTACTTACACAATAAAAATCTGTGCGTATAGTTTACGGTAATGTAACTATGGCTAGTCTTATGTTTTTAGAAAGGCTATAATATTGCGAGTTAAAATAAAATCCACCAATAATTATGGGAAGGTCAGACACAAACTACCTGAGCTTTAGATTAAACTCTGCCTTATCTTACTAATAGTTTCCTTCTTTACAAGTTAAACAATGCACACCTTTGGAAGGAGAAAACTCAAAATCAATACAGTCGTGTATTTTGTCATTTAATTCATTTAAATTTTACGAGACATTTTATTATTACGATAAACGGAAAATAATTTGCCGCTGGTTACAATAATATGTCAAACCGATATTATTACTTGTCATTGTGGACTGCTGTGTGTGTGTGTTTGTGGGAATGAATCGAACTTAGGCCTAGAACTGATTGATGCACTTGCACAGTTTGAATTTTACAACTCAAGCAAGTTATCTAGACAAAAGACACAGTGTTTCTCTAGTTTCCATGAACTCGAAATTAGTAGCAAATGATTGGTTGAATAGCCTTGCATTTTGTAAATGTAAATAATTATAATAGGAAACAATTGAACTAAGTTTAGTTTATTTAAAAATTATAACTTTGTGATTGTGTTTTCGTTGAGATTTTGCAAAACATTAAAACGATAAAGTTTTGGACTGGACTTTTATTTTTGAATGGTTGATCTGGGAAAACAATTGTTCGGGGAACTTTGAATCCTGTAGAAATATGCATTGTTTAAATGGGTTTCCAACCTCTACTGCAGAATCTGAACAATAAATGAAGGAAATGAATGAATTGAGTTTCATTATTTTCATAGTGGAGAGGGGTTCTTTCTCGTATTAAAAATTAGTAATTTCTTAATTATTTTATAAATTTATTATTTTCCCTTTTTTTGTACTAAATAATATGTGCGAGAAATTAAAATGTGAGAAAATTGCAAGTTTTTGTGGCAATAAGATGTATAATATGGGAAATACAGCAAATATGTTCCAGGCCAATTATTTTTCCCAACACCTTATTATATTCACACTTAGTTTAGTATATTATCAATGTTGGTATTAGGCTAGATGCATTGGACCATTGACAGTCTGTTTTAAACCTTGTCTGCGCTCTCTCTCTCTCTGTCACACACAAATACCCAACTTTGCACATCTTTCGAATCAAAGCTATATTAAAATAGGGAATAAGATTATAGTACAACAAAGTTAACTTCGAGCAAGGCTGTGCAGGTTGATGAAATGAGGGGCATGTAGTGGAGGTAAACAGGCTGCTAGTAGATACGCTAGTGTGTGAAGGAGAATTTATGTCTTCCTTAACCTTTCCTTTAAAATTTATTTTATAACCACTTTTTGAGTTGTCAGATTATGAAAGACATTTAATGTGAGTAGTGTGAAGAACGTAGATTTCGCCAGGAAAAATTATTGGTCACTCTTTAAGTTTACTTACTTTAAATTCGTAATTATACTCCCTCGCCTAGTCGAATAATTGATCTACGTTAAGGCATTTATAAACAAACCTAGAATGTAACAAAAGACCAAAACTATTTTGACTCTATAATGTAAAGATCAGATTGCAACTGTTGTGATATAGGAGTGAGTCATGTGTTGCTAAGTTATACCATTAGACTTGCCCAACTCCTTGTATACACAAACATAATAACTGCACATCTCGATATTGCTCAAAGTTAAAACTTTATTCTACTCTAAATAGAGCATATCCTTACTCCTTACAATATTTTTTCTTGTCAATTAGCTAACAATTTACTTTATTCTCCCTATTCTCAATCGATAATTTTACTCTAGTATGATATTTTGAATTATTTGTTATCTAATATGTCTTATAAAATATTATACCACAATTCACACTCAGTAGTTCAACATTTTCACAAAAAGTTTTTTTCTTCTTCATAGTAAAGTACGAGTTTAGTTTAGTTTTGTTTAAAATTTTTATTTTTTACCTTACTGATTTTCTTTTATTTACCCAAACAAATAAATCACTACTCCCAGACACCGAATAATTTGTTTGTAGTGAAATATAAAAATACTAAGAGTTAAAAGTATAACTTAAGAATTCAATTTTATTTTCTTAAGTAAAGCTTTGTACTAAGTGTTTACACTGGGAAAGGTATTGGGGTTTTGAGCTTTATATTTCAATTTCTGTAATTATAGTGTCATATAATGTGTTGAATCGAAAAGTAATTTTTCATTAAGTATGGTATCGGGATTAGTTTTGACCATCTTGTATATTTCAAATTGTTCCACAATTAAATTTCCTTTTTTTGCAATGATGAATTTTTTTTAAGGAATCTTGAATTGCAGAGTTTTTGTAGTTGTTTACAGTCAGGTGTTCTGTGTATTTGGATTTGATTTTGTTGTTGACAAAGTGTTTGTTTGGCTGTCGGGATGTGCTCTTTGAATCATACCTTTTATAACTTTCCCATTAGCCAGGGATAGTGAAACACATGTCATAATATAAAATGATAAAGGTGTCGACAAAGTTTAAAATACAATTAAAATTTATTTTTTACAGGTTTTTATTAAATTTTTGTCCTATATAGTAAGTAGTGTAAATATCTTCTTTTTTCCCCCCTGTCATAGCTGTCATGTTGGTGTTTGATAATATAGCATCCATAAAAGTTCTGCTATTTCGTAAACTATTTGTTTATTTGTCTGATTAACAAATTTAACCAAGGTAATGGTAAAATCAACCTATTTCCAAATTTGGTCTGTAATTACTAAAAATTCTTGCTAAAAATACAACAGTAAAAATGTATTTAGAACCTAATATTTGATTGTATTGTACATATCTTAACATTACATTTCTTTTGTCTTTCTACATCCAATAACCTCCTCGACCCATCTCATCCTTTATATTTATCCAACTGGACTCTTTCATAATCCGAAACTTCATTATTTCTATCCTGTATTCCTAATAATTCCTCTCGTGTCATTTCTATTTTCATCGGTATTATTTTGAAAATGATTCAATTTATTTTCCAGATTGCTACCATTGGTGTTATTGTGCAGTTTATCAACAATTATAACCGACACTGAATTTTGTGTATAATTTAGGCCTAGTAGCAACTGCTTTGAATTATTAAAAAATATATATATTGATTTGTAATATAGCAAGGATTTAATGGTTCACACTGTTTTTATAAATAAATAACGAAGTTTTGGTTGTAAGAAGTTATGTCGTTGTTATTTCTAATACAACTCTTCCGTCCTTATACTTTATCCTTTGTTCCTAATCTATCTTGGCTTGACACTAGTATTAATAAAATTCATCTGCTGTACCATACTCCACTTGGTTTATAAAATAATAGGTTAATATGTCCCTTATAATAAAGTCTGTAAGCAATATTTTTGTTTGTTTTTATACTCGTATTGGCATTATGTTAACATCAGTTGAATTTAAAACACTCTCCAGTTGAGTTAGAGAAGAGTCTGAAACCTAAAAGATTGCTGAAAGATCATTATTTGGTATTTATAAATCAATTATTATTAAAATCATTTAATCAGGAAAGGTTTCATTTTCAGATAACTAAGACAAGTTTTTATTACATCTAGAATGAATGTGCCCAAACTTAGGGTGCTAAAAAAATAGTTTTGACCTTATGTGTATGAATGGGAAAAAAAATTATCATTCAAATTCAAGGAATAAAAGATTTGTCATTGTTTGTTTACAGAGAGAACAGCTGTCAGATTATTAATTTTGAGTGAGTATGTTATTAACCCTGCAACTGTGAATTGACCAATGATTATGATTTTGAACAATAGACTTCCACGGTCACAAACATCATTATGATCTTGTTCTTCGGGGTTCGAACGCATCAATATTGTCTGCACGTTGAGTACAGCCGACGTTTCGGTCCCTTTACAGATGTCCATTTTCTAGGCTTAACAAATGTCAAGTCACTTCAAGAATTATTGAAGAATCATTGAAGAATTATTTTTCCCTTTATCAAAACATAGCCATTAAATGAGAGTATGCTTTTATATATTAGGCTACATGTCCCATTTTGACAAACAAATGTGAGGTTTGCGAATGGGATATATTTGTATTTGTTACACTTTTTAAACAAAACTATAAAAGCATAGGTTCTAAACAATAAGTTTTTTTTTAATTCTATGGACTTTTCTGAACACAATAACGTATATTTATAGCTTTCCAAATATTTTATAATTAAGCCTACAAATGGGAAACTATAAATGGTGCAAAATACTACAGCTTAGAAGAAGAAAGGGAAAAGTTTTCTCAAGTATCAAGTTTAGATGTTTAAAGTTGTGTCTAGCATTGGAGGAAATGGAAGATTGAAACCAAATCTTTTTTATTGATAAATGATGTACGGGAATAAATGACACAAATTGGACAGCAATTTTTGTAATTATAAACATATTTGTTTGGGCAAAAATCAGTAGCGGCCGATGGTTAAGGGCAATGGGAGGGCTCTGTTTTATTTTATACATGTAAGGGAAGGCATGTTATCATTCACTTAACATTCACAATCACAAAGGGTTAAACTTAAAAACATAAACAAACAACTCGTGTGAGTGGCGAGACACTATTTAGAACAGTTGCGCCAACTTATTTTGCCCATCGAAAACAAGGTTTTTAGTAATGCGGAACATCTAATTTATGGTGGCTTCACTGACTGATGTCTGCGCGCGCAGCTTCGGACTCTGCCCTAGAAGCCCATTACACGCTGTGTAAATGACGTCACGGCACCCTCAGCTCTGTCTGCTGCTTGCCCCATATGACTAAATGCAATGAAACTGGGACGCTCTGGCCACCGTCCGAACTCCAGAATACATTCATCAAATATTTTATATTGTAAAACTTCCGCTACAAATGATGGTGAAATCCATAGCGGCAATTTATAATTCATTTATCTCAACAGAATTAAATACATATAGGTATTTACATTATTAAAATAATATTATCATTTGGGGGGGGGGGGCGTCCAAGAGTCCTTATGAGTACACCGCCACCTCGTTTATCCGTACTAACTGGGACTGGAAGAGGTCCAGAAAATAGAAAATCCAGATAAACAGGAAACAGTAGGAAAATATAATAAAATAATTTGTAGTGATAAAACGTAATGTTTATTTCCTTGTACATAAACGCAACAACATATTTATACAAAACTTGTGATATCAATATCAACATCTGAGTATATATCTATTTGGAACAACTGTTTCACTTGTTGATGTGTGGGAGATCTCTTCAGGCGTTATTTCACAAAGAGCAGGGCTAATTTTTTCCATGGCTTCAAAGTGCCTTTTGTTACATGATCCTACCATCTAAATAATGTCTTTAATATTTATTGCTTTTAATAAATCAATGAGACTTTCTTCTCTTTCTTCCTTGATTATCTTGCTCAGAAGCTCTTTGTGATAAACAATCTTGATATTTCCAAACATCCTCTTGCTTGATCCATAGGTTGCGTGTCAACTATGTGTAGTGTTATACAACCAACAAATGCTTGGACAAATTCTAATCAAATTTGGTTTGTGGACATATTTTGGTCATGACTCAGGGCGTTTAAAAATGTTTTTGAATACCGTACCTTAAAATGTGGATGTAGCTGCTATAAGAAGAAATGAAAAATTAAGGTTTTTCTCAAAATCAGTTTTAACAATTTTGCTCATGTGTAGCCTCTAAGAATACTAACAAAACTTATTGGTAAAAATGTGTTGCGTAGCTGTTATCAAATTTGTAATTCTTTAAAATCGACTATCCCGATTTCCTTCAATTGTGAAATGTGAAGGTTAATGACCCAAACCCTTGTGCAAAATAAAAATTATGGTTTAATAAGAATTGACAAAAAAACCTTGGACTGCCGCCATTGAAAACTCTACTGTAATTAAATATGATTTACAGTATGGACATGTTTATAGCACAAGGCCCTTATTTAAATAGCTAAGTATTTTTAAAAGATGCTGTCTGGTTCATTTCCACTATTTTCTTCAACGTAAATTGAGCTTTTAATGATGGCAGTAATTTTTTGTTTTTTTTGACAATTATTTCTGAAGTGTTAACACCTAACTGAAATTTTGGTTAGTTTTTATTTGGTTTGGGGGATAGACGAGTGAGAAAGTATAGTCTGAACTTATGGAATTCAGCTGTGGGACCGCTCCAAACATACTAAAATACAAACAATTTATAGATTTCAAAATAAATTCTTGAGAACCATATCAAATGCTGTATGATACATCAGAAATAGTGACCTCCATAATTTACAAACACCTACAGTTGAAGAAGAAATCAATCTATTTGCTCAAAACCACCAACAACGGCTTCAAAGCCATGTTAACGAGGAAGCATCATACCTACTCGATAATGTTGAATTACTGAGGAGACTCAAACGGACAAAGCCTTTTGATCTTCTCTAGAAATAACTAGGACCACCTGGACTGTAAACACCATTTTGTTAGATTTAAATTTATTGTTAGTTTATGTAACTAGTTTCAGTATTATTTATGTACCGTTTATCTAATAAAATTAAAGAAATCACTACCACATTTGACGAGAACTTGTGATATTTATTGCCAATGTCAACCAGGAATTATCAGTTTCACAATTAAGTTTTCTACAAATGAGTGCTGCCTTTCCACCACTCGTAACTTATTATTTTTTATGGAGTATTTATTTCCTATCTTTATTTGGTAATCTTACAGCTTTCCTTATGTCTCTTAATACTTTATCATGTTCCATCTTGGAATGCTCGAGAACAGTCTTTTTAGAATATTATTAGAGAAAAATAATAATTTCCAACAACAATTACAGTTTTCACTAAGTAAAACAGAAAAAGATCTTGACTACATGCGGATGACAGTTTTTGAAGAAACTTCTTTGTTCATGGTAGAATGAAATGGATTCATAACATTTAATTATACTCAGAATATCGGTCTTTATGTCTATCGCTGTATATATTATTCAAATTTGTTGTACGGCTACCTTCAATCTAGAATAAGTGTCTGGGATTTCCAGAGTTTTAAACACCAGAAGAAGGTAATTTAAATGTACAATCGCGGGCTTCATATAGAGAGATCGTGAAAAAATTAAACAATTTTTCATCATTATGATTAACGGAAACCATTTTAATATTGTTTTCGGATAAATTTATTTCAGTTTTTAACAAAGAAATTAAAACCTTTCAACAAAAAGAGATGACTTTCTTGTGTGTAAGCATGAGACATCTCCAACCAATAATAAATCTGTAGTTGGTAATTGTAATAATTAAATAGTTAAATTAGGAAATAGAGAGACAATTAATTGTTAAAAAATAATAACTTAAAATAGAATTTTTAAATAATGGTAAAAGGAGAAAACTCTTTTTATAATTACGAATAAAAATGTGAAATTAAATTAATGTAAGCAGGAAAGATGGCTTTCATGTGAAACAAAGACTTAACATCATATCATTAATGCCATGGTGTGTGAGAAAGTTAGTGCAATATATGGATTTGGTTTTAGATAGGTTTGAATTATAAGGTTTAAAGTACACCCATTTAGGTATATTTTCATTAAAGTCAGAAGCCTATAAACAAAAGTGTTAATTAATTGCCTTCTTTTGAGTCTACAAATAGCCCATCATTGGTGTTGCTTGCAGCTTTCTCCTTTGTGTTCTACAAATCCTTATTATTTATAAAGACTCCAGGAATAGAACTTGTCTTTACTGAAGCGGCTATTTTTTCTAACGAATCTGAGGACAAACTTTTTCACTCTTTTACTCCGATCAGGTTTCTTTTTTGATATTTTTCAAATTACTCACGAAAAGTAAATTTGTTTTATTTGACGTTGGGTTAGATTTATATTGCGAGGTAAGGGCTCCAAAGAGGTGTAGTCAATAATACTGTAAGGGACCCGTCGGTGGTGCCTACCCAGAGTCGTGGATCACTTTGTCAGATTGATAATTCACAGTAATACTCTTGATCTAAGGTTAGTCTACTACACTGGCCATCTTAGATACACACTATTTAAATATAAAGGACACTTTAAATTTACGAGATTAGCGAAATCAGTTTAGTTGAACTTAATGCAAGACATAATACGCTATTTATAGATCTAGTGCATGTGTTTGCTACCACATTGTGATTCTACTGCGCTGAGCGTTTGCGCCCTTTTCCATTTCAAGATATTTCTCAGCTGTGAGATACAGGGCAAGGTATACAACTCACAACACACCTATGTAGGAATAGAAGTCTACGAAATAGGGGTTTGATATATCACCACAATATCGATTATTAGTAAAAATTCCTGCCTTTAGTTTTGAGATATTACGATTTAATTTTTAACAGATATCAAATACAAATTTTGAGAAATTTACAATATGTTTTAAATTTGAATTTTAGGAAAATTGTTTTGAGGAAATCGAATGTTTGCTATTTCCCCTCTCCCTCCCTTGTTGTCTCAGTCATCATCTTCTTAAAAAGAAAACAAGGTAGAAAACCTCTAACCTCCGAATACTCTAATAGTGTGGGAGTCGGAAAAGACGAGAGAGCCCTGATAGGAATGTTGAAAGAAAGGGATCTAATCCAATATTACATGAACAAAGTTATAGATCCAGCTAGGGTTTACCAAATTGACATGCACGTACTCACTAAAGTGGCCTCTTATGGCAGCAATTTGCACAATTTTGATTTTAAACATGACATTTGGTATAGGAAACTATTATGCATTCATTAAAAACTGTATTCAAATTCAGTATCGTCGAATTGAAAATGTAAAAGTGGTGGTCATTTTAAACAGTTTTTTGTTCATATCTTGTGTGTATTCTACTTATAACACAATAAATTAAATTTAAATGTTCAGATTTCAATTCTGCATGTAATGGTACCAACCCTACATCTCTACGATAAAATATAGCGAAGTTATTGTCAAAAATGTTATTTGGAAGCCTGACCTCCCCCAAAATGTGATATTTGTATAGTTATGAAATCCAGGACTGAGTCACTGGACTCGAGCGTAGCGAGTGGAGGCTCCATCACATGTGTACAGCTACGTTGCTGAGACACTGACACTAGGGAAACGTCCCTCGATCTACCAATAAAATTTAACATTTTACAAGGCCCAATCAACCAACTTTTAGAATTGTCCTTAAATTAAAAAAAATTCTTTTCTAGGCCATCTTGGTCTTTATCACTTTTTTTATGGGAATGATTTTTACTCTTGTAATGTTGTGTATTTGTTTTTATATAACCAAATATTTGATTAAACCATATAAATAATTGATTTTATTATAGCCGGTGCTTAACAAATCGTATAGTCCACAGAAACTGGGTCTTGCACAAATTAAAGATATGCATACAAAACTTGATGCCCTGGCTCCATGATCACAGCTAATATAACAATAAACTAGTATTTATTTAAATTATTTGTGTCCGTTTCAATATAGCTACCTATATTTATAGTTGCAAAACTTTGAGAATGTTTCTGCTATATTTAATTATAATGTAGTTATTGTAGATACTGTCTAGAAAGCCTACAAGTGTTCTTAAATTTTAAAAATACCCTTCTTTCATTGCCATACTTTGTTGAAACCAGTTTTTCTTCACCTATCTTCATTCATTTTCTACCAAAGTAGTTGCTTCTTCGTTCCATTCCTAACCTCCAGTAGTCCTTTCCTTCAATCATCAGTTTATCTTCACGTTTCTTATACTATATCTTATTTACAGAAGCAAAAAGCTGAAAAACTTGGACAAAAATTGGAAGCATCAAAAGTAGTTAAACCTGAGATTACCGTCTCTCAATGTAAGTTTAGTAACGGAATTGAAGTGCTTGTGAGCAGTAAGCACGAGTTACCAGTCTTGCCTCAAAAACCTCGCTTTACTGGCGGTGGTTTCAATATGGGAGTAGCTGCCTCGTGATGAGCTTTATACTCTTCAATACTGACTTTGATATTTTGTTACATTTATACTAAAAATCTTTGATAATAAATTTATTATATTGTTTTAAATATTTTATCTTTTCTAGTCCTAAACAATTTATTTACCACCATATGGAAAAAAATTCCACAACACTTTATTTGAAATAAGCATGTGATTCAGTAATCAAGCCATCATTGACAGTTGTTACAAGTACACAAATCTTTGATGATAATGCTAATTATGATATATTATATTTGAAGTAGAAATTAAAGATTGAATGGGTTATATCGGCAGTGAAAAAATGTGTTAACACTTACAGCTTTGTTTACAAACATTTGTAAAACTAGGTTTAAGTCTAGTTCAGTAACAAACTCTTAATCATTTTGTATTACTCTTAGTATTTAGCTTTAGTAATAAGTGAAGGATTAACTTTCATATTCACAATTAAGATTAGTATGATTTAATACAGGTTTTAATTAAGTCAAACGACTAAGGAAATATATCAGAACACTGTAAAAATATGGTTACATAAGCGTTTAGCGCTTTAAATTACAGATGTTACTTTTGAAGAGGAAAGGTTTATAACCTAGTCCAGTGTTTCTCAACCTGTGGCTACTTGTTGGTACGCGGGGTAATTTTTGTTCTAGATAGAGCCCAGTGCATGCATTGTGTGCTAGACTGGCGAAGCAGGGCACAAGCTCACCAGGTTAGTCTAGTCATCTACTGTCACTTTATCTATTACTCTTTCATTGTGGTTTTATTGTGTTGTTTTGGTTGTCAAACTCAATTATGGATTAGTGGTTAAAACGTTCTTTGCCAGATCCTAGTACAAGTGCTTCAAAATAGCCAAAAACTGTAAACAAAGATTCATAACAACATTCTGTCCAGCTACCATCGAGTACCAACTAAAACAAGAATACATAAAACTCAAATATGATTCTATCTTCTAGCTTTTTGGTTTTAGTTTTACAGGAGGTGAAAATGAACCTACCCCACAATGTATGATTTGTTTTGAAACTTTCTTTGGACAAAGTATGAGATCATCTCTTTTAATGAGTTATTTTAATACGAAGCACACCAGTTCTAAAATAAGCCATTGATTCTTTTTTAAATAAGGAAACTGAACTTAAGGGAAGTAAACAAACAAAAGTTGGTCATTTACAACACTAAATACAAGATTAATGAAATGAGTTAGTTTAAGAATTGTCCAGGAAGCTATTAGGAATAGGTTTCTTGATACTAATTTCTACTGGTTCATTGGATAATCAAAAACATAGCTGATTTATTATTAATTTCCCTATTGGTTTTCGTTTTCTTTAGGCTATCAAACAATTCTGAGTTTATTATTCTACAACAGTTTGGGATATTATAACCCTTTCTAATACTTAATTATTCAAATACAACATAAAACACAATCTCTCCTATTCAGATCTTTATACCTTCAATCCAGAGCAAAGACAAATTATTGAATTTAATAACTCTTGTTTTCCAAACGCATGTATCTGCTCACCTTCTCAACATAGACGGGAATATCTATAAACTGCCAGTGAGTCCCTTTTTTGTGTATATGTCTCTCTGGTAACCAGCAGTGTTTTCTCATCCTTACCAATGTCTCTGATCCAACTGACCCTCTTTCTAGGTCACTAGCAGTTTATATAGAGCTTCACTATCCATGTCATGTTAATGATCTGAAAGCTAGGCAGTTGTTGGTACACCAAGTTTTTGCTAAACTTAATAAAAGTTTTAGGTTTACGGTTTCACTCTGCTCTCGCAGTTATTTTATGTGAAGTTCTTAAGTGTGTGAAAATTCCTTGTTGTGAAGACAGACTTGGTTCTGGGATTCTGAACTCCAGCTAAGTACAGTGGAAATTTATGTGTCAATGTCATACCTGAACATATATGAAATATTGTTGGGATTTCTAATTTTTGTTTTTGAAGAAGATTAAAGATTAATTCCAGTATAAACTTTAGAAAAATTATTTATGAAATTACCAGTTATCTTTGTCGATCATTCTAAAAGAAAATATACAAAAACGAATATTACACAGTCTTTTACGACACTAATAATGTTTTGTTGGCTTGAACATTTGAGTGATACCTCCTGACTCAAGAGTTTTGTGGAAATAGTAAGGTTTTTGTTAGTTTAGGTTTTGGTAAGGTTATGATAGTGTAAGAAAGTTAGTGCTTTGGTATCTTGTGAGAGTCACTTCTGTGGTGGTACACTAAGTTTTTGCTTCCAGTTCTTTGATGCATTCTTGCAATTCACTGCAACTTTTTTCAAGTCAAATACTCTAATAACATTGGGGTTGGAAAAAATTTTGCCAAGAGAAACTAGATAGGAAAGTATAAAAATAGAAGGGATCCGGCTCAAGACTAGATGAAGAAAAGCTAAGATCCAGCATAGATAACCTCAGGGATGCCATCCAAAACCTACAAGATGTGAGATCATCAAGGTTATTTTATATCAGGGTTTACTCCTTTAAACGGTTCTGTCTAGACCAGATCTGTTAGGATCAGCAGTCTAGTGCAGGGCCACCACAAGCAGGATGCAGCTCTTCACTACACTTCATTCATGAGTACCATTACAATTGGTCTTGAGTACAGGTGTGTTCCTGAGACCAGAGCAGCGTCCAGACATTTAACTACATAGACGCCCCAAAGTTAAGATGTTTTTTAAATGACTTCGACTTTATAAAAATAATTTTCCCTATATTCCTACTGAGCCTAAGATGTGTGGTTTTAGAACACGTTTGACTTTTTTATTTTTAAGATGATGGTGACCTAAAGGTTATTTACCTTTTAAAACAATAAATAATTTTAAAAAAAAGTGTGATATTTATTCAGGTGTTGCTGTGACCATTTATACATGTTTATTTGTTCAGGCATTGCGACCGAGTAAAGGAAACACATTTTGCCATGCACAAACAATGTATGAGCAAGGATTACAGCCATATTACAGTCCACCAATGAAATCAAAATACTGTACTCGAACAATAAGTTATATAGGTATGTATAGCTTTAGTAGTGTATTGTTGGATTAACAATTTGTTTTTATTTTGTGTGTGATATATGTATATGTGACTGAGATTAAATAGCATTAGTAACTTTTCAACACTACTGTATACAAGTGCTAATTAAAGCACTGCAGCGATAGAACAGTGTAACTTTTCACTGAAGTAATTGTTCCAATGATACTTTACTATTGCAATATTTTTACATGCTCAGAGTATATGTAGATGGAGTAAGTGTGACAATCGTAATAGCATTGAACTTGTGTTACTGTCTTTGGATTTCATTGTCTAAAGAAAAAGTAATCTTCTTCATTCTTGTTATGTGACCTTCAGGGGCTCACTATAGCGAGTAGCAAACTCGAGGAATCCTAGCTGAATCTTCGCATTTTTTTTCCATGTAATCTTGGGATAGATCCTTCTCTTGACCCAATTCTTGTTCTTTTGCAATGCAAACACTATTAAATTATTCTAGGACAAGGAATATTTATTTGATCTTCTTTTAGTTATAAGGTGACGATGACAGAGGTTTTCATCATACGTCATCATAAAAACTGGATTTTATCTCTTACAGATGTCGAAACTTTCTCAAAATTATTAAAACATTTCATTAAACTTTTTAGTATCTTAGTTTCAATGTAAAATACAAAAATTACTTACTTTTTTAAGTGAATTTTGTATGTGGAAATTTTAAATAAGGAAGTAGGACTCCAATAAACTATTCAAATGTCGAATTAAAATTTAATATTTCCTACAAGGATCTAAGAAACCAACTTTTGGATAGTAATTTATAGGATCCATTTGTATTACATTGTATGATGTGGCTGAATAAGTTATCTTGTGGCTCATTAATTTGTTTTTAAATTCCGTTTTTAAATCTGTTGGTTAATAACCATGAAACATGAAGATTGGTTAAAAAATTGAGGTTGGAATGTTAACTTATCATATACTTTGTAAATAAAAAAACAAAATCATATTATAATCCGGATTTAATCCTTTTCATATAGGGACATTTTAAGGACATACTTAAAGAAAATTCAACAACCTCTTCGATATCAAAAGGTTACAATTTTATATAGGCATATTATTAAAATTGTACCAATGAATTTTGTGACACCTAATTGTAGTTATGTTCTGAATATTTTTTAATGGTTTATTTAATCAATGTTTCTTGAAATCTCTGCATTCTATTTTCATTCCTTTTTAAATGATTATATATTTTATAACTGAATATATTATGAAATTGTTTGTATTAGAATTACAGTGATCTTCATTCGTCATCAACAACAAACAGATCATCCATCATTTTCAACAGCATCCAGAAAATTCACCATCAAGCTACTTATAGAACATCAGTCATCACAGCAGCATCTAGTACATCCCATCAATATCAACATAATTACAGATTTTGATCTACAACTGGTAAGGTAAGGTAAGTTATAATAGTTAGTGAATGTGGAGTCCGAGGGTATACAATCTCTTGTCACTGCGAACCAAATGGATCTTTTGTGACTACCCTACTAATTATGTTTTATACCCAGCCAAGATTTGAGCTTCTTAAGAATTTTTAAATGATTTTGGGTGATATTGTAGTTATCTCTGCAGCCATGGGGAAAGGAAGTGCTGAAATAAAGTAGTCTTTTGTAGGATAGAGATTCACACTCACTCAACCAGTGTTCGGCTGTCTCTTTAAGTGTCAGGCAGAAGCGGCACGAATCCACTTCTCCCTTCCCTTTACATTTTTGGGTTGGGAGTCCTCTGATGATTACTCCATTGACCCATGGCTCTTGGATTAGAGCTATATCTTCAGTAAATCACATGACGAGGACAGCCAAAACCGTCCTGTCATTGTTGAGATTTATTGAAAGCATTTTACTTCTTCACATTAGAAACTTGGTTTGTCCCTGATGTGGTAGGGTTCTGTATTAGTCCATTCCTTCTGGCGAGTCCTTTTTTCCTAGATCTTTCCTTTGCGGCTGTTGATGACCTTTTAGGTTTTTGTTTCTTTTGAAGGAAAGAACTGCTAGATGCCAACACCCACTCTTAAGACATACTATCCAAGGCTGTAATAGCCTCCTGCCAGCATGACTTTGGACGGAGCTTTAGCCTCTGACACAGCAACAGCTGTCTTATCCTTTCTTTGTGGTATAGAACTAGGCTGACTAGAAGTTTCAGCTCGCTTATTATAATGTTTGCTGATGTTTAGATATAAGTAATTCAGATTTCCGTCCTCTTTTGTGCAATTGTTTATTGTCTGTGCTAGCTTGAAGCGCTTACGTTCACATTGTAGGTGGATTAAGTGTTACTTTTATTTCTCATTTTCTTATACTTTTTTTAATGTATACGTAGTTTAGAGAATGTTACATTGTGATTCATGGAAATATCCTTTTTGAGTTGCTCAGAGCCCATAACTTTTTTTTGGTATAAATTATGTCTGATAAATGTTTCCACTGTCTGTTTTAATGAAACTTGGTATAAAATTTTGTTTGATTTATAGATGATATAATACACAATTTTACAAACTGAGTAATAATGAGGGGGGATGAATGAATGAAATGTCTAAAATAGCTCTTTAAGACTTTAAGACTTTTAGTTTCATTATAATTATTTAGTAGACTCCGATTTTCTCTTCCAATTGGTTTTAAAAAATTTTTTGTTCCAGGTTTAATAATTTTGAAAAATTGAAGTAGATGACATGTCATAGACATGAGTGAGTACAAGTTGTGTAAAATAGTTGTAAATATATGTCAGCTAAACTAGTATCCATCATGACTTTGAAAACTTATGTTTTTAGTTTGGAGAAGCCCACTAGGTTAGATTAGTTTTAAGCTGTAGGAAATAGTATTAGATAAGTTATTATATATTTTATGGTATGTGTTTGTGTTAAAAATATTTTCAAAGGCATGATGGAATATAAATTATTGTATTTTTTTTTTTTTGAGAAACACGAGCATTGTTTGTGCACATTTAATAATTAAACAATGCAAGTCATTACATATTATATGCTAACTAGTTTAGCTGACATATTTATTTGATAAGTTGTTGAATCCATTACAGCCTCAAGAATGAAGATTAGATCTGCATCATTGATGAACTTCATAAGGATCATGATCCCTCCCTTATAAATCAAACAGAAATCAATTCAGTTTTTTTAGATGTAAAAATTAAAATTAAAAATTTTAAAATATTAAAGAAATATGTATATAATTAATGTTTTTCGTTTTATATTTAATAAATAATCAGATTAATTTTTTTTTTTTTTTTTTTTTTTTTACTTTTTCAGCTTTGAATCTTTTTGAATAATATCAGTCATCATACTTAGGTCCTTTTTGAAATATTTAATTTTGTTAGATTATTTTCCTTGTTTTCTTTCAGTTTTGAATCTTTTTAAAAAATAATATTTTAACTTTAGGATTTAAAAAACAATAATATATCTTAATAAAATTTTGGTCCTTTATATTAGTTCAGCTTCTTAGACTATTTTTTATTTTATTTTTTTCATTTTCGGTTTCAGGTCCCTATCATTCTACATAATATAATTAATCCATGTGTATTTATTTCAGGCCAATTACACACCCGACCAACAAAAGGGTGAGTATAATCTTTTGTTGAGTCCATCGCACTTACAACACCTAGACTTAACAAAATGTTAATGTCTAGTTACAACAAAGATCACACACTTGTACAAATTGTCCAAGTGTACACCACTATTGTTACACTTCTTCAGGCATAAGTCCTCGACACATTAGAGGCAGCATTAGATTTGGTAGGAAATTGAGATAGTTTGTAAGAATATTTTCGGTATTCCGCGGTCCCTGTTAGGTTTTTAGTTTTACGGGAGTTTTATTTTTCAGGTTTTATTATGTGTTGTTGTGTATATATGTTATTGTTTTTCATATTTTTTATGTACTTTTTTAGGTTGTATTTTATGTGTTTTTCAGGGTTTTTTTTATTGTATTGTTTCTATATAAATAATATTTTTGTATGTATTTCAAAGTAGTATTTTATTTCCATGTATTTTCAGGTGTGGGCTCTTTTAGTTTAGTATGAATGTTTTGTTTCATGATTTAATTTACAGCAAAGAAACTCTACATTTTAAAATTTTGTTGTTATCTAAAGTTCTACCTTCGAATTGCTGATCACCATCTTAAAAAGGTAAGCTACTTCAATTCAATTTTTTTTTTTTTTTTTTTTTTTTTTTTAATGTAGAATATCAATCTAATTTTACTTGGAAACTTGTTAGTAGGCATTCGTTTGAGTTTTCTTCAGAATCATAACTGTGTTCTTCTAAAGCATGTCGATCTACTAGAACATACAAAGAGAACTTTTAGATTTTGGGCACCAAGAACTTCTCACAAATCATCCTGGATCAAGAGATTTACTTAAATAGATTGATACTGAACATAGAGAAATGAGGTAGATATGTAGATTCTTATAGGCAAACCATTTGAAATGTGTTTGTGAATTTGTAGTAACTGAAAACTTAGAACTGTGAACATTTTCATAACTGTGACTTAGAACTGTTACATATTATGAAATGGGGGTTTATTTTAAACTTTTTTAAACATATCTGTTAATGCAGCATAAACTAGAGTAGAACTGTGTTCTAACCAAGAGAGCTCTTTGGAAAGTAAGTTCCTTTTCATTATAAAAACCAATACAATTTGAGGTTTTTTATTATACACAAATTAGTTACAACTCTTACCTATTTTCCCACATTACCACCTACATTAAGGCACTTGTTATATCAGTAAACTAGTTCTTTATTACCCTCATCATAGACACCTGTTAGTTATAAGACATGAATTTACACTGTCCTTCAAATCCTCATTGTTTTCAAACCACTGTGACCCTAGATATTTTTAAATGATAGGAAGTGATAATCACTAGGAGCCAAATCAGTGCTGTATGTCATTTGAAACTGTCCAGTATGTTATGTATGTGTCCAACAATTGTCACTAAATATGCCATACCATTTTTTCTGAATGGTTTTTACCATCCTTAAAATGTCTCGGTAGTGATTCATTCTACAAATCTTACCAGGAGTATTTCTCAAAAGACATTTGCCATGAGTTTTCTTGTATAGAATGTTTCCAAGTACTTATGAACTTTAAGGGGTTTTCACAGTGAGCTGTAGCCCTACTCCATCGACTGACTTTGTCTCCACATTGACATACAACAGCAAAGTCTCACCATCTATAACTGAGATAAAGGTACAATAATTCAGTAATTTTGAAATTTCATTTTTTTCAGATTTTATCATTCGCTTTTCAAAAGTTCAACTGTCACAACAGATGGTCGTCTATTTCTTTATTTATCATGAGAAATTCCCCAACAAACTTACACTTTAAACACAAAATGGAAATTTTGTGTTTAAAGTGTAAGTTTGTTGGGGAATTTCTATAATTTGTTTTTACTTAACACATCTACAAACATTTGCTATGTACTAGATACGCTAAATGATCATAAAAACCTCTGAAATAAAACACACCTCTGAAATTAACAAGTTCTATTCATATTAGATACATACAAAATCTAGTCAAGCCGTTTTGCTTAACTATCTTTGAAATCGTACAGTAAATAAATAACATGACAAATTATTAGACACTAATTTCATAAATATTAAACATAAGTTCATGTTACAAGTATTCTTAATGATCAAATTCAAAATCAAAGTTCATGCAATTCAGTTAGCTATTAATTAGCCAATGTTTTTCATTATGTTACAACACAATTATTTAAACTAATTGCCTATACTTTTTTAAGACATAAATTACCAATTATATTGTTCTTTTTTACGCTATACCAAGGCGTAACTTTGCACTGAATTTAGTTTTAACAAACAACTCTATGCTAATCAATAAATAATTGAGAAAAAACGTACCAGGGGTTAAGAATATTAAAATGCATGCTTAAGTTCCAATAAAAACCTTATTGTGTTCGTGTGAACAAGTAACATGTTCCTCAGGAGCTCAATATAAGTGAGTATTGGCTTTGGCTGTCCCAAGGGGCCTAGCTGGATCTAGACATTTTTTCATGTAGTCCTGGGCTAGACCCATTATTTCATCTTTCCTATCACGTCTCTCTTTATCAACTTTTGATATTTTCCGACTATTGGAGTAAGGAAGCTTTTATGGAGGTCTTTATTTTATGTTCTTTTCTTAATTTTTTTATAAGGCGTTGAAAACTCAAGAGGTTTTTCTGTTTAAACAATAAGACAAAACATGTAATAGATACATAAGTGGTGGATGGGAGGTGTATATCCAAAAACACTGCATAAACTTTCTTATTAACAAATCCCCCAAAACCAAGTAAAAACCAACCAAAATTATTCAATACCGAAAATGTCACATCGATAGTTGGCAGTCATAAATTGAAAATAAACCATTCCGTCTTTGAAAAAAATATTTATAAATATAAATAAGGGTTAAAGTTGATTCTTTTGTGCCCATAATGTAAATATTATTGATTGAAATGCTGGCAATCTAGGTTCATTTATTTTTGTTTATTGGAAATTATTTCTGAACCATAATAATATTTTCAAAATGTATTACAATTTTGCATACAGGTTTAGGTAATCTTACACATTTTACTACCTGAGTCAGGTAGAGCTGATTTTCAGAAAATTTTAATTTTGTGTTTTTTTCTTATGAAAGTTGTTCAAGTTTTTGGTTAAAGATAAAATGTTATAAAAATGTCCTAAGATATGACAAATTTGATTAAAATCAATCCACTTTTTTTTCTGGCCCATTGCCTAGAAAACACAAATTAAACAGATGAACATCATTCCATTCATTTTTTTGATCCTCTACATTAATTTTGATTACTATGTAATGAGAAAATGAAACTATTAACTATGTGACAATGTGAAAAATCAAGTTTGTAATAAGTGTTAAACGCGCGAGATTAAAAATACGAGAGTGGGAGAAGCTAATGAATAAAGCGTAGCTTTCGTCAAATTATGATGGGGAAGTAAAATGGATTTTCAAGGCAACATAATGAATTACGATGTTTAGTGTAGGTATAAATTAAAATGTACAGATGTTTAATTTTAGTATTGTGTGATTGGGTACAAGTGTTTTTTGTTATCATTAATAATTAATAAAATGTGTAAAGAGAAGGGGGTGTGTGGACTGTGTACAACAGCGGAAACAAATTATGGAGGAGGCGAGAGCCGGTTTCCAATTAAAAAGGAAGGAAGTAAGAATTTGCCTCATGGTAAAGTCAGTCTAAGTCCAGAGCTTGGAGGGACTAGATGTGTTTCTAAAAAGTCTAAGTCCAGCGTTAGGAGTGACAAGATGTGTTTTCTAAAAGTTGAGTTTACCGCTTAAAATGGACAGTTTGTGTTTTTCAAAGTCGTAATCCAGTGTTTGGAGAGATAAGATCGTAGAAAGAGTTTCTAGGTTCTGTTAGAACAATGTACATTTGATTTTTTATCTCAAATAGAGATCGAAAGTATATAGAAATCCATATTTAGTGTGTTTCAATGACAATAACGCGGGAACGTAAAAGACAATGGTTGATATATTGCGAGTTATGAACATTCTCAACAACTTGAGAAAACAATTTCTGAACGAGGGAGAATCCACTACGAGCCGTAGAACTTCAACTTGTAGGACATCAGTTTTCCATTTGGACACAGACAATGTTTTTTTATTTAGATCGGCGTTGTGGTATAGACGCTATATATTACCTGTTTGATTAATAACCTGTATTATGTTTTAAATTAATGTTTTTGTAAATGTTTATCTATTTAAAGAAAATTTAGTAGATTATTACTAGAAGAGATACTAGTAAAAATGAACTTTTTAAATACTGAAAATAGAATCTTTTTATTTTTCTTTTAGAGCTACAAAGTTACTAAAAAATTCATAGATTAAATTCCTGTTGCAACAATTTTATTTGTAGAAGCATTTTTGAGGATAACATTAATTGATTTGAAAGAAAGAAATAAAGGAAATATAAATTCATAATTTGTTATTAAAACTAAAAAGGATAACTAGTACTTATAATATGATTTTTTTGTTAATAATAATTTGTAGGATGTTTCTTTGAATGTTTAATAAATGTTTTCTTTGTAACATTTCAGCCAAAGTGTTCTCATTTAAAACCAAAATCCACTGTAAGTACACTGTAAAAAGAGCCTGCGACCCCAGAGATTTTTTATAAATAATTAAATTCATTCTTTTTTCAAAATTGGTATGCTAAAGCAAACCTGGCGCCCTAAAGTCGAACAAATTAACAAATTAATAACATTAAAAGTAACTTCACCTTCTTTTATAAATTGTTACAACTACAACGTTTTGAAGACTAATATAACTTAAATTTTTTACAGCTTCTGAGTTCAGTTCCACAGTCCTACAATTTTAAAGAACATGACAGGATGAAATGCTTGAAATTTGAAATACCGGTATGTAAGTTCATTGTTCTTTTATAGTTTATTTAATTTGGTTTTAATTTAAGTTCACTCTTCTAATGTTTGATAATGGAAAGTGAGTGTTAAACTTGTTAAGTATTAAGAATCTGGTTTGACTTTGGTTTTGTGATTTTAGAGATTGTTAAATTTTTTTCAACTTGAGCCAATGAAACGGGTAATATTAAAAATTGAATTTTTAATATTAATTTTTAATACTACAATTCTCCCCCCTCCCAAAATGTACATTAATGTATAAATTGGTTATACATACTGTCAAACATTAAAATTTTTATTTTACACATGTATAGCAGTAAATAGCATATCTACCAGTTTTTAATTACTTAATAAAACTTTTGTAACTCTAACCATAATAATCTCATTTGGTTTTAGAGTTTGTTTTTGAGTTTACTCGAATTTAAGTGCAAGACACCTTCATCGTTCTTCCCGCACACTCCTCATTTGGTTTTAATTTAAGTTCACTCTTCTAATGTTTGATAATGGAAAGTGAGTGTTAAACTTGTTAAGTGTTAAGAATCTGGTTTGACTTTGGTTTTGTGATTTTAGAGATTGTTAAATTTTTTTCAACTTGAGCCAATGAAACGGGTAATATTAAAAATTAAATAATTTTGTATTGATATGTTTAAATGGGAACTGGTATTACAAATTGACAGGATATTTAATAAGCATATAATTGTATCCAAAAACATTTTAGGTTTTTAACATTAATGTTAAATTTCCAGACTATGTTTATCCGAATATTTGTAGATGGTATTGGATATGTTGTTAGCATGCAATGAGTTTATCGAGATACAATATGGCAAAAATATTCAAGCTTTGAAAAAACATCCAACAAACTCACTGTATGCTGACCACATATCCAATACCGCTCACAAATGTTCGGATGTACATAATTTAGAAATTTCGTACAAGTGTAGGGAAGGTAGAAAAAAGGATAATTGGAAAAAGTTGAGATTTACAATAGTTTAAGAAATGAGCCTTCAAACATAGCTAACCCCATCTATGAAGAAATAATTAAAACTATTATATTGAGTATTCTAGCAGAGAGGGAATTTCATCCTAACAGTTGTGGCAACACTACTAATTATTCACAAAACAACTGTCAACGATAGAAAAAAAAAGGAAAAAAAATTAGGATACATAAATGTGCCAGTAAAACACATATATAAAAATAATTGTATATCTTATCCTGAATCTATAATATATAAATTTTTAACATTACTTTCTGATGATGGCCAGATACTCTTGAAAACCAAATACTGTTTTCTATTAAATGATATGCCCACGAATTGCAGCAACTTAATAACTAATTCTGTCTGCTTCGAGATGTTCAATACTTTTCATGGGTGGGTCTTTGAATACTTTACTCTTCAAATATCCTCACAAGAAAAAAATGACATACTGCCACTTCTGGTGATCTCGCAAATTAAAGAATATCGCCATATTTAGACAGAGCGTGACCTTGAAAATAAATACTAAACTGTACTCATTGATTGCAGTTGGGAGTCTGATCTTGAAAACAAACGCCTAACTGTATTAATTAATTTTAGTTTTCTCCGCTATGTGAGGAAACTAAATTCTTCAATCATTCGGAGGTATCGCTGGGACATGACTGTAACAGCATTCCTACTATCGTATTTAAAGAGATATTGACACATTATTCCTGAAGATGATATTGCACATCATACAGTGACTTTAACACTGTTGCAGAGTTTCTTAATGCATTTTATTAGGATTTACTGTTGACAATACCGGAAATATTTTTTATACACATATTATACTCACTCAAGTGGAAACATATTTTGTCTACAGTTGTTGACAAAGTGGCATTTTGTTCATTTAAATTAGTTTGCAAAATAGCTGATTTCTCAACAGTTTCACTTTGCCCACTACTTTGCACATTACTTTGCTCACTTTGATGGCAACCGAACAAAACGAAATTTAGGTTAAGTATATTTGAATTCATTTATAATATACAGGAAATGTCCTGTATGTAGGTTATATTAATTCTTACATGTAAAATAACATAAATAAACAACAAAACAACGTTTTAAAGTCGAAAAAGGAAGTAATTATTCATGAAGATGATTGACAGTGTATGTACACGGAGAGTATTTTTCGTTTGCCGAGTTTTGAAGTTGGCAATCCCGTTTCCTCAACAATACACCTAAGTTATTTGTAATATTAATAAATAACCTCAGTTTTGACTTGAGAACTTCAACTCAGTGTTGATGTGTTGATTAGCACTACTGCTATATTTTGTGTAGTTAGTTGTAAAATATGGACAGTTCAGAAGATGAAAACCTGTCAAATACCCCGCCTAAATTAGCGGAAAAAGCTAACAACGTTGTACTAAATCTCCTTCCTGTCAAATCAAGGAAAAAGTACGACCGCCAGTATGAACTGTTTTTATCACAAAATAACAACTGTAGACAAAGTATAATGTGCAATTCGTGAGCAAAGTGTCTTTTTTAAACTTGATAAAATTGACGCACTCGGCAAGCCTTGTGCGTCAACATTTTTCTCTCGTTTAAAAAAGTGCCATTTTGCTCACTAGTTGCACAAATAACTATTGTCACTCATTAGGACAATGTAAACGCTGTCTTCATTATCATTTATAAAATGGTGGCAAAAATTTCACACATTTAATTTAATCTGTGTCTTTTCATGCCTGTATTACTTGAATTTTATATGGATACATGTATAAATCCTTGTAGAGAATTGTAGGCGGCAAACCAAGTGTAACTGCATTGGGACGGGCAGAGCATTTACGCCTATGTAACAAAGCAACTCTTATGATGTCAAGGATAAAATAAAGCAAAAGCTTAAAAGTTTCAAATATTTAATAGTATAAATTTTATTTTATCCTTGAATATGGAGTTTCAACAAGAAATATCTGCTATTACATTAAAGTTTCTTATGATGTCAATGCTTTCAGACTTACACACATTCTTTTGTATACAATTAGGCTTCTTTTTTTAAGCATGCTTCAAAATTATGTACCCAAGTCTTATTACGATCTGCTGATGGCACCACATAATTCCTATGGATATTAAAATGGCATTGAAACATCTGTTGTGCAACCACATAACTATCATAATTTTTGTAGAACACCTTAATCCTCAACATATGTAGTTCACTTGTCCAATGCTTTATCTCAACTAAGTGATACATAAGGAAGAAACTGTTGTTACTGTTCATACTTGTCTATTACTGAACAATATGTAAATATATGCTATTGCATTGACTGTTAAATAGTAAAGATCTTTGTAAAAATAAAATATTCAATTTGTTAAAGTCACCTGTTTCATTGGCTCACACTATATTAAAACAATAAAATAGACTTTGACTATTTAATATTGTATGGGTATGCAAGTTTTTAGAGGATGGATGAATTTTTTACTAGACTTACATATTTGTCATTTGCCGTTCTTGAAACATACAACTTAGTTCATTTGCTTATTGTGTTTCCCTGTTTAGATTGAGAATATAAACTATGTCATTTTACAAAACCAACAATTTTTATATACAAACCATCATGTACATCTAGCCCCATCATACAATGTAATATAACAGATGTATATAATGCCCATAAGTTGGTTTCTTAAGCTATGTAGAAATTGTTAATGTATTTTTAGATCAGGAGGCCTACATAAAAAGGTAAATTTGTTTAAAACAGTGTTGTTACACAGGTTTTCTGAACCTCAATTGTGTATATTATTACTTTCTTGATATACAGCTAACAGGTTTCATAGATATGAATATATTAGAAAGTCTCCACTTGCTTTGCTCGCATCTGTGACCTCTCCCTTGCTGCTTCTTATAACTATATGAATATCAAATTTTCTTCGTAGTTCACTGTTCAAAATTATATTTTTGGCCATAAGTTTGGCATTTGTCATTGTAGAGAGTTCAATTACATACTGAATTGAAATTTTAGTATTTTGATCTAATTTAATGTGTTACAAGTTGTATACCACACAAGATATAAACAAAAACACTATTTATAACAGCCGTCATTTTGCTTTTTCAATTTGATTTTTCTGAATTTTAATAGGGTTCTATAGCATACTGTAGTCCGCTGTACCAAATTATATTTCATGTTTCTACCTTAGTTTTTATGACTACTATCATGTTTACATACAGACAACAACAACAACAACAACATTAGGCGGAAGGCATGTCAAAATCACTTTCTGTTTCCAGAGGCTGTGATACATGAAGATAGAGGTCATATCTTTTTACAATTACAAATCGTACCTTATGAACTTTGTAAGTAAAATGAAGTTGTGAAAGGAAAATTACGTTCGGCTTATTGTATAAAATAACAGCACATAAGCATTATCATCTGTCAGAGTTTTCAAATATAATTGTTAGTTATATATATTTAATTCTTAGTTATGGGATAAATTGGTCATTAGTTTTGTGAAAATGATGCAGTTTATCCAAATACAAAAGCCATTTTGTACATAAATGTCCAGTATAGATTATTAATCATTTTGTTAGTAAAAACAAAAAGACAAGACACATTCGTTCACCCGTCACTAAACATCTGGCCCTTAAAGGAGAACAATTTCTCTATGAACCTCAGCAATAGTTTTTGATACACAAAAAATGTATCACGACATGAGTCTAACAGTGACAGGAATATTGCTTGTAGTATCCATTTTACATCACTGATATATCACAATAATTATTTGAACTTCATATTCCGACAAAATGGTTAACAATTGGTTATTATATTAAATTAAAATACAGTGTGTGTAAGATGACTCATTGCCATAGTCATTTCAAATTGACTTTACTTTAAAGTTGGGCCTCTTATTTCACATTGTAGGATCAACAAAAAGTTATACACAGAAAAACAATTTTTGAAATTTGGATTAGTGGTTTACCATTGATATTTACTAACAATTATTCTCGTTAACAAATTTTCTCAACCTTTAAATAAAATTCATTTGAGTAAAACTGAACCCAGTGAAAGCATTTACACTCATATATATATATATATATATATATATATATATATATATATATTATATACAAGGCCCGTTCAGAAAGTAACCTCTGTTTGAGTATAAATAATCGGAGACTAGATACAGAAATATTTATGTCTTAAAACTACAACTCTTCCACTATTTTTCGACATAATTTCCATATAAATTTAGGCAATTATCATTGCGATTGACCAGTTTGGAAATCCCTTCTTCATGAAATTTTGCCGCTTGTAATTTTAGTCAACCTGGTCAGGATCTTGAAGTTTTTTATCATCATCCAAGCACTGGTACTCATATCATTTGTCCATGATAGGTAAAAATCACTGGGAGTCATAACCGGACTATATGCATTTGAATTGATGGATCATAATATGTTTTGTTTGCCAAGTGGTATGACGGTTGACAGACATAAATAGGAAACCAGAAGTCTGCAAACCAAGGCGTTTGTTCTAAATGGGCTTTTTTAGTTATTGAAGTCTCACATAGAAATGATAGTTGTTCCACAATTCGTAAACACTGAGATAATGTTCACATGGTTCAAAGATTGCAAACAGCGGTTTTCAAAGATTGCAAACAGCGGTTTTCAAAGATTTTTTCATGAATTTTCTGAAGCGATTCATCACTGACTACAGATTGCTCTTCATTTCTCATCATGAATGTTTGTTCTCTCACTTTTAAACAAACACTGATGCACAACACATTGTGTGTTAAATAGGTATCTCTCAATCGTAGGTGTACTAAGCATGAGGATGCTTATTCAGCCTTGGTGCTATTTGAGTATTCGAGGGTTAGGGGTCTTTATTTTATGTTATTTTTTCCTTTGTAGGGTCCAAAGTTAAAATCAATGATAATTATTTTTCATGTGTGTCTCTAATTTGGCGGACAGTCTATACAACTGTCTGTAAGTCGCAACCAGTCAACACAGACAAGATAATAAATTCTAAATATTTCAAACTTTGTATTTAAATTATTTGTATTGTCCCACATATAGGAAAATAATAGTACTGTAGTAACCAAAAAAAATCGAGAAACTATAAAGATGAAATATTTTGAAATATGTGTGGGTTATCAAATAAAACTAGATTATATTCTGATTATGAATATGTATGCTTATTTGTTGAAAAATTAATATGTTGGCGCTAAACTAAATTTCAATTGTCAGATATCATGTTCATTCTCCCCCCCTCAACTAAAACACAGTTTTTGCTACAAAGTAAAAAAAGAAAATACTAATGAACATCTACAATTCTGAAAAAAAAATGTTGGTTTTGAAATTAAATTGCAGTTTGAAATCATCTATTATAGTTTTTTGTACGACAAATAGAACTTCATTTAACCACACAATGAGAAATTCATAGCTTATAAATTTTAAAAACAGTTTTTATGACATGTGAGACAAACACTTCAATAGCCATTAAAATATGGATTCCATTTTCATTTATTTCTCTTTATTATGATCCGTAGTTAAAACCAAGGACCTGTATAATTTTATTGCATATCTGTCTGTACAATTTAAACTGTCACTTAAGACATAAAATATTTTGGTTGTCTCTTCAAAATAAATAAAAAGAAGAAGAGATGAACATAAAATGAAGACCCTTATCCCTCGAATACTCTAATAGCGTTAGGGTCAGAAAAGAACAAGAGTTAGTCAAGAGAGACCTGATAGGAAAGATGAAAGAAAGGGATCTAAACTAAGACTACATGAAGGAAGGTGTACATTCATCTAGGTCCCTCAGGATTGCCAAGCCCATACTCAATAAATTGAGCCCATGAGAGTCCAAGTTGTTGGAAAGTTATACTTATTGTATTTCGCCTTTTACGACTAATTATGCCGCATTATAGTACAGAACATCTCGTAAAAAGAACAAAAACTTTAAATAATTGGATTTTGAACCTAAATAAATTAAATTAATCAAGTTTTCAAAACAAGAAAATATTCTGTATTTTATATGAAAATTGATGTACACTACGAAATATTAGTCAAAACATGCTGCAAAATTTGGAATTGATTTATGAATCTGTTTTTGACTTTTATCTTGTTTTTAAAAAAAGACAGATTGACGAATTTTTTTTTTGATATGCCCAACTGCGAAACATATGTCTCTCAATAAAGCTCTTTTGTGGAATTAAATAATTATTTCTATTAATATTGAATTCTATCAAACACAGACTGTTGTCACATTAAATTAACATTCACAAAGCCAGAAAGGACAATTATGTTTTATAATAAATTAGGATATTCTTTATAGTTATTTGAAAACAATAAAACAATAATTGTGTGGTGTGATGTGTGACATTGTAAAATGTTTATGAAAGATTCCAGTCTTTATTATAATTCAAATTTTGAAAATGTTGCCAAAATTAAACTGATCTCCAGTGACTGAGAGAACTAGATATATTTTCTGTTTGAAAATTCACTGATACCCTGATGAGAGGTATATCTTAAAAACTACATGAGACGACAATTAAAGTTTATATAAAACCAAATTGATCTTTTTATTCCACTAATTTTATTACATTACAGTTTAATTAAATCTATTCATTGAATAAAAACTATTTATAAATGTTATAAAATACTGTATTATATATGTCAGCTGATCTACACTGTATTGCAACCAGTAATTAAAGTTATGCATTTCCTGGAAATAATATTTATGGAAAACTGGGAAATATTTAATTCAAAGTCAATAATAGTTTATTTTAATCGCAATATAAATTATAACATTTAATTTTAATCATTATTATATCTCGGTTCACATCATATTTTATTGTCAAAATACGGCAGTTGCTCTGCGCTCACTCGATCAAGAAAGCTGACATGCGCAGAATGATTTGCGCATTTCATTTCATGTTCTTCTTCACCATTTTGGAATTGTATTAATTTAGGAGGTGGTTTTGTAATTAGTAAGGTAAGTTTTCTTTCCCATTATAGGAAATATTTTCTTCAAGGAACTATGAAATTTTGGAATTATTTTCTTGTTACTCTGCCCAATATGTAAACATTAACTTCATTATCAAATTTGATTTTTTGAACGTGTAAACTAATGAAAAATCTTTGTGGATATTGGATGTAAGGGAAGCATAAATCCCGTTGGGGCTTGTACATTTAAAAATTATTAACAATTTGTTTATAGCAGTAAGTTAAACTATTTGAAGTGATTTTCCTAACCAACTGATGTTGTTGACAGTGTGTAGAATTTGTAATGTATGTTATTTATATCGTTGTAATTTGCCTAAGTCAGTTCCACCATTTTTTTTTTTTTTTTTTTTTTAAAGGCACAATTAGCTAATCTTATTGTCAACAGTTTAAAAAAAAGGATTTATGATGGTAAGTATTATACAAGTTAAAGAGAGGAGAGAAATCATGTTATGAACTGAAATTTGAACATCTATAAAAAGTTGGGTAAATGTCTACTTTAAGGTGGCACTGTATTTTTTGGATTTTATTTTTTTTATCAGCTACTACATACCTTACTTCATAATGATCTAATTTAAAATAATTAACTTCAATAAACTTATGAAATGTTAGGCCAGGTGGTTATATATATAGCTACCTGGCCAAACCTGCCGGAGTAAAACAAATAAGCAAATTATTAACTTCAATAAACGTACGAAAGGTTTAGTCAAGTAATAGTGATCTAGCTTAGTCATTGTATAAGGTGCATGCATCAAACCATAGGATATTCTTATTCCTTTATGTCTTGCAATTAAGTGTAACCCCTCAATTTGATAGTTTTTAAATTGTGATTTTTCAGTGAAAAATAGTGATCGGCGCAAGGAAAACATTATTTATTCTTATGAAGGTATGTAGTAGACGATAAAAAACTTTAATCCGAAAAATATGGCGCCACCTTAAAGTAAACATTTACCAAAAGTTGGACTTTGTTTAATATCAGAGACTTTAACACAGGTATAGGTCAATAACTTATGAAATTATATTTAACTTTTTTATTAAAATTATTCTTTCAAATGATATTAGCTTAGATCTTTATTATTATTTGTTTTATGTAGTTTCATTGTAAATAACTCATTAAAGTATTAATTTTTCTTTTATTGTATTTCTTGAGATCCCATAGCGATTTAATATTGAAATTTAATGAAATCGTGTTTTACCTATCTCATTATTAAACAATTGGATCATCCTTCAGCTGGGAAGACCCTTTTCAAGTATCAAAATCCATTATTTCTGTCTAAAATAGCAAATCTTAGACTTATGTGGTTAAGGCATCTGTCTACATTAATTCCAATGGCAACAGTGGTGAATATTTGAGTATCTCATCGCTCTATGTTAATGTTCATCCCTGTAAATAGGTCTGGTTAGGTAAATTATATATAGCCTATATTTTCCCTGACCTGTAGTTCTTTTACTAGATCTGGTTAGGTCAATATATATATATTGACTTGCCAAGACAGAGTTCACATGATTCTGAAATCATAGAGCCCATTAATATTTACCTGTTAGAAAACAATTAATGCGCATATCTAAAGACACACTATTCTATTACCTATAACTTACGAAACTTAGACGCATAGGCTCATTATATATTCTAAACATCGAATGCAAACTTGTAAATTGTTTATTTTTGACAGTAATATTGGATTTTGATACTTTAAAAAGGTCCTCCCAGCTAAAGGATGATCCAATTGTTTAACAATGAAGTATATTAAACACGATTTCATTAAATTTCAATATTAAATTGCTACATGATCTCAACTGGACATTTACCAATTTATTTAGCCTACCTTGTTTGTCATTAATGAGATATTTTTTGACAATGCTAGACGAATTTCAAGTCTTAAAATCCATTAATATTTTAATAAACTGATGCTTTTAGACGTAAGGATTCAAGGGTTATTTGGGTTATTATGAATTACATTATTATTATTATTATTTGGTTTACATCATTTTTTTCAAAGGGGGCTGAGAAAGAGAAAGTAGCTCATTTTTAGTACTTTGTTTATTTACTATGAGAATTTATTGATTTTGTGAATAATTACCTAAATTTATTTATTTTCATATGAAGTAAAAATTGTGAAAAAATATAAGAAACTAATTAAAAAAGTAATCAGTTAAGGCCTATAGTATTATTCATTTCAAGTTCATTAGACAATATACGTGAATGTGGTAATTGCTAATTTCAGAACTAGAAGCAATAATAAAAACTGAATCTCTGTACAATCCTATGTTTACTTATAAAGGGAAAGGTTTCACTTTTATTATATATTCATAACCTTATTCAACACATAAATTCGGTGAGTTATTTTATTAATACAGTTTGTTCAATTAATACGAGAGTTCATTTATTAAGTTAGAACCGTTTGCAACCACACAGGCTGTCACGTGACGCCTGCTCTAGGTTAGCAACTCTTGCCCAGTCCCCATCTATTCAGTCAGTTGATTTCATGTCTGCGACTGTTGGTTCTATCGTAACACTGCTTTGTTTATCTCCATGTTAATCAATAAACCCGCCGATTGTGACTTTCAGCCAAGAGGAATGACCATAAATGCTTAGAGATATTGCGAAACACTAACCAAGCTTAGGTGCGCTATTCGAACAGCATTGCTCTATAGTATATTTTAATCCTAAAAAATAGAAAGTGTAATTTGTAATTATTTAAATTTTATATATTGTAAGTTGAATATGGAATATGCATGGAACATATATTGCAATTATTCATCTATCTAAAAAAATATATTTTAGGCTATTACAAGTTGTTAAATGTGAGGTGGCTACATTTATGACTGCTTTGTTCAATATTGCATGAAGTATTGATTTTGCTACACTATGGAATTTTCTAAGTATTTCTGGTAAAATCAGGGATATCTCAGGTAATTTTATCTTTTACTCCTGGTAGACACCCTGTTAAACTATCCATAGATTTGAGCTGAAGAACACACCACAGATGATGGACAGTCAGCATTCCTAAAACCACTTTTTAAACTTGGATTTCAAAAAGGATATTTCTGTGAAAACTTGTCATTAGTTTTTTTTAAATCTTTAGATCAACTTGATTAACTTAAATATAATAGCTCACTTTACCAGGGTCCTGGTCATTAAAGAAATTAGCATCTTGTATAAGCAGTGTGTGGGGGGGGGGAATAAAAATGTTTATTTATGTAAAAGTTTATTGGTATTGATAGTAGGCTTGTTGTAGATTCATCTTAAAAATGTGCGCTTTTTAGTTTCAGGATACACAACCTGTAATTTTGAAACAAACTGACAAAAGATAGAAGGCTATTTACTACAAGACACAAACTTACAATGACAGCAATACATTGGATCAACTAACATTTGGTAAGAGCACAGTTGAATTTTTTTTTTATTAGATCATATTTATTTTAGTTGATTTGTTTATCAGACGCAGGTAGATAACCATTTTAAAGTGCTAGAAGTTTAACGAAATCAATAAATCTTTTCATTACTCATCACATTATACTTGTCAGGATATTTTGAAAAAGTCCTGATCTGAAACTTTTACTTTTAGCTACTAAAATGTTATGAAAATTAAAAAGAATGGGTAAGTTTTAATAAATGATGCATAAACTTACCAAAGGTATAGAATGAGCACTGATCATAATCCATAAATCACGTTTTCAGAGTTTGATCAATTATATATATTTGTAAATGTGTGCTATTAAGTTACTGTAGAAGTCTTTAATTTTATTTCATTTTGTTCCAGTCTACTTTTCTACAATAACTACAGATTTTGAGGAATAATGTTGTAGGCTTTATATGTTCATAATATTACAGCTTTGAGGAAAGGGGGGGGGAATCTATCTATTGGTACCAATCATATTTCTGGTAGCCTAATTTGAAGTCTGATATCAGTCATATTAACCATAGGAGTATTATAATCTTGTACAGTTTTGTTTAGTCAATGTTGGATGCTATGTTTAAATAAATATGATATCAATTGAAAGATTTCTTATATTTAACTACAGGTTTAAGATTTTATTAAAACAATCATGATTTTTGAAACTACAAATATATTTTTGATTTTGTTGAATTTATTCATTGTTATAACATTTCATTCTTTACATTAATGTTATCATTTTTTTCCTCTAGAAAAGAACTTCAGCATCAGTCTCAAGACATCTATAAACCATCTCTAATACATCATCAATCACCACCTACCATCTTGACATCCAACCCATCTCACCACCATCATCAGTGTCTTTGCCACCAAATCAGGTAGGCTATGGTTGATATTGTTCAGCTATTTTTCTATTTGAAGTATGAACAATATTTCTTATTGATTTTTATTAAAGCCTAAAAAGTAGTTAGACTTTTTTTTTTTAACACCTAGTGTCATCTATGTCGTCTTTTTAATGCAGTACTTTATTTTTATGTTCAAAGCTTCATACTATCATGAGAAAGATCATTTTTATAATAATAAAAATGTTGAGTTTTTATTAACCCTCGAACTACCCTATATATTACTCAAGTGGTAGGCCTTTTTAGTGCATTTTGCAAGTAATTTTTTTTTCTACTAAAAATAGTAATTTAATCCTAAACCTAACTTTGTAACATATCATTTTTTATAGAAAGGTCCATAGAATTTACCTATGTAATAAGAACGGTTAGATGTAAACACTTTGGAGTTAATATTGACTGGAATGAAAAACATTGCTCTTAACAGAAGGAAAAATTCCATATAAATATACATTACAAAAAATTTGGAGTTAGTTGATATGTCGGTAATATATTTAAAAAAAGGTAAAACTTCAGATAAACACCAAAATTTTCTAATTTTTAAAATAGTTTTCTGGTTTATATGTAAATATAAGTGTGTAAACAAATATAAACATTTTTATTTGACAAAAACGATTTTTACGAGAAAAAATTGCAAAATGGCAACAGGAAAATGGTTGGGCTTGTTTTTCAAAATTCACCAAAACCTATAAATAAAAAAGTAAATATAAAAATTTTGATGTTAATTGTGATGAAAATAAAAAAATAATATCGAATAACTCGAGATCAACTTACTTCTCGGTGTACGAAAAAATGGCGATGTATAAACGATTGGATATCCATATATTACTAATTCGTATTTGACAACTTCTAACGTCCTTAAAAAAATGCTAGTTTCCCTTCGATTTCAGTGACATTTGTTAGACCCATAGAAGAATGTCTATGACTTTGACTATATTTTTGAAAACATATATCAAAAGAGTAAAAAAATACTCTCTTTGAAATGGTGTGAATGCCAACTTAATTGAAAAGAATATCCTTTGAAAACAAATAGACAAAAATAACATATTTTGTCGTCTGCTTCGACTGAATTTGGTGTTTCAAACTGATCTGGCAAGACAATAATTTATCGATTTTAATCATGTGACATATTACTTTTTTTGGTACTTCAGTTATATGAAAATGAAAGTTCAGATCATTATCTTTACAGTAGTGACAAATGTATTGCGATTGAGCTTTTTTTAGTAGCCGAAATGTTGGAATTATAAAATCTGTTTAGCGTAGTTCATTACAGTGGAATAACACATGTGAGACAGATACTGAATGAAGTTCTATATCTCAATAAGTATAAAAACCACGATAATTTGGAATACATTGGTCGAAAAGTGAAGAAAAATACTATAACAGAGTGTCATTTTAAAGTATTTAGCCTGAATTTCTGACTTGTTAAAAATAAACAAAAGTGACATCTGTTTCGGACAAAATGATTATAGAAAATGGTGCTAGTAAAGTGACGTGTCGAGAAATGCTAAATTTATCTAATTTAATCATTTTACATATTACTATGTTTATATGAAAATGAAAGATCAGATCATTAGCTTTACATTGATGCCAAATTTATTACATTTGGATTACTTGAGTTTGAGCCGAGTCTCAGTAAATCGAGCTTGAGCTTTAATCGAGCTCAAACATTTTAATTAATACAAGCTTTTAATTTTCGGGCTTGAACTTTTATCAAGCCTTTTAAAGAGCTCTTATCTAGCTCAAGTTTTTTAAAGCTTCCTATAAATTTTACATTAAGTAATAATCAGTATAATGTCGATCTTTTATTTTAGTGGATTGTCAAACTGGGAACCAAATGTCATATCTACATTTTGCTTTAATTACTTACACAATAAAAATCTGTGCGTATAGTTTACGGTAATGTAACTATGGCTAGTCTTATGTTTTTAGAAAGGCTATAATATTGCGAGTTAAAATAAAATCCACCAATAATTATGGGAAGGTCAGACACAAACTACCTGAGCTTTAGATTAAACTCTGCCTTATCTTACTAATAGTTTCCTTCTTTACAAGTTAAACAATGCACACCTTTGGAAGGAGAAAACTCAAAATCAATACAGTCGTGTATTTTGTCATTTAATTCATTTAAATTTTACGAGACATTTTATTATTACGATAAACGGAAAATAATTTGCCGCTGGTTACAATAATATGTCAAACCGATATTATTACTTGTCATTGTGGACTGCTGTGTGTGTGTGTTTGTGGGAATGAATCGAACTTAGGCCTAGAACTGATTGATGCACTTGCACAGTTTGAATTTTACAACTCAAGCAAGTTATCTAGACAAAAGACACAGTGTTTCTCTAGTTTCCATGAACTCGAAATTAGTAGCAAATGATTGGTTGAATAGCCTTGCATTTTGTAAATGTAAATAATTATAATAGGAAACAATTGAACTAAGTTTAGTTTATTTAAAAATTATAACTTTGTGATTGTGTTTTCGTTGAGATTTTGCAAAACATTAAAACGATAAAGTTTTGGACTGGACTTTTATTTTTGAATGGTTGATCTGGGAAAACAATTGTTCGGGGAACTTTGAATCCTGTAGAAATATGCATTGTTTAAATGGGTTTCCAACCTCTACTGCAGAATCTGAACAATAAATGAAGGAAATGAATGAATTGAGTTTCATTATTTTCATAGTGGAGAGGGGTTCTTTCTCGTATTAAAAATTAGTAATTTCTTAATTATTTTATAAATTTATTATTTTCCCTTTTTTTGTACTAAATAATATGTGCGAGAAATTAAAATGTGAGAAAATTGCAAGTTTTTGTGGCAATAAGATGTATAATATGGGAAATACAGCAAATATGTTCCAGGCCAATTATTTTTCCCAACACCTTATTATATTCACACTTAGTTTAGTATATTATCAATGTTGGTATTAGGCTAGATGCATTGGACCATTGACAGTCTGTTTTAAACCTTGTCTGCGCTCTCTCTCTCTCTGTCACACACAAATACCCAACTTTGCACATCTTTCGAATCAAAGCTATATTAAAATAGGGAATAAGATTATAGTACAACAAAGTTAACTTCGAGCAAGGCTGTGCAGGTTGATGAAATGAGGGGCATGTAGTGGAGGTAAACAGGCTGCTAGTAGATACGCTAGTGTGTGAAGGAGAATTTATGTCTTCCTTAACCTTTCCTTTAAAATTTATTTTATAACCACTTTTTGAGTTGTCAGATTATGAAAGACATTTAATGTGAGTAGCGTGAAGAACGTAGATTTCGCCAGGAAAAATTATTGGTCACTCTTTAAGTTTACTTACTTTAAATTCGAAATTATACTCCCTCGCCTAGTCGAATAATTGATCTACGTTAAGGCATTTATAAACAAACCTAGAATGTAACAAAAGACCAAAACTATTTTGACTCTATAATGTAAAGATCAGATTGCAACTGTTGTGATATAGGAGTGAGTCATGTGTTGCTAAGTTATACCATTAGACTTGCCCAACTCCTTGTATACACAAACATAATAACTGCACATCTCGATATTGCTCAAAGTTAAAACTTTATTCTACTCTAAATAGAGCATATCCTTACTCCTTACAATATTTTTTCTTGTCAATTAGCTAACAATTTACTTTATTCTCCCTATTCTCAATCGATAATTTTACTCTAGTATGATATTTTGAATTATTTGTTATCTAATATGTCTTATAAAATATTATACCACAATTCACACTCAGTAGTTCAACATTTTCACAAAAAGTTTTTTTCTTCTTCATAGTAAAGTACGAGTTTAGTTTAGTTTTGTTTAAAATTTTTATTTTTTACCTTACTGATTTTCTTTTATTTACCCAAACAAATAAATCACTACTCCCAGACACCGAATAATTTGTTTGTAGTGAAATATAAAAATACTAAGAGTTAAAAGTATAACTTAAGAATTCAATTTTATTTTCTTAAGTAAAGCTTTGTACTAAGTGTTTACACTGGGAAAGGTATTGGGGTTTTGAGCTTTATATTTCAATTTCTGTAATTATAGTGTCATATAATGTGTTGAATCGAAAAGTAATTTTTCATTAAGTATGGTATCGGGATTAGTTTTGACCATCTTGTATATTTCAAATTGTTCCACAATTAAATTTCCTTTTTTTGCAATGATGAATTTTTTTTAAGGAATCTTGAATTGTAGAGTTTTTGTAGTTGTTTACAGTCAGGTGTTCTGTGTATTTGGATTTGATTTTGTTGTTGACAAAGTGTTTGTTTGGCTGTCGGGATGTGCTCTTTGAATCATACCTTTTATAACTTTCCCATTAGCCAGGGATAGTGAAACACATGTCATAATATAAAATGATAAAGGTGTCGACAAAGTTTAAAATACAATTAAAATTTATTTTTTACAGGTTTTTATTAAATTTTTGTCCTATATAGTAAGTAGTGTAAATATCTTCTTTTTTCCCCCCTGTCATAGCTGTCATGTTGGTGTTTGATAATATAGCATCCATAAAAGTTCTGCTATTTCGTAAACTATTTGTTTATTTGTCTGATTAACAAATTTAACCAAGGTAATGGTAAAATCAACCTATTTCCAAATTTGGTCTGTAATTACTAAAAATTCTTGCTAAAAATACAACAGTAAAAATGTATTTAGAACCTAATATTTGATTGTATTGTACATATCTTAACATTACATTTCTTTTGTCTTTCTACATCCAATAACCTCCTCGACCCATCTCATCCTTTATATTTATCCAACTGGACTCTTTCATTATCCGAAACTTCATTATTTCTATCCTGTATTCCTAATAATTCCTCTCGTGTCATTTCTATTTTCATCGGTATTATTTTGAAAATGATTCAATTTATTTTCCAGATTGCTACCATTGGTGTTATTGTGCAGTTTATCAACAATTATAACCGACACTGAATTTTGTGTATAATTTAGGCCTAGTAGCAACTGCTTTGAATTATTAAAAAAAATATATATTGATTTGTAATATAGCAAGGATTTAATGGTTCACACTGTTTTTATAAATAAATAACGAAGTTTTGGTTGTAAGAAGTTATGTCGTTGTTATTTCTAATACAACTCTTCCGTCCTTATACTTTATCCTTTGTTCCTAATCTATCTTGGCTTGACACTAGTATTAATAAAATTCATCTGCTGTACCATACTCCACTTGGTTTATAAAATAATAGGTTAATATGTCCCTTATAATAAAGTCTGTAAGCAATATTTTTGTTTGTTTTTATACTCGTATTGGCATTATGTTAACATCAGTTGAATTTAAAACACTCTCCAGTTGAGTTAGAGAAGAGTCTGAAACCTAAAAGATTGCTGAAAGATCATTATTTGGTATTTATAAATCAATTATTATTAAAATCATTTAATCAGGAAAGGTTTCATTTTCAGATAACTAAGACAAGTTTTTATTACATCTAGAATGAATGTGCCCAAACTTAGGGTGCTAAAAAAATAGTTTTGACCTTATGTGTATGAATGGGAAAAAAAATTATCATTCAAATTCAAGGAATAAAAGAAGATTTGTCATTGTTTGTTTACAGAGAGAACAGCTGTCAGATTATTAATTTTGAGTGAGTATGTTATTAACCCTGCAACTGTGAATTGACCAATGATTATGATTTTGAACAATAGACTTCCACGGTCACAAACATCATTATGATCTTGTTCTTCGGGGTTCGAACGCATCAATATTGTCTGCACGTTGAGTACAGCCGACGTTTCGGTCCCTTTACAGATGTCCATTTTCTAGGCTTAACAAATGTCAAGTCACTTCAAGAATTATTGAAGAATCATTGAAGAATTATTTTTCCCTTTATCAAAACATAGCCATTAAATGAGAGTATGCTTTTATATATTAGGCTACATGTCCCATTTTGACAAACAAATGTGAGGTCTGCGAATGGGATATATTTGTATTTGTTACACTTTTTAAACAAAACTATAAAAGCATAGGTTCTAAACAATAAGTTTTTTTTTAATTCTATGGACTTTTCTGAACACAATAACGTATATTTATAGCTTTCCAAATATTTTATAATTAAGCCTACAAATGGGAAACTATAAATGGTGCAAAATACTACAGCTTAGAAGAAGAAAGGGAAAAGTTTTCTCAAGTATCAAGTTTAGATGTTTAAAGTTGTGTCTAGCATTGGAGGAAATGGAAGATTGAAACCAAATCTTTTTTATTGATAAATGTTGTACGGGAATAAATGACACAAATTGGACAGCAATTTGTGTAATTCTAAACATATTGTTTGGGCAAAAATCAGTAGCGGCCGATGGTTAAGAGCAATGGGAGGGCTCTGTTTTATTTTATACATGTAAGGGAAGGCATGTTATCATTCACTTAACATTCACAATCACAAAGGGTTAAACTTAAAAACATAAACAAACAACTCGTGTGAGTGGCGAGACACTATTTAGAACAGTTGCGCCAACTTATTTTGCCCATCGAAAACAAGGTTTTTAGTAATGCGGAACATCTAATTTATGGTGGCTTCACTGACTGATGTCTGCGCGCGCAGCTTCGGACTCTGCCCTAGAAGCCCATTACACGCTGTGTAAATGACGTCACGGCACCCTCAGCTCTGTCTGCTGCTTGCCCCATATGACTAAATGCAATGAAACTGGGACGCTCTGGCCACCGTCCGAACTCCAGAATACATTCATCAAATATTTTATATTGTAAAACTTCCGCTACAAATGATGGTGAAATCCATAGCGGCAATTTATAATTCATTTATCTCAACAGAATTAAATACATATAGGTATTTACATTATTAAAATAATATTATCATTTGGGGGGGGGGCGTCCGAGAGTCCTTATGAGTACACCGCCACCTCGTTTATCCGTACTAACTGGGACTGGAAGAGGTCCAGAAAATAGAAAATCCAGATAAACAGGAAACAGTAGGAAAATATAATAAAATAATTTGTAGTGATAAAACGTAATGTTTATTTCCTTGTACATAAACGCAACAACATATTTATACAAAACTTGTGATATCAATATCAACATCTGAGTATATATCTATTTGGAACTGTTTCACTTGTTGATGTGTGGGAGATCTCTTCAGGCGTTATTTCACAAAGAGCAGGGCTAATTTTTTCCATGGCTTCAAAGTGCCTTTTGTTACATGATCCTACCATCTAAATAATGTCTTTAATATTTATTGCTTTTAATAAATCAATGAGACTTTCTTCTCCTTCTTCCTTGATTATCTTGCTCAGAAGCTCTTTGTGATAAACAATCTTGATATTTCCAAACATCCTCTTGCTTGATCCATAGGTTGCTTGTCAACTATGTGTAGTGTTATACAACCAACAAATGCTTGGACAAATTCTAATCAAATTTGGTTTGTGGACATATTTTGGTCATGACTCAGGGCGTTTAAAAATGTTTTTGAATACCGTACCTTAAAATGTGGATGTAGCTGCTATAAGAAGAAATGAAAAATTAAGGTTTTTCTCAAAATCAGTTTTAACAATTTTGCTCATGTGTAGCCTCTAAGAATACTAACAAAACTTATTGGTAAAAATGTGTTGCGTAGCTGTTATCAAATTTGTAATTCTTTAAAATCGACTATCCCGATTTCCTTCAATTGTGAAATGTGAAGGTTAATGACCCAAACCCTTGTGCAAAATAAAAATTATGGTTTAATAAGAATTGACAAAAAAACCTTGGACTGCCGCCATTGAAAACTCTACTGTAATTAAATATGATTTACAGTATGGACATGTTTATAGCACAAGGCCCTTATTTAAATAGCTAAGTATTTTTAAAAGATGCTGTCTGGTTCATTTCCACTATTTTCTTCAACGTAAATTGAGCTTTTAATGATGGCAGTAATTTTTTGTTTTTTTTGACAATTATTTCTGAAGTGTTAACACCTAACTGAAATTTTGGTTAGTTTTTATTTGGTTTGGGGGATAGACGAGTGAGAAAGTATAGTCTGAACTTATGGAATTCAGTTGTGGGACCGCTCCAAACATACTAAAATACAAACAATTTATAGATTTCAAAATAAATTCTTGAGAACCATATCAAATGCTGTATGATACATCAGAAATAGTGACCTCCATAATTTACAAACACCTACAGTTGAAGAAGAAATCAATCTATTTGCTCAAAACCACCAACAACGGCTTCAAAGCCATGTTAACGAGGAAGCATCATACCTACTCGATAATGTTGAATTACTGAGGAGACTCAAACGGACAAAGCCTTTTGATCTTCTCTAGAAATAACTAGGACCACCTGGACTGTAAACACCATTTTGTTAGATTTAAATTTATTGTTAGTTTATGTAACTAGTTTCAGTATTATTTATGTACCGTTTATCTAATAAAATTAAAGAAATCACTACCACATTTGACGAGAACTTGTGATATTTATTGCCAATGTCAACCAGGAATTATCAGTTTCACAATTAAGTTTTCTACAAATGAGTGCTGCCTTTCCACCACTCGTAACTTATTATTTTTTATGGAGTATTTATTTCCTATCTTTATTTGGTAATCTTACAGCTTTCCTTATGTCTCTTAATACTTTATCATGTTCCATCTTGGAATGCTCGAGAACAGTCTTTTTAGAATATTATTAGAGAAAAATAATAATTTCCAACAACAATTACAGTTTTCACTAAGTAAAACAGAAAAAGATCTTGACTACATGCGGATGACAGTTTTTGAAGAAACTTCTTTGTTCATGGTAGAATGAAATGGATTCATAACATTTAATTATACTCAGAATATCGGTCTTTATGTCTATCGCTGTATATATTATTCAAATTTGTTGTACGGCTACCTTCAATCTAGAATAAGTGTCTGGGATTTCCAGAGTTTTAAACACCAGAAGAAGGTAATTTAAATGTACAATCGCGGGCTTCATATAGAGAGATCGTGAAAAAATTAAACAATTTTTCATCATTATGATTAACGGAAACCATTTTATTATTGTTTTCGGATAAATTTATTTCAGTTTTTAACAAAGAAATTAAAACCTTTCAACAAAAAGAGATGACTTTCTTGTGTGTAAGCATGAGACATCTCCAACCAATAATAAATCTGTAGTTGGTAATTGTAATAATTAAATAGTTAAATTAGGAAATAGAGAGACAATTAATTGTTAAAAAATAATAACTTAAAATAGAATTTTTAAATAATGGTAAAAGGAGAAAACTCTTTTTATAATTACGAATAAAAATGTGAAATTAAATTAATGTAAGCAGGAAAGATGGCTTTCATGTGAAACAAAGACTTAACATCATATCATTAATGCCATGGTGTGTGAGAAAGTTAGTGCAATATATGGATTTGGTTTTAGATAGGTTTGAATTATAAGGTTTAAAGTACACCCATTTAGGTATATTTTCATTAAAGTCAGAAGCCTATAAACAAAAGTGTTAATTAATTGCCTTCTTTTGAGTCTACAAATAGCCCATCATTGGTGTTGCTTGCAGCTTTCTCCTTTGTGTTCTACAAATCCTTATTATTTATAAAGACTCCAGGAATAGAACTTGTCTTTACTGAAGCGGCTATTTTTTCTAACGAATCTGAGGACAAACTTTTTCACTCTTTTACTCCGATCAGGTTTCTTTTTTGATATTTTTCAAATTACTCACGAAAAGTAAATTTGTTTTATTTGACGTTGGGTTAGATTTATATTGCGAGGTAAGGGCTCCAAAGAGGTGTAGTCAATAATACTGTAAGGGACCCGTCGGTGGTGCCTACCCAGAGTCGTGGATCACTTTGTCAGATTGATAATTCACAGTAATACTCTTGATCTAAGGTTAGTCTACTACACTGGCCATCTTAGATACACACTATTTAAATATAAAGGACACTTTAAATTTACGAGATTAGCGAAATCAGTTTAGTTGAACTTAATGCAAGACATAATACGCTATTTATAGATCTAGTGCATGTGTTTGCTACCACATTGTGATTCTACTGCGCTGAGCGTTTGCGCCCTTTTCCATTTCAAGATATTTCTCAGCTGTGAGATACAGGGCAAGGTATACAACTCACAACACACCTATGTAGGAATAGAAGTCTACGAAATAGGGGTTTGATATATCACCACAATATCGATTATTAGTAAAAATTCCTGCCTTTAGTTTTGAGATATTACGATTTAATTTTTAACAGATATCAAATACAAATTTTGAGAAATTTACAATATGTTTTAAATTTGAATTTTAGGAAAATTGTTTTGAGGAAATCGAATGTTTGCTATTTCCCCTCTCCCTCCCTTGTTGTCTCAGTCATCATCTTCTTACAAAAGAAAACAAGGTAGAAAACCTCTAACCTCCGAATACTCTAATAGTGTGGGAGTCGGAAAAGACGAGAGAGCCCTGATAGGAATGTTGAAAGAAAGGGATCTAATCCAATATTACATGAACAAAGTTATAGATCCAGCTAGGGTTTACCAAATTGACATGCACGTACTCACTAAAGTGACCTCTTATGGCAGCAATTTGCACAATTTTGATTTTAAACATGACATTTGGTATAGGAAACTATTATGCATTCATTAAAAACTGTATTCAAATTCAGTATCGTCGAATTGAAAATGTAAAAGTGGTGGTCATTTTAAACAGTTTTTTGTTCATATCTTGTGTGTATTCTACTTATAACACAATAAATTAAATTTAAATGTTCAGATTTCAATTCTGCATTTAATGGTACCAACCCTACATCCCTACGATAAAATATAGCGAAGTTATTGTCAAAAATGTTATTTGGAAGCCTGACCTCCCCCAAAATGTGATATTTGTATAGTTATGAAATCCAGGACTGAGTCACTGGACTCGAGCGTAGCGAGTGGAGGCTCCATTACATGTGTACAGCTACGTTGCTGAGACACTGACACTAGGGAAACGTCCCTCGATCTACCAATAAAATTTAACATTTCCTACAAGGCCCAATCAACCAACTTTTAGAATTGTCCTTAAATTTAAAAAAAATCTATTCTAGGCCATCTTGGTCTTTATCACTTTTTTATGGGAATGATTTTTACTCTTGTAATGTTGTGTATTTGTTTTTATATAACCAAATATTTGATTAAACCATATAAATAATTGATTTTATTATAGCCGGTGCTTAACAAATCGTATAGTCCACAGAAACTGGGTCTTGCACAAATTAAAGATATGCATACAAAACTTGATGCCCTGGCTCCATGATCACAGCTAATATAAAAATAAACTAGTATTTATTTAAATTATTTGTGTCCGTTTCAATATAGCTACCTATATTTATAGTTGCAAAACTTTGAGAATGTTTCTGCTATATTTAATTATAATGTAGTTATTGTAGATACTGTCTAGAAAGCCTACAAGTGTTCTTAAATTTTAAAAATACCCTTCTTTCATTGCCATACTTTGTTGAAACCAGTTTTTCTTCACCTATCTTCATTCATTTTCTACCAAAGTAGTTGCTTCTTCGTTCCATTCCTAACCTCCAGTAGTCCTTTCCTTCAATCATCAGTTTATCTTCACGTTTCTTATACTATATCTTATTTACAGAAGCAAAAAGCTGAAAAACTTGGACAAAAATTGGAAGCATCAAAAGTAGTTAAACCTGAGATTACCGTCTCTCAATGTAAGTTTAGTAACGGAATTGAAGTGCTTGTGAGCAGTAAGCACGAGTTACCAGTCTTGCCTCAAAAACCTCGCTTTACTGGCGGTGGTTTCAATATGGGAGTAGCTGCCTCGTGATGAGCTTTATACTCTTCAATACTGACTTTGATATTTTGTTACATTTATACTAAAAATCTTTGATAATAAATTTATTATATTGTTTTAAATATTTTATCTTTTCTAGTCCTAAACAATTTATTTACCACCATATGGAAAAAAATTCCACAACACTTTATTTGAAATAAGCATGTGATTCAGTAATCAAGCCATCATTGACAGTTGTTACAAGTACACAAATCTTTGATGATAATGCTAATTATGATATATTATATTTGAAGTAGAAATTAAAGATTGAATGGGTTATATCGGCAGTGAAAAAATGTGTTAACACTTACAGCTTTGTTTACAAACATTTGTAAAACTAGGTTTAAGTCGAGTTCAGTAACAAACTCTTAATCATTTTGTATTACTCTTAGTATTTAGCTTTAGTAATAAGTGAAGGATTAACTTTCATATTCACAATTAAGATTAGTATGATTTAATACAGGTTTTAATTAAGTCAAACGACTAAGGAAATATAACGTTCTTTGCCAGGTCCTAGTACAAGTTTTTCAAAATAGCCAAAAACTGTAAACAAAGATTCATAACAACATTCTGTCCCTCTACCATCGAGTACCAACTAAAACAAGAATACATAAAACTCAAATATGATTCTATCTTCTAGCTTTTTGGTTTTAGTTTTACAGGAGGTGAAAATGAACCTACCCCACAATGTATGATTTGTTTTGAAACTTTCTTTGGACAAAGTATGAGATCATCTCTTTTAATGAGTTATTTTAATACGAAGCACACCAGTTCTAAAATAAGCCATTGATTCTTTTTTAAATAAGGAAACTGAACTTAAGGGAAGTAAACAAACAAAAGTTGGTCATTTACAACACTAAATACAAGATTAATGAAATGAGTTAGTTTAAGAATTGTCCAGGAAGCTATTAGGAATAGGTTTCTTGATACTAATTTCTACTGGTTCATTGGATAATCAAAAACATAGCTGATTTATTATTAATTTCCCTATTGGTTTTCGTTTTCTTTAGGCTATCAAACAATTCTGAGTTTATTATTCTACAACAGTTTGGGATATTATAACCCTTTCTAATACTTAATTATTCAAATACAACATAAAACACAATCTCTCCTATTCAGATCTTTATACCTTCAATCCAGAGCAAAGACAAATTATTGAATTTAATAACTCTTGTTTTCCAAACGCATGTATCTGCTCACCTTCTCAACATAGACGGGAATATCTATAAACTGCCAGTGAGTCCCTTTTTTGTGTATATGTCTCTCTGGTAACCAGCAGTGTTTTCTCATCCTTACCAATGTCTCTGATCCAACTGACCCTCTTTCTAGGTCACTAGCAGTTTATATAGAGCTTCACTATCCATGTCATGTTAATGATCTGAAAGCTAGGCAGTTGTTGGTACACCAAGTTTTTGCTAAACTTAATAAAAGTTTTAGGTTTACGGTTTCACTCTGCTCTCGCAGTTATTTTATGTGAAGTTCTTAAGTGTGTGAAAATTCCTTGTTGTGAAGACAGACTTGGTTCTGGGATTCTGAACTCCAGCTAAGTACAGTGGAAATTTATGTGTCAATGTCATACCTGAACATATATGAAATATTGTTGGGATTTCTAATTTTTGTTTTTGAAGAAGATTAAAGATTAATTCCAGTATAAACTTTAGAAAAATTATTTATGAAATTACCAGTTATCTTTGTCGATCATTCTAAAAGAAAATATACAAAAACGAATATTACACAGTCTTTTACGACACTAATAATGTTTTGTTGGCTTGAACATTTGAGTGATACCTCCTGACTCAAGAGTTTTGTGGAAATAGTAAGGTTTTTGTTAGTTTAGGTTTTGGTAAGGTTATGATAGTGTAAGAAAGTTAGTGCTTTGGTATCTTGTGAGAGTCACTTCTGTGGTGGTACACTAAGTTTTTGCTTCCAGTTCTTTGATGCATTCTTGCAATTCACTGCAACTTTTTTCAAGTCAAATACTCTAATAACATTGGGGTTGGAAAAAATTTTGCCAAGAGAAACTAGATAGGAAAGTATAAAAATAGAAGGGATCCGGCTCAAGACTAGATGAAGAAAAGCTAAGATCCAGCATAGATAACCTCAGGGATGCCATCCAAAACCTACAAGATGTGAGATCATCAAGGTTATTTTATATCAGGGTTTACTCCTTTAAACGGTTCTGTCTAGACCAGATCTGTTAGGATCAGCAGTCTAGTGCAGGGCCACCACAAGCAGGATGCAGCTCTTCACTACACTTCATTCATGAGTACCATTACAATTGGTCTTGAGTACAGGTGTGTTCCTGAGACCAGAGCAGCGTCCAGACATTTAACTACATAGACGCCCCAAAGTTAAGATGTTTTTTAAATGACTTCGACTTTATAAAAATAATTTTCCCTATATTCCTACTGAGCCTAAGATGTGTGGTTTTAGAACACGTTTGACTTTTTTATTTTTAAGATGATGGTGACCTAAAGGTTATTTACCTTTTAAAACAATAAATAATTTTAAAAAAAAGTGTGATATTTATTCAGGTGTTGCTGTGACCATTTATACATGTTTATTTGTTCAGGCATTGCGACCGAGTAAAGGAAACACATTTTGCCATGCACAAACAATGTATGAGCAAGGATTACAGCCATATTACAGTCCACCAATGAAATCAAAATACTGTACTCGAACAATAAGTTATATAGGTATGTATAGCTTTAGTAGTGTATTGTTGGATTAACAATTTGTTTTTATTTTGTGTGTGATATATGTATATGTGACTGAGATTAAATAGCATTAGTAACTTTTCAACACTACTGTATACAAGTGCTAATTAAAGCACTGCAGCGATAGAACAGTGTAACTTTTCACTGAAGTAATTGTTCCAATGATACTTTACTATTGCAATATTTTTACATGCTCAGAGTATATGTAGATGGAGTAAGTGTGACAATCGTAATAGCATTGAACTTGTGTTACTGTCTTTGGATTTCATTATCTAAAGAAAAAGTAATCTTCTTCATTCTTGTTATGTGACCTTCAGGGGCTCACTATAGCGAGTAGCAAACTCGAGGAATCCTAGCTGAATCTTCGCATTTTTTTTCCATGTAATCTTGGGATAGATCCTTCTCTTGACCCAATTCTTGTTCTTTTGCAATGCAAACACTATTAAATTATTCTAGGACAAGGAATATTTATTTGATCTTCTTTTAGTTATAAGGTGACGATGACAGAGGTTTTCATCATACGTCATCATAAAAACTGGATTTTATCTCTTACAGATGTCGAAACTTTCTCAAAATTATTAAAACATTTCATTAAACTTTTTAGTATCTTAGTTTCAATGTAAAATACAAAAATTACTTACTTTTTTAAGTGAATTTTGTATGTGGAAATTTTAAATAAGGAAGTAGGACTCCAATAAACTATTCAAATGTCGAATTAAAATTTAATATTTCCTACAAGGATCTAAGAAACCAACTTTTGGATAGTAATTTATAGGATCCATTTGTATTACATTGTATGATGTGGCTGAATAAGTTATCTTGTGGCTCATTAATTTGTTTTTAAATTCCGTTTTTAAATCTGTTGGTTAATAACCATGAAACATGAAGATTGGTTAAAAAATTGAGGTTGGAATGTTAACTTATCATATACTTTGTAAATAAAAAAACAAAATCATATTATAATCCGGATTTAATCCTTTTCATATAGGGACATTTTAAGGACATACTTAAAGAAAATTCAACAACCTCTTCGATATCAAAAGGTTACAATTTTATATAGGCATATTATTAAAATTGTACCAATGAATTTTGTGACACCTAATTGTAGTTATGTTCTGAATATTTTTTAATGGTTTATTTAATCAATGTTTCTTGAAATCTCTGCATTCTATTTTCATTCCTTTTTAAATGATTATATATTTTATAACTGAATATATTATGAAATTGTTTGTATTAGAATTACAGTGATCTTCATTCGTCATCAACAACAAACAGATCATCCATCATTTTCAACAGCATCCAGAAAATTCACCATCAAGCTACTTATAGAACATCAGTCATCACAGCAGCATCTAGTACATCCCATCAATATCAACATAATTACAGATTTTGATCTACAACTGGTAAGGTAAGGTAAGTTATAATAGTTAGTGAATTTGGAGTCCGAGGGTATACAATCTCTTGTCACTGCGAACCAAATGGATCTTTTGTGACTACCCTACTAATTATGTTTTATACCCAGCCAAGATTTGAGCTTCTTAAGAATTTTTAAATGATTTTGGGTGATATTGTAGTTATCTCTGCAGCCATGGGGAAAGGAAGTGCTGAAATAAAGTAGTCTTTTGTAGGATAGAGATTCACACTCACTCAACCAGTGTTCGGCTGTCTCTTTAAGTGTCAGGCAGAAGCGGCACGAATCCACTTCTCTCTTCCCTTTACAATTTTGGGTTGGGAGTCCTCTGATGATTACTCCATTGACCCATGGCTCTTGGATTAGAGCTATATCTTCAGTAAATCACATGACGAGGACAGCCAAAACCGTCCTGTCATTGTTGAGATTTATTGAAAGCATTTTACTTCTTCACATTAGAAACTTGGTTTGTCCCTGATGTGGTAGGGTTCTGTATTAGTCCATTCCTTCTGGCGAGTCCTTTTTTCCTAGATCTTTCCTTTGCGGCTGTTGATGACCTTTTAGGTTTTTGTTTCTTTTGAAGGAAAGAACTGCTAGATGCCAACACCCACTCTTAAGACATACTATCCAAGGCTGTAATAGCCTCCTGCCAGCATGACTTTGGACGGAGCTTTAGCCTCTGACACAGCAACAGCTGTCTTATCCTTTCTTTGTGGTATAGAACTAGGCTGACTAGAAGTTTCAGCTCGCTTATTATAATGTTTGCTGATGTTTAGATATAAGTAATTCAGATTTCCGTCCTCTTTTGTGCAATTGTTTATTGTCTGTGCTAGCTTGAAGCGCTTACGTTCACATTGTAGGTGGATTAAGTGTTACTTTTATTTCTCATTTTCTTATACTTTTTTTAATGTATACGTAGTTTAGAGAATGTTACATTGTGATTCATGGAAATATCCTTTTTAAGTTGCTCAGAGCCCATAACTTTTTTTTGGTATAAATTATGTCTGATAAATGTTTCCACTGTCTGTTTTAATGAAACTTGGTATAAAATTTTGTTTGATTTATAGATGATATAATACACAATTTTACAAACTAAGTAATAATGAGGGGGGATGAATGAATGAAATGTCTAAAATAGCTCTTTAAGACTTTAAGACTTTTAGTTTCATTATAATTATTTAGTAGACTCCGATTTTCTCTTCCAATTGGTTTTAAAAATTTTTTTGTTCCAGGTTTAATAATTTTGAAAAATTGAAGTAGATGACATGTCATAGACATGAGTGAGTACAAGTTGTGTAAAATAGTTGTAAATATATGTCAGCTAAACTAGTATCCATCATGACTTTGAAAACTTATGTTTTTAGTTTGGAGAAGCCCACTAGGTTAGATTAGTTTTAAGCTGTATTAAAAGCTGTTTTAAGGAAATAGTATTAGATAAGTTATTATATATTTTATGGTATGTGTTTGTGTTAAAAATATTTTCAAAGGCATGATGGAATATAAATTATTGTATTTTTTTTTTTTTGAGAAACACGAGCATTGTTTGTGCACATTTAATAATTAAACAATGCAAGTCATTACATATTATATGCTAACTAGTTTAGCTGACATATTTATTTGATAAGTTGTTGAATCCATTACAGCCTCAAGAATGAAGATTAGATCTGCATCATTGATGAACTTCATAAGGATCATGATCCCTCCCTTATAAATCAAACAGAAATCAATTCAGTTTTTTTAGATGTAAAAATTAAAATTAAAAATTTTAAAATATTAAAGAAATATGTATATAATTAATGTTTTTCGTTTTATATTTAATAAATAATCAGATTAATTTTTTTTTTTTTTTTTTTTTTTACTTTTTCAGCTTTGAATCTTTTTGAATAATATCAGTCATCATACTTAGGTCCTTTTTGAAATATTTAATTTTGTTAGATTATTTTCCTTGTTTTCTTTCAGTTTTGAATCTTTTTAAAAAATAATATTTTAACTTTAGGATTTAAAAAACAATAATATATCTTAATAAAATTTTGGTCCTTTATATTAGTTCAGCTTCTTAGACTATTTTTTATTTTATTTTTTTCATTTTCGGTTTCAGGTCCCTATCATTCTACATAATATAATTAATCCATGTGTATTTATTTCAGGCCAATTACACACCCGACCAACAAAAGGGTGAGTATAATCTTTTGTTGAGTCCATCGCACTTACAACACCTAGACTTAACAAAATGTTAATGTCTAGTTACAACAAAGATCACACACTTGTACAAATTGTCCAAGTGTACACCACTATTGTTACACTTCTTCAGGCATAAGTCCTCGACACATTAGAGGCAGCATTAGATTTGGTAGGAAATTGAGATAGTTTGTAAGAATATTTTCGGTATTCCGCGGTCCCTGTTAGGTTTTTAGTTTTACGGGAGTTTTATTTTTCAGGTTTTATTATGTGTTGTTGTGTATATATGTTATTGTTTTTCATATTTTTTATGTACTTTTTTAGGTTGTATTTTATGTGTTTTTCAGGGTTTTTTTTATTGTATTGTTTCTATATAAATAATATTTTTGTATGTATTTCAAAGTAGTATTTTATTTCCATGTATTTTCAGGTGTGGGCTCTTTTAGTTTAGTATGAATGTTTTGTTTCATGATTTAATTTACAGCAAAGAAACTCTACATTTTAAAATTTTGTTGTTATCTAAAGTTCTACCTTCGAATTGCTGATCACCATCTTAAAAAGGTAAGCTACTTCAATTCAATTTTTTTTTTTTTTTTTTTTTTTTTTTTTTTTAATGTAGAATATCAATCTAATTTTACTTGGAAACTTGTTAGTAGGCATTCGTTTGAGTTTTCTTCAGAATCATAACTGTGTTCTTCTAAAGCATGTCGATCTACTAGAACATACAAAGAGAACTTTTAGATTTTGGGCACCAAGAACTTCTCACAAATCATCCTGGATCAAGAGATTTACTTAAATAAATTGATACTGAACATAGAGAAATGAGGTAGATATGTAGATTCTTATAGGCAAACCATTTGAAATGTGTTTGTGAATTTGTAGTAACTGAAAACTTAGAACTGTGAACATTTTCATAACTGTGACTTAGAACTGTTACATATTATGAAATGGGGGTTTATTTTAAACTTTTTTAAACATATCTGTTAATGCAGCATAAACTAGAGTAGAACTGTGTTCTAACCAAGAGAGCTCTTTGGAAAGTAAGTTCCTTTTCATTATAAAAACCAATACAATTTGAGGTTTTTTATTATACACAAATTAGTTACAACTCTTACCTATTTTCCCACATTACCACCTACATTAAGGCACTTGTTATATCAGTAAACTAGTTCTTTATTACCCTCATCATAGACACCTGTTAGTTATAAGACATGAATTTACACTGTCCTTCAAATCCTCATTGTTTTCAAACCACTGTGACCCTAGATATTTTTAAATGATAGGAAGTGATAATCACTAGGAGCCAAATCAGTGCTGTATGTCATTTGAAACTGTCCAGTATGTTATGTATGTGTCCAACAATTGTCACTAAATATGCCATACCATTTTTTCTGAATGGTTTTTACCATCCTTAAAATGTCTCGGTAGTGATTCATTCTACAAATCTTACCAGGAGTATTTCTCAAAAGACATTTGCCATGAGTTTTCTTGTATAGAATGTTTCCAAGTACTTATGAACTTTAAGGGGTTTTCACAGTGAGCTGTAGCCCTACTCCATCGACTGACTTTGTCTCCACATTGACATACAACAGCAAAGTCTCACCATCTATAACTGAGATAAAGGTACAATAATTCAGTAATTTTGAAATTTCATTTTTTTCAGATTTTATCATTCGCTTTTCAAAAGTTCAACTGTCACAACAGATGGTCGTCTATTTCTTTATTTATCATGAGAAATTCCCCAACAAACTTACACTTTAAACACAAAATGGAAATTTTGTGTTTAAAGTGTAAGTTTGTTGGGGAATTTCTATAATTTGTTTTTACTTAACACATCTACAAACATTTGCTATGTACTAGATACGCTAAATGATCATAAAAACCTCTGAAATAAAACACACCTCTGAAATTAACAAGTTCTATTCATATTAGATACATACAAAATCTAGCAAACCGTTTTGCTTAACTATCATTGAAATCGTACAGTAAATAAATAACATGACAAATTATTAGACACTAATTTCATAAATATTAAACATAAGTTCATGTTACAAGTATTCTTAATGATCAAATTCAAAATCAAAGTTCATGCAATTCAGTTAGCTATTAATTAGCCAATGTTTTTCATTATGTTACAACACAATTATTTAAACTAATTGCCTATACTTTTTTAAGACATAAATTACCAATTATATTGTTCTTTTTTACGCTATACCAAGGCGTAACTTTGCACTGAATTTAGTTTTAACAAACAACTCTATGCTAATCAATAAATAATTGAGAAAAAACGTACCAGGGGTTAAGAATATTAAAATGCATGCTTAAGTTCCAATAAAAACCTTATTGTGTTCGTGTGAACAAGTAACATGTTCCTCAGGAGCTCAATATAAGTGAGTATTGGCTTTGGCTGTCCCAAGGGGCCTAGCTGGATCTAGACATTTTTTCATGTAGTCCTGGGCTAGACCCATTATTTCATCTTTCCTATCACGTCTCTCTTTATCAACTTTTGATATTTTCCGACTATTGGAGTAAGGAAGCTTTTATGGAGGTCTTTATTTTATGTTCTTTTCTTAATTTTTTTATAAGGCATTGAAAACTCAAGAGGTTTTTCTGTTTAAACAATAAGACAAAACATGTAATAGATACATAAGTGGTGGATGGGAGGTGTATATCCAAAAACACTGCATAAACTTTCTTATTAACAAATCCCCCAAAACCAAGTAAAAACCAACCAAAATTATTCAATACCGAAAATGTCACATCGATAGTTGGCAGTCATAAATTGAAAATAAACCATTCCGTCTTTGAAAAAAATATTTATAAATATAAATAAGGGTTAAAGTTGATTCTTTTGTGCCCATAATGTAAATATTATTGATTGAAATGCTGGCAATCTAGGTTCATTTATTTTTGTTTATTGGAAATTATTTCTGAACCATAATAATATTTTCAAAATGTATTACAATTTTGCATACAGGTTTAGGTAATCTTACACATTTTACTACCTGAGTCAGGTAGAGCTGATTTTCAGAAAATTTTAATTTTGTGTTTTTTTCTTATGAAAGTTGTTCAAGTTTTTGGTTAAAGATAAAATGTTATAAAAATGTCCTAAGATATGACAAATTTGATTAAAATCAATCCACTTTTTTTTCTGGCCCATTGCCTAGAAAACACAAATTAAACAGATGAACATCATTCCATTCATTTTTTTGATCCTCTACATTAATTTTGATTACTATGTAATGAGAAAATGAAACTATTAACTACAACGTTTTGAAGACTAATATAACTTAAATTTTTTACAGCTTCTGAGTTCAGTTCCACAGTCCTACAATTTTAAAGAACATGACAGGATGAAATGCTTGAAATTTGAAATACCGGTATGTAAGTTCATTGTTCTTTTATAGTTTATTTAATTTGGTTTTAATTTAAGTTCACTCTTCTAATGTTTGATAATCGAAAGTGAGTGTTAAACTTGTTAAGTATTAAGAATCTGGTTTGACTTTGGTTTTGTGATTTTAGAGATTGTTAAATTTTTTTCAACTTGAGCCAATGAAACGGGTAATATTAAAAATTGAATTTTTAATATTAATTTTTAATACTACAATTCTCCCCCCTCCCAAAATGTACATTAATGTATAAATTGGTTATACATACTGTCAAACATTAAAATTTTTATTTTACACATGTATAGCAGTAAATAGCATATCTACCAGTTTTTAATTACTTAATAAAACTTTTGTAACTCTAACCATAATAATCTCATTTGGTTTTAGAGTTTGTTTTTGAGTTTACTCGAATTTAAGTGCAAGACACCTTCATCGTTCTTCCCGCACACTCCTCATTTGGTTTTAATTTAAGTTCACTCTTCTAATGTTTGATAATGGAAAGTGAGTGTTAAACTTGTTAAGTGTTAAGAATCTGGTTTGACTTTGGTTTTGTGATTTTAGAGATTGTTAAATTTTTTTCAACTTGAGCCAATGAAACGGGTAATATTAAAAATTAAATAATTTTGTATTGATATGTTTAAATGGGAACTGGTATTACAAATTGACAGGATATTTAATAAGCATATAATTGTATCCAAAAACATTTTAGGTTTTTAACATTAATGTTAAATTTCCAGACTATGTTTATCCGAATATTTGTAGATGGTATTGGATATGTTGTTAGCATGCAATGAGTTTATCGAGATACAATATGGCAAAAATATTCAAGCTTTGAAAAAACATCCAACAAACTCACTGTATGCTGACCACATATCCAATACCGCTCACAAATGTTCGGATGTACATAGTTTAGAAATTTCGTACAAGTGTAGGGAAGGTAGAAAAAAGGATAATTGGAAAAAGTTGAGATTTACAATAGTTTAAGAAATGAGCCTTCAAACATAGCTAACCCCATCTATGAAGAAATAATTAAAACTATTATATTGAGTATTCTAGCAGAGAGGGAATTTCATCCTAACAGTTGTGGCAACACTACTAATTATTCACAAAACAACTGTCAACGATAGAAAAAAAAAGGAAAAAAAATTAGGATACATAAATGTGCCAGTAAAACACATATATAAAAATAATTGTATATCTTATCCTGAATCTATAATATATAAATTTTTAACATTACTTTCTGATGATGGCCAGATACTCTTGAAAACCAAATACTGTTTTCTATTAAATGATATGCCCACGAATTGCAGCAACTTAATAACTAATTCTGTCTGCTTCGAGATGTTCAATACTTTTCATGGGTGGGTCTTTGAATACTTTACTCTTCAAATATCCTCACAAGAAAAAAATGACATACTGCCACTTCTGGTGATCTCGCAAATTAAAGAATATCGCCATATTTAGACAGAGCGTGACCTTGAAAATAAATACTAAACTGTACTCATTGATTGCAGTTGAGAGTCTGATCTTGAAAACAAACGCCTAACTGTATTAATTAATTTTAGTTTTCTCCGCTATGTGAGGAAACTAAATTCTTCAATCATTCGGAGGTATCGCTGGGACATGACTGTAACAGCATTCCTACTATCGTATTTAAAGAGATATTGACACATTATTCCTGAAGATGATATTGCACATCATACAGTGACTTTAACACTGTTGCAGAGTTTCTTAATGCATTTTATTAGGATTTACTGTTGACAATACCGGAAATATGTTTTATACACATATTATACTCACTCAAGTGGAAACATATTTTGTCTACAGTTGTTGACAAAGTGGCATTTTGTTCATTTAAATTAGTTTGCAAAATAGCTGATTTCTCAACAGTTTCACTTTGCCCACTACTTTGCACATTACTTTGCTCACTTTGATGGCAACCGAACAAAACGAAATTTAGGTTAAGTATATTTGAATTCATTTATAATATACAGGAAATGTCCTGTATGTAGGTTATATTAATTCTTACATGTAAAATAACATAAATAAACAACAAAACAACGTTTTAAAGTCGAAAAAGGAAGTAATTATTCATGAAGATGATTGACAGTGTATGTACACGGAGAGTATTTTTCGTTTGCCGAGTTTTGAAGTTGGCAATCCCGTTTCCTCAACAATACACCTAAGTTATTTGTAATATTAATAAATAACCTCAGTTTTGACTTGAGAACTTCAACTCAGTGTTGATGTGTTGATTAGCACTACTGCTATATTTTGTGTAGTTAGTTGTAAAATATGGACAGTTCAGAAGATGAAAACCTGTCAAATACCCCGCCTAAATTAGCGGAAAAAGCTAACAACGTTGTACTAAATCTCCTTCCTGTCAAATCAAGGAAAAAGTACGACCGCCAGTATGAACTGTTTTTATCACAAAATAACAACTGTAGACAAAGTATAATGTGCAATTCGTGAGCAAAGTGTCTTTTTTAAACTTGATAAAATTGACGCACTCGGCAAGCCTTGTGCGTCAACATTTTTCTCTCGTTTAAAAAAGTGCCATTTTGCTCACTAGTTGCACAAATAACTATTGTCACTCATTAGGACAATGTAAACGCTGTCTTCATTATCATTTATAAAATGGTGGCAAAAATTTCACACATTTAATTTAATCTGTGTCTTTTCATGCCTGTATTACTTGAATTTTATATGGATACATGTATAAATCCTTGTAGAGAATTGTAGGCGGCAAACCAAGTGTAACTGCATTGGGACGGGCAGAGCATTTACGCCTATGTAACAAAGCAACTCTTATGATGTCAAGGATAAAATAAAGCAAAAGCTTAAAAGTTTCAAATATTTAATAGTATAAATTTTATTTTATCCTTGAATATGGAGTTTCAACAAGAAATATCTGCTATTACATTAAAGTTTCTTATGATGTCAATGCTTTCAGACTTACACACATTCTTTTGTATACAATTAGGCTTCTTTTTTTAAGCATGCTTCAAAATTATGTACCCAAGTCTTATTACGATCTGCTGATGGCACCACATAATTCCTATGGATATTAAAATGGCATTGAAACAGCTGTTGTGCAACCACATAACTATCATAATTTTTGTAGAACACCTTAATCCTCAACATATGTAGTTCACTTGTCCAATGCTTTATCTCAACTAAGTGATACATAAGGAAGAAACTGTTGTTACTGTTCATACTTGTCTATTACTGAACAATATGTAAATATATGCTATTGCATTGACTGTTAAATAGTAAAGATCTTTGTAAAAATAAAATATTCAATTTGTTAAAGTCACCTGTTTCATTGGCTCACACTATATTAAAACAATAAAATAGACTTTGACTATTTAATATTGTATGGGTATGCAAGTTTTTAGAGGATGGATGAATTTTTTACTAGACTTACATATTTGTCATTTGCCGTTCTTGAAACATACAACTTAGTTCATTTGCTTATTGTGTTTCCCTGTTTAGATTGAGAATATAAACTATGTCATTTTACAAAACCAACAATTTTTATATACAAACCATCATGTACATCTAGCCCCATCATACAATGTAATATAACAGATGTATATAATGCCCATAAGTTGGTTTCTTAAGCTATGTAGAAATTGTTAATGTATTTTTAGATCAGGAGGCCTACATAAAAAGGTAAATTTGTTTAAAACAGTGTTGTTACACAGGTTTTCTGAACCTCAATTGTGTATATTATTACTTTCTTGATATACAGCTAACAGGTTTCGTAGATATGAATATATTAGAAAGTCTCCACTTGCTTTGCTCGCATCTGTGACCTCTCCCTTGCTGCTTCTTATAACTATATGAATATCAAATTTTCTTCGTAGTTCACTGTTCAAAATTATATTTTTGGCCATAAGTTTGGCATTTGTCATTGTAGAGAGTTCAATTACATACTGAATTGAAATTTTAGTATTTTGATCTAATTTAATGTGTTACAAGTTGTATACCACACAAGATATAAACAAAAACACTATTTATAACAGCCGTCATTTTGCTTTTTCAATTTGATTTTTCTGAATTTTAATAGGGTTCTATAGCATACTGTAGTCCGCTGTACCAAATTATATTTCATGTTTCTACCTTAGTTTTTATGACTACTATCATGTTTACATACAGACAACAACAACAACAACAACATTAGGCGGAAGGCATGTCAAAATCACTTTCTGTTTCCAGAGGCTGTGATACATGAAGATAGAGGTCATATTTTTTTACAATTACAAATCGTACCTTATGAACTTTGTAAGTAAAATGAAGTTGTGAAAGGAAAATTACGTTCGGCTTATTGTATAAAATAACAGCACATAAGCATTATCATCTGTCAGAGTTTTCAAATATAATTGTTAGTTATATATATTTAATTCTTAGTTATGGGATAAATTGGTCATTAGTTTTGTGAAAATGATGCAGTTTATCCAAATACAAAAGCCATTTTGTACATAAATGTCCAGTATAGATTATTAATCATTTTGTTAGTAAAAACAAAAAGACAAGACACATTCGTTCACCCGTCACTAAACATCTGGCCCTTAAAGGAGAACAATTTCTCTATGAACCTCAGCAATAGTTTTTGATACACAAAAAATGTATCACGACATGAGTCTAACAGTGACAGGAATATTGCTTGTAGTATCCATTTTACATCACTGATATATCACAATAATTATTTGAACTTCATATTCCGACAAAATGGTTAACAATTGGTTATTATATTAAATTAAAATACAGTGTGTGTAAGATGACTCATTGCCATAGTCATTTCAAATTGACTTTACTTTAAAGTTGGGCCTCTTATTTCACATTGTAGGATCAACAAAAAGTTATACACAGAAAAACAATTTTTGAAATTTGGATTAGTGGTTTACCATTGATATTTACTAACAATTATTCTCGTTAACAAATTTTCTCAACCTTTAAATAAAATTCATTTGAGTAAAACTGAACCCAGTGAAAGCATTTACACTCATATATATATATATATATATATATATTATATACAAGGCCCGTTCAGAAAGTAACCTCTGTTTGAGTATAAATAATCGGAGACTAGATACAGAAATATTTATGTCTTAAAACTACAACTCTTCCACTATTTTTCGACATAATTTCCATATAAATTTAGGCAATTATCATTGCGATTGACCAGTTTGGAAATCCCTTCTTCATGAAATTTTGCCGCTTGTAATTTTAGTCAACCTGGTCAGGATCTTGAAGTTTTTTATCATCATCCAAGCACTGGTACTCATATCATTGGTCCATGATAGGTAAAAATCACTGGGAGTCATAACCGGACTATATGCATTTGAATTGATGGATCATAATATGTTTTGTTTGCCAAGTGGTATGACGGTTGACAGACATAAATAGGAAACCAGAAGTCTGCAAACCAAGGCGTTTGTTCTAAATGGGCTTTTTTAGTTATTGAAGTCTCACATAGAAATGATAGTTGTTCCACAATTCGTAAACACTGAGATAATGTTCACATGGTTCAAAGATTGCAAACAGCGGTTTTCAAAGATTTTTTCATGAATTTTCTGAAGCGATTCATCACTGACTACAGATTGCTCTTCATTTCTCATCATGAATGTTTGTTCTCTCACTTTTAAACAAACACTGATGCACAACACATTGTGTGTTAAATAGGTATCTCTCAATCGTAGGTGTACTAAGCATGAGGATGCTTATTCAGCCTTGGTGCTATTTGAGTATTCGAGGGTTAGGGGTCTTTATTTTATGTTATTTTTTCCTTTGTAGGGTCCAAAGTTAAAATCAATGATAATTATTTTTCATGTGTGTCTCTAATTTGGCGGACAGTCTATACAACTGTCTGTAAGTCGCAACCAGTCAACACAGACAAGATAATAAATTCTAAATATTTCAAACTTTGTATTTAAATTATTTGTATTGTCCCACATATAGGAAAATAATAGTACTGTAGTAACCAAAAAAAATCGAGAAACTATAAAGATGAAATATTTTGAAATATGTGTGGGTTATCAAATAAAACTAGATTATATTCTGATTATGAATATGTATGCTTATTTGTTGAAAAATTAATATGTTGGCGCTAAACTAAATTTCAATTGTCAGATATCATGTTCATTCTCCCCCCCTCAACTAAAACACAGTTTTTGCTACAAAGTAAAAAAAGAAAATACTAATGAACATCTACAATTCTGAAAAAAAAATGTTGGTTTTGAAATTAAATTGCAGTTTGAAATCATCTATTATAGTTTTTTGTACGACAAATAGAACTTCATTTAACCACACAATGAGAAATTCATAGCTTATAAATTTTAAAAACAGTTTTTATGACATGTGAGACAAACACTTCAATAGCCATTAAAATATGGATTCCATTTTCATTTATTTCTCTTTATTATGATCCGTAGTTAAAACCAAGGACCTGTATAATTTTATTGCATATCTGTCTGTACAATTTAAACTGTCACTTAAGACATAAAATATTTTGGTTGTCTCTTCAAAATAAATAAAAAGAAGAAGAGATGAACATAAAATGAAGACCCTTATCCCTCGAATACTCTAATAGCGTTAGGGTCAGAAAAGAACAAGAGTTAGTCAAGAGAGACCTGATAGGAAAGATGAAAGAAAGGGATCTAAACTAAGACTACATGAAGGAAGGTGTACATTCATCTAGGTCCCTCAGGATTGCCAAGCCCATACTCAATAAATTGAGCCCATGAGAGTCCAAGTTGTTGGAAAGTTATACTTATTGTATTTCGCCTTTTACGACTAATTATGCCGCATTATAGTACAGAACATCTCGTAAAAAGAACAAAAACTTTAAATAATTGGATTTTAAACCTAAATAAATTAAATTAATCAAGTTTTCAAAACAAGAAAATATTCTGTATTTTATATGAAAATTGATGTACACTACGAAATATTAGTCAAAACATGCTGCAAAATTTGGAATTGATTTATGAATCTGTTTTTGAGTTTTATCTTGTTTTTAAAAAAAGACTGATTGACGAATTTTTTTTTTTGATATGCCCAACTGCGAAACATATGTCTCTCAATAAAGCTCTTTTGTGGAATTAAATAATTATTTCTATTAATATTGAATTCTATCAAACACAGACTGTTGTCACATTAAATTAACATTCACAAAGCCAGAAAGGACAATTATGTTTTATAATAAATTAGGATATTCTTTATAGTTATTTGAAAACAATAAAACAATAATTGTGTGGTGTGATGTGTGACATTGTAAAATGTTTATGAAAGATTCCAGTCTTTATTATAATTCAAATTTTGAAAATGTTGCCAAAATTAAACTGATCTCCAGTGACTGAGAGAACTAGATATATTTTCTGTTTGAAAATTCACTGATACCCTGATGAGAGGTATATCTTAAAAACTACATGAGACGACAATTAAAGTTTATATAAAACCAAATTGATCTTTTTATTCCACTAATTTTATTACATTACAGTTTAATTAAATCTATTCATTGAATAAAAAATATATTTATAAATGTTATAAAATACTGTATTATATATGTCAGCTGATCTACACTGTATTGCAACCAGTAATTAAAGTTATGCATTTCCTGGAAATAATATTTATGGAAAACTGGGAAATATTTAATTCAAAGTCAATAATAGTTTATTTTAATCGCAATATAAATTATAACATTTAATTTTAATCATTATTATATCTCAGTTCACATCATATTTTATTGTCAAAATACGGCAGTTGCTCTGCGCTCACTCGATCAAGAAAGCTGACATGCGCAGAATGATTTGCGCATTTCATTTCATGTTCTTCTTCACCATTTTGGAATTGTATTAATTTAGGAGGTGGTTTTGTAATTAGTAAGGTAAGTTTTCTTTCCCATTATAGGAAATATTTTCTTCAAGGAACTATGAAATTTTGGAATTATTTTCTTGTTACTCTGCCCAATATGTAAACATTAACTTCATTATCAAATTTGATTTTTTGAACGTGTAAACTAATGAAAAATCTTTGTGGATATTTTAAGTAAGGGAAGCATAAATCCCGTTGGGGCTTGTACATTTAAAAATTATTAACAATTTGTTTATAGCAGTAAGTTAAACTATTTGAAGTGATTTTCCTAACCAACTGATGTTGTTGACAGTGTGTAGAATTTGTAATGTATGTTATTTATATCGTTGTAATTTGCCTAAGTCAGTTCCACCATTTTTTTTTTTTTTTTTTTTAAAGGCACAATTAGCTAATCTTATTGTCAACAGTTTAAAAAAAAGGATTTGTGATGGTAAGTATTATACAAGTTAAAGAGAGGAGAGAAATCATGTTATGAACTGAAATTTGAACATCTATAAAAAGTTGGGTAAATGTCTACTTTAAGGTGGCACTGTATTTTTTGGATTTTATTTTTTTTATCAGCTACTACATACCTTACTTCATAATGATCTAATTTAAAATAATTAACTTCAATAAACTTATGAAATGTTAGGCCAGGTGGTTATATATATAGCTACCTGGCCAAACCTGCCGGAGTAAAACAAATAAGCAAATTATTAACTTCAATAAACGTACGAAAGGTTTAGTCAAGTAATAGTGATCTAGCTTAGTCATTGTATAAGGTGCATGCATCAAACCATAGGATATTCTTATTCCTTTATGTCTTGCAATTAAGTGTAACCCCTCAATTTGATAGTTTTTAAATTGTGATTTTTCAGTGAAAAATAGTGATCGGCGCAAGGAAAACATTATTTATTCTTATGAAGGTATGTAGTAGACGATAAAAAACTTTAATCCGAAAAATATGGCGCCACCTTAAAGTAAACATTTACCAAAAGTTGGACTTTGTTTAATATCAGAGACTTTAACACAGGTATAGGTCAATAACTTATGAAATTATATTTAACTTTTTTATTAAAATTATTCTTTCAAATGATATTAGCTTAGATCTTTATTATTATTTGTTTTATGTAGTTTCATTGTAAATAACTCATTAAAGTATTAATTTTTCTTTTATTGTATTTCTTGAGATCCCATAGCGATTTAATATTGAAATTTAATGAAATCGTGTTTTACCTATCTCATTATTAAACAATTGGATCATCCTTCAGCTGGGAAGACCCTTTTCAAGTATCAAAATCCATTATTTCTGTCTAAAATAGCAAATCTTAGACTTATGTGGTTAAGGCATCTGTCTACATTAATTCCAATGGCAACAGTGGTGAATATTTGAGTATCTCATCGCTCTATGTTAATGTTCATCCCTGTAAATAGGTCTGGTTAGGTAAATTATATATAGCCTATATTTTCCCTGACCTGTAGTTCTTTTACTAGATCTGGTTAGGTCAATATATATATATTGACTTGCCAAGACAGAGTTCACATGATTCTGAAATCATAGAGCCCATTAATATTTACCTGTTAGAAAACAATTAATGCGCATATCTAAAGACACACTATTCTATTACCTATAACTTACGAAACTTAGACGCATAGGCTCATTATATATTCTAAACATCGAATGCAAACTTGTAAATTGTTTATTTTTGACAGTAATATTGGATTTTGATACTTTAAAAAGGTCCTCCCAGCTAAAGGATGATCCAATTGTTTAACAATGAAGTATATTAAACACGATTTCATTAAATTTCAATATTAAATTGCTACATGATCTCAACTGGACATTTACCAATTTATTTAGCCTACCTTGTTTGTCATTAATGAGATATTTTTTGACAATGCTAGACGAATTTCAAGTCTTAAAATCCATTAATATTTTAATAAACTGATGCTTTTAGACGTAAGGATTCAAGGGTTATTTGGGTTATTATGAATTACATTATTATTATTATTATTTGGTTTACATCATTTTTTTCAAAGGGGGCTGAGAAAGAGAAAGTAGCTCATTTTTAGTACTTTGTTTATTTACTATGAGAATTTATTGATTTTGTGAATAATTACCTAAATTTATTTATTTTCATATGAAGTAAAAATTGTGAAAAAATATAAGAAACTAATTAAAAAAGTAATCAGTTAAGGCCTATAGTATTATTCATTTCAAGTTCATTAGACAATATACGTGAATGTGGTAATTGCTAATTTCAGAACTAGAAGCAATAATAAAAACTGAATCGATGTACAATCCTATGTTTACTTATAAAGAGAAAGGTTTCACTTTTATTATATATTCATAACCTTATTCAACACATAAATTAGGTGAGTTATTTTATTAATACAGTTTGTTCAATTAATACGAGAGTTCATTTATTAAGTTAGAACCGTTTGCGCATAGCAACCACACAGGCTGTCATGTGACGCCTGCTCTAGGTTAGCAACTCTTGCCCAGTCCCCATCTATTCAGTCAGTTGATTTCATGTCTGCGACTGTTGGTTCTATCGTAACACTGCTTTGTTTATCTCCATGTTAATCAATAAACCCGCCGATTGTGACTTTCAGCCAAGAGGAATGACCATAAATGCTTAGAGATATTGCGAAACACTAACCAAGCTTAGGTGCGCTATTCGAACAGCATTGCTCTATAGTATATTTTAATCCTAAAAAATAGAAAGTGTAATTTGTAATTATTTAAATTTTATATATTGTAAGTTGAATATGGAATATGCATGGAACATATATTGCAATTATTCATCTATCTAAAAAAATATATTTTAGGCTATTACAAGTTGTTAAATGTGAGGTGGCTACATTTATGACTGCTTTGTTCAATATTGCATGAAGTATTGATTTTGATACACTATGGAATTTTCTAAGTATTACTGGTAAAATCAGGGATATCTCAGGTAATTTTATCTTTTACTCCTGGTAGACACCGTGTTAAACTATCCATAGATTTGAGCTGAAGAACACACCACAGATGATGGACAGTCAGCATTCCTAAAACCACTTTTTAAACTTGGATTTCAAAAAGGATATTTCTGTGAAAACTTGTCATTAGTTTTTTTTAAATCTTTAGATCAACTTGATTAACTTAAATATAATAGCTCACTTTACCAGGGTCCTGGTCATTAAAGAAATTAGCATCTTGTATAAGCAGTGTGTGGGGGGGGAATAAAAATGTTTATTTATGTAAAAGTTTATTGGTATTGATAGTAGGCTTGTTGTAGATTCATCTTAAAAATGTGCGCTTTTTAGTTTCAGGATACACAACCTGTAATTTTGAAACAAACTGACAAAAGATAGAAGGCTATTTACTACAAGACACAAACTTACAATGACAGCAATACATTGGATCAACTAACATTTGGTAAGAGCACAGTTGAATTTTTTTTTTATTAGATCATATTTATTTTAGTTGATTTGTTTATCAGACGCAGGTAGATAACCATTTTAAAGTGCTAGAAGTTTAACGAAATCAATAAATCTTTTCATTACTCATCACATTATACTTGTCAGGATATTTTGGATAAGTCCTGATCTGAAACTTTTACTTTTAGCTACTAAAATGTTATGAAAATTAAAAAGAATGGGTAAGTTTTAATAAATGATGCATAAACTTACCAAAGGTATAGAATGAGCACTGATCATAATCCATAAATCACGTTTTCAGAGTTTGATCAAGTATATATATTTGTAAATGTGTGCTATTAAGTTACTGTAGAAGTCTTTAATTTTATTTCATTTTGTTCCAGTCTACTTTTCTACAATAACTACAGATTTTGAGGAATAATGTTGTAGGCTTTATATGTTCATAATATTACAGCTTTGAGGAAAGGGGGGGGGGGAATCTATCTATTGGTACCAATCATATTTCTGGTAGCCTAATTTGAAGTCTGATATCAGTCATATTAACCATAGGAGTATTATAATCTTGTACAGTTTTGTTTAGTCAATGTTGGATGCTATGTTTAAATAAATATGATATCAATTGAAAGATTTCTTATATTTAACTACAGGTTTAAGATTTTATTAAAACAATCATGATTTTTGAAACTACAAATATATTTTTGATTTTGTTGAATTTATTCATTGTTATAACATTTCATTCTTTACATTAATGTTATCATTTTTTTCCTCTAGAAAAGAACTTCAGCATCAGTCTCAAGACATCTATAAACCATCTCTAATACATCATCAATCACCACCTACCATCTTGACATCCAACCCATCTCACCACCATCATCAGTGTCTTTGCCACCAAATCAGGTAGGCTATGGTTGATATTGTTCAGCTATTTTTCTATTTGAAGTATGAACAATATTTCTTATTGATTTTTATTAAAGCCTAAAAAGTAGTTAGACTTTTTTTTTTAACACCTAGTGTCATCTATGTCGTCTTTTTAATGCAGTACTTTATTTTTATGTTCAAAGCTTCATACTATCATGAGAAAGATCATTTTTATAATAATAAAAATGTTGAGTTTTTATTAACCCTCGAACTACCCTATATATTACTCAAGTGGTAGGCCTTTTTAGTGCATTTTGCAAGTAATTTTTTTTTCTACTAAAAATAGTAATTTAATCCTAAACCTAACTTTGTAACATATCATTTTTTATAGAAAGGTCCATAGAATTTACCTATGTAATAAGAACGGTTAGATGTAAACACTTTGGAGTTAATATTGACTGGAATGAAAAACATTGCTCTTAACAGAAGGAAAAATTCCATATAAATATACAATACAAAAAATTTGGAGTTAGTTGATATGTCGGTAATATATTTAAAAAAAGGTAAAACTTCAGATAAACACCAAAATTTTCTAATTTTTAAAATAGTTTTCTGGTTTATATGTAAATATAAGTGTGTAAACAAATATAAACATTTTTATTTGACAAAAACGATTTTTACGAGAAAAAATTGCAAAATGGCAACAGGAAAATGGTTGGGCTTGTTTTTCAAAATTCACCAAAACCTATAAATAAAAAAGTAAATATAAAAATTTTGATGTTAATTGTGATGAAAATAAAAAAATAATATCGAATAACTCGAGATCAACTTACTTCTCGGTGTATGAAAAAATGGCGATGTATAAACGATTGGATATCCATATATTACTAATTCGTATTTGACAACTTCTAACGTCCTTAAAAAAATGCTAGTTTCCCTTCGATTTCAGTGACATTTGTTAGACCCATAGAAGAATGTCTATGACTTTGACTATATTTTTGAAAACATATATCAAAAGAGTAAAAAAATACTCTCTTTGAAATGGTGTGAATGTCAACTTAATTGAAAAGAATATCCTTTGAAAACAAATAGACAAAAATAACATATTTTGTCGTCTGCTTCGACTGAATTTGGTGTTTCAAACTGATCTGGCAAGACAATAATTTATCGATTTTAATCATGTGACATATTACTTTTTTTGGTACTTCAGTTATATGAAAATGAAAGTTCAGATCATTATCTTTACAATAGTGACAAATGTATTGCGATTGAGCTTTTTTTAGTAGCCGAAATGTTGGAATTATAAAATCTGTTTAGCGTAGTTCATTACAGTGGAATAACACATGTGAGACAGATACTGAATGAAGTTCTATATCTCAATAAGTATAAAAACCACGATAATTTGGAATACATTGGTCGAAAAGTGAAGAAAAATACTATTACAGAGTGTCATTTTAAAGTATTTAGCCTGAATTTCTGACTTGTTAAAAATAAACAAAAGTGACATCTGTTTTGGACAAAATGATTATAGAAAATGGTGCTAGTAAAGTGACGTGTCGAGAAATGCTAAATTTATCTAATTTAATAATTTTACATATTACTATGTTTATATGAAAATGAAAGATCAGATCATTAGCTTTACATTGATGCCAAATTTATTACATTTGGATTACTTGAGTTTGAGCCGAGTCTCAGTAAATCGAGCTTGAGCTTTAATCGAGCTCAAACATTTTAATTAATACAAGCTTTTAATTTTCGGGCTTGAACTTTTATCAAGCCTTTTAAAGAGCTCTTATCTAGCTCAAGTTTTTTAAAGCTTCCTATAAATTTTACATTAAGTAATAATCAGTATAATGTCGATCTTTTATTTTAGTGGATTGTCAAACTGGGAACCAAATGTCATTCTACATTTTGCTTTAATGTCTTACACAATAAAAATCTGTGCGTATAGTTTACGGTAATGTAACTATGGCTAGTCTTATGTTTTTAGAAAGGCTATAATATTGCGAGTTAAAATAAAATCCACCAATAATTATGGGAAGGTCAGACACAAACTACCTGAGCTTTAGATTAAACTCTGCCTTATCTTACTAATAGTTTCCTTCTTTACAAGTTAAACAATGCACACCTTTGGAAGGAGAAAACTTAAAATCAATACAGTCGTGTATTTTGTCATTTAATTCATTTAAATTTTACGAGACATTTTATTATTACGATAAACGGAAAATAATTTGCCGCTGGTTACAATAATATGTCAAACCGATATTATTACTTGTCATTGTGGACTGCTGTGTGTGTGTGTTTGTGGGAATGAATCGAACTTAGGCCTAGAACTGATTGATGCACTTGCACAGTTTGAATTTTACAACTCAAGCAAGTTATCTAGACAAAAGACACAGTGTTTCTCTAGTTTCCATGAACTCGAAATTAGTAGCAAATGATTGGTTGAATAGCCTTGCATTTTGTAAATGTAAATAATTATAATAGGAAACAATTGAACTAAGTTTAGTTTATTTAAAAATTATAACTTTGTGATTGTGTTTTCGTTGAGATTTTGCAAAACATTAAAACGATAAAGTTTTGGACTGGACTTTTATTTTTGAATGGTTGATCTGGGAAAACAATTGTTCGGGGAACTTTGAATCCTGTAGAAATATGCATTGTTTAAATGGGTTTCCAACCTCTACTGCAGAATCTGAACAATAAATGAAGGAAATGAATGAATTGAGTTTCATTATTTTCATAGTGGAGAGGGGTTCTTTCTCGTATTAAAAATTAGTAATTTCTTAATTATTTTATAAATTTATTATTTTCCCTTTTTTTGTACTAAATAATATGTGCGAGAAATTAAAATGTGAGAAAATTGCAAGTTTTTGTGGCAATAAGATGTATAATATGGGAAATACAGCAAATATGTTCCAGGCCAATTATTTTTCCCAACACCTTATTATATTCACACTTAGTTTAGTATATTATCAATGTTGGTATTAGGCTAGATGCATTGGACCATTGACAGTCTGTTTTAAACCTTGTCTGCGCTCTCTCTCTCTCTGTCACACACAAATACCCAACTTTGCACATCTTTCGAATCAAAGCTATATTAAAATAGGGAATAAGATTATAGTACAACAAAGTTAACTTCGAGCAAGGCTGTGCAGGTTGATGAAATGAGGGGCATGTAGTGGAGGTAAACAGGCTGCTAGTAGATACGCTAGTGTGTGAAGGAGAATTTATGTCTTCCTTAACCTTTCCTTTAAAATTTATTTTATAACCACTTTTTGAGTTGTCAGATTATGAAAGACATTTAATGTGAGTAGTGTGAAGAACGTAGATTTCGCCAGGAAAAATTATTGGTCACTCTTTAAGTTTACTTACTTTAAATTCGTAATTATACTCCCTCGCCTAGTCGAATAATTGATCTACGTTAAGGCATTTATAAACAAACCTAGAATGTAACAAAAGACCAAAACTATTTTGACTCTATAATGTAAAGATCAGATTGCAACTGTTGTGATATAGGAGTGAGTCATGTGTTGCTAAGTTATACCATTAGACTTGCCCAACTCCTTGTATACACAAACATAATAACTGCACATCTCGATATTGCTCAAAGTTAAAACTTTATTCTACTCTAAATAGAGCATATCCTTACTCCTTACAATATTTTTTCTTGTCAATTAGCTAACAATTTACTTTATTCTCCCTATTCTCAATCGATAATTTTACTCTAGTGTGATATTTTGAATTATTTGTTATCTAATATGTCTTATAAAATATTATACCACAATTCACACTCAGTAGTTCAACATTTTCACAAAAAGTTTTTTTCTTCTTCATAGTAAAGTACGAGTTTAGTTTAGTTTTGTTTAAAATTTTTATTTTTTACCTTACTGATTTTCTTTTATTTACCCAAACAAATAAATCACTACTCCCAGACACCGAATAATTTGTTTGTAGTGAAATATAAAAATACTAAGAGTTAAAAGTATAACTTAAGAATTCAATTTTATTTTCTTAAGTAAAGCTTTGTACTAAGTGTTTACACTGGGAAAGGTATTGGGGTTTTGAGCTTTATATTTCAATTTCTGTAATTATAGTGTCATATAATGTGTTGAATCGAAAAGTAATTTTTCATTAAGTATGGTATCGGGATTAGTTTTGACCATCTTGTATATTTCAAATTGTTCCACAATTAAATTTCCTTTTTTTGCAAAGATGAATTGTTTTTAAGGAATCTTGAATTGCAGAGTTTTTGTAGTTGTTTACAGTCAGGTGTTCTGTGTATTTGGATTTGATTTTGTTGTTGACAAAGTGTTTGTTTGGCTGTCGGGATGTGCTCTTTGAATCATACCTTTTATAACTTTCCCATTAGCCAGGGATAGTGAAACTCATGTCATAATATAAAATGATAAAGGTGTCGACAAAGTTTAAAATACAATTAAAATTTATTTTTTACAGGTTTTTATTAAATTTTTGTCCTATATAGTAAGTAGTGTAAATATCTTCTTTTTTTCCCCCCTGTCATAGCTGTCATGTTGGTGTTTGATAATATAGCATCCATAAAAGTTCTGCTAATTCGTAAACTATTTGTTTATTTGTCTGATTAACAAATTTAACCAAGGTAATGGTAAAATCAACCTATTTCCAAATTTGGTCTGTAATTACTAAAAATTCTTGCTAAAAATACAACAGTAAAAATGTATTTAGAACCTAATATTTGATTGTATTGTACATATCTTAACATTACATTTCTTTTGTCTTTCTACATCCAATAACCTCCTCGACCCATCTCATCCTTTATATTTATCCAACTGGACTCTTTCATTATCCGAAACTTCATTATTTCTATCCTGTATTCCTAATAATTCCTCTCGTGTCATTTCTATTTTCATCGGTATTATTTTGAAAATGATTCAATTTATTTTCCAGATTGCTACCATTGGTGTTATTGTGCAGTTTATCAACAATTATAACCGACACTGAATTTTGTGTATAATTTAGGCCTAGTAGCAACTGCTTTGAATTATTAAAAAATATATATATTGATTTGTAATATAGCAAGGATTTAATGGTTCACACTGTTTTTATAAATAAATAACGAAGTTTTGGTTGTAAGAAGTTATGTCGTTGTTATTTCTAATACAACTCTTCCGTCCTTATACTTTATCCTTTGTTCCTAATCTATCTTGGCTTGACACTAGTATTAATAAAATTCATCTGCTGTACCATACTCCACTTGGTTTATAAAATAATAGGTTAATATGTCCCTTATAATAAAGTCTGTAAGCAATATTTTTGTTTGTTTTTATACTCGTATTGGCATTATGTTAACATCAGTTGAATTTAAAACACTCTCCAGTTGAGTTAGAGAAGAGTCTGAAACCTAAAAGATTGCTGAAAGATCATTATTTGGTATTTATAAATCAATTATTATTAAAATCATTTAATCAGGAAAGGTTTCATTTTCAGATAACTAAGACAAGTTTTTATTACATCTAGAATGAATGTGCCCAAACTTAGGGTGCTAAAAAAATAGTTTTGACCTTATGTGTATGAATGGGGAAAAAAATTATCATTCAAATTCAAGGAATAAAAGATTTGTCATTGTTTGTTTACAGAGAGAACAGCTGTCAGATTATTAATTTTGAGTGAGTATGTTATTAACCCTGCAACTGTGAATTGACCAATGATTATGATTTTGAACAATAGACTTCCACGGTCACAAACATCATTATGATCTTGTTCTTCGGGGTTCGAACGCATCAATATTGTCTGCACGTTGAGTACAGCCGACGTTTCGGTCCCTTTACAGATGTCCATTTTCTAGGCTTAACAAATGTCAAGTCACTTCAAGAATTATTGAAGAATCATTGAAGAATTATTTTTCCCTTTATCAAAACATAGCCATTAAATGAGAGTATGCTTTTATATATTAGGCTACATGTCCCATTTTGACAAACAAATGTGAGGTTTGCGAATGGGATATATTTGTATTTGTTACACTTTTTAAACAAAACTATAAAAGCATAGGTTCTAAACAATAAGTTTTTTTTTAATTCTATGGACTTTTCTGAACACAATAACGTATATTTATAGCTTTCCAAATATTTTATAATTAAGCCTACAAATGGGAAACTATAAATGGTGCAAAATACTACAGCTTAGAAGAAGAAAGGGAAAAGTTTTCTCAAGTATCAAGTTTAGATGTTTAAAGTTGTGTCTAGCATTGGAGGAAATGGAAGATTGAAACCAAATCTTTTTTATTGATAAATGATGTACGGGAATAAATGACACAAATTGGACAGCAATTTTTGTAATTATAAACATATTTGTTTGGGCAAAAATCAGTAGCGGCCGATGGTTAAGGGCAATGGGAGGGCTCTGTTTTATTTTATACATGTAAGGGAAGGCATGTTATCATTCACTTAACATTCACAATCACAAAGGGTTAAACTTAAAAACATAAACAAACAACTCGTGTGAGTGGCGAGACACTATTTAGAACAGTTGCGCCAACTTATTTTGCCCATCGAAAACAAGGTTTTTAGTAATGCGGAACATCTAATTTATGGTGGCTTCACTGACTGATGTCTGCGCGCGCAGCTTCGGACTCTGCCCTAGAAGCCCATTACACGCTGTGTAAATGACGTCACGGCACCCTCAGCTCTGTCTGCTGCTTGCCCCATATGACTAAATGCAATGAAACTGGGACGCTCTGGCCACCGTCCGAACTCCAGAATACATTCATCAAATATTTTATATTGTAAAACTTCCGCTACAAATGATGGTGAAATCCATAGCGGCAATTTATAATTCATTTATCTCAACAGAATTAAATACATATAGGTATTTACATTATTAAAATAATATTATCATTTGGGGGGGGGCGTCCAAGAGTCCTTATGAGTACACCGCCACCTCGTTTATCCGTACTAACTGGGACTGGAAGAGGTCCAGAAAATAGAAAATCCAGATAAACAGGAAACAGTAGGAAAATATAATAAAATAATTTGTAGTGATAAAACGTAATGTTTATTTCCTTGTACATAAACGCAACAACATATTTATACAAAACTTGTGATATCAATATCAACATCTGAGTATATATCTATTTGGAACAACTGTTTCACTTGTTGATGTGTGGGAGATCTCTTCAGGCGTTATTTCACAAAGAGCAGGGCTAATTTTTTCCATGGCTTCAAAGTGCCTTTTGTTACATGATCCTACCATCTAAATAATGTCTTTAATATTTATTGCTTTTAATAAATCAATGAGACTTTCTTCTCTTTCTTCCTTGATTATCTTGCTCAGAAGCTCTTTGTGATAAACAATCTTGATATTTCCAAACATCCTCTTGCTTGATCCATAGGTTGCGTGTCAACTATGTGTAGTGTTATACAACCAACAAATGCTTGGACAAATTCTAATCAAATTTGGTTTGTGGACATATTTTGGTCATGACTCAGGGCGTTTAAAAATGTTTTTGAATACCGTACCTTAAAATGTGGATGTACCTGCTATAAGAAGAAATGAAAAATTAAGGTTTTTCTCAAAATCAGTTTTAACAATTTTGCTCATGTGTAGCCTCTAAGAATACTAACAAAACTTATTGGTAAAAATGTGTTGCGTAGCTGTTATCAAATTTGTAATTCTTTAAAATCGACTATCCCGATTTCCTTCAATTGTGAAATGTGAAGGTTAATGACCCAAACCCTTGTGCAAAATAAAAATTATGGTTTAATAAGAATTGACAAAAAAACCTTGGACTGCCGCCATTGAAAACTCTACTGTAATTAAATATGATTTACAGTATGGACATGTTTATAGCACAAGGCCCTTATTTAAATAGCTAAGTATTTTTAAAAGATGCTGTCTGGTTCATTTCCACTATTTTCTTCAACGTAAATTGAGCTTTTAATGATGGCAGTAATTTTTTGTTTTTTTTGACAATTATTTCTGAAGTGTTAACACCTAACTGAAATTTTGGTTAGTTTTTATTTGGTTTGGGGGATAGACGAGTGAGAAAGTATAGTCTGAACTTATGGAATTCAGCTGTGGGACCGCTCCAAACATACTAAAATACAAACAATTTATAGATTTCAAAATAAATTCTTGAGAACCATATCAAATGCTGTATGATACATCAGAAATAGTGACCTCCATAATTTACAAACACCTACAGTTGAAGAATAAATCAATCTATTTGCTCAAAACCACCAACAACGGCTTCAAAGCCATGTTAACGAGGAAGCATCATACCTACTCGATAATGTTGAATTACTGAGGAGACTCAAACGGACAAAGCCTTTTGATCTTCTCTAGAAATAACTAGGACCACCTGGACTGTAAACACCATTTTGTTAGATTTAAATTTATTGTTAGTTTATGTAACTAGTTTCAGTATTATTTATGTACCGTTTATCTAATAAAATTAAAGAAATCACTACCACATTTGACGAGAACTTGTGATATTTATTGCCAATGTCAACCAGGAATTATCAGTTTCACAATTAAGTTTTCTACAAATGAGTGCTGCCTTTCCACCACTCGTAACTTATTATTTTTTATGGAGTATTTATTTCCTATCTTTATTTGGTAATCTTACAGCTTTCCTTATGTCTCTTAATACTTTATCATGTTCCATCTTGGAATGCTCGAGAACAGTCTTTTTAGAATATTATTAGAGAAAAATAATAATTTCCAACAACAATTACAGTTTTCACTAAGTAAAACAGAAAAAGATCTTGACTACATGCGGATGACAGTTTTTGAAGAAACTTCTTTGTTCATGGTAGAATGAAATGGATTCATAACATTTAATTATACTCAGAATATCGGTCTTTATGTCTATCGCTGTATATATTATTCAAATTTGTTGTACGGCTACCTTCAATCTAGAATAAGTGTCTGGGATTTCCAGAGTTTTAAACACCAGAAGAAGGTAATTTAAATGTACAATCGCGGGCTTCATATAGAGAGATCGTGAAAAAATTAAACAATTTTTCATCATTATGATTAACGGAAACCATTTTAATATTGTTTTCGGATAAATTTATTTCAGTTTTTAACAAAGAAATTAAAACCTTTCAACAAAAAGAGATGACTTTCTTGTGTGTAAGCATGAGACATCTCCAACCAATAATAAATCTGTAGTTGGTAATTGTAATAATTAAATAGTTAAATTAGGAAATAGAGAGACAATTAATTGTTAAAAAATAATAACTTAAAATAGAATTTTTAAATAATGGTAAAAGGAGAAAACTCTTTTTATAATTACGAATAAAAATGTGAAATTAAATTAATGTAAGCAGGAAAGATGGCTTTCATGTGAAACAAAGACTTAACATCATATCATTAATGCCATGGTGTGTGAGAAAGTTAGTGCAATATATGGATTTGGTTTTAGATAGGTTTGAATTATAAGGTTTAAAGTACACCCATTTAGGTATATTTTCATTAAAGTCAGAAGCCTATAAACAAAAGTGTTAATTAATTGCCTTCTTTTGAGTCTACAAATAGCCCATCATTGGTGTTGCTTGCAGCTTTCTCCTTTGTGTTCTACAAATCCTTATTATTTATAAAGACTCCAGGAATAGAACTTGTCTTTACTGAAGCGGCTATTTTTTCTAACGAATCTGAGGACAAACTTTTTCACTCTTTTACTCCGATCAGGTTTCTTTTTTGATATTTTTCAAATTACTCACGAAAAGTAAATTTGTTTTATTTGACGTTGGGTTAGATTTATATTGCGAGGTAAGGGCTCCAAAGAGGTGTAGTCAATAATACTGTAAGGGACCCGTCGGTGGTGCCTACCCAGAGTCGTGGATCACTTTGTCAGATTGATAATTCACAGTAATACTCTTGATCTAAGGTTAGTCTACTACACTGGCCATCTTAGATACACACTATTTAAATATAAAGGACACTTTAAATTTACGAGATTAGCGAAATCAGTTTAGTTGAACTTAATGCAAGACATAATACGCTATTTATAGATCTAGTGCATGTGTTTGCTACCACATTGTGATTCTACTGCGCTGAGCGTTTGCGCCCTTTTCCATTTCAAGATATTTCTCAGCTGTGAGATACAGGGCAAGGTATACAACTCACAACACACCTATGTAGGAATAGAAGTCTACGAAATAGGGGTTTGATATATCACCACAATATCGATTATTAGTAAAAATTCCTGCCTTTAGTTTTGAGATATTACGATTTAATTTTTAACAGATATCAAATACAAATTTTGAGAAATTTACAATATGTTTTAAATTTGAATTTTAGGAAAATTGTTTTGAGGAAATCGAATGTTTGCTATTTCCCCTCTCCCTCCCTTGTTGTCTCAGTCATCATCTTCTTACAAAAGAAAACAAGGTAGAAAACCTCTAACCTCCAAATACTCTAATAGTGTGGGAGTCGGAAAAGACGAGAGAGCCCTGATAGGAATGTTGAAAGAAAGGGATCTAATCCAATATTACATGAACAAAGTTATAGATCCAGCTAGGGTTTACCAAATTGACATGCACGTACTCACTAAAGTGGCCTCTTATGGCAGCAATTCGCACAATTTTGATTTTAAACATGACATTTGGTATAGGAAACTATTATGCATTCATTAAAAACTGTATTCAAATTCAGTATCGTCGAATTGAAAATGTAAAAGTGGTGGTCATTTTAAACAGTTTTTTGTTCATATCTTGTGTGTATTCTACTTATAACACAATAAATTAAATTTAAATGTTCAGATTTCAATTCTGCATGTAATGGTACCAACCCTACATCTCTACGATAAAATATAGTGAAGTTATTGTCAAAAATGTTATTTGGAAGCCTGACCTCCCCCAAAATGTGATATTTGTATAGTTATGAAATCCAGGACTGAGTCACTGGACTCGAGCGTAGCGAGTGGAGGCTCCATTACATGTGTACAGCTACGTTGCTGAGACACTGACACTAGGGAAACGTCCCTCGATCTACCAATAAAATTTAATATTTCCTACAAGGCCCAATCAACCAACTTTTAGAATTGTCCTTAAATTTAAAAAAATTCTTTTCTAGGCCATCTTGGTCTTTATCACTTTTTTTATGGGAATGATTTTTACTCTTGTAATGTTGTGTATTTGTTTTTATATAACCAAATATTTGATTAAACCATATAAATAATTGATTTTATTATAGCCGGTGCTTAACAAATCGTATAGTCCACAGAAACTGGGTCTTGCACAAATTAAAGATATGCATACAAAACTTGATGCCCTGGCTCCATGATCACAGCTAATATAACAATAAACTAGTATTTATTTAAATTATTTGTGTCCGTTTCAATATAGCTACCTATATTTATAGTTGCAAAACTTTGAGAATGTTTCTGCTATATTTAATTATAATGTAGTTATTGTAGATACTGTCTAGAAAGCCTACAAGTGTTCTTAAATTTTAAAAATACCCTTCTTTCATTGCCATACTTTGTTGAAACCAGTTTTTCTTCACCTATCTTCATTCATTTTCTACCAAAGTAGTTGCTTCTTCGTTCCATTCCTAACCTCCAGTAGTCCTTTCCTTCAATCATCAGTTTATCTTCACGTTTCTTATACTATATCTTATTTACAGAAGCAAAAAGCTGAAAAACTTGGACAAAAATTGGAAGCATCAAAAGTAGTTAAACCTGAGATTACCGTCTCTCAATGTAAGTTTAGTAACGGAATTGAAGTGCTTGTGAGCAGTAAGCACGAGTTACCAGTCTTGCCTCAAAAACCTCGCTTTACTGGCGGTGGTTTCAATATGGGAGTAGCTGCCTTGTGATGAGCTTTATACTCTTCAATACTGACTTTGATATTTTGTTACATTTATACTAAAAATCTTTGATAATAAATTTATTATATTGTTTTAAATATTTTATCTTTTCTAGTCCTAAACAATTTATTTACCACCATATGGAAAAAAATTCCACAACACTTTATTTGAAATAAGCATGTGATTCAGTAATCAAGCCATCATTGACAGTTGTTACAAGTACACAAATCTTTGATGATAATGCTAATTATGATATATTATATTTGAAGTAGAAATTAAAGATTGAATGGGTTATATCGGCAGTGAAAAAATGTGTTAACACTTACAGCTTTGTTTACAAACATTTGTAAAACTAGGTTTAAGTCGAGTTCAGTAACAAACTCTTAATCATTTTGTATTACTCTTAGTATTTAGCTTTAGTAATAAGTGAAGGATTAACTTTCATATTCACAATTAAGATTAGTATGATTTAATACAGGTTTTAATTAAGTCAAACGACTAAGGAAATATATCAGAACACTGTAAAAATATGGTTACATAAGCGTTTAGCGCTTTAAATTACAGATGTTACTTTTGAAGAGGAAAGGTTTATAACCTAGTCCAGTGTTTCTCAACCTGTGGCTACTTGTTGGTACGCGGGGTAATTTTTGTTCTAGATAGAGCCCAGTGCATGCATTGTGTGCTAGACTGGCGAAGCAGGGCACAAGCTCACCAGGTTAGTCTAGTCATCTACTGTCACTTTATCTATTACTCTTTCATTGTGGTTTTATTGTGTTGTTTTGGTTGTCAAACTCAATTATGGATTAGTGGTTAAAACGTTCTTTGCCAGATCCTAGTACAAGTGCTTCAAAATAGCCAAAAACTGTAAACAAAGATTCATAACAACATTCTGTCCAGCTACCATCGAGTACCAACTAAAACAAGAATACATAAAACTCAAATATGATTCTATCTTCTAGCTTTTTGGTTTTAGTTTTACAGGAGGTGAAAATGAACCTACCCCACAATGTATGATTTGTTTTGAAACTTTCTTTGGGCAAAGTATGAGATCATCTCTTTTAATGAGTTATTTTAATACGAAGCACACCAGTTCTAAAATAAGCCATTGATTCTTTTTTAAATAAGGAAACTGAACTTAAGGGAAGTAAACAAACAAAAGTTGGTCATTTACAACACTAAATACAAGATTAATGAAATGAGTTAGTTTAAGAATTGTCCAGGAAGCTATTAGGAATAGGTTTCTTGATACTAATTTCTACTGGTTCATTGGATAATCAAAAACATAGCTGATTTATTATTAATTTCCCTATTGGTTTTCGTTTTCTTTAGGCTATCAAACAATTCTGAGTTTATTATTCTACAACAGTTTGGGATATTATAACCCTTTCTAATACTTAATTATTCAAATACAACATAAAACACAATCTCTCCTATTCAGATCTTTATACCTTCAATCCAGAGCAAAGACAAATTATTGAATTTAATAACTCTTGTTTTCCAAACGCATGTATCTGCTCACCTTCTCAACATAGACGGGAATATCTATAAACTGCCAGTGAGTCCCTTTTTTGTGTATATATCTCTCTGGTAACCAGCAGTGTTTTCTCATCCTTACCAATGTCTCTGATCCAACTGACCCTCTTTCTAGGTCACTAGCAGTTTATATAGAGCTTCACTATCCATGTCATGTTAATGATCTGAAAGCTAGGCAGTTGTTGGTACACCAAGTTTTTGCTAAACTTAATAAAAGTTTTAGGTTTACGGTTTCACTCTGCTCTCGCAGTTATTTTATGTGAAGTTCTTAAGTGTGTGAAAATTCCTTGTTGTGAAGACAGACTTGGTTCTGGGATTCTGAACTCCAGCTAAGTACAGTGGAAATTTATGTGTCAATGTCATACCTGAACATATATGAAATATTGTTGGGATTTCTAATTTTTGTTTTTGAAGAAGATTAAAGATTAATTCCAGTATAAACTTTAGAAAAATTATTTATGAAATTACCAGTTATCTTTGTCGATCATTCTAAAAGAAAATATACAAAAACGAATATTACACAGTCTTTTACGACACTAATAATGTTTTGTTGGCTTGAACATTTGAGTGATACCTCCTGACTCAAGAGTTTTGTGGAAATAGTAAGGTTTTTGTTAGTTTAGGTTTTGGTAAGGTTATGATAGTGTAAGAAAGTTAGTGCTTTGGTATCTTGTGAGAGTCACTTCTGTGGTGGTACACTAAGTTTTTGCTTCCAGTTCTTTGATGCATTCTTGCAATTCACTGCAACTTTTTTCAAGTCAAATACTCTAATAACATTGGGGTTGGAAAAAATTTTGCCAAGAGAAACTAGATAGGAAAGTATAAAAATAGAAGGGATCCGGCTCAAGACTAGATGAAGAAAAGCTAAGATCCAGCATAGATAACCTCAGGGATGCCATCCAAAACCTACAAGATGTGAGATCATCAAGGTTATTTTATATCAGGGTTTACTCCTTTAAACGGTTCTGTCTAGACCAGATCTGTTAGGATCAGCAGTCTAGTGCAGGGCCACCACAAGCAGGATGCAGCTCTTCACTACACTTCATTCATGAGTACCATTACAATTGGTCTTGAGTACAGGTGTGTTCCTGAGACCAGAGCAGCGTCCAGACATTTAACTACATAGACGCCCCAAAGTTAAGATGTTTTTTAAATGACTTCGACTTTATAAAAATAATTTTCCCTATATGCCTACTGAGCCTAAGATGTGTGGTTTTAGAACACGTTTGACTTTTTTATTTTTAAGATGATGGTGACCTAAAGGTTATTTACCTTTTAAAACAATAAATAATTTTAAAAAAAAGTGTGATATTTATTCAGGTGTTGCTGTGACCATTTATACATGTTTATTTGTTCAGGCATTGCGACCGAGTAAAGGAAACACATTTTGCCATGCACAAACAATGTATGAGCAAGGATTACAGCCATATTACAGTCCACCAATGAAATCAAAATACTGTACTCGAACAATAAGTTATATAGGTATGTATAGCTTTAGTAGTGTATTGTTGGATTAACAATTTGTTTTTATTTTGTGTGTGATATATGTATATGTGACTGAGATTAAATAGCATTAGTAACTTTTCAACACTACTGTATACAAGTGCTAATTAAAGCACTGCAGCGATAGAACAGTGTAACTTTTCACTGAAGTAATTGTTCCAATGATACTTTACTATTGCAATATTTTTACATGCTCAGAGTATATGTAGATGGAGTAAGTGTGACAATCGTAATAGCATTGAACTTGTGTTACTGTCTTTGGATTTCATTGTCTAAAGAAAAAGTAATCTTCTTCATTCTTGTTATGTGACCTTCAGGGGCTCACTATAGCGACTAGCAAACTCGAGGAATCCTAGCTGAATCTTCGCATTTTTTTTCCATGTAATCTTGGGATAGATCCTTCTCTTGACCCAATTCTTGTTCTTTTGCAATGCAAACACTATTAAATTATTCTAGGACAAGGAATATTTATTTGATCTTCTTTTAGTTATAAGGTGACGATGACAGAGGTTTTCATCATACGTCATCATAAAAACTGGATTTTATCTCTTACAGATGTCGAAACTTTCTCAAAATTATTAAAACATTTCATTAAACTTTTTAGTATCTTAGTTTCAATGTAAAATACAAAAATTACTTACTTTTTTAAGTGAATTTTGTATGTGGAAATTTTAAATAAGGAAGTAGGACTCCAATAAACTCTTCAAATGTCGAATTAAAATTTAATATTTCCTACAAGGATCTAAGAAACCAACTTTTGGATAGTAATTTATAGGATCCATTTGTATTACATTGTATAATGTGGCTGAATAAGTTATCTTGTGGCTCATTAATTTGTTTTTAAATTCCGTTTTTAAATCTGTTGGTTAATAACCATGAAACATGAAGATTGGTTAAAAAATTGAGGTTGGAATGTTAACTTATCATATACTTTGTAAATAAAAAAACAAAATCATATTATAATCCGGATTTAATCCTTTTCATATAGGGACATTTTAAGGACATACTTAAAGAAAATTCAACAACCTCTTCGATATCAAAAGGTTACAATTTTATATAGGCATATTATTAAAATTGTACCAATGAATTTTATGACACCTAATTGTAGTTATGTTCTGAATATTTTTTAATGGTTTATTTAATCAATGTTTCTTGAAATCTCTGCATTCTATTTTCATTCCTTTTTAAATGATTATATATTTTATAACTGAATATATTATGAAATTGTTTGTATTAGAATTACAGTGATCTTCATTCGTCATCAACAACAAACAGATCATCCATCATTTTCAACAGCATCCAGAAAATTCACCATCAAGCTACTTATAGAACATCAGTCATCACAGCAGCATCTAGTACATCCCATCAATATCAACATAATTACAGATTTTGATCTACAACTGGTAAGGTAAGGTAAGTTATAATAGTTAGTGAATTTGGAGTCCGAGGGTATACAATCTCTTGTCACTGCGAACCAAATGGATCTTTTGTGACTACCCTACTAATTATGTTTTATACCCAGCCAAGATTTGAGCTTCTTAAGAATTTTTAAATGATTTTGGGTGATATTGTAGTTATCTCTGCAGCCATGGGGAAAGGAAGTGCTGAAATAAAGTAGTCTTTTGTAGGATAGAGATTCACACTCACTCAACCAGTGTTCGGCTGTCTCTTTAAGTGTCAGGCAGAAGCGGCACGAATCCACTTCTCCCTTCCCTTTACATTTTTGGGTTGGGAGTCCTCTGATGATTACTCCATTGACCCATGGCTCTTGGATTAGAGCTATATCTTCAGTAAATCACATGACGAGGACAGCCAAAACCGTCCTGTCATTGTTGAGATTTATTGAAAGCATTTTATTTCTTCACATTAGAAACTTGGTTTGTCCCTGATGTGGTAGGGTTCTGTATTAGTCCATTCCTTCTGGCGAGTCCTTTTTTCCTAGATCTTTCCTTTGCGGCTGTTGATGACCTTTTAGGTTTTTGTTTCTTTTGAAGGAAAGAACTGCTAGATGCCAACACCCACTCTTAAGACATACTATCCAAGGCTGTAATAGCCTCCTGCCAGCATGACTTTGGACGGAGCTTTAGCCTCTGACACAGCAACAGCTGTCTTATCCTTTCTTTGTGGTATAGAACTAGGCTGACTAGAAGTTTTAGCTCGCTTATTATAATGTTTGCTGATGTTTAGATCTAAGTAATTCAGATTTCCGTCCTCTTTTGTGCAATTGTTTATTGTCTGTGCTAGCTTGAAGCGCTTACGTTCACATTGTAGGTGGATTAAGTGTTACTTTTATTTCTCATTTTCTTATACTTTTTTTAATGTATACGTAGTTTAGAGAATGTTACATTGTGATTCATGGAAATATCCTTTTTGAGTTGCTCAGAGCCCATAACTTTTTTTTGGTATAAATTATGTCTGATAAATGTTTCCACTGTCTGTTTTAATGAAACTTGGTATAAAATTTTGTTTGATTTATAGATGATATAATACACAATTTTACAAACTGAGTAATAATGAGGGGGGGATGAATGAATGAAATGTCTAAAATAGCTCTTTAAGACTTTAAGACTTTTAGTTTCATTATAATTATTTAGTAGACTCCGATTTTCTCTTCCAATTGGTTTTTAAAATTTTTTTGTTCCAGGTTTAATAATTTTGAAAAATTGAAGTAGATGACATGTCATAGACATGAGTGAGTACAAGTTGTGTAAAATAGTTGTAAATATATGTCAGCTAAACTAGTATCCATCATGACTTTGAAAACTTATGTTTTTAGTTTGGAGAAGCCCACTAGGTTAGATTAGTTTTAAGCTGTAGGAAATAGTATTAGATAAGTTATTATATATTTTATGGTATGTGTTTGTGTTAAAAATATTTTCAAAGGCATGATGGAATATAAATTATTGTATTTTTTTTTTTTTGAGAAACACGAGCATTGTTTGTGCACATTTAATAATTAAACAATGCAAGTCATTACATATTATATGCTAACTAGTTTAGCTGACATATTTATTTGATAAGTTGTTGAATCCATTACAGCCTCAAGAATGAAGATTAGATCTGCATCATTGATGAACTTCATAAGGATCATGATCCCTCCCTTATAAATCAAACAGAAATCAATTCAGTTTTTTTAGATGTAAAAATTAAAATTAAAAATTTTAAAATATTAAAGAAATATGTATATAATTAATGTTTTTCGTTTTATATTTAATAAATAATCAGATTAATTTTTTTTTTTTTTTTTTTTTTTTACTTTTTCAGCTTTGAATCTTTTTGAATAATATCAGTCATCATACTTAGGTCCTTTTTGAAATATTTAATTTTGTTAGATTATTTTTCTTGTTTTCTTTCAGTTTTGAATCTTTTTAAAAAATAATATTTTAACTTTAGGATTTAAAAAACAATAATATATCTTAATAAAATTTTGGTCCTTTATATTAGTTCAGCTTCTTAGACTATTTTTTATTTTATTTTTTTCATTTTCGGTTTCAGGTCCCTATCATTCTACATAATATAATTAATCCATGTGTATTTATTTCAGGCCAATTACACACCCGACCAACAAAAGGGTGAGTATAATCTTTTGTTGAGTCCATCGCACTTACAACACCTAGACTTAACAAAATGTTAATGTCTAGTTACAACAAAGATCACACACTTGTACAAATTGTCCAAGTGTACACCACTATTGTTACACTTCTTCAGGCATAAGTCCTCGACTCATTAGAGGCAGCATTAGATTTGGTAGGAAATTGAGATAGTTTGTAAGAATATTTTCGGTATTCCGCAGTCCCTGTTAGGTTTTTAGTTTTACGGGAGTTTTATTTTTCAGGTTTTATTATGTGTTGTTGTGTATATATGTTATTGTTTTTCATATTTTTTATGTACTTTTTTAGGTTGTATTTTATGTGTTTTTCAGGGTTTTTTTTATTGTATTGTTTCTATATAAATAATATTTTTGTATGTATTTCAAAGTAGTATTTTATTTCCATGTATTTTCAGGTGTGGGCTCTTTTAGTTTAGTATGAATGTTTTGTTTCATGATTTAATTTACAGCAAAGAAACTCTACATTTTAAAATTTTGTTGTTATCTAAAGTTCTACCTTCGAATTGCTGATCACCATCTTAAAAAGGTAAGCTACTTCAATTCAATTTTTTTTTTTTTTTTTTTTTTTTTAATGTAGAATATCAATCTAATTTTACTTGGAAACTTGTTAGTAGGCATTCGTTTGAGTTTTCTTCAGAATCATAACTGTGTTCTTCTAAAGCATGTCGATCTACTAGAACATACAAAGAGAACTTTTAGATTTTGGGCACCAAGAACTTCTCACAAATCATCCTGGATCAAGAGATTTACTTAAATAAATTGATACTGAACATAGAGAAATGAGGTAGATATGTAGATTCTTATAGGCAAACCATTTGAAATGTGTTTGTGAATTTATAGTAACTGAAAACTTAGAACTGTGAACATTTTCATAACTGTGACTTAGAACTGTTACATATTATGAAATGGGGGTTTATTTTAAACTTTTTTAAACATATCTGTTAATGCAGCATAAACTAGAGTAGAACTGTGTTCTAACCAAGAGAGCTCTTTGGAAAGTAAGTTCCTTTTCATTATAAAAACCAATACAATTTGAGGTTTTTTATTATACACAAATTAGTTATAACTCTTACCTATTTTCCCACATTACCACCTACATTAAGGCACTTGTTATATCAGTAAACTAGTTCTTTATTACCCTCATCATAGACACCTGTTAGTTATAAGACATGAATTTACACTGTCCTTCAAATCCTCATTGTTTTCAAACCACTGTGACCCTAGATATTTTTAAATGATAGGAAGTGATAATCACTAGGAGCCAAATCAGTGCTGTATGTCATTTGAAACTGTCCAGTATGTTATGTATGTGTCCAACAATTGTCACTAAATATGCCATACCATTTTTTCTGAATGGTTTTTACCATCCTTAAAATGTCTCGGTAGTGATTCATTCTACAAATCTTACCAGGAGTATTTCTCAAAAGACATTTGCCATGAGTTTTCTTGTATAGAATGTTTCCAAGTACTTATGAACTTTAAGGGGTTTTCACAGTGAGCTGTAGCCCTACTCCATCGACTGACTTTGTCTCCACATTGACATACAACAGCAAAGTCTCACCATTTATAACTGAGATAAAGGTACAATAATTCAGTAATTTTGAAATTTCATTTTTTTCAGATTTTATCATTCGCTTTTCAAAAGTTCAACTGTCACAACAGATGGTCGTCTATTTCTTTATTTATCATGAGAAATTCCCCAACAAACTTACACTTTAAACACAAAATGGAAATTTTGTGTTTAAAGTGTAAGTTTGTTGGGGAATTTCTATAATTTGTTTTTACTTAACACATCTACAAACATTTGCTATGTACTAGATACGCTAAATGATCATAAAAACCTCTGAAATAAAACACACCTCTGAAATTAACAAGTTCTATTCATATTAGATACATACAAAATCTAGTCAAGCCGTTTTGCTTAACTATCTTTGAAATCGTACAGTAAATAAATAACATGACAAATTATTAGACACTAATTTCATAAATATTAAACATAAGTTCATGTTACAAGTATTCTTAATGATCAAATTCAAAATCAAAGTTCATGCAATTCAGTTAGCTATTAATTAGCCAATGTTTTTCATTATGTTACAACACAATTATTTAAACTAATTGCCTATACTTTTTTAAGACATAAATTACCAATTATATTGTTCTTTTTTACGCTATACCAAGGCGTAACTTTGCACTGAATTTAGTTTTAACAAACAACTCTATGCTAATCAATAAATAATTGAGAAAAAACGTACCAGGGGTTAAGAATATTAAAATGCATGCTTAAGTTCCAATAAAAACCTTATTGTGTTCGTGTGAACAAGTAACATGTTCCTCAGGAGCTCAATATAAGTGAGTATTGGCTTTGGCTGTCCCAAGGGGCCTAGCTGGATCTAGACATTTTTTCATGTAGTCCTGGGCTAGACCCATTATTTCATCTTTCCTATCACGTCTCTCTTTATCAACTTTTGATATTTTCCGACTATTGGAGTAAGGAAGCTTTTATGGAGGTCTTTATTTTATGTTCTTTTCTTAATTTTTTTATAAGGCGTTGAAAACTCAAGAGGTTTTTCTGTTTAAACAATAAGACAAAACATGTAATAGATACATAAGTGGTGGATGGGAGGTGTATATCCAAAAACACTGCATAAACTTTATTATTAACAAATCCCCCAAAACCAAGTAAAAACCAACCAAAATTATTCAATACCGAAAATGTCAAATCGATACTTGGCAGTCATAAATTGAAAATAAACCATACCGTCTTTGAAAAAAATATTTATAAATATAAATAAGGCTTAAAGTTGATTCTTTTGTGCCCATAATGTAAATATTATTGATTGAAATGCTGGCAATCTAGGTTCATTTATTTTTGTTTATTGGAAATTATTTCTGAACCATAATAATATTTTCAAAATGTATTACAATTTTGCATACAGGTTTAGGTAATCTTACACATTTTACTACCTGAGTCAGGTAGAGCTGATTTTCAGAAAATTTTAATTTTGTGTTTTTTTCTTATGAAAGTTGTTCAAGTTTTTGGTTAAAGATAAAATGTTATAAAAATGTCCTAAGATATGACAAATTTGATGAAAATCAATCCACTTTTTTTTCTGGCCCATTGCCTAGAAAACACAAATTAAACAGATGAACATCATTCCATTCATTTTTTTGATCCTCTACATTAATTTTGATTACTATGTAATGAGAAAATGAAACTATTAACTACAACGTTTTGAAGACTAATATAACTTAAATTTTTTACAGCTTCTGAGTTCAGTTCCACAGTCCTACAATTTTAAAGAACATGACAGGATGAAATGCTTGAAATTTGAAATACCGGTATGTAAGTTCATTGTTCTTTTATAGTTTATTTAATTTGGTTTTAATTTAAGTTCACTCTTCTAATGTTTGATAATGGAAAGTGAGTGTTAAACTTGTTAAGTATTAAGAATCTGGTTTGACTTTGGTTTTGTGATTTTAGAGATTGTTAAATTTTTTTCAACTTGAGCCAATGAAACGGGTAATATTAAAAATTGAATTTTTAATATTAATTTTTAATACTACAATTCTCCCCCCCTCCCAAAATGTACATTAATGTTTAAATTGGTTATACATACTGTCAAACATTAAAATTTTTATTTTACACATGTATAGCAGTAAATAGCATATCTACCAGTTTTTAATTACTTAATAAAACTTTTGTAACTCTAACCATAATAATCTCATTTGGTTTTAGAGTTTGTTTTTGAGTTTACTCGAATTTAAGTGCAAGACACCTTCATCGTTCTTCCCCCACACTCCTCATTTGGTTTTAATTTAAGTTCACTCTTCTAATGTTTGATAATGGAAAGTGAGTGTTAAACTTGTTAAGTGTTAAGAATCTGGTTTGACTTTGGTTTTGTGATTTTAGAGATTGTTAAATTTTTTTCAACTTGAGCCAATGAAACGGGTAATATTAAAAATTAAATAATTTTGTATTGATATGTTTAAATGGGAACTGGTATTACAAATCGACAGGATATTTAATAAGCATATAATTGTATCCAAAAACATTTTAGGTTTTTAACATTAATGTTAAATTTCCAGACTATGTTTATCCGAATATTTGTAGATGGTATTGGATATGTTGTTAGCATGCAATGAGTTTATCGAGATACAATATGGCAAAAATATTCAAGCTTTGAAAAAACATCCAACAAACTCACTGTATGCTGACCACATATCCAATACCGCTCACAAATGTTCGGATGTACATAGTTTAGAAATTTCGTACAAGTGTAGGGAAGGTAGAAAAAAGGATAATTGGAAAAAGTTGAGATTTACAATAGTTTAAGAAATGAGCCTTCAAACATAGCTAACCCCATCTATGAAGAAATAATTAAAACTATTATATTGAGTATTCTAGCAGAGAGGGAATTTCATCCTAACAGTTGTGGCAACACTACTAATTATTCACAAAACAACTGTCAACGATAGAAAAAAAAAAGGAAAAAAAATTAGGATACATAAATGTGCCAGTAAAACACATATATAAAAATAATTGTATATCTTATCCTGAATCTATAATATATAAATTTTTAACATTACTTTCTGATGATGGCCAGATACTCTTGAAAACCAAATACTGTTTTCTATTAAATGATATGCCCACGAATTGCAGCAACTTAATAACTAATTCTGTCTGCTTCGAGATGTTCAATACTTTTCATGGGTGGGTCTTTGAATACTTTACTCTTCAAATATCCTCACAAGAAAAAAATGACATACTGCCACTTCTGGTGATCTCGCAAATTAAAGAATATCGCCATATTTAGACAGAGCGTGACCTTGAAAATAAATACTAAACTGTACTCATTGATTGCAGTTGAGAGTCTGATCTTGAAAACAAACGCCTAACTGTATTAATTAATTTTAGTTTTCTCCGCTATGTGAGGAAACTAAATTCTTCAATCATTCGGAGGTATCGCTGGGACATGACTGTAACAGCATTCCTACTATCGTATTTAAAGAGATATTGACACATTATTCCTGAAGATGATATTGCACATCATACAGTGACTTTAACACTGTTGCAGAGTTTCTTAATGCATTTTATTAGGATTTACTGTTGACAATACCGGAAATATTTTTTATACACATATTATACTCACTCAAGTGGAAACATATTTTGTCTACAGTTGTTGACAAAGTGGCATTTTGTTCATTTAAATTAGTTTGCAAAATAGCTGATTTCTCAACAGTTTCACTTTGCCCACTACTTTGCACATTACTTTGCTCACTTTGATGGCAACCGAACAAAACGAAATTTAGGTTAAGTATATTTGAATTCATTTATAATATACAGGAAATGTCCTGTATGTAGGTTATATTAATTCTTACATGTAAAATAACATAAATAAACAACAAAACAACGTTTTAAAGTCGAAAAAGGAAGTAATTATTCATGAAGATGATTGACAGTGTATGTACACGGAGAGTATTTTTCGTTTGCCGAGTTTTGAAGTTGGCAATCCCGTTTCCTCAACAATACACCTAAGTTATTTGTAATATTAATAAATAACCTCAGTTTTGACTTGAGAACTTCAACTCAGTGTTGATGTGTTGATTAGCACTACTGCTATATTTTGTGTAGTTAGTTGTAAAATATGGACAGTTCAGAAGATGAAAACCTGTCAAATACCCCGCCTAAATTAGCGGAAAAAGCTAACAACGTTGTACTAAATCTCCTTCCTGTCAAATCAAGGAAAAAGTACGACCACCAGTATGAACTGTTTTTATCACAAAATAACAACTGTAGACAAAGTATAATGTGCAATTCGTGAGCAAAGTGTCTTTTTTAAACTTGATAAAATTGACGCACTCGGCAAGCCTTGTGCGTCAACATTTTTCTCTCGTTTAAAAAAGTGCCATTTTGCTCACTAGTTGCACAAATAACTATTGTCACTCATTAGGACAATGTAAACGCTGTCTTCATTATCATTTATAAAATGGTGGCAAAAATTTCACACATTTAATTTAATCTGTGTCTTTTCATGCCTGTATTACTTGAATTTTATATGGATACATGTATAAATCCTTGTAGAGAATTGTAGGCGGCAAACCAAGTGTAACTGCATTGGGACGGGCAGAGCATTTACGCCTATGTAACAAAGCAACTCTTATGATGTCAAGGATAAAATAAAGCAAAAGCTTAAAAGTTTCAAATATTTAATAGTATAAATTTTATTTTATCCTTGAATATGGAGTTTCAACAAGAAATATCTGCTATTACATTAAAGTTTCTTATGATGTCAATGCTTTCAGACTTACACACATTCTTTTGTATACAATTAGGCTTCTTTTTTTAAGCATGCTTCAAAATTATGTACCCAAGTCTTATTACGATCTGCTGATGGCACCACATAATTCCTATGGATATTAAAATGGCATTGAAACAGCTGTTGTGCAACCACATAACTATCATAATTTTTGTAGAACACCTTAATCCTCAACATATGTAGTTCACTTGTCCAATGCTTTATCTCAACTAAGTGATACATAAGGAAGAAACTGTTGTTACTGTTCATACTTGTCTATTACTGAACAATATGTAAATATATGCTATTGCATTGACTGTTAAATAGTAAAGATCTTTGTAAAAAAAAATATTCAATTTGTTAAAGTCACCTGTTTCATTGGCTCACACTATATTAAAACAATAAAATAGACTTTGACTATTTAATATTGTATGGGTATGCAAGTTTTTAGAGGATGGATGAATTTTTTACTAGACTTACATATTTGTCATTTGCCGTTCTTGAAACATACAACTTAGTTCATTTGCTTATTGTGTTTCCCTGTTTAGATTGAGAATATAAACTATGTCATTTTACAAAACCAACAATTTTTATATACAAACCATCATGTACATCTAGCCCCATCATACAATGTAATATAACAGATGTATATAATGCCCATAAGTTGGTTTCTTAAGCTATGTAGAAATTGTTAATGTATTTTTAGATCAGGAGGCCTACATAAAAAGGTAAATTTGTTTAAAACAGTGTTGTTACACAGGTTTTCTGAACCTCAATTGTGTATATTATTACTTTCTTGATATACAGCTAACAGGTTTCGTAGATATGAATATATTAGAAAGTCTCCACTTGCTTTGCTCGCATCTGTGACCTCTCCCTTGCTGCTTCTTATAACTATATGAATATCAAATTTTCTTCGTAGTTCACTGTTCAAAATTATATTTTTGGCCATAAGTTTGGCATTTGTCATTGTAGAGAGTTCAATTACATACTGAATTGAAATTTTAGTATTTTGATCTAATTTAATGTGTTACAAGTTGTATACCACACAAGATATAAACAAAAACACTATTTATAACAGCCGTCATTTTGCTTTTTCAATTTGATTTTTCTGAATTTTAATAGGGTTCTATAGCATACTGTAGTCCGCTGTACCAAATTATATTTCATGTTTCTACCTTAGTTTTTATGACTACTATCATGTTTACATACAGACAACAACAACAACAACAACAACATTAGGCGGAAGGCATGTCAAAATCACTTTCTGTTTCCAGAGGCTGTGATACATGAAGATAGAGGTCATATCTTTTTACAATTACAAATCGTACCTTATGAACTTTGTAAGTAAAATGAAGTTGTGAAAGGAAAATTACGTTCGGCTTATTGTATAAAATAACAGCACATAAGCATTATCATCTGTCAGAGTTTTCAAATATAATTGTTAGTTATATATATTTAATTCTTAGTTATGGGATAAATTGGTCATTAGTTTTGTGAAAATGATGCAGTTTATCCAAATACAAAAGCCATTTTGTACATAAATGTCCAGTATAGATTATTAATCATTTTGTTAGTAAAAACAAAAAGACAAGACACATTCGTTCACCCGTCACTAAACATCTGGCCCTTAAAGGAGAACAATTTCTCTATGAACCTCAGCAATAGTTTTTGATACACAAAAAATGTATCACGACATGAGTCTAACAGTGACAGGAATATTGCTTGTAGTATCCATTTTACATCACTGATATATCACAATAATTATTTGAACTTCATATTCCGACAAAATGGTTAACAATTGGTTATTATATTAAATTAAAATACAGTGTGTGTAAGATGACTCATTGCCATAGTCATTTCAAATTGACTTTACTTTAAAGTTGGGCCTCTTATTTCACATTGTAGGATCAACAAAAAGTTATACACAGAAAAACAATTTTTGAAATTTGGATTAGTGGTTTACCATTGATATTTACTAACAATTATTCTCGTTAACAAATTTTCTCAACCTTTAAATAAAATTCATTTGAGTAAAACTGAACCCAGTGAAAGCATTTACACTCATATATATATATATATATATATTATATACAAGGCCCGTTCAGAAAGTAACCTCTGTTTGAGTATAAATAATCGGAGACTAGATACAGAAATATTTATGTCTTAAAACTACAACTCTTCCACTATTTTTCGACATAATTTCCATATAAATTTAGGCAATTATCATTGCGATTGACCAGTTTGGAAATCCCTTCTTCATGAAATTTTGCCGCTTGTAATTTTAGTCAACCTGGTCAGGATCTTGAAGTTTTTTATCATCATCCAAGCACTGGTACTCATATCATTGGTCCATGATAGGTAAAAATCACTGGGAGTCATAACCGGACTATATGCATTTGAATTGATGGATCATAATATGTTTTGTTTGCCAAGTGGTATGACGGTTGACAGACATAAATAGGAAACCAGAAGTCTGCAAACCAAGGCGTTTGTTCTAAATGGGCTTTTTTAGTTATTGAAGTCTCACATAGAAATGATAGTTGTTCCACAATTCGTAAACACTGAGATAATGTTCACATGGTTCAAAGATTGCAAACAGCGGTTTTCAAAGATTGCAAACAGCGGTTTTCAAAGATTTTTTCATGAATTTTCTGAAGCGATTCATCACTGACTACAGATTGCTCTTCATTTCTCATCATGAATGTTTGTTCTCTCACTTTTAAACAAACACTGATGCACAACACATTGTGTGTTAAATAGGTATCTCTCAATCGTAGGTGTACTAAGCATGAGGATGCTTATTCAGCCTTGGTGCTATTTGAGTATTCGAGGGTTAGGGGTCTTTATTTTATGTTATTTTTTCCTTTGTAGGGTCCAAAGTTAAAATCAATGATAATTATTTTTCATGTGTGTCTCTAATTTGGCGGACAGTCTATACAACTGTCTGTAAGTCGCAACCAGTCAACACAGACAAGATAATAAATTCTAAATATTTCAAACTTTGTATTTAAATTATTTGTATTGTCCCACATATAGGAAAATAATAGTACTGTAGTAACCAAAAAAAATCGAGAAACTATAAAGATGAAATATTTTGAAATATGTGTGGGTTATCAAATAAAACTAGATTATATTCTGATTATGAATATGTATGCTTATTTGTTGAAAAATTAATATGTTAATTTTTCAACAAACTAAACTAAATTTCAATTGTCAGATATCATGTTCATTCTCCCCCCTCAACTAAAACACAGTTTTTGCTACAAAGTAAAAAAAGAAAATACTAATGAACATCTACAATTCTGAAAAAAAAATGTTGGTTTTGAAATTAAATTGCAGTTTGAAATCATCTATTATAGTTTTTTGTACGACAAATAGAACTTCATTTAACCACACAATGAGAAATTCATAGCTTATAAATTTTAAAAACAGTTTTTATGACATGTGAGACAAACACTTCAATAGCCATTAAAATATGGATTCCATTTTCATTTATTTCTCTTTATTATGATCCGTAGTTAAAACCAAGGACCTGTATAATTTTATTGCATATCTGTCTGTACAATTTAAACTGTCACTTAAGACATAAAATATTTTGGTTGTCTCTTCAAAATAAATAAAAAGAAGAAGAGATGAACATAAAATGAAGACCCTTATCCCTCGAATACTCTAATAGCGTTAGGGTCAGAAAAGAACAAGAGTTAGTCAAGAGAGACCTGATAGGAAAGATGAAAGAAAGGGATCTAAACTAAGACTACATGAAGGAAGGTGTACATTCATCTAGGTCCCTCAGGATTGCCAAGCCCATACTCAATAAATTGAGCCCATGAGAGTCCAAGTTGTTGGAAAGTTATACTTATTGTATTTCGCCTTTTACGACTAATTATGCCGCATTATAGTACAGAACATCTCGTAAAAAGAACAAAAACTTTAAATAATTGGATTTTAAACCTAAATAAATTAAATTAATCAAGTTTTCAAAACAAGAAAATATTCTGTATTTTATATGAAAATTGATGTACACTACGAAATATTAGTCAAAACATGCTGCAAAATTTGGAATTGATTTATGAATCTGTTTTTGACTTTTATCTTGTTTTTAAAAAAAGACAGATTGACGAATTTTTTTTTTGATATGCCCAACTGCGAAACATATGTCTCTCAATAAAGCTCTTTTGTGGAATTAAATAATTATTTCTATTAATATTGAATTCTATCAAACACAGACTGTTGTCACATTAAATTAACATTCACAAAGCCAGAAAGGACAATTATGTTTTATAATAAATTAGGATATTATTTATAGTTATTTGAAAACAATAAAACAATAATTGTGTGGTGTGATGTGTGACATTGTAAAATGTTTATGAAAGATTCCAGTCTTTATTATAATTCAAATTTTGAAAATGTTGCCAAAATTAAACTGATCTCCAGTGACTGAGAGAACTAGATATATTTTCTGTTTGAAAATTCACTGATACCCTGATGAGAGGTATATCTTAAAAACTACATGAGACGACAATTAAAGTTTATATAAAACCAAATTGATCTTTTTATTCCACTAATTTTATTACATTACAGTTTAATTAAATCTATTCATTGAATAAAAAATATATTTATAAATGTTATAAAATACTGTATTATATATGTCAGCTGATCTACACTGTATTGCAACCAGTAATTAAAGTTATGCATTTCCTGGAAATAATATTTATGGAAAACTGGGAAATATTTAATTCAAAGTCAATAATAGTTTATTTTAATCGCAATATAAATTATAACATTTAATTTTAATCATTATTATATCTCGGTTCACATCATATTTTATTGTCAAAATACGGCAGTTGCTCTGCGCTCACTCGATCAAGAAAGCTGACATGCGCAGAATGATTTGCGCATTTCATTTCATGTTCTTCTTCACCATTTTGGAATTGTATTAATTTAGGAGGTGGTTTTGTAATTAGTAAGGTAAGTTTTCTTTCCCATTATGGCCATTATAGGAAATATTTTCTTCAAGGAACTATGAAATTTTGGAATTATTTTCTTGTTACTCTGCCCAATATGTAAACATTAACTTCATTATCAAATTTGATTTTTTGAACGTGTAAACTAATGAAAAATCTTTGTGGATATTGGAAGTAAGTGAAGCATAAATCCCGTTGGGGCTTGTACATTTAAAAATTATTAACAATTTGTTTATAGCAGTAAGTTAAACTATTTGAAGTGATTTTCCTAACCAACTGATGTTGTTGACAGTGTGTAGAATTTGTAATGTATGTTATTTATATCGTTGTAATTTGCCTAAGTCAGTTCCACCATTTTATTTTATTTTTTTTTTAAAGGCACAATTAGCTAATCTTATTGTCAACAGTTTAAAAAAAAGGATTTATGATGGTAAGTATTATACAAGTTAAAGAGAGGAGAGAAATCATGTTATGAACTGAAATTTGAACATCTATAAAAAGTTGGGTAAATGTTTACTTTAAGGTGGCACTGTATTTTTTGGATTTTATTTTTTTTATCAGCTACTACATACCTTACTTCATAATGATCTAATTTAAAATAATTAACTTCAATAAACTTATGAAATGTTAGGCCAGGTGGTTATATATATAGCTACCTGGCCAAACCTGCCGGAGTAAAACAAATAAGCAAATTATTAACTTCAATAAACGTACGAAAGGTTTAGTCAAGTAATAGTCATCTAGCTTAGTCATTGTATAAGGTGCATGCATCAAACCATAGGATATTCTTATTCCTTTATGTCTTGCAATTAAGTGTAACCCCTCAATTTGATAGTTTTTAAATTGTGATTTTTCAGTGAAAAATAGTGATCGGCGCAAGGAAAACATTATTTATTCTTATGAAGGTATGTAGTAGACGATAAAAAACTTTAATCCGAAAAATATGGCGCCACCTTAAAGTAAACATTTACCAAAAGTTGGACTTTGTTTAATATCAGAGACTTTAACACAGGTATAGGTCAATAACTTATGAAATTATATTTAACTTTTTTATTAAAATTATTCTTTCAAATGATATTAGCTTAGATCTTTATTATTATTTGTTTTGTGTAGTTTCATTGTAAATAACTCATTAAAGTATTAATTTTTCTTTTATTGTATTTCTTGAGATCCCATAGCGATTTAATATTGAAATTTAATGAAATCGTGTTTTACCTATCTCATTATTAAACAATTGGATCATCCTTCAGCTGGGAAGACCCTTTTCAAGTATCAAAATCCATTATTTCTGTCTAAAATAGCAAATCTTAGACTTATGTGGTTAAGGCATCTGTCTACATTAATTCCAATGGCAACAGTGGTGAATATTTGAGTATCTCATCGCTCTATGTTAATGTTCATCCCTGTAAATAGGTCTGGTTAGGTAAATTATATATAGCCTATATTTTCCCTGACCTGTAGTTCTTTTACTAGATCTGGTTAGGTCAATATATATATATATTGACTTGCCAAGACAGAGTTCACATGATTCTGAAATCATAGAGCCCATTAATATTTACCTGTCAGAAAACAATTAATGCGCATATCTAAAGACACACTATTCTATTACCTATAACTTACGAAACTTAGACGCATAGGCTCATTATATATTCTAAACATCGAATGCAAACTTGTAAATTGTTTATTTTTGACAGTAATATTGGATTTTGATACTTTAAAAAGGTCCTCCCAGCTAAAGGATGATCCAATTGTTTAACAATGAAGTATATTAAACACGATTTCATTAAATTTCAATATTAAATTGCTACATGATCTCAACTGGACATTTACCAATTTATTTAGCCTACCTTGTTTGTCATTAATGAGATATTTTTTGACAATGCTAGACGAATTTCAAGTCTTAAAATCCATTAATATTTTAATAAACTGATGCTTTTAGACGTAAGGATTCAAGGGTTATTTGGGTTATTATGAATTACATTATTATTATTATTATTTGGTTTACATCATTTTTTTCAAAGGGGGCTGAGAAAGAGAAAGTAGCTCATTTTTAGTACTTTGTTTATTTACTATGAGAATTTATTGATTTTGTGAATAATTACCTAAATTTATTTATTTTCATATGAAGTAAAAATTGTGAAAAAATATAAGAAACTAATTAAAAAAGTAATCAGTTAAGGCCTATAGTATTATTCATTTCAAGTTCATTAGACAATATACGTGAATGTGGTAATTGCTAATTTCAGAACTAGAAGCAATAATAAAAACTGAATCGATGTACAATCCTATGTTTACTTATAAAGAGAAAGGTTTCACTTTTATTATATATTCATAACCTTATTCAACACATAAATTAGGTGAGTTATTTTATTAATACAGTTTGTTCAATTAATACGAGAGTTCATTTATTAAGTTAGACCGTTTGCGCATAGCAACCACACAGGCTGTCACGTGACGCCTGCTCTAGGTTAGCAACTCTTGCCCAGTTCCCATCTATTCAGTCAGTTGATTTCATGTCTGCGACTGTTGGTTCTATCGTAACACTGCTTTGTTTATCTCCATGTTAATCAATAAACCCGCCGATTGTGACTTTCAGCCAAGAGGAATGACCATAAATGCTTAGAGATATTGCGAAACACTAACCAAGCTTAGGTGCGCTATTCGAACAGCATTGCTCTATAGTATATTTTAATCCTAAAAAATAGAAAGTGTAATTTGTAATTATTTAAATTTTATATATTGTAAGTTGAATATGGAATATGCATGGAACATATATTGCAATTATTCATCTATCTAAAAAAATATATTTTAGGCTATTACAAGTTGTTAAATGTGAGGTGGCTACATTTATGACTGCTTTGTTCAATATTGCATGAAGTATTGATTTTGATACACTATGGAATTTTCTAAGTATTTCTGGTAAAATCAGGGATATCTCAGGTAATTTTATCTTTTACTCCTGGTAGACACCGTGTTAAACTATCCACACATTTGAGCTGAAGAACACACCACAGATGATGGACAGTCAGCATTCCTAAAACCACTTTTTAAACTTGGATTTCAAAAAGGATATTTCTGTGAAAACTTGTCATTAGTTTTTTTTAAATCTTTAGATCAACTTGATTAACTTAAATATAATAGCTCACTTTACCAGGGTCCTGGTCATTAAAGAAATTAGCATCTTGTATAAGCAGTGTGTGGGGGGGGGGGAATAAAAATGTTTATTTATGTAAAAGTTTATTGGTATTGATAGTAGGCTTGTTGTAGATTCATCTTAAAAATGTGCGCTTTTTAGTTTCAGGATACACAACCTGTAATTTTGAAACAAACTGACAAAAGATAGAAGGCTATTTACTACAAGACACAAACTTACAATGACAGCAATACATTGGATCAACTAACATTTGGTAAGAGCACAGTTGAATTTTTTTTTTATTAGATCATATTTATTTTAGTTGATTTGTTTATCAGACGCAGGTAGATAACCATTTTAAAGTGCTAGAAGTTTAACGAAATCAATAAATCTTTTCATTACTCATCACATTATACTTGTCAGGATATTTTGGATAAGTCCTGATCTGAAACTTTTACTTTTAGCTACTAAAATGTTATGAAAATTAAAAAGAATGGGTAAGTTTTAATAAATGATGCATAAACTTACCAAAGGTATAGAATGAGCACTGATCATAATCCATAAATCACGTTTTCAGAGTTTGATCAATTATATATATTTGTAAATGTGTGCTATTAAGTTACTGTAGAAGTCTTTAATTTTATTTCATTTTGTTCCAGTCTACTTTTCTACAATAACTACAGATTTTGAGGAATAATGTTGTAGGCTTTATATGTTCATAATATTACAGCTTTGAGGAAAGGGGGGGGGGAATCTATCTATTGGTACCAATCATATTTCTGGTAGCCTAATTTGAAGTCTGATATCAGTCATATTAACCATAGGAGTATTATAATCTTGTACAGTTTTGTTTAGTCAATGTTGGATGCTATGTTTAAATAAATATGATATCAATTGAAAGATTTCTTATATTTAACTACAGGTTTAAGATTTTATTAAAACAATCATGATTTTTGAAACTACAAATATATTTTTGATTTTGTTGAATTTATTCATTGTTATAACATTTCATTCTTTACATTAATGTTATAATTTTTTTCCTCTAGAAAAGAACTTCAGCATCAGTCTCAAGACATCTATAAACCATCTCTAATACATCATCAATCACCACCTACCATCTTGACATCCAACCCATCTCACCACCATCATCAGTGTCTTTGCCACCAAATCAGGTAGGCTATGGTTGATATTGTTCAGCTATTTTTCTATTTGAAGTATGAACAATATTTCTTATTGATTTTTATTAAAGCCTAAAAAGTAGTTAGACTTTTTTTTTTTAACACCTAGTGTCATCTATGTCGTCTTTTTTATGCAGTACTTTATTTTTATGTTCAAAGCTTCATACTATCATGAGAAAGATCATTTTTATAATAATAAAAATGTTGAGTTTTTATTAACCCTCGAACTACCCTATATATTACTCAAGTGGTAGGCCTTTTTAGTGCATTTTGCAAGTAATTTTTTTTTCTACTAAAAATAGTAATTTAATCCTAAACCTAACTTTGTAACATATCATTTTTTATAGAAAGGTCCATAGAATTTACCTATGTAATAAGAACGGTTAGATGTAAACACTTTGGAGTTAATATTGACTGGAATGAAAAACATTGCTCTTAACAGAAGGAAAAATTCCATATAAATATACAATACAAAAAATTTGGAGTTAGTTGATATGTCGGTAATATATTTAAAAAAAGGTAAAACTTCAGATAAACACCAAAATTTTCTAATTTTTAAAATAGTTTTCTGGTTTATATGTAAATATAAGTGTGTAAACAAATATAAACATTTTTATTTGACAAAAACGATTTTTACGAGAAAAAATTGCAAAATGGCAACAGGAAAATGGTTGGGCTTGTTTTTCAAAATTCACCAAAACCTATAAATAAAAAAGTAAATATAAAAATTTTGATGTTAATTGTGATGAAAATAAAAAAATAATATCGAATAACTCGAGATCAACTTACTTCTCGGTGTACGAAAAAATGGCGATGTATAAACGATTGGATATCCATATATTACTAATTCGTATTTGACAACTTCTAACGTCTTAAAAAAAATGCTAGTTTCCCTTCGATTTCAGTGACATTTGTTAGACCCATAGAAGAATGTCTATGACTTTGACTATATTTTTGAAAACATATATCAAAAGAGTAAAAAAATACTCTCTTTGAAATGGTGTGAATGCCAACTTAATTGAAAAGAATATCCTTTGAAAACAAATAGACAAAAATAACATATTTTGTCGTCTGCTTCGACTGAATTTGGTGTTTCAAACTGATCTGGCAAGACAATAATTTATCGATTTTAATCATGTGACATATTACTTTTTTTGGTACTTCAGTTATATGAAAATGAAAGTTCAGATCATTATCTTTACAATAGTGACAAATGTATTGCGATTGAGCTTTTTTTAGTAGCCGAAATGTTGGAATTATAAAATCTGTTTAGCGTAGTTCATTACAGTGGAATAACACATGTGAGACAGATACTGAATGAAGTTCTATATCTCAATAAGTATAAAAACCACGATAATTTGGAATACATTGGTCGAAAAGTGAAGAAAAATACTATAACAGAGTGTCATTTTAAAGTATTTAGCCTGAATTTCTGACTTGTTAAAAATAAACAAAAGTGACATCTGTTTCGGACAAAATGATTATAGAAAATGGTGCTAGTAAAGTGACGTGTCGAGAAATGCTAAATTTATCTAATTTAATAATTTTACATATTACTATGTTTATATGAAAATGAAAGATCAGATCATTAGCTTTACATTGATGCCAAATTTATTACATTTGGATTACTTGAGTTTGAGCCGAGTCTCAGTAAATCGAGCTTGAGCTTTAATCGAGCTCAAACATTTTAATTAATACAAGCTTTTAATTTTCGGGCTTGAACTTTTATCAAGCCTTTTAAAGAGCTCTTATCTAGCTCAAGTTTTTTAAAGCTTCCTATAAATTTTACATTAAGTAATAATCAGTATAATGTCGATCTTTTATTTTAGTGGATTGTCAAACTGGGAACCAAATGTCATATCTACATTTTGCTTTAATTACTTACACAATAAAAATCTGTGCGTATAGTTTACGGTAATGTAACTATGGCTAGTCTTATGTTTTTAGAAAGGCTATAATATTGCGAGTTAAAATAAAATCCACCAATAATTATGGGAAGGTCAGACACAAACTACCTGAGCTTTAGATTAAACTCTGCCTTATCTTACTAATAGTTTCCTTCTTTACAAGTTAAACAATGCACACCTTTGGAAGGAGAAAACTCAAAATCAATACAGTCGTGTATTTTGTCATTTAATTCATTTAAATTTTACGAGACATTTTATTATTACGATAAACGGAAAATAATTTGCCGCTGGTTACAATAATATGTCAAACCGATATTATTACTTGTCATTGTGGACTGCTGTGTGTGTGTGTTTGTGGGAATGAATCGAACTTAGGCCTAGAACTGATTGATGCACTTGCACAGTTTGAATTTTACAACTCAAGCAAGTTATCTAGACAAAAGACACAGTGTTTCTCTAGTTTCCATGAACTCGAAATTAGTAGCAAATGATTGGTTGAATAGCCTTGCATTTTGTAAATGTAAATAATTATAATAGGAAACAATTGAACTAAGTTTAGTTTATTTAAAAATTATAACTTTGTGATTGTGTTTTCGTTGAGATTTTGCAAAACATTAAAACGATAAAGTTTTGGACTGGACTTTTATTTTTGAATGGTTGATCTGGGAAAACAATTGTTCGGGGAACTTTGAATCCTGTAGAAATATGCATTGTTTAAATGGGTTTCCAACCTCTACTGCAGAATCTGAACAATAAATGAAGGAAATGAATGAATTGAGTTTCATTATTTTCATAGTGGAGAGGGGTTCTTTCTCGTATTAAAAATTAGTAATTTCTTAATTATTTTATAAATTTATTATTTTCCCTTTTTTTGTACTAAATAATATGTGCGAGAAATTAAAATGTGAGAAAATTGCAAGTTTTTGTGGCAATAAGATGTATAATATGGGAAATACAGCAAATATGTTCCAGGCCAATTATTTTTCCCAACACCTTATTATATTCACACTTAGTTTAGTATATTATCAATGTTGGTATTAGGCTAGATGCATTGGACCATTGACAGTCTGTTTTAAACCTTGTCTGCGCTCTCTCTCTCTCTCTGTCACACACAAATACCCAACTTTGCACATCTTTCGAATCAAAGCTATATTAAAATAGGGAATAAGATTATAGTACAACAAAGTTAACTTCGAGCAAGGCTGTGCAGGTTGATGAAATGAGGGGCATGTAGTGGAGGTAAACAGGCTGCTAGTAGATACGCTAGTGTGTGAAGGAGAATTTATGTCTTCCTTAACCTTTCCTTTAAAATTTATTTTATAACCATTTTTTGAGTTGTCAGATTATGAAAGACATTTAATGTGAGTAGCGTGAAGAACGTAGATTTCGCCAGGAAAAATTATTGGTCACTCTTTAAGTTTACTTACTTTAAATTCGTAATTATACTCCCTCGCCTAGTCGAATAATTGATCTACGTTAAGGCATTTATAAACAAACCTAGAATGTAACAAAAGACCAAAACTATTTTGACTCTATAATGTAAAGATCAGATTGCAACTGTTGTGATATAGGAGTGAGTCATGTGTTGCTAAGTTATACCATTAGACTTGCCCAACTCCTTGTATACACAAACATAATAACTGCACATCTCGATATTGCTCAAAGTTAAAACTTTATTCTACTCTAAATAGAGCATATCCTTACTCCTTACAATATTTTTTCTTGTCAATTAGCTAACAATTTACTTTATTCTCCCTATTCTCAATCGATAATTTTACTCTAGTATGATATTTTGAATTATTTGTTATCTAATATGTCTTATAAAATATTATACCACAATTCACACTCAGTAGTTCAACATTTTCACAAAAAGTTTTTTTCTTCTTCATAGTAAAGTACGAGTTTAGTTTAGTTTTGTTTAAAATTTTTATTTTTTACCTTACTGATTTTCTTTTATTTACCCAAACAAATAAATCACTACTCCCAGACACCGAATAATTTGTTTGTAGTGAAATATAAAAATACTAAGAGTTAAAAGTATAACTTAAGAATTCAATTTTATTTTCTTAAGTAAAGCTTTGTACTAAGTGTTTACACTGGGAAAGGTATTGGGGTTTTGAGCTTTATATTTCAATTTCTGTAATTATAGTGTCATATAATGTGTTGAATCGAAAAGTAATTTTTCATTAAGTATGGTATCGGGATTAGTTTTGACCATCTTGTATATTTCAAATTGTTCCACAATTAAATTTCCTTTTTTTGCAATGATGAATTTTTTTTAAGGAATCTTGAATTGTAGAGTTTTTGTAGTTGTTTACAGTCAGGTGTTCTGTGTATTTGGATTTGATTTTGTTGTTGACAAAGTGTTTGTTTGGCTGTCGGGATGTGCTCTTTGAATCATACCTTTTATAACTTTCCCATTAGCCAGGGATAGTGAAACACATGTCATAATATAAAATGATAAAGGTGTCGACAAAGTTTAAAATACAATTAAAATTTATTTTTTACAGGTTTTTATTAAATTTTTGTCCTATATAGTAAGTAGTGTAAATATCTTCTTTTTTTTCCCCCTGTCATAGCTGTCATGTTGGTGTTTGATAATATAGCATCCATAAAAGTTCTGCTATTTCGTAAACTATTTGTTTATTTGTCTGATTAACAAATTTAACCAAGGTAATGGTAAAATCAACCTATTTCCAAATTTGGTCTGTAATTACTAAAAATTCTTGCTAAAAATACAACAGTAAAAATGTATTTAGAACCTAATATTTGATTGTATTGTACATATCTTAACATTACATTTCTTTTGTCTTTCTACATCCAATAACCTCCTCGACCCATCTCATCCTTTATATTTATCCAACTGGACTCTTTCATTATCCGAAACTTCATTATTTCTATCCTGTATTCCTAATAATTCCTCTCGTGTCATTTCTATTTTCATCGGTATTATTTTGAAAATGATTCAATTTATTTTCCAGATTGCTACCATTGGTGTTATTGTGCAGTTTATCAACAATTATAACCGACACTGAATTTTGTGTATAATTTAGGCCTAGTAGCAACTGCTTTGAATTATTAAAAAAAATATATATTGATTTGTAATATAGCAAGGATTTAATGGTTCACACTGTTTTTATAAATAAATAACGAAGTTTTGGTTGTAAGAAGTTATGTCGTTGTTATTTCTAATACAACTCTTCCGTCCTTATACTTTATCCTTTGTTCCTAATCTATCTTGGCTTGACACTAGTATTAATAAAATTCATCTGCTGTACCATACTCCACTTGGTTTATAAAATAATAGGTTAATATGTCCCTTATAATAAAGTCTGTAAGCAATATTTTTGTTTGTTTTTATACTCGTATTGGCATTATGTTAACATCAGTTGAATTTAAAACACTCTCCAGTTGAGTTAGAGAAGAGTCTGAAACCTAAAAGATTGCTGAAAGATCATTATTTGGTATTTATAAATCAATTATTATTAAAATCATTTAATCAGGAAAGGTTTCATTTTCAGATAACTAAGACAAGTTTTTATTACATCTAGAATGAATGTGCCCAAACTTAGGGTGCTAAAAAAATAGTTTTGACCTTATGTGTATGAATGGGAAAAAAAATTATCATTCAAATTCAAGGAATAAAAGAAGATTTGTCATTGTTTGTTTACAGAGAGAACAGCTGTCAGATTATTAATTTTGAGTGAGTCTGTTATTAACCCTGCAACTGTGAATTGACCAATGATTATGATTTTGAACAATAGACTTCCACGGTCACAAACATCATTATGATCTTGTTCTTCGGGGTTCGAACGCATCAATATTGTCTGCACGTTGAGTACAGCCGACGTTTCGGTCCCTTTACAGATGTCCATTTTCTAGGCTTAACAAATGTCAAGTCACTTCAAGAATTATTGAAGAATCATTGAAGAATTATTTTTCCCTTTATCAAAACATAGCCATTAAATGAGAGTATGCTTTTATATATTAGGCTACATGTCCCATTTTGACAAACAAATGTGAGGTCTGCGAATGGGATATATTTGTATTTGTTACACTTTTTAAACAAAACTATAAAAGCATAGGTTCTAAACAATAAGTTTTTTTTTAATTCTATGGACTTTTCTGAACACAATAACGTATATTTATAGCTTTCCAAATATTTTATAATTAAGCCTACAAATGGGAAACTATAAATGGTGCAAAATACTACAGCTTAGAAGAAGAAAGGGAAAAGTTTTCTCAAGTATCAAGTTTAGATGTTTAAAGTTGTGTCTAGCATTGGAGGAAATGGAAGATTGAAACCAAATCTTTTTTATTGATAAATGTTGTACGGGAATAAATGACACAAATTGGACAGCAATTTGTGTAATTCTAAACATTTTTGTTTGGGCAAAAATCAGTAGCGGCCGATGGTTAAGGGCAATGGGAGGGCTCTGTTTTATTTTATACATGTAAGGGAAGGCATGTTATCATTCACTTAACATTCACAATCACAAAGGGTTAAACTTAAAAACATAAACAAACAACTCGTGTGAGTGGCGAGACACTATTTAGAACAGTTGCGCCAACTTATTTTGCCCATCGAAAACAAGGTTTTTAGTAATGCGGAACATCTAATTTATGGTGGCTTCACTGACTGATGTCTGCGCGCGCAGCTTCGGACTCTGCCCTAGAAGCCCATTACACGCTGTGTAAATGACGTCACGGCACCCTCAGCTCTGTCTGCTGCTTGCCCCATATGACTAAATGCAATGAAACTGGGACGCTCTGGCCACCGTCCGAACTCCAGAATACATTCATCAAATATTTTATATTGTAAAACTTCCGCTACAAATGATGGTGAAATCCATAGCGGCAATTTATAATTCATTTATCTCAACAGAATTAAATACATATAGGTATTTACATTATTAAAATAATATCATTTGGGGGGGGGGGGCGTCCGAGAGTCCTTATGAGTACACCGCCACCTCGTTTATCCGTACTAACTGGGACTGGAAGAGGTCCAGAAAATAGAAAATCCAGATAAACAGGAAACAGTAGGAAAATATAATAAAATAATTTGTAGTGATAAAACCTAATGTTTATTTCCTTGTACATAAACGCAACAACATATTTATACAAAACTTGTGATATCAATATCAACATCTGAGTATATATCTATTTGGAACAACTGTTTCACTTGTTGATGTGTGGGAGATCTCTTCAGGCGTTATTTCACAAAGAGCAGGGCTAATTTTTTCCATGGCTTCAAAGTGCCTTTTGTTACATGATCCTACCATCTAAATAATGTCTTTAATATTTATTGCTTTTAATAAATCAATGAGACTTTCTTCTCCTTCTTCCTTGATTATCTTGCTCAGAAGCTCTTTGTGATAAACAATCTTGATATTTCCAAACATCCTCTTGCTTGATCCATAGGTTGCGTGTCAACTATGTGTAGTGTTATACAACCAACAAATGCTTGGACAAATTCTAATCAAATTTGGTTTGTGGACATATTTTGGTCATGACTCAGGGCGTTTAAAAATGTTTTTGAATACCGTACCTTAAAATGTGGATGTAGCTGCTATAAGAAGAAATGAAAAATTAAGGTTTTTCTCAAAATCAGTTTTAACAATTTTGCTCATGTGTAGCCTCTAAGAATACTAACAAAACTTATTGGTAAAAATGTGTTGCGTAGCTGTTATCAAATTTGTAATTCTTTAAAATCGACTATCCCGACTTCCTTCAATTGTGAAATGTGAAGGTTAATGACCCAAACCCTTGTGCAAAATAAAAATTATGGTTTAATAAGAATTGACAAAAAAACCTTGGACTGCCGCCATTGAAAACTCTACTGTAATTAAATATGATTTACAGTATGGACATGTTTATAGCACAAGGCCCTTATTTAAATAGCTAAGTATTTTTAAAAGATGCTGTCTGGTTCATTTCCACTATTTTCTTCAACGTAAATTGAGCTTTTAATGATGGCAGTAATTTTTTGTTTTTTTTGACAATTATTTCTGAAGTGTTAACACCTAACTGAAATTTTGGTTAGTTTTTATTTGGTTTGGGGGATAGACGAGTGAGAAAGTATAGTCTGAACTTATGGAATTCAGTTGTGGGACCGCTCCAAACATACTAAAATACAAACAATTTATAGATTTCAAAATAAATTCTTGAGAACCATATCAAATGCTGTATGGTACATCAGAAATAGTGACCTCCATAATTTACAAACACCTACAGTTGAAGAAGAAATCAATCTATTTGCTCAAAACCACCAACAACGGCTTCAAAGCCATGTTAACGAGGAAGCATCATACCTACTCGATAATGTTGAATTACTGAGGAGACTCAAACGGACAAAGCCTTTTGATCTTCTCTAGAAATAACTAGGACCACCTGGACTGTAAACACCATTTTGTTAGATTTAAATTTATTGTTAGTTTATGTAACTAGTTTCAGTATTATTTATGTACCGTTTATCTAATAAAATTAAAGAAATCACTACCACATTTGACGAGAACTTGTGATATTTATTGCCAATGTCAACCAGGAATTATCAGTTTCACAATTAAGTTTTCTACAAATGAGTGCTGCCTTTCCACCACTCGTAACTTATTATTTTTTATGGAGTATTTATTTCCTATCTTTATTTGGTAATCTTACAGCTTTCCTTATGTCTCTTAATACTTTATCATGTTCCATCTTGGAATGCTCGAGAACAGTCTTTTTAGAATATTATTAGAGAAAAATAATAATTTCCAACAACAATTACAGTTTTCACTAAGTAAAACAGAAAAAGATCTTGACTACATGCGGATGACAGTTTTTGAAGAAACTTCTTTGTTCATGGTAGAATGAAATGGATTCATAACATTTAATTATACTCAGAATATCGGTCTTTATGTCTATCGCTGTATATATTATTCAAATTTGTTGTACGGCTACCTTCAATCTAGAATAAGTGTCTGGGATTTCCAGAGTTTTAAACACCAGAAGAAGGTAATTTAAATGTACAATCGCGGGCTTCATATAGAGAGATCGTGAAAAAATTAAACAATTTTTCATCATTATGATTAACGGAAACCATTTTATTATTGTTTTCGGATAAATTTATTTCAGTTTTTAACAAAGAAATTAAAACCTTTCAACAAAAAGAGATGACTTTCTTGTGTGTAAGCATGAGACATCTCCAACCAATAATAAATCTGTAGTTGGTAATTGTAATAATTAAATAGTTAAATTAGGAAATAGAGAGACAATTAATTGTTAAAAAATAATAACTTAAAATAGAATTTTTAAATAATGGTAAAAGGAGAAAACTCTTTTTATAATTACGAATAAAAATGTGAAATTAAATTAATGTAAGCAGGAAAGATGGCTTTCATGTGAAACAAAGACTTAACATCATATCATTAATGCCATGGTGTGTGAGAAAGTTAGTGCAATATATGGATTTGGTTTTAGATAGGTTTGAATTATAAGGTTTAAAGTACACCCATTTAGGTATATTTTCATTAAAGTCAGAAGCCTATAAACAAAAGTGTTAATTAATTGCCTTCTTTTGAGTCTACAAATAGCCCATCATTGGTGTTGCTTGCAGCTTTCTCCTTTGTGTTCTACAAATCCTTATTATTTATAAAGACTCCAGGAATAGAACTTGTCTTTACTGAAGCGGCTATTTTTTCTAACGAATCTGAGGACAAACTTTTTCACTCTTTTACTCTGATCAGGTTTCTTTTTTGATATTTTTCAAATTACTCACGAAAAGTAAATTTGTTTTATTTGACGTTGGGTTAGATTTATATTGCGAGGTAAGGGCTCCAAAGAGGTGTAGTCAATAATACTGTAAGGGACCCGTCGGTGGTGCCTACCCAGAGTCGTGGATCACTTTGTCAGATTGATAATTCACAGTAATACTCTTGATCTAAGGTTAGTCTACTACACTGGCCATCTTAGATACACACTATTTAAATATAAAGGACACTTTAAATTTACGAGATTAGCGAAATCAGTTTAGTTGAACTTAATGCAAGACATAATACGCTATTTATAGATCTAGTGCATGTGTTTGCTACCACATTGTGATTCTACTGCGCTGAGCGTTTGCGCCCTTTTCCATTTCAAGATATTTCTCAGCTGTGAGATACAAGGCAAGGTATACAACTCACAACACACCTATGTAGGAATAGAAGTCTACGAAATAGGGGTTTGATATATCACCACAATATCGATTATTAGTAAAAATTCCTGCCTTTAGTTTTGAGATATTACGATTTAATTTTTAACAGATATCAAATACAAATTTTGAGAAATTTACAATATGTTTTAAATTTGAATTTTAGGAAAATTGTTTTGAGGAAATCGAATGTTTGCTATTTCCCCTCTCCTTCCCTTGTTGTCTCAGTCATCATCTTCTTACAAAAGAAAACAAGGTAGAAAACCTCTAACCTCCGAATACTCTAATAGTGTGGGAGTCGGAAAAGACGAGAGAGCCCTGATAGGAATGTTGAAAGAAAGGGATCTAATCCAATATTACATGAACAAAGTTATAGATCCAGCTAGGGTTTACCAAATTGACATGCACGTACTCACTAAAGTGGCCTCTTATGGCAGCAATTTGCACAATTTTGATTTTAAACATGACATTTGGTATAGGAAACTATTATGCATTCATTAAAAACTGTATTCAAATTCAGTATCGTCGAATTGAAAATGAAAAAGTGGTGGTCATTTTAAACAGTTTTTTGTTCATATCTTGTGTGTATTCTACTTATAACACAATAAATTAAATTTAAATGTTCAGATTTCAATTCTGCATGTAATGGTACCAACCCTACATCTCTACGATAAAATATAGCGAAGTTATTGTCAAAAATGTTATTTGGAAGCCTGACCTCCCCCAAAATGTGATATTTGTATAGTTATGAAATCCAGGACTGAGTCACTGGACTCGAGCGTAGCGAGTGGAGGCTCCATTACATGTGTACAGCTACGTTGCTGAGACACTGACACTAGGGAAACGTCCCTCGATCTACCAATAAAATTTAACATTTCCTACAAGGCCCAATCAACCAACTTTTAGAATTGTCCTTAAATTAAAAAAAATTCTTTTCTAGGCCATCTTGGTCTTTATCACTTTTTTTATGGGAATGATTTTTACTCTTGTAATGTTGTGTATTTGTTTTTATATAACCAAATACTTGATTAAACCATATAAATAATTGATTTTATTATAGCCGGTGCTTAACAAATCGTATAGTCCACAGAAACTGGGTCTTGCACAAATTAAAGATATGCATACAAAACTTGATGCCCTGGCTCCATGATCACAGCTAATATAACAATAAACTAGTATTTATTTAAATTATTTGTGTCCGTTTCAATATAGCTACCTATATTTATAGTTGCAAAACTTTGAGAATGTTTCTGCTATATTTAATTATAATGTAGTTATTGTAGATACTGTCTAGAAAGCCTACAAGTGTTCTTAAATTTTAAAAATACCCTTCTTTCATTGCCATACTTTGTTGAAACCAGTTTTTCTTCACCTATCTTCATTCATTTTCTACCAAAGTAGTTGCTTCTTCGTTCCATTCCTAACCTCCAGTAGTCCTTTCCTTCAATCATCAGTTTATCTTCACGTTTCTTATACTATATCTTATTTACAGAAGCAAAAAGCTGAAAAACTTGGACAAAAATTGGAAGCATCAAAAGTAGTTAAACCTGAGATTACCGTCTCTCAATGTAAGTTTAGTAACGGAATTGAAGTGCTTGTGAGCAGTAAGCACGAGTTACCAGTCTTGCCTCAAAAACCTCGCTTTACTGGCGGTGGTTTCAATATGGGAGTAGCTGCCTCGTGATGAGCTTTATACTCTTCAATACTGACTTTGATATTTTGTTACATTTATACTAAAAATCTTTGATAATAAATTTATTATATTGTTTTAAATATTTTATCTTTTCTAGTCCTAAACAATTTATTTACCACCATATGGAAAAAAATTCCACAACACTTTATTTGAAATAAGCATGTGATTCAGTAATCAAGCCATCATTGACAGTTGTTACAAGTACACAAATCTTTGATGATAATGCTAATTATGATATATTATATTTGAAGTAGAAATTAAAGATTGAATGGGTTATATCGGCAGTGAAAAAATGTGTTAACACTTACAGCTTTGTTTACAAACATTTGTAAAACTAGGTTTAAGTCGAGTTCAGTAACAAACTCTTAATCATTTTGTATTACTCTTAGTATTTAGCTTTAGTAATAAGTGAAGGATTAACTTTCATATTCACAATTAAGATTAGTATGATTTAATACAGGTTTTAATTAAGTCAAACGACTAAGGAAATATATCAGAACACTGTAAAAATATGGTTACATAAGCCTTTAGCGCTTTAAATTACAGATGTTACTTTTGAAGAGGAAAGGTTTATAACCTAGTCCAGTGTTTCTCAACCTGTGGCTACTTGTTGGTACGCGGGGTAATTTTTGTTCTAGATAGAGCCCAGTGCATGCATTGTGTGCTAGACTGGCGAAGCAGGGCACAAGCTCACCAGGTTAGTCTAGTCATCTACTGTCACTTTATCTATTACTCTTTCATTGTGGTTTTATTGTGTTGTTTTGGTTGTCAAACTCAATTATGGATTAGTGGTTAAAACGTTCTTTGCCAGATCCTAGTACAAGTGCTTCAAAATAGCCAAAAACTGTAAACAAAGATTCATAACAACATTCTGTCCCTCTACCATCGAGTACCAACTAAAACAAGAATACATAAAACTCAAATATGATTCTATCTTCTAGCTTTTTGGTTTTAGTTTTACAGGAGGTGAAAATGAACCTACCCCACAATGTATGATTTGTTTTGAAACTTTCTTTGGGCAAAGTATGAGATCATCTCTTTTAATGAGTTATTTTAATACGAAGCACACCAGTTCTAAAATAAGCCATTGATTCTTTTTTAAATAAGGAAACTGAACTTAAGGGAAGTAAACAAACAAAAGTTGGTCATTTACAACACTAAATACAAGATTAATGAAATGAGTTAGTTTAAGAATTGTCCAGGAAGCTATTAGGAATAGGTTTCTTGATACTAATTTCTACTGGTTCATTGGATAATCAAAAACATAGCTGATTTATTATTAATTTCCCTATTGGTTTTCGTTTTCTTTAGGCTATCAAACAATTCTGAGTTTATTATTCTACAACAGTTTGGGATATTATAACCCTTTCTAATACTTAATTATTCAAATACAACATAAAACACAATCTCTCCTATTCAGATCTTTATACCTTCAATCCAGAGCAAAGACAAATTATTGAATTTAATAACTCTTGTTTTCCAAACGCATGTATCTGCTCACCTTCTCAACATAGACGGGAATATCTATAAACTGCCAGTGAGTCCCTTTTTTGTGTATATATCTCTCTGGTAACCAGCAGTGTTTTCTCATCCTTACCAATGTCTCTGATCCAACTGACCCTCTTTCTAGGTCACTAGCAGTTTATATAGAGCTTCACTATCCATGTCATGTTAATGATCTGAAAGCTAGGCAGTTGTTGGTACACCAAGTTTTTGCTAAACTTAATAAAAGTTTTAGGTTTACGGTTTCACTCTGCTCTCGCAGTTATTTTATGTGAAGTTCTTAAGTGTGTGAAAATTCCTTGTTGTGAAGACAGACTTGGTTCTGGGATTCTGAACTCCAGCTAAGTACAGTGGAAATTTATGTGTCAATGTCATACCTGAACATATATGAAATATTGTTGGGATTTCTAATTTTTGTTTTTGAAGAAGATTAAAGATTAATTCCAGTATAAACTTTAGAAAAATTATTTATGAAATTACCAGTTATCTTTGTCGATCATTCTAAAAGAAAATATACAAAAACGAATATTACACAGTCTTTTACGACACTAATAATGTTTTGTTGGCTTGAACATTTGAGTGATACCTCCTGACTCAAGAGTTTTGTGGAAATAGTAAGGTTTTTGTTAGTTTAGGTTTTGGTAAGGTTATGATAGTGTAAGAAAGTTAGTGCTTTGGTATCTTGTGAGAGTCACTTCTGTGGTGGTACACTAAGTTTTTGCTTCCAGTTCTTTGATGCATTCTTGCAATTCACTGCAACTTTTTTCAAGTCAAATACTCTAATAACATTGGGGTTGGAAAAAATTTTGCCAAGAGAAACTAGATAGGAACGTATAAAAATAGAAGGGATCCGGCTCAAGACTAGATGAAGAAAAGCTAAGATCCAGCATAGATAACCTCAGGGATGCCATCCAAAACCTACAAGATGTGAGATCATCAAGGTTATTTTATATCAGGGTTTACTCCTTTAAACGGTTCTGTCTAGACCAGATCTGTTAGGATCAGCAGTCTAGTGCAGGGCCACCACAAGCAGGATGCAGCTCTTCACTACACTTCATTCATGAGTACCATTACAATTGGTCTTGAGTACAGGTGTGTTCCTGAGACCAGAGCAGCGTCCAGACATTTAACTACATAGATGCCCCAAAGTTAAGATGTTTTTTAAATGACTTCGACTTTATAAAAATAATTTTCCCTATATTCCTACTGAGCCTAAGATGTGTGGTTTTAGAACACGTTTGACTTTTTTATTTTTAAGATGATGGTGACCTAAAGGTTATTTACCTTTTAAAACAATAAATAATTTTAAAAAAAAGTGTGATATTTATTCAGGTGTTGCTGTGACCATTTATACATGTTTATTTGTTCAGGCATTGCGACCGAGTAAAGGAAACACATTTTGCCATGCACAAACAATGTATGAGCAAGGATTACAGCCATATTACAGTCCACCAATGAAATCAAAATACTGTACTCGAACAATAAGTTATATAGGTATGTATAGCTTTAGTAGTGTATTGTTGGATTAACAATTTGTTTTTATTTTGTGTGTGATATATGTATATGTGACTGAGATTAAATAGCATTAGTAACTTTTCAACACTACTGTATACAAGTGCTAATTAAAGCACTGCAGCGATAGAACAGTGTAACTTTTCACTGAAGTAATTGTTCCAATGATACTTTACTATTGCAATATTTTTACATGCTCAGAGTATATGTAGATGGAGTAAGTGTGACAATCGTAATAGCATTGAACTTGTGTTACTGTCTTTGGATTTCATTGTCTAAAGAAAAAGTAATCTTCTTCATTCTTGTTATGTGACCTTCAGGGGCTCACTATAGCGAGTAGCAAACTCGAGGAATCCTAGCTGAATCTTCGCATTTTTTTTCCATGTAATCTTGGGATAGATCCTTCTCTTGACCCAATTCTTGTTCTTTTGCAATGCAAACACTATTAAATTATTCTAGGACAAGGAATATTTATTTGATCTTCTTTTAGTTATAAGGTGACGATGACAGAGGTTTTCATCATACGTCATCATAAAAACTGGATTTTATCTCTTACAGATGTCGAAACTTTCTCAAAATTATTAAAACATTTCATTAAACTTTTTAGTATCTTAGTTTCAATGTAAAATACAAAAATTACTTACTTTTTTAAGTGAATTTTGTATGTGGAAATTTTAAATAAGGAAGTAGGACTCCAATAAACTATTCAAATGTCGAATTAAAATTTAATATTTCCTACAAGGATCTAAGAAACCAACTTTTGGATAGTAATTTATAGGATCCATTTGTATTACATTGTATGATGTGGCTGAATAAGTTATCTTGTGGCTCATTAATTTGTTTTTAAATTCCGTTTTTAAATCTGTTGGTTAATAACCATGAAACATGAAGATTGGTTAAAAAATTGAGGTTGGAATGTTAACTTATCATATACTTTGTAAATAAAAAAACAAAATCATATTATAATCCGGATTTAATCCTTTTCATATAGGGACATTTTAAGGACATACTTAAAGAAAATTCAACAACCTCTTCGATATCAAAAGGTTACAATTTTATATAGGCATATTATTAAAATTGTACCAATGAATTTTGTGACACCTAATTGTAGTTATGTTCTGAATATTTTTTAATGGTTTATTTAATCAATGTTTCTTGAAATCTCTGCATTCTATTTTCATTCCTTTTTAAATGATTATATATTTTATAACTGAATATATTATGAAATTGTTTGTATTAGAATTACAGTGATCTTCATTCGTCATCAACAACAAACAGATCATCCATCATTTTCAACAGCATCCAGAAAATTCACCATCAAGCTACTTATAGAACATCAGTCATCACAGCAGCATCTAGTACATCCCATCAATATCAACATAATTACAGATTTTGATCTACAACTGGTAAGGTAAGGTAAGTTATAATAGTTAGTGAATTTGGAGTCCGAGGGTATACAATCTCTTGTCACTGCGAACCAAATGGATCTTTTGTGACTACCCTACTAATTATGTTTTATACCCAGCCAAGATTTGAGCTTCTTAAGAATTTTTAAATGATTTTGGGTGATATTGTAGTTATCTCTGCAGCCATGGGGAAAGGAAGTGCTGAAATAAAGTAGTCTTTTGTAGGATAGAGATTCACACTCACTCAACCAGTGTTCGGCTGTCTCTTTAAGTGTCAGGCAGAAGCGGCACGAATCCACTTCTCCCTTCCCTTTACATTTTTGGGTTGGGAGTCCTCTGATGATTACTCCATTGACCCATGGCTCTTGGATTAGAGCTATATCTTCAGTAAATCACATGACGAGGACAGCCAAAACCGTCCTGTCATTGTTGAGATTTATTGAAAGCATTTTACTTCTTCACATTAGAAACTTGGTTTGTCCCTGATGTGGTAGGGTTCTGTATTAGTCCATTCCTTCTGGCGAGTCCTTTTTTCCTAGATCTTTCCTTTGCGGCTGTTGATGACCTTTTAGGTTTTTGTTTCTTTTGAAGGAAAGAACTGCTAGATGCCAACACCCACTCTTAAGACATACTATCCAAGGCTGTAATAGCCTCCTGCCAGCATGACTTTGGACGGAGCTTTAGCCTCTGACACAGCAACAGCTGTCTTATCCTTTCTTTGTGGTATAGAACTAGGCTGACTAGAAGTTTCAGCTCGCTTATTATAATGTTTGCTGATGTTTAGATATAAGTAATTCAGATTTCCGTCCTCTTTTGTGCAATTGTTTATTGTCTGTGCTAGCTTGAAGCGCTTACGTTCACATTGTAGGTGGATTAAGTGTTACTTTTATTTCTCATTTTCTTATACTTTTTTTAATGTATACATAGTTTAGAGAATGTTACATTGTGATTCATGGAAATATCCTTTTTGAGTTGCTCAGAGCCCATAACTTTTTTTTGGTATAATTTATGTCTGATAAATGTTTCCACTGTCTGTTTTAATGAAACTTGGTATAAAATTTTGTTTGATTTATAGATGATATAATACACAATTTTACAAACTGAGTAATAATGAGGGGGGGATGAATGAATGAAATGTCTAAAATAGCTCTTTAAGACTTTAAGACTTTTAGTTTCATTATAATTATTTAGTAGACTCCGATTTTCTCTTCCAATTGGTTTTAAAAAATTTTTTGTTCCAGGTTTAATAATTTTGAAAAATTGAAGTAGATGACATGTCATAGACATGAGTGAGTACAAGTTGTGTAAAATAGTTGTAAATATATGTCAGCTAAACTAGTATCCATCATGACTTTGAAAACTTATGTTTTTAGTTTGGAGAAGCCCACTAGGTTAGATTAGTTTTAAGCTGTAGGAAATAGTATTAGATAAGTTATTATATATTTTATGGTATGTGTTTGTGTTAAAAATATTTTCAAAGGCATGATGGAATATAAATTATTGTATTTTTTTTTTTTGAGAAACACGAGCATTGTTTGTGCACATTTAATAATTAAACAATGCAAGTCATTACATATTATATGCTAACTAGTTTAGCTGACATATTTATTTGATAAGTTGTTGAATCCATTACAGCCTCAAGAATGAAGATTAGATCTGCATCATTGATGAACTTCATAAGGATCATGATCCCTCCCTTATAAATCAAACAGAAATCAATTCAGTTTTTTTAGATGTAAAAATTAAAATTAAAAATTTTAAAATATTAAAGAAATATGTATATAATTAATGTTTTTCGTTTTATATTTAATAAATAATCAGATTAATTTTTTTTTTTTTTTTTTTTTTTTTTACTTTTTCAGCTTTGAATCTTTTTGAATAATATCAGTCATCATACTTAGGTCCTTTTTGAAATATTTAATTTTGTTAGATTATTTTCCTTGTTTTCTTTCAGTTTTGAATCTTTTTAAAAAATAATATTTTAACTTTAGGATTTAAAAAACAATAATATATCTTAATAAAATTTTGGTCCTTTATATTAGTTCAGCTTCTTAGACTATTTTTTATTTTATTTTTTTCATTTTCGGTTTCAGGTCCCTATCATTCTACATAATATAATTAATCCATGTGTATTTATTTCAGGCCAATTACACACCCGACCAACAAAAGGGTGAGTATAATCTTTTGTTGAGTCCATCGCACTTACAACACCTAGACTTAACAAAATGTTAATGTCTAGTTACAACAAAGATCACACACTTGTACAAATTGTCCAAGTGTACACCACTATTGTTACACTTCTTCAGACATAAGTCCTCGACACATTAGAGGCAGCATTAGATTTGGTAGGAAATTGAGATAGTTTGTAAGAATATTTTCGGTATTCCGCGGTCCCTGTTAGGTTTTTAGTTTTACGGGAGTTTTATTTTTCAGGTTTTATTATGTGTTGTTGTGTATATATGTTATTGTTTTTCATATTTTTTATGTACTTTTTTAGGTTGTATTTTATGTGTTTTTCAGGGTTTTTTTTATTGTATTGTTTCTATATAAATAATATTTTTGTATGTATTTCAAAGTAGTATTTTATTTCCATGTATTTTCAGGTGTGGGCTCTTTTAGTTTAGTATGAATGTTTTGTTTCATGATTTAATTTACAGCAAAGAAACTCTACATTTTAAAATTTTGTTGTTATCTAAAGTTCTACCTTCGAATTGCTGATCACCATCTTAAAAAGGTAAGCTACTTCAATTCAATTTTTTTTTTTTTTTTTTTTTTTTTTAAATGTAGAATATCAATCTAATTTTACTTGGAAACTTGTTAGTAGGCATTCGTTTGAGTTTTCTTCAGAATCATAACTGTGTTCTTCTAAAGCATGTCGATCTACTAGAACATACAAAGAGAACTTTTAGATTTTGGGCACCAAGAACTTCTCACAAATCATCCTGGATCAAGAGATTTACTTAAATAAATTGATACTGAACATAGAGAAATGAGGTAGATATGTAGATTCTTATAGGCAAACCATTTGAAATGTGTTTGTGAATTTGTAGTAACTGAAAACTTAGAACTGTGAACATTTTCATAACTGTGACTTAGAACTGTTACATATTATGAAATGGGGGTTTATTTTAAACTTTTTTAAACATATCTGTTAATGCAGCATAAACTAGAGTAGAACTGTGTTCTAACCAAGAGAGCTCTTTGGAAAGTAAGTTCCTTTTCATTATAAAAACCAATACAATTTGAGGTTTTTTATTATGCACAAATTAGTTACAACTCTTACCTATTTTCCCACATTACCACCTACATTAAGGCACTTGTTATATCAGTAAACTAGTTCTTTATTACCCTCATCATAGACACCTGTTAGTTATAAGACATGAATTTACACTGTCCTTCAAATCCTCATTGTTTTCAAACCACTGTGACCCTAGATATTTTTAAATGATAGGAAGTGATAATCACTAGGAGCCAAATCAGTGCTGTATGTCATTTGAAACTGTCCAGTATGTTATGTATGTGTCCAACAATTGTCACTAAATATGCCATACCATTTTTTCTGAATGGTTTTTACCATCCTTAAAATGTCTCGGTAGTGATTCATTCTACAAATCTTACCAGGAGTATTTCTCAAAAGACATTTGCCATGAGTTTTCTTGTATAGAATGTTTCCAAGTACTTATGAACTTTAAGGGGTTTTCACAGTGAGCTGTAGCCCTACTCCATCGACTGACTTTGTCTCCACATTGACATACAACAGCAAAGTCTCACCATCTATAACTGAGATAAAGGTACAATAATTCAGTAATTTTGAAATTTCATTTTTTTCAGATTTTATCATTCGCTTTTCAAAAGTTCAACTGTCACAACAGATGGTCGTCTATTTCTTTATTTATCATGAGAAATTCCCCAACAAACTTACACTTTAAACACAAAATGGAAATTTTTTTCTATTTTGCATCAGAATGCCCAGTTTGCGACCAATAAAGTGGATGAATTAGATATTCTTTTGGATTCTATGAAATCTCATGTGTTTGTCGTTACTGAACATGCTTTTAACCAGCATAATATCAAGCAATTTAATTTATTAAATTATAAACTGGGATCAGCCTATTGCCGAACAAAAAAGAAAGGTGGAGGGGTTGCTGTATTTGTAAGAAGTGACTTTGAAACAAACTCTTTAAGAATGTGTAAAGATAGAAGTATAGAACAACATTTTGAGGTTACTGGTATTAAATTAACATTAAACAATCTTGTTGTAATAGGTATTTATAGAGCACCAAGTGGTGATTTTGATGTTTTTCTATCTCAGTTAGAAATTATTTTGAATCAATTATTGGTTAGTAAAGTTAAATTTGTAATAATTGGTGACTTCAATGTTGATGTATTGAAAGATGGTGTACTCTGCAGAAGGTTACAGGACTTGTTGAGAACATTTGACTTGATGTGGTTGATTGACTCTCCTACCCGTGTGACGGCAACGTCAGCTACAGCGATAGACAATGCCATCACTAATATAATCAAAGATCGGTTATCGGTTGGAATTGTCCAATCGGGTATCGCTGACCATTATGCTCAGGAGATTGTTTTATTTGATTATTATAAAAAAAATTTACTGCCTTTATATAACTTTTCTCGGCAGACATGTGCTCATAACATTGCCCAGTTGAAGTTTTTGCTGCGAGGAGAAAGCTGGTTGTTTCTTGAGCAAGTAAAAAATGTAAATGAGCAAGTCTCAGAATTTATAAAAAACTTTGAATATAATGTAAACTTGGCATGTCCCTTCAAAAAATGCAAGTCCAAAGTAACAGGTAATCAAAAACATTACTGGATAACTAAAGGTATCTTGGTGTCAAGTCAAAAATTAAAACTGTTAGCAGAACTAAATAAAATTTCCAGAGAGGAAACATTCAAGAACTATTTTGTAAAATATAAAAAAGTGTATAAAAAAGTCATCAGTGCGGCTAAGGCATATGAAGTTAACAAACAAATGGCAGCTACTGATAACTTGTCTAAAACCGCCTGGAAGATTATTAATTGTAATAAGGCTGAGAAATCAAATGGAGCAGTCACCTTGGAGGTGGAGGGGAAGCGCTATGCTGATCCATCGAGGGTGGCGAATATGTTTAATCACTTTTTCGCTAACATAGGTAATCCAGAGGGATCAAAACCTACTAAAAATATAAATACTGTTTTATATTCCCCTTCCTCCTCGATGGCATTGTTTCCTGTGTGTGAAGCTGAGATGGCAGCAACACTCATAGGCCTAAAGAACTCCCAGTCTTCTGGATTGGATGGAGTGTCTACCTGGCTTTTAAAAAAGTGCTCTCAAGAGCTGATAAAGCCTTTCACAATTCTGGTGAACAATTCCTTCATGGAAGGTAGCTTTCCAGACTACTTTAAAATAGCTAAAGTCATCCCTATCTATAAAAATGGAGACATGGCAATGATGACGAATTACCGTCCTATATCCTTGCTTCCTGCAATCAGTAAAGTTTTCGAAAAACTCTTTCTGAATCGTCTTCAAAATTTCTTGAACAAAATGAACATTATTGTTAAAAGCCAGTTTGGATTCTTGAAAGGGAAGACAACAATTGATGCTATTATTAATTTAATCGAGTATATTTTAACAGCAATGGATGGGCAGGAACATACACTAAGTGTATTTCTGGACCTGTCCAAGGCTTTTGACTGTGTAGACTTTCATTTACTTTTTAATAAATTAGAAATATATGGGATCAGAGGCGTACCACTTGATTGGTTAAAGTCATATATGACTAACAGGAAACAAGTGGTTCAGGTCGGAAATACTTTATCCGATCCAGTTGACCTCAATTATGGAGTTCCACAGGGATCCATTTTGGGTCCAGTATTGTTTATTATATACATGAATGATCTACACTTCAGTGTTAGGAGCGGTGGTCTAATTCAGTATGCTGATGATACCACTATAAGTCTGAAAGGGCACAGACTCTGTGATACTGAAATAAATGCATTTATCCTAGTAAACACTGCTTGCCAGTATTTTTATGAACATAATCTTAAAGTAAACACATTAAAGACCAAGTGCATGCTTTTTGGTTTAATGCCGGGCTTAGAAGAAGGCCTTCATATAGTGTTGGATGAGCAAATAGTAGAGACAGTATCATCGTTAAAGTTTCTAGGGCTCATCCTTGACAGCAAATTGTCTTGGGCAGAGCACATTAGTGAGCTGTGCAAGAAACTGAGTTCGGTAGTTTTTCTGCTCAGGTCACTGGCAAAGTTCTGTTCAGAACACATTTTAAAATTAGCATACTTTGGTCTATTCTCTTCTCACCTAAATTATGGAATTGCTCTGTGGGGTAATTCATCAAAGCAAATGATCCGAAGGGTCTTCAGTTTACAAAAGCAAGCAGTAAGAATTATTGCTCGTTTGGGCCATCGTGATTCTTGCAGGGAAGTATTTAAAAAGCTAGGTATTTTGACCTTTCCCTGTATGTACATTTTTGAAGTAATTTTACATTACAAGTATAAGAGTTCTGTGACTCGAAACACTGATGTGCATACATACAATACCCGCCATAAAAATGACTTCCGTGGCAAAAAGCATAGATTAAAAGCTTTCGACAAGCTACCGTCTGAGACTGGAGTCCGTTTCATGAACAAACTCCCTAAAGAGTTTAAAGAAACGATGGAAGTCAGTGTTTTTAAAAACAAATTAAAGCGGTTGCTGAAGTTCAATGCTTTTTACACTGTGGGGGAGTTTCTTGATGCCACATTATAGCCTATTATTATAAAAATGAGTACCCATGTATAAATTAAATGTACTGGCTAAGGTCATAACAATGGATAGAAGAGAAGAAGTTTGTGGATTTTAAATTTTATGTGTGTGTATTTTGTGTTATCATAATTCTTAAGAATATGAGTTTTATTTGAATTTTGTAATTCTAATGTTAAAATTTGATTTTAATAAGCATAAAGATTTAAAAAGTTTGACTTGACTTTGAAATTTCTTGACCTAAGCTTAAAGCCACGTGAGAATTTTAAAACTGTATAATTTTTCTTTTATATATATGTATATGTTATTTATTATAAACTGTATGTTGTCTCTATTTTTTAAATGATTTATTGTGTTTGTTGTATTTTGTAACTCATTACGTATAGCTATTGTATTAGCATATCTTATCCATGATTATTGACTTGTCTAAATACAAATGTATATTTGTCAAACAGACTAATAAAAAATGAAATGAAATGAAATGAAGTTTGTTGGGGAATTTCTATAATTTGTTTTTACTTAACACATCTACAAACATTTGCTATGTACTAGATACGCTAAATGATCATAAAAACCTCTGAAATAAAACACACCTCTGAAATTAACAAGTTCTATTCATATTAGATACATACAAAATCTAGTCAAGCCGTTTTGCTTAACTATCTTTGAAATCGTACAGTAAATAAATAACATGACAAATTATTAGACACTAATTTCATAAATATTAAACATAAGTTCATGTTACAAGTATTCTTAATGATCAAATTCAAAATCAAAGTTCATGCAATTCAGTTAGCTATTAATTAGCCAATGTTTTTCATTATGTTACAACACAATTATTTAAACTAATTGCCTATACTTTTTTAAGACATAAATTACCAATTATATTGTTCTTTTTTACGCTATACCAAGGCGTAACTTTGCACTGAATTTAGTTTTAACAAACAACTCTATGCTAATCAATAAATAATTGAGAAAAAACGTACCAGGGGTTAAGAATATTAAAATGCATGCTTAAGTTCCAATAAAAACCTTATTGTGTTCGTGTGAACAAGTAACATGTTCCTCAGGAGCTCAATATAAGTGAGTATTGGCTTTGGCTGTCCCAAGGGGCCTAGCTGGATCTAGACATTTTTTCATGTAGTCCTGGGCTAGACCCATTATTTCATCTTTCCTATCACGTCTCTCTTTATCAACTTTTGATATTTTCCGACTATTGGAGTAAGGAAGCTTTTATGGAGGTCTTTATTTTATGTTCTTTTCTTAATTTTTTTATAAGGCGTTGAAAACTCAAGAGGTTTTTCTGTTTAAACAATAAGACAAAACATGTAATAGATACATAAGTGGTGGATGGGAGGTGTATATCCAAAAACACTGCATAAACTTTCTTATTAACAAATCCCCCAAAACCAAGTAAAAACCAACCAAAATTATTCAATACCGAAAATGTCACATCGATAGTTGGCAGTCATAAATTGAAAATAAACCATTCCGTCTTTGAAAAAAATATTTATAAATATAAATAAGGGTTAAAGTTGATTCTTTTGTGCCCATAATGTAAATATTATTGATTGAAATGCTGGCAATCTAGGTTCATTTATTTTTGTTTATTGGAAATTATTTCTGAACCATAATAATATTTTCAAAATGTATTACAATTTTGCATACAGGTTTAGGTAATCTTACACATTTTATTACCTGAGTCAGGTAGAGCTGATTTTCAGAAAATTTTAATTTTGTGTTTTTTTCTTATGAAAGTTGTTCAAGTTTTTGGTTAAAGATAAAATGTTATAAAAATGTCCTAAGATATGACAAATTTGATTAAAATCAATCCACTTTTTTTTCTGGCCCATTGCCTAGAAAACACAAATTAAACAGATGAACATCATTCCATTCATTTTTTTGATCCTCTACATTAATTTTGATTACTATGTAATGAGAAAATGAAACTATTAACTACAACGTTTTGAAGACTAATATAACTTAAATTTTTTACAGCTTCTGAGTTCAGTTCCACAGTCCTACAATTTTAAAGAACATGACAGGATGAAATGCTTGAAATTTGAAATACCGGTATGTAAGTTCATTGTTCTTTTATAGTTTATTTAATTTGGTTTTAATTTAAGTTCACTCTTCTAATGTTTGATAATGGAAAGTGAGTGTTAAACTTGTTAAGTATTAAGAATCTGGTTTGACTTTGGTTTTGTGATTTTAGAGATTGTTAAATTTTTTTCAACTTGAGCCAATGAAACGGGTAATATTAAAAATTGAATTTTTAATATTAATTTTTAATACTACAATTCTCCCCCCTCCCAAAATGTACATTAATGTATAAATTGGTTATACATACTGTCAAACATTAAAATTTTTATTTTACACATGTATAGCAGTAAATAGCATATCTACCAGTTTTTAATTACTTAATAAAACTTTTGTAACTCTAACCATAATAATCTCATTTGGTTTTAGAGTTTGTTTTTGAGTTTACTCGAATTTAAGTGCAAGACACCTTCATCGTTCTTCCCGCACACTCCTCATTTGGTTTTAATTTAAGTTCACTCTTCTAATGTTTGATAATGGAAAGTGAGTGTTAAACTTGTTAAGTGTTAAGAATCTGGTTTGACTTTGGTTTTGTGATTTTAGAGATTGTTAAATTTTTTTCAACTTGAGCCAATGAAACGGGTAATATTAAAAATTAAATAATTTTGTATTGATATGTTTAAATGGGAACTGGTATTACAAATTGACAGGATATTTAATAAGCATATAATTGTATCCAAAAACATTTTAGGTTTTTAACATTAATGTTAAATTTCCAGACTATGTTTATCCGAATATTTGTAGATGGTATTGGATATGTTGTTAGCATGCAATGAGTTTATCGAGATACAATATGGCAAAAATATTCAAGCTTTGAAAAAACATCCAACAAACTCACTGTATGCTGACCACATATCCAATACCGCTCACAAATGTTCGGATGTACATAGTTTAGAAATTTCGTACAAGTGTAGGGAAGGTAGAAAAAAGGATAATTGGAAAAAGTTGAGATTTACAATAGTTTAAGAAATGAGCCTTCAAACATAGCTAACCCCATCTATGAAGAAATAATTAAAACTATTATATTGAGTATTCTAGCAGAGAGGGAATTTCATCCTAACAGTTGTGGCAACACTACTAATTATTCACAAAACAACTGTCAACGATAGGAAAAAAAAAGGAAAAAAAATTAGGATACATAAATGTGCCAGTAAAACACATATATAAAAATAATTGTATATCTTATCCTGAATCTATAATATATAAATTTTTAACATTACTTTCTGATGATGGCCAGATACTCTTGAAAACCAAATACTGTTTTCTATTAAATGATATGCCCACGAATTGCAGCAACTTAATAACTAATTCTGTCTGCTTCGAGATGTTCAATACTTTTCATGGGTGGGTCTTTGAATACTTTACTCTTCAAATATCCTCACAAGAAAAAAATGACATACTGCCACTTCTGGTGATCTCGCAAATTAAAGAATATCGCCATATTTAGACAGAGCGTGACCTTGAAAATAAATACTAAACTGTACTCATTGATTGCAGTTGAGAGTCTGATCTTGAAAACAAACGCCTAACTGTATTAATTAATTTTAGTTTTCTCCGCTATGTGAGGAAACTAAATTCTTCAATCATTCGGAGGTATCGCTGGGACATGACTGTAACAGCATTCCTACTATCGTATTTAAAGAGATATTGACACATTATTCCTGAAGATGATATTGCACATCATACAGTGACTTTAACACTGTTGCAGAGTTTCTTAATGCATTTTATTAGGATTTACTGTTGACAATACCGGAAATATTTTTTATACACATATTATACTCACTCAAGTGGAAACATATTTTGTCTACAGTTGTTGACAAAGTGGCATTTTGTTCATTTAAATTAGTTTGCAAAATAGCTGATTTCTCAACAGTTTCACTTTGCCCACTACTTTGCACATTACTTTGCTCACTTTGATGGCAACCGAACAAAACGAAATTTAGGTTAAGTATATTTGAATTCATTTATAATATACAGGAAATGTCCTGTATGTAGGTTATATTAATTCTTACATGTAAAATAACATAAATAAACAACAAAACAACGTTTTAAAGTCGAAAAAGGAAGTAATTATTCATGAAGATGATTGACAGTGTATGTACACGGAGAGTATTTTTCGTTTGCCGAGTTTTGAAGTTGGCAATCCCGTTTCCTCAACAATACACCTAAGTTATTTGTAATATTAATAAATAACCTCAGTTTTGACTTGAGAACTTCAACTCAGTGTTGATGTGTTGATTAGCACTACTGCTATATTTTGTGTAGTTAGTTGTAAAATATGGACAGTTCAGAAGATGAAAACCTGTCAAATACCCCGCCTAAATTAGCGGAAAAAGCTAACAACTTTGTACTAAATCTCCTTCCTGTCAAATCAAGGAAAAAGTACGACCACCAGTATGAACTGTTTTTATCACAAAATAACAACTGTAGACAAAGTATAATGTGCAATTCGTGAGCAAAGTGTCTTTTTTAAACTTGATAAAATTGACGCACTCGGCAAGCCTTGTGCGTCAACATTTTTCTCTCGTTTAAAAAAGTGCCATTTTGCTCACTAGTTGCACAAATAACTATTGTCACTCATTAGGACAATGTAAACGCTGTCTTCATTATCATTTATAAAATGGTGGCAAAAATTTCACACATTTAATTTAATCTGTGTCTTTTCATGCCTGTATTACTTGAATTTTATATGGATACATGTATAAATCCTTGTAGAGAATTGTAGGCGGCAAACCAAGTGTAACTGCATTGGGACGGGCAGAGCATTTACGCCTATGTAACAAAGCAACTCTTATGATGTCAAGGATAAAATAAAGCAAAAGCTTAAAAGTTTCAAATATTTAATAGTATAAATTTTATTTTATCCTTGAATATGGAGTTTCAACAAGAAATATCTGCTATTACATTAAAGTTTCTTATGATGTCAATGCTTTCAGACTTACACACATTCTTTTGTATACAATTAGGCTTCTTTTTTTAAGCATGCTTCAAAATTATGTACCCAAGTCTTATTACGATCTGCTGATGGCACCACATAATTCCTATGGATATTAAAATGGCATTGAAACAGCTGTTGTGCAACCACATAACTATCATAATTTTTGTAGAACACCTTAATCCTCAACATATGTAGTTCACTTGTCCAATGCTTTATCTCAACTAAGTGATACATAAGGAAGAAACTGTTGTTACTGTTCATACTTGTCTATTACTGAACAATATGTAAATATATGCTATTGCATTGACTGTTAAATAGTAAAGATCTTTGTAAAAAAAAATATTCAATTTGTTAAAGTCACCTGTTTCATTGGCTCACACTATATTAAAACAATAAAATAGACTTTGACTATTTAATATTGTATGGGTATGCAAGTTTTTAGAGGATGGATGAATTTTTTACTAGACTTACATATTTGTCATTTGCCGTTCTTGAAACATACAACTTAGTTCATTTGCTTATTGTGTTTCCCTGTTTAGATTGAGAATATAAACTATGTCATTTTACAAAACCAACAATTTTTATATACAAACCATCATGTACATCTAGCCCCATCATACAATGTAATATAACAGATGTATATAATGCCCATAAGTTGGTTTCTTAAGCTATGTAGAAATTGTTAATGTATTTTTAGATCAGGAGGCCTACATAAAAAGGTAAATTTGTTTAAAACAGTGTTGTTACACAGGTTTTCTGAACCTCAATTGTGTATATTATTACTTTCTTGATATACAGCTAACAGGTTTCGTAGATATGAATATATTAGAAAGTCTCCACTTGCTTTGCTCGCATCTGTGACCTCTCCCTTGCTGCTTCTTATAACTATATGAATATCAAATTTTCTTCGTAGTTCACTGTTCAAAATTATATTTTTGGCCATAAGTTTGGCATTTGTCATTGTAGAGAGTTCAATTACATACTGAATTGAAATTTTAGTATTTTGATCTAATTTAATGTGTTACAAGTTGTATACCACACAAGATATAAACAAAAACACTATTTATAACAGCCGTCATTTTGCTTTTTCAATTTGATTTTTCTGAATTTTAATAGGGTTCTATAGCATACTGTAGTCCGCTGTACCAAATTATATTTCATGTTTCTACCTTAGTTTTTATGACTACTATCATGTTTACATACAGACAACAACAACAACAACAACATTAGGCGGAAGGCATGTCAAAATCACTTTCTGTTTCCAGAGGCTGTGATACATGAAGATAGAGGTCATATTTTTTTACAATTACAAATCGTACCTTATGAACTTTGTAAGTAAAATGAAGTTGTGAAAGGAAAATTACGTTCGGCTTATTGTATAAAATAACAGCACATAAGCATTATCATCTGTCAGAGTTTTCAAATATAATTGTTAGTTATATATATATTTAATTCTTAGTTATGGGATAAATTGGTCATTAGTTTTGTGAAAATGATGCAGTTTATCCAAATACAAAAGCCATTTTGTACATAAATGTCCAGTATAGATTATTAATCATTTTGTTAGTAAAAACAAAAAGACAAGACACATTCGTTCACCCGTCACTAAACATCTGGCCCTTAAAGGAGAACAATTTCTCTATGAACCTCAGCAATAGTTTTTGATACACAAAAAATGTATCACGACATGAGTCTAACAGTGACAGGAATATTGCTTGTAGTATCCATTTTACATCACTGATATATCACAATAATTATTTGAACTTCATATTCCGACAAAATGGTTAACAATTGGTTATTATATTAAATTAAAATACAGTGTGTGTAAGATGACTCATTGCCATAGTCATTTCAAATTGACTTTACTTTAAAGTTGGGCCTCTTATTTCACATTGTAGGATCAACAAAAAGTTATACACAGAAAAACAATTTTTGAAATTTGGATTAGTGGTTTACCATTGATATTTACTAACAATTATTCTCGTTAACAAATTTTCTCAACCTTTAAATAAAATTCATTTGAGTAAAACTGAACCCAGTGAAAGCATTTACACTCATATATATATATATATATATATATATTATATACAAGGCCCGTTCAGAAAGTAACCTCTGTTTGAGTATAAATAATCGGAGACTAGATACAGAAATATTTATGTCTTAAAACTACAACTCTTCCACTATTTTTCGACATAATTTCCATATAAATTTAGGCAATTATCATTGCGATTGACCAGTTTGGAAATCCCTTCTTCATGAAATTTTGCCGCTTGTAATTTTAGTCAACCTGGTCAGGATCTTGAAGTTTTTTATCATCATCCAAGCACTGGTACTCATATCATTGGTCCATGATAGGTAAAAATCACTGGGAGTCATATCCGGACTATATGCATTTGAATTGATGGATCATAATATGTTTTGTTTGCCAAGTGGTATGACGGTTGACAGACATAAATAGGAAACCAGAAGTCTGCAAACCAAGGCGTTTGTTCTAAATGGGCTTTTTTAGTTATTGAAGTCTCACATAGAAATGATAGTTGTTCCACAATTCGTAAACACTGAGATAATGTTCACATGGTTCAAAGATTGCAAACAGCGGTTTTCAAAGATTGCAAACAGCGGTTTTCAAAGATTTTTTCATGAATTTTCTGAAGCGATTCATCACTGACTACAGATTGCTCTTCATTTCTCATCATGAATGTTTGTTCTCTCACTTTTAAACAAACACTGATGCACAACACATTGTGTGTTAAATAGGTATCTCTCAATCGTAGGTGTACTAAGCATGAGGATGCTTATTCAGCCTTGGTGCTATTTGAGTATTCGAGGGTTAGGGGTCTTTATTTTATGTTATTTTTTCCTTTGTAGGGTCCAAAGTTAAAATCAATGATAATTATTTTTCATGTGTGTCTCTAATTTGGCGGACAGTCTATACAACTGTCTGTAAGTCGCAACCAGTCAACACAGACAAGATAATAAATTCTAAATATTTCAAACTTTGTATTTAAATTATTTGTATTGTCCCACATATAGGAAAATAATAGTACTGTAGTAACCAAAAAAAATCGAGAAACTATAAAGATGAAATATTTTGAAATATGTGTGGGTTATCAAATAAAACTAGATTATATTCTGATTATGAATATGTATGCTTATTTGTTGAAAAATTAATATGTTGGCGCTAAACTAAATTTCAATTGTCAGATATCATGTTCATTCTCCCCCCTCAACTAAAACACAGTTTTTGCTACAAAGTAAAAAAAGAAAATACTAATGAACATCTACAATTCTGAAAAAAAAATGTTGGTTTTGAAATTAAATTGCAGTTTGAAATCATCTATTATAGTTTTTTGTACGACAAATAGAACTTCATTTAACCACACAATGAGAAATTCATAGCTTATAAATTTTAAAAACAGTTTTTATGACATGTGAGACAAACACTTCAATAGCCATTAAAATATGGATTCCATTTTCATTTATTTCTCTTTATTATGATCCGTAGTTAAAACCAAGGACCTGTATAATTTTATTGCATATCTGTCTGTACAATTTAAACTGTCACTTAAGACATAAAATATTTTGGTTGTCTCTTCAAAATAAATAAAAAGAAGAAGAGATGAACATAAAATGAAGACCCTTATCCCTCGAATACTCTAATAGCGTTAGGGTCAGAAAAGAACAAGAGTTAGTCAAGAGAGACCTGATAGGAAAGATGAAAGAAAGGGATCTAAACTAAGACTACATGAAGGAAGGTGTACATTCATCTAGGTCCCTCAGGATTGCCAAGCCCATACTCAATAAATTGAGCCCATGAGAGTCCAAGTTGTTGGAAAGTTATACTTATTGTATTTCGCCTTTTACGACTAATTATGCCGCATTATAGTACAGAACATCTCGTAAAAAGAACAAAAACTTTAAATAATTGGATTTTAAACCTAAATAAATTAAATTAATCAAGTTTTCAAAACAAGAAAATATTCTGTATTTTATATGAAAATTGATGTACACTACGAAATATTAGTCAAAACATGCTGCAAAATTTGGAATTGATTTATGAATCTGTTTTTGAGTTTTATCTTGTTTTTAAAAAAATACAGATTGACGAATTTTTTTTTTTTGATATGCCCAACTGCGAAACATATGTCTCTCAATAAAGCTCTTTTGTGGAATTAAATAATTATTTCTATTAATATTGAATTCTATCAAACACAGACTGTTGTCACATTAAATTAACATTCACAAAGCCAGAAAGGACAATTATGTTTTATAATAAATTAGGATATTATTTATAGTTATTTGAAAACAATAAAACAATAATTGTGTGGTGTGATGTGTGACATTGTAAAATGTTTATGAAAGATTCCAGTCTTTATTATAATTCAAATTTTGAAAATGTTGCCAAAATTAAACTGATCTCCAGTGACTGAGAGAACTAGATATATTTTCTGTTTGAAAATTCACTGATACCCTGATGAGAGGTATATCTTAAAAACTACATGAGACGACAATTAAAGTTTATATAAAACCAAATTGATCTTTTTATTCCACTAATTTTATTACATTACAGTTTAATTAAATCTATTCATTGAATAAAAACTATTTATAAATGTTATAAAATACTGTATTATATATGTCAGCTGATCTACACTGTATTGCAACCAGTAATTAAAGTTATGCATTTCCTGGAAATAATATTTATGGAAAACTGGGAAATATTTAATTCAAAGTCAATAATAGTTTATTTTAATCGCAATATAAATTATAACATTTAATTTTAATCATTATTATATCTCGGTTCACATCATATTTTATTGTCAAAATACGGCAGTTGCTCTGCGCTCACTCGATCAAGAAAGCTGACATGCGCAGAATGATTTGCGCATTTCATTTCATGTTCTTCTTCACCATTTTGGAATTGTATTAATTTAGGAGGTGGTTTTGTAATTAGTAAGGTAAGTTTTCTTTCCCATTATAGGAAATATTTTCTTCAAGGAACTATGAAATTTTGGAATTATTTTCTTGTTACTCTGCCCAATATGTAAACATTAACTTCATTATCAAATTTGATTTTTTGAACGTGTAAACTAATGAAAAATCTTTGTGGATATTTTAAGTAAGGGAAGCATAAATCCCGTTGGGGCTTGTACATTTAAAAATTATTAACAATTTGTTTATAGCAGTAAGTTAAACTATTTGAAGTGATTTTCCTAACCAACTGATGTTGTTGACAGTGTGTAGAATTTGTAATGTATGTTATTTATATCGTTGTAATTTGCCTAAGTCAGTTCCACCATTTTTTTTTTTTTTTTTTTTAAAGGCACAATTAGCTAATCTTATTGTCAACAGTTTAAAAAAAAGGATTTATGATGGTAAGTATTATACAAGTTAAAGAGAGGAGAGAAATCATGTTATGAACTGAAATTTGAACATCTATAAAAAGTTGGGTAAATGTCTACTTTAAGGTGGCACTGTATTTTTTGGATTTTATTTTTTTTATCAGCTACTACATACCTTACTTCATAATGATCTAATTTAAAATAATTAACTTCAATAAACTTATGAAATGTTAGGCCAGGTGGTTATATATATAGCTACCTGGCCAAACCTGCCGGAGTAAAACAAATAAGCAAATTATTAACTTCAATAAACGTACGAAAGGTTTAGTCAAGTAATAGTGATCTAGCTTAGTCATTGTATAAGGTGCATGCATCAAACCATAGGATATTCTTATTCCTTTATGTCTTGCAATTAAGTGTAACCCCTCAATTTGATAGTTTTTAAATTGTGATTTTTCAGTGAAAAATAGTGATCGGCGCAAGGAAAACATTATTTATTCTTATGAAGGTATGTAGTAGACGATAAAAAACTTTAATCCGAAAAATATGGCGCCACCTTAAAGTAAACATTTACCAAAAGTTGGACTTTGTTTAATATCAGAGACTTTAACACAGGTATAGGTCAATAACTTATGAAATTATATTTAACTTTTTTATTAAAATTATTCTTTCAAATGATATTAGCTTAGATCTTTATTATTATTTGTTTTATGTAGTTTCATTGTAAATAACTCATTAAAGTATTAATTTTTCTTTTATTGTATTTCTTGAGATCCCATAGCGATTTAATATTGAAATTTAATGAAATCGTGTTTTACCTATCTCATTATTAAACAATTGGATCATCCTTCAGCTGGGAAGACCCTTTTCAAGTATCAAAATCCATTATTTCTGTCTAAAATAGCAAATCTTAGACTTATGTGGTTAAGGCATCTGTCTACATTAATTCCAATGGCAACAGTGGTGAATATTTGAGTATCTCATCGCTCTATGTTAATGTTCATCCCTGTAAATAGGTCTGGTTAGGTAAATTATATATAGCCTATATTTTCCCTGACCTGTAGTTCTTTTACTAGATCTGGTTAGGTCAATATATATATATTGACTTGCCAAGACAGAGTTCACATGATTCTGAAATCATAGAGCCCATTAATATTTACCTGTTAGAAAACAATTAATGCGCATATCTAAAGACACACTATTCTATTACCTATAACTTACGAAACTTAGACGCATAGGCTCATTATATATTCTAAACATCGAATGCAAACTTGTAAATTGTTTATTTTTGACAGTAATATTGGATTTTGATACTTTAAAAAGGTCCTCCCAGCTAAAGGATGATCCAATTGTTTAACAATGAAGTATATTAAACACGATTTCATTAAATTTCAATATTAAATTGCTACATGATCTCAACTGGACATTTACCAATTTATTTAGCCTACCTTGTTTGTCATTAATGAGATATTTTTTGACAATGCTAGACGAATTTCAAGTCTTAAAATCCATTAATATTTTAATAAACTGATGCTTTTAGACGTAAGGATTCAAGGGTTATTTGGGTTATTATGAATTACATTATTATTATTATTATTTGGTTTACATCATTTTTTTCAAAGGGGGCTGAGAAAGAGAAAGTAGCTCATTTTTAGTACTTTGTTTATTTACTATGAGAATTTATTGATTTTGTGAATAATTACCTAAATTTATTTATTTTCATATGAAGTAAAAATTGTGAAAAAATATAAGAAACTAATTAAAAAAGTAATCAGTTAAGGCCTATAGTATTATTCATTTCAAGTTCATTAGACAATATACGTGAATGTGGTAATTGCTAATTTCAGTACTAGAAGCAATAATAAAAACTGAATCGATGTACAATCCTATGTTTACTTATAAAGAGAAAGGTTTCACTTTTATTATATATTCATAACCTTATTCAACACATAAATTAGGTGAGTTATTTTATTAATACAGTTTGTTCAATTAATACGAGAGTTCATTTATTAAGTTAGAACCGTTTGCGCATAGCAACCACACAGGCTGTCACGTGACGCCTGCTCTAGGTTAGCAACTCTTGCCCAGTCCCCATCTATTCAGTCAGTTGATTTCATGTCTGCGACTGTTGGTTCTATCGTAACACTGCTTTGTTTATCTCCATGTTAATCAATAAACCCGCCGATTGTGACTTTCAGCCAAGAGGAATGACCATAAATGCTTAGAGATATTGCGAAACACTAACCAAGCTTAGGTGCGCTATTCGAACAGCATTGCTCTATAGTATATTTTAATCCTAAAAAATAGAATGTGTAATTTGTAATTATTTAAATTTTATATATTGTAAGTTGAATATGGAATATGCATGGAACATATATTGCAATTATTCATCTATCTAAAAAAATATATTTTAGGCTATTACAAGTTGTTAAATGTGAGGTGGCTACATTTATGACTGCTTTGTTCAATATTGCATGAAGTATTGATTTTGCTACACTATGGAATTTTCTAAGTATTTCTGGTAAAATCAGGGATATCTCAGGTAATTTTATCTTTTACTCCTGGTAGACACCGTGTTAAACTATCCATAGATTTGAGCTGAAGAACACACAACAGATGATGGACAGTCAGCATTCCTAAAACCACTTTTTAAACTTGGATTTCAAAAAGGATATTTCTGTGAAAACTTGTCATTAGTTTTTTTTAAATCTTTAGATCAACTTGATTAACTTAAATATAATAGCTCACTTTACCAGGGTCCTGGTCATTAAAGAAATTAGCATCTTGTATAAGCAGTGTGTGGGGGGGGGGAATAAAAATGTTTATTTATGTAAAAGTTTATTGGTATTGATAGTAGGCTTGTTGTAGATTCATCTTAAAAATGTGCGCTTTTTAGTTTCAGGATACACAACCTGTAATTTTGAAACAAACTGACAAAAGATAGAAGGCTATTTACTACAAGACACAAACTTACAATGACAGCAATACATTGGATCAACTAACATTTGGTAAGAGCACAGTTGAATTTTTTTTTTATTAGATCATATTTATTTTAGTTGATTTGTTTATCAGACGCAGGTAGATAACCATTTTAAAGTGCTAGAAGTTTAACGAAATCAATAAATCTTTTCATTACTCATCACATTATACTTGTCAGGATATTTTGGATAAGTCCTGATCTGAAACTTTTACTTTTAGCTACTAAAATGTTATGAAAATTAAAAAGAATGGGTAAGTTTTAATAAATGATGCATAAACTTACCAAAGGTATAGAATGAGCACTGATCATAATCCATAAATCACGTTTTCAGAGTTTGATCAATTATATATATTTGTAAATGTGTGCTATTAAGTTACTGTAGAAGTCTTTAATTTTATTTCATTTTGTGCCAGTCTACTTTTCTACAATAACTACAGATTTTGAGGAATAATGTTGTAGGCTTTATATGTTCATAATATTACAGCTTTGAGGAAAGGGGGGGGGGAATCTATCTATTGGTACCAATCATATTTCTGGTAGCCTAATTTGAAGTCTGATATCAGTCATATTAACCATAGGAGTATTATAATCTTGTACAGTTTTGTTTAGTCAATGTTGGATGCTATGTTTAAATAAATATGATATCAATTGAAAGATTTCTTATATTTAACTACAGGTTTAAGATTTTATTAAAACAATCATGATTTTTGAAACTACAAATATATTTTTGATTTTGTTGAATTTATTCATTGTTATAACATTTCATTCTTTACATTAATGTTATCATTTTTTTCCTCTAGAAAAGAACTTCAGCATCAGTCTCAAGACATCTATAAACCATCTCTAATACATCATCAATCACCACCTACCATCTTGACATCCAACCCATCTCACCACCATCATCAGTGTCTTTGCCACCAAATCAGGTAGGCTATGGTTGATATTGTTCAGCTATTTTTCTATTTGAAGTATGAACAATATTTCTTATTGATTTTTATTAAAGCCTAAAAAGTAGTTAGACTTTTTTTTTTAACACCTAGTGTCATCTATGTCGTCTTTTTAATGCAGTACTTTATTTTTATGTTCAAAGCTTCATACTATCATGAGAAAGATCATTTTTATAATAATAAAAATGTTGAGTTTTTATTAACCCTCGAACTACCCTATATATTACTCAAGTGGTAGGCCTTTTTAGTGCATTTTGCAAGTAATTTTTTTTTCTACTAAAAATAGTAATTTAATCCTAAACCTAACTTTGTAACATATCATTTTTTATAGAAAGGTCCATAGAATTTACCTATGTAATAAGAACGGTTAGATGTAAACACTTTGGAGTTAATATTGACTGGAATGAAAAACATTGCTCTTAACAGAAGGAAAAATTCCATATAAATATACAATACAAAAAATTTGGAGTTAGTTGATATGTCGGTAATATATTTAAAAAAAGGTAAAACTTCAGATAAACACCAAAATTTTCTAATTTTTAAAATAGTTTTCTGGTTTATATGTAAATATAAGTGTGTAAACAAATATAAACATTTTTATTTGACAAAAACGATTTTTACGAGAAAAAATTGCAAAATGGCAACAGGAAAATGGTTGGGCTTGTTTTTCAAAATTCACCAAAACCTATAAATAAAAAAGTAAATATAAAAATTTTGATGTTAATTGTGATGAAAATAAAAAAATAATATCGAATAACTCGAGATCAACTTACTTCTCGGTGTATGAAAAAATGGCGATGTATAAACGATTGGATATCCATATATTACTAATTCGTATTTGACAACTTCTAACGTCCTTAAAAAAATGCTAGTTTCCCTTCGATTTCAGTGACATTTGTTAGACCCATAGAAGAATGTCTATGACTTTGACTATATTTTTGAAAACATATATCAAAAGAGTAAAAAAATACTCTCTTTGAAATGGTGTGAATGTCAACTTAATTGAAAAGAATATCCTTTGAAAACAAATAGACAAAAATAACATATTTTGTCGTCTGCTTCGACTGAATTTGGTGTTTCAAACTGATCTGGCAAGACAATAATTTATCGATTTTAATCATGTGACATATTACTTTTTTTGGTACTTCAGTTATATGAAAATGAAAGTTCAGATCATTATCTTTACAATAGTGACAAATGTATTGCGATTGAGCTTTTTTTAGTAGCCGAAATGTTGGAATTATAAAATCTGTTTAGCGTAGTTCATTACAGTGGAATAACACATGTGAGACAGATACTGAATGAAGTTCTATATCTCAATAAGTATAAAAACCACGATAATTTGGAATACATTGGTCGAAAAGTGAAGAAAAATACTATAACAGAGTGTCATTTTAAAGTATTTAGCCTGAATTTCTGACTTGTTAAAAATAAACAAAAGTGACATCTGTTTTGGACAAAATGATTATAGAAAATGGTGCTAGTAAAGTGACGTGTCGAGAAATGCTAAATTTATCTAATTTAATAATTTTACATATTACTATGTTTATATGAAAATGAAAGATCAGATCATTAGCTTTACATTGATGCCAAATTTATTACATTTGGATTACTTGAGTTTGAGCCGAGTCTCAGTAAATCGAGCTTGAGCTTTAATCGAGCTCAAACATTTTAATTAATACAAGCTTTTAATTTTCGGGCTTGAACTTTTATCAAGCCTTTTAAAGAGCTCTTATCTAGCTCAAGTTTTTTAAAGCTTCCTATAAATTTTACATTAAGTAATAATCAGTATAATGTCGATCTTTTATTTTAGTGGATTGTCAAACTGGGAACCAAATGTCATATCTACATTTTGCTTTAATGTCTTACACAATAAAAATCTGTGCGTATAGTTTACGGTAATGTAACTATGGCTAGTCTTATGTTTTTAGAAAGGCTATAATATTGCGAGTTAAAATAAAATCCACCAATAATTATGGGAAGGTCAGACACAAACTACCTGAGCTTTAGATTAAACTCTGCCTTATCTTACTAATAGTTTCCTTCTTTACAAGTTAAACAATGCACACCTTTGGAAGGAGAAAACTCAAAATCAATACAGTCGTGTATTTTGTCATTTAATTCATTTAAATTTTACGAGACATTTTATTATTACGATAAACGGAAAATAATTTGCCGCTGGTTACAATAATATGTCAAACCGATATTATTACTTGTCATTGTGGACTGCTGTGTGTGTGTGTTTGTGGGAATGAATCGAACTTAGGCCTAGAACTGATTGATGTACTTGCACAGTTTGAATTTTACAACTCAAGCAAGTTATCTAGACAAAAGACACAGTGTTTCTCTAGTTTCCATGAACTCGAAATTAGTAGCAAATGATTGGTTGAATAGCCTTGCATTTTGTAAATGTAAATAATTATAATAGGAAACAATTGAACTAAGTTTAGTTTATTTAAAAATTATAACTTTGTGATTGTGTTTTCGTTGAGATTTTGCAAAACATTAAAACGATAAAGTTTTGGACTGGACTTTTATTTTTGAATGGTTGATCTGGGAAAACAATTGTTCGGGGAACTTTGAATCCTGTAGAAATATGCATTGTTTAAATGGGTTTCCAACCTCTACTGCAGAATCTGAACAATAAATGAAGGAAATGAATGAATTGAGTTTCATTATTTTCATAGTGGAGAGGGGTTCTTTCTCGTATTAAAAATTAGTAATTTCTTAATTATTTTATAAATTTATTATTTTCCCTTTTTTTGTACTAAATAATATGTGCGAGAAATTAAAATGTGAGAAAATTGCAAGTTTTTGTGGCAATAAGATGTATAATATGGGAAATACAGCAAATATGTTCCAGGCCAATTATTTTTCCCAACACCTTATTATATTCACACTTAGTTTAGTATATTATCAATGTTGGTATTAGGCTAGATGCATTGGACCATTGACAGTCTGTTTTAAACCTTGTCTGCGCTCTCTCTCTCTCTGTCACACACAAATACCCAACTTTGCACATCTTTCGAATCAAAGCTATATTAAAATAGGGAATAAGATTATAGTACAACAAAGTTAACTTCGAGCAAGGCTGTGCAGGTTGATGAAATGAGGGGCATGTAGTGGAGGCTGCTAGTAGATACGCTAGTGTGTGAAGGAGAATTTATGTCTTCCTTAACCTTTCCTTTAAAATTTATTTTATAACCACTTTTTGAGTTGTCAGATTATGAAAGACATTTAATGTGAGTAGCGTGAAGAACGTAGATTTCGCCAGGAAAAATTATTGGTCACTCTTTAAGTTTACTTACTTTAAATTCGTAATTATACTCCCTCGCCTAGTCGAATAATTGATCTACGTTAAGGCATTTATAAACAAACCTAGAATGTAACAAAAGACCAAAACTATTTTGACTCTATAATGTAAAGATCAGATTGCAACTGTTGTGATATAGGAGTGAGTCATGTGTTGCTAAGTTATACCATTAGACTTGCCCAACTCCTTGTATACACAAACATAATAACTGCACATCTCGATATTGCTCAAAGTTAAAACTTTATTCTACTCTAAATAGAGCATATCCTTACTCCTTACAATATTTTTTCTTGTCAATTAGCTAACAATTTACTTTATTCTCCCTATTCTCAATCGATAATTTTACTCTAGTATGATATTTTGAATTATTTGTTATCTAATATGTCTTATAAAATATTATACCACAATTCACACTCAGTAGTTCAACATTTTCACAAAAAGTTTTTTTCTTCTTCATAGTAAAGTACGAGTTTAGTTTAGTTTTGTTTAAAATTTTTATTTTTTACCTTACTGATTTTCTTTTATTTACCCAAACAAATAAATCACTACTCCCAGACACCGAATAATTTGTTTGTAGTGAAATATAAAAATACTAAGAGTTAAAAGTATAACTTAAGAATTCAATTTTATTTTCTTAAGTAAAGCTTTGTACTAAGTGTTTACACTGGGAAAGGTATTGGGGTTTTGAGCTTTATATTTCAATTTCTGTAATTATAGTGTCATATAATGTGTTGAATCGAAAAGTAATTTTTCATTAAGTATGGTATCGGGATTAGTTTTGACCATCTTGTATATTTCAAATTGTTCCACAATTAAATTTCCTTTTTTTGCAATGATGAATTTTTTTTAAGGAATCTTGAATTGTAGAGTTTTTGTAGTTGTTTACAGTCAGGTGTTCTGTGTATTTGGATTTGATTTTGTTGTTGACAAAGTGTTTGTTTGGCTGTCGGGATGTGCTCTTTGAATCATACCTTTTATAACTTTCCCATTAGCCAGGGATAGTGAAACACATGTCATAATATAAAATGATAAAGGTGTCGACAAAGTTTAAAATACAATTAAAATTTATTTTTTACAGGTTTTTATTAAATTTTTGTCCTATATAGTAAGTAGTGTAAATATCTTCTTTTTTTCCCCCTGTCATAGCTGTCATGTTGGTGTTTGATAATATAGCATCCATAAAAGTTCTGCTATTTCGTAAACTATTTGTTTATTTGTCTGATTAACAAATTTAACCAAGGTAATGGTAAAATCAACCTATTTCCAAATTTGGTCTGTAATTACTAAAAATTCTTGCTAAAAATACAACAGTAAAAATGTATTTAGAACCTAATATTTGATTGTATTGTACATATCTTAACATTACATTTCTTTTGTCTTTCTACATCCAATAACCTCCTCGACCCATCTCATCCTTTATATTTATCCAACTGGACTCTTTCATTATCCGAAACTTCATTATTTCTATCCTGTATTCCTAATAATTCCTCTCGTGTCATTTCTATTTTCATCGGTATTATTTTGAAAATGATTCAATTTATTTTCCAGATTGCTACCATTGGTGTTATTGTGCAGTTTATCAACAATTATAACCGACACTGAATTTTGTGTATAATTTAGGCCTAGTAGCAACTGTTTTGAATTATTAAAAAATATATATATTGATTTGTAATATAGCAAGGATTTAATGGTTCACACTGTTTTTATAAATAAATAACGAAGTTTTGGTTGTAAGAAGTTATGTCGTTGTTATTTCTAATACAACTCTTCCGTCCTTATACTTTATCCTTTGTTCCTAATCTATCTTGGCTTGACACTAGTATTAATAAAATTCATCTGCTGTACCATACTCCACTTGGTTTATAAAATAATAGGTTAATATGTCCCTTATAATAAAGTCTGTAAGCAATATTTTTGTTTGTTTTTATACTCGTATTGGCATTATGTTAACATCAGTTGAATTTAAAACACTCTCCAGTTGAGTTAGAGAAGAGTCTGAAACCTAAAAGATTGCTGAAAGATCATTATTTGGTATTTATAAATCAATTATTATTAAAATCATTTAATCAGGAAAGGTTTCATTTTCAGATAACTAAGACAAGTTTTTATTACATCTAGAATGAATGTGCCCAAACTTAGGGTGCTAAAAAAATAGTTTTGACCTTATGTGTATGAATGGGAAAAAAAATTATCATTCAAATTCAAGGAATAAAAGATTTGTCATTGTTTGTTTACAGAGAGAACAGCTGTCAGATTATTAATTTTGAGTGAGTATGTTATTAACCCTGCAACTGTGAATTGACCAATGATTATGATTTTGAACAATAGACTTCCACGGTCACAAACATCATTATGATCTTGTTCTTCGGGGTTCGAACGCATCAATATTGTCTGCACGTTGAGTACAGCCGACGTTTCGGTCCCTTTACAGATGTCCATTTTCTAGGCTTAACAAATGTCAAGTCACTTCAAGAATTATTGAAGAATCATTGAAGAATTATTTTTCCCTTTATCAAAACATAGCCATTAAATGAGAGTATGCTTTTATATATTAGGCTACATGTCCCATTTTGACAAACAAATGTGAGGTTTGCGAATGGGATATATTTGTATTTGTTACACTTTTTAAACAAAACTATAAAAGCATAGGTTCTAAACAATAAGTTTTTTTTAAATTCTATGGACTTTTCTGAACACAATAACGTATATTTATAGCTTTCCAAATATTTTATAATTAAGCCTACAAATGGGAAACTATAAATGGTGCAAAATACTACAGCTTAGAAGAAGAAAGGGAAAAGTTTTCTCAAGTATCAAGTTTAGATGTTTAAAGTTGTGTCTAGCATTGGAGGAAATGGAAGATTGAAACCAAATCTTTTTTATTGATAAATGATGTACGGGAATAAATGACACAAATTGGACAGCAATTTTTGTAATTATAAACATATTTGTTTGGGCAAAAATCAGTAGCGGCCGATGGTTAAGGGCAATGGGAGGGCTCTGTTTTATTTTATACATGTAAGGGAAGGCATGTTATCATTCACTTAACATTCACAATCACAAAGGGTTAAACTTAAAAACATAAACAAACAACTCGTGTGAGTGGCGAGACACTATTTAGAACAGTTGCGCCAACTTATTTTGCCCATCGAAAACAAGGTTTTTAGTAATGCGGAACATCTAATTTATGGTGGCTTCACTGACTGATGTCTGCGCGCGCAGCTTCGGACTCTGCCCTAGAAGCCCATTACACGCTGTGTAAATGACGTCACGGCACCCTCAGCTCTGTCTGCTGCTTGCCCCATATGACTAAATGCAATGAAACTGGGACGCTCTGGCCACCGTCCGAACTCCAGAATACATTCATCAAATATTTTATATTGTAAAACTTCCGCTACAAATGATGGTGAAATCCATAGCGGCAATTTATAATTCATTTATCTCAACAGAATTAAATACATATAGGTATTTACATTATTAAAATAATATTATCATTTGGGGGGGGGGCGTCCAAGAGTCCTTATGAGTACACCGCCACCTCGTTTATCCGTACTAACTGGGACTGGAAGAGGTCCAGAAAATAGAAAATCCAGATAAACAGGAAACAGTAGGAAAATATAATAAAATAATTTGTAGTGATAAAACGTAATGTTTATTTCCTTGTACATAAACGCAACAACATATTTATACAAAACTTGTGATATCAATATCAACATCTGAGTATATATCTATTTGGAACAACTGTTTCACTTGTTGATGTGTGGGAGATCTCTTCAGGCGTTATTTCACAAAGAGCAGGGCTAATTTTTTCCATGGCTTCAAAGTGCCTTTTGTTACATGATCCTACCATCTAAATAATGTCTTTAATATTTATTGCTTTTAATAAATCAATGAGACTTTCTTCTCTTTCTTCCTTGATTATCTTGCTCAGTAGCTCTTTGTGATAAACAATCTTGATATTTCCAAACATCCTCTTGCTTGATCCATAGGTTGTGTGTCAACTATGTGTAGTGTTATACAACCAACAAATGCTTGGACAAATTCTAATCAAATTTGGTTTGTGGACATATTTTGGTCATGACTCAGGGCGTTTAAAAATGTTTTTGAATACCGTACCTTAAAATGTGGATGTAGCTGCTATAAGAAGAAATGAAAAATTAAGGTTTTTCTCAAAATCAGTTTTAACAATTTTGCTCATGTGTAGCCTCTAAGAATACTAACAAAACTTATTGGTAAAAATGTGTTGCGTAGCTGTTATCAAATTTGTAATTCTTTAAAATCGACTATCCCGATTTCCTTCAATTGTGAAATGTGAAGGTTAATGACCCAAACCCTTGTGCAAAATAAAAATTATGGTTTAATAAGAATTGACAAAAAAACCTTGGACTGCCGCCATTGAAAACTCTACTGTAATTAAATATGATTTACAGTATGGACATGTTTATAGCACAAGGCCCTTATTTAAATAGCTAAGTATTTTTAAAAGATGCTGTCTGGTTCATTTCCACTATTTTCTTCAACGTAAATTGAGCTTTTAATGATGGCAGTAATTTTTTGTTTTTTTTTGACAATTATTTCTGAAGTGTTAACACCTAACTGAAATTTTGGTTAGTTTTTATTTGGTTTGGGGGATAGACGAGTGAGAAAGTATAGTCTGAACTTATGGAATTCAGCTGTGGGACCGCTCCAAACATACTAAAATACAAACAATTTATAGATTTCAAAATAAATTCTTGAGAACCATATCAAATGCTGTATGATACATCAGAAATAGTGACCTCCATAATTTACAAACACCTACAGTTGAAGAAGAAATCAATCTATTTGCTCAAAACCACCAACAACGGCTTCAAAGCCATGTTAACGAGGAAGCATCATACCTACTCGATAATGTTGAATTACTGAGGAGACTCAAACGGACAAAGCCTTTTGATCTTCTCTAGAAATAACTAGGACCACCTGGACTGTAAACACCATTTTGTTAGATTTAAATTTATTGTTAGTTTATGTAACTAGTTTCAGTATTATTTATGTACCGTTTATCTAATAAAATTAAAGAAATCACTACCACATTTGACGAGAACTTGTGATATTTATTGCCAATGTCAACCAGGAATTATCAGTTTCACAATTAAGTTTTCTACAAATGAGTGCTGCCTTTCCACCACTCGTAACTTATTATTTTTTATGGAGTATTTATTTCCTATCTTTATTTGGTAATCTTACAGCTTTCCTTATGTCTCTTAATACTTTATCATGTTCCATCTTGGAATGCTCGAGAACAGTCTTTTTAGAATATTATTAGAGAAAAATAATAATTTCCAACAACAATTACAGTTTTCACTAAGTAAAACAGAAAAAGATCTTGACTACATGCGGATGACAGTTTTTGAAGAAACTTCTTTGTTCATGGTAGAATGAAATGGATTCATAACATTTAATTATACTCAGAATATCGGTCTTTATGTCTATCGCTGTATATATTATTCAAATTTGTTGTACGGCTACCTTCAATCTAGAATAAGTGTCTGGGATTTCCAGAGTTTTAAACACCAGAAGAAGGTAATTTAAATGTACAATCGCGGGCTTCATATAGAGAGATCGTGAAAAAATTAAACAATTTTTCATCATTATGATTAACGGAAACCATTTTAATATTGTTTTCGGATAAATTTATTTCAGTTTTTAACAAAGAAATTAAAACCTTTCAACAAAAAGAGATGACTTTCTTGTGTGTAAGCATGAGACATCTCCAACCAATAATAAATCTGTAGTTGGTAATTGTAATAATTAAATAGTTAAATTAGGAAATAGAGAGACAATTAATTGTTAAAAAATAATAACTTAAAATAGAATTTTTAAATAATGGTAAAAGGAGAAAACTCTTTTTATAATTACGAATAAAAATGTGAAATTAAATTAATGTAAGCAGGAAAGATGGCTTTCATGTGAAACAAAGACTTAACATCATATCATTAATGCCATGGTGTGTGAGAAAGTTAGTGCAATATATGGATTTGGTTTTAGATAGGTTTGAATTATAAGGTTTAAAGTACACCCATTTAGGTATATTTTCATTAAAGTCAGAAGCCTATAAACAAAAGTGTTAATTAATTGCCTTCTTTTGAGTCTACAAATAGCCCATCATTGGTGTTGCTTGCAGCTTTCTCCTTTGTGTTCTACAAATCCTTATTATTTATAAAGACTCCAGGAATAGAACTTGTCTTTACTGAAGCGGCTATTTTTTCTAACGAATCTGAGGACAAACTTTTTCACTCTTTTACTCTGATCAGGTTTCTTTTTTGATATTTTTCAAATTACTCACGAAAAGTAAATTTGTTTTATTTGACGTTGGGTTAGATTTATATTGCGAGGTAAGGGCTCCAAAGAGGTGTAGTCAATAATACTGTAAGGGACCCGTCGGTGGTGCCTACCCAGAGTCGTGGATCACTTTGTCAGATTGATAATTCACAGTAATACTCTTGATCTAAGGTTAGTCTACTACACTGGCCATCTTAGATACACACTATTTAAATATAAAGGACACTTTAAATTTACGAGATTAGCGAAATCAGTTTAGTTGAACTTAATGCAAGACATAATACGCTATTTATAGATCTAGTGCATGTGTTTGCTACCACATTGTGATTCTACTGCGCTGAGCGTTTGCGCCCTTTTCCATTTCAAGATATTTCTCAGCTGTGAGATACAGGGCAAGGTATACAACTCACAACACACCTATGTAGGAATAGAAGTCTACGAAATAGGGGTTTGATATATCACCACAATATCGATTATTAGTAAAAATTCCTGCCTTTAGTTTTGAGATATTACGATTTAATTTTTAACAGATATCAAATACAAATTTTGAGAAATTTACAATATGTTTTAAATTTGAATTTTAGGAAAATTGTTTTGAGGAAATCGAATGTTTGCTATTTCCCCTCTCCCTCCCTTGTTGTCTCAGTCATCATCTTCTTACAAAAGAAAACAAGGTAGAAAACCTCTAACCTCCGAATACTCTAATAGTGTGGGAGTCGGAAAAGACGAGAGAGCCCTGATAGGAATGTTGAAAGAAAGGGATCTAATCCAATATTACATGAACAAAGTTATAGATCCAGCTAGGGTTTACCAAATTGACATGCACGTACTCACTAAAGTGGCCTCTTATGGCAGCAATTCGCACAATTTTGATTTTAAACATGACATTTGGTATAGGAAACTATTATGCATTCATTAAAAACTGTATTCAAATTCAGTATCGTCGAATTGAAAATGTAAAAGTGGTGGTCATTTTAAACAGTTTTTTGTTCATATCTTGTGTGTATTCTACTTATAACACAATAAATTAAATTTAAATGTTCAGATTTCAATTCTGCATGTAATGGTACCAACCCTACATCTCTACGATAAAATATAGTGAAGTTATTGTCAAAAATGTTATTTGGAAGACTGACCTCCCCCAAAATGTGATATTTGTATAGTTATGAAATCCAGGACTGAGTCACTGGACTCGAGCGTAGCGAGTGGAGGCTCCATTACATGTGTACAGCTACGTTGCTGAGACACTGACACTAGGGAAACGTCCCTCGATCTACCAATAAAATTTAATATTTCCTACAAGGCCCAATCAACCAACTTTTAGAATTGTCCTTAAATTTAAAAAAATTCTTTTCTAGGCCATCTTGGTCTTTATCACTTTTTTTATGGGAATGATTTTTACTCTTGTAATGTTGTGTATTTGTTTTTATATAACCAAATATTTGATTAAACCATATAAATAATTGATTTTATTATAGCCGGTGCTTAACAAATCGTATAGTCCACAGAAACTGGGTCTTGCACAAATTAAAGATATGCATACAAAACTTGATGCCCTGGCTCCATGATCACAGCTAATATAACAATAAACTAGTATTTATTTAAATTATTTGTGTCCGTTTCAATATAGCTACCTATATTTATAGTTGCAAAACTTTGAGAATGTTTCTGCTATATTTAATTATAATGTAGTTATTGTAGATACTGTCTAGAAAGCCTACAAGTGTTCTTAAATTTTAAAAATACCCTTCTTTCATTGCCATACTTTGTTGAAACCAGTTTTTCTTCACCTATCTTCATTCATTTTCTACCAAAGTAGTTGCTTCTTCGTTCCATTCCTAACCTCCAGTAGTCCTTTCCTTCAATCATCAGTTTATCTTCACGTTTCTTATACTATATCTTATTTACAGAAGCAAAAAGCTGAAAAACTTGGACAAAAATTGGAAGCATCAAAAGTAGTTAAACCTGAGATTACCGTCTCTCAATGTAAGTTTAGTAACGGAATTGAAGTGCTTGTGAGCAGTAAGCACGAGTTACCAGTCTTGCCTCAAAAACCTCGCTTTACTGGCGGTGGTTTCAATATGGGAGTAGCTGCCTTGTGATGAGCTTTATACTCTTCAATACTGACTTTGATATTTTGTTACATTTATACTAAAAATCTTTGATAATAAATTTATTATATTGTTTTAAATATTTTATCTTTTCTAGTCCTAAACAATTTATTTACCACCATATGGAAAAAAATTCCACAACACTTTATTTGAAATAAGCATGTGATTCAGTAATCAAGCCATCATTGACAGTTGTTACAAGTACACAAATCTTTGATGATAATGCTAATTATGATATATTATATTTGAAGTAGAAATTAAAGATTGAATGGGTTATATCGGCAGTGAAAAAATGTGTTAACACTTACAGCTTTGTTTACAAACATTTGTAAAACTAGGTTTAAGTCGAGTTCAGTAACAAACTCTTAATCATTTTGTATTACTCTTAGTATTTAGCTTTAGTAATAAGTGAAGGATTAACTTTCATATTCACAATTAAGATTAGTATGATTTAATACAGGTTTTAATTAAGTCAAACGACTAAGGAAATATATCAGAACACTGTAAAAATATGGTTACATAAGCGTTTAGCGCTTTAAATTACAGATGTTACTTTTGAAGAGGAAAGGTTTATAACCTAGTCCAGTGTTTCTCAACCTGTGGCTACTTGTTGGTACGCGGGGTAATTTTTGTTCTAGATAGAGCCCAGTGCATGCATTGTGTGCTAGACTGGCGAAGCAGGGCACAAGCTCACCAGGTTAGTCTAGTCATCTACTGTCACTTTATCTATTACTCTTTCATTGTGGTTTTATTGTGTTGTTTTGGTTGTCAAACTCAATTATGGATTAGTGGTTAAAACGTTCTTTGCCAGATCCTAGTACAAGTGCTTCAAAATAGCCAAAAACTGTAAACAAAGATTCATAACAACATTCTGTCCCTCTACCATCGAGTACCAACTAAAACAAGAATACATAAAACTCAAATATGATTCTATCTTCTAGCTTTTTGGTTTTAGTTTTACAGGAGGTGAAAATGAACCTACCCCACAATGTATGATTTGTTTTGAAACTTTCTTTGGGCAAAGTATGAGATCATCTCTTTTAATGAGTTATTTTAATACGAAGCACACCAGTTCTAAAATAAGCCATTGATTCTTTTTTAAATAAGGAAACTGAACTTAAGGGAAGTAAACAAACAAAAGTTGGTCATTTACAACACTAAATACAAGATTAATGAAATGAGTTAGTTTAAGAATTGTCCAGGAAGCTATTAGGAATAGGTTTCTTGATACTAATTTCTACTGGTTCATTGGATAATCAAAAACATAGCTGATTTATTATTAATTTCCCTATTGGTTTTCGTTTTCTTTAGGCTATCAAACAATTCTGAGTTTATTATTCTACAACAGTTTGGGATATTATAACCCTTTCTAATACTTAATTATTCAAATACAACATAAAACACAATCTCTCCTATTCAGATCTTTATACCTTCAATCCAGAGCAAAGACAAATTATTGAATTTAATAACTCTTGTTTTCCAAACGCATGTATCTGCTCACCTTCTCAACATAGACGGGAATATCTATAAACTGCCAGTGAGTCCCTTTTTTGTGTATATATCTCTCTGGTAACCAGCAGTGTTTTCTCATCCTTACCAATGTCTCTGATCCAACTGACCCTCTTTCTAGGTCACTAGCAGTTTATATAGAGCTTCACTATCCATGTCATGTTAATGATCTGAAAGCTAGGCAGTTGTTGGTACACCAAGTTTTTGCTAAACTTAATAAAAGTTTTAGGTTTACGGTTTCACTCTGCTCTCGCAGTTATTTTATGTGAAGTTCTTAAGTGTGTGAAAATTCCTTGTTGTGAAGACAGACTTGGTTCTGGGATTCTGAACTCCAGCTAAGTACAGTGGAAATTTATGTGTCAATGTCATACCTGAACATATATGAAATATTGTTGGGATTTCTAATTTTTGTTTTTGAAGAAGATTAAAGATTAATTCCAGTATAAACTTTAGAAAAATTATTTATGAAATTACCAGTTATCTTTGTCGATCATTCTAAAAGAAAATATACAAAAACGAATATTACACAGTCTTTTACGACACTAATAATGTTTTGTTGGCTTGAACATTTGAGTGATACCTCCTGACTCAAGAGTTTTGTGGAAATAGTAAGGTTTTTGTTAGTTTAGGTTTTGGTAAGGTTATGATAGTGTAAGAAAGTTAGTGCTTTGGTATCTTGTGAGAGTCACTTCTGTGGTGGTACACTAAGTTTTTGCTTCCAGTTCTTTGATGCATTCTTGCAATTCACTGCAACTTTTTTCAAGTCAAATACTCTAATAACATTGGGGTTGGAAAAAATTTTGCCAAGAGAAACTAGATAGGAAAGTATAAAAATAGAAGGGATCCGGCTCAAGACTAGATGAAGAAAAGCTAAGATCCAGCATAGATAACCTCAGGGATGCCATCCAAAACCTACAAGATGTGAGATCATCAAGGTTATTTTATATCAGGGTTTACTCCTTTAAACGGTTCTGTCTAGACCAGATCTGTTAGGATCAGCAGTCTAGTGCAGGGCCACCACAAGCAGGATGCAGCTCTTCACTACACTTCATTCATGAGTACCATTACAATTGGTCTTGAGTACAGGTGTGTTCCTGAGACCAGAGCAGCGTCCAGACATTTAACTACATAGACGCCCCAAAGTTAAGATGTTTTTTAAATGACTTCGACTTTATAAAAATAATTTTCCCTATATGCCTACTGAGCCTAAGATGTGTGGTTTTAGAACACGTTTGACTTTTTTATTTTTAAGATGATGGTGACCTAAAGGTTATTTACCTTTTAAAACAATAAATAATTTTAAAAAAAAGTGTGATATTTATTCAGGTGTTGCTGTGACCATTTATACATGTTTATTTGTTCAGGCATTGCGACCGAGTAAAGGAAACACATTTTGCCATGCACAAACAATGTATGAGCAAGGATTACAGCCATATTACAGTCCACCAATGAAATCAAAATACTGTACTCGAACAATAAGTTATATAGGTATGTATAGCTTTAGTAGTGTATTGTTGGATTAACAATTTGTTTTTATTTTGTGTGTGATATATGTATATGTGACTGAGATTAAATAGCATTAGTAACTTTTCAACACTACTGTATACAAGTGCTAATTAAAGCACTGCAGCGATAGAACAGTGTAACTTTTCACTGAAGTAATTGTTCCAATGATACTTTACTATTGCAATATTTTTACATGCTCAGAGTATATGTAGATGGAGTAAGTGTGACAATCGTAATAGCATTGAACTTGTGTTACTGTCTTTGGATTTCATTGTCTAAAGAAAAAGTAATCTTCTTCATTCTTGTTATGTGACCTTCAGGGGCTCACTATAGCGAGTAGCAAACTCGAGGAATCCTAGCTGAATCTTCACATTTTTTTTCCATGTAATCTTGGGATAGATCCTTCTCTTGACCCAATTCTTGTTCTTTTGCAATGCAAACACTATTAAATTATTCTAGGACAAGGAATATTTATTTGATCTTCTTTTAGTTATAAGGTGACGATGACAGAGGTTTTCATCATACGTCATCATAAAAACTGGATTTTATCTCTTACAGATGTCGAAACTTTCTCAAAATTATTAAAACATTTCATTAAACTTTTTAGTATCTTAGTTTCAATGTAAAATACAAAAATTACTTACTTTTTTAAGTGAATTTTGTATGTGGAAATTTTAAATAAGGAAGTAGGACTCCAATAAACTCTTCAAATGTCGAATTAAAATTTAATATTTCCTACAAGGATCTAAGAAACCAACTTTTGGATAGTAATTTATAGGATCCATTTGTATTACATTGTATAATGTGGCTGAATAAGTTATCTTGTGGCTCATTAATTTGTTTTTAAATTCCGTTTTTAAATCTGTTGGTTAATAACCATGAAACATGAAGATTGGTTAAAAAATTGAGGTTGGAATGTTAACTTATCATATACTTTGTAAATAAAAAAACAAAATCATATTATAATCCGGATTTAATCCTTTTCATATAGGGACATTTTAAGGACATACTTAAAGAAAATTCAACAACCTCTTCGATATCAAAAGGTTACAATTTTATATAGGCATATTATTAAAATTGTACCAATGAATTTTGTGACACCTAATTGTAGTTATGTTCTGAATATTTTTTAATGGTTTATTTAATCAATGTTTCTTGAAATCTCTGCATTCTATTTTCATTCCTTTTTAAATGATTATATATTTTATAACTGAATATATTATGAAATTGTTTGTATTAGAATTACAGTGATCTTCATTCGTCATCAACAACAAACAGATCATCCATCATTTTCAACAGCATCCAGAAAATTCACCATCAAGCTACTTATAGAACATCAGTCATCACAGCAGCATCTAGTACATCCCATCAATATCAACATAATTACAGATTTTGATCTACAACTGGTAAGGTAAGGTAAGTTATAATAGTTAGTGAATTTGGAGTCCGAGGGTATACAATCTCTTGTCACTGCGAACCAAATGGATCTTTTGTGACTACCCTACTAATTATGTTTTATACCCAGCCAAGATTTGAGCTTCTTAAGAATTTTTAAATGATTTTGGGTGATATTGTAGTTATCTCTGCAGCCATGGGGAAAGGAAGTGCTGAAATAAAGTAGTCTTTTGTAGGATAGAGATTCACACTCACTCAACCAGTGTTCGGCTGTCTCTTTAAGTGTCAGGCAGAAGCGGCACGAATCCACTTCTCCCTTCCCTTTACATTTTTGGGTTGGGAGTCCTCTGATGATTACTCCATTGACCCATGGCTCTTGGATTAGAGCTATATCTTCAGTAAATCACATGACGAGGACAGCCAAAACCGTCCTGTCATTGTTGAGATTTATTGAAAGCATTTTATTTCTTCACATTAGAAACTTGGTTTGTCCCTGATGTGGTAGGGTTCTGTATTAGTCCATTCCTTCTGGCGAGTCCTTTTTTCCTAGATCTTTCCTTTGCGGCTGTTGATGACCTTTTAGGTTTTTGTTTCTTTTGAAGGAAAGAACTGCTAGATGCCAACACCCACTCTTAAGACATACTATCCAAGGCTGTAATAGCCTCCTGCCAGCATGACTTTGGACGGAGCTTTAGCCTCTGACACAGCAACAGCTGTCTTATCCTTTCTTTGTGGTATAGAACTAGGCTGACTAGAAGTTTCAGCTCGCTTATTATAATGTTTGCTGATGTTTAGATCTAAGTAATTCAGATTTCCGTCCTCTTTTGTGCAATTGTTTATTGTCTGTGCTAGCTTGAAGCGCTTACGTTCACATTGTAGGTGGATTAAGTGTTACTTTTATTTCTCATTTTCTTATACTTTTTTTAATGTATACGTAGTTTAGAGAATGTTACATTGTGATTCATGGAAATATCCTTTTTGAGTTGCTCAGAGCCCATAACTTTTTTTTGGTATAAATTATGTCTGATAAATGTTTCCACTGTCTGTTTTAATGAAACTTGGTATAAAATTTTGTTTGATTTATAGATGATATAATACACAATTTTACAAACTGAGTAATAATGAGGGGGGGATGAATGAATGAAATGTCTAAAATAGCTCTTTAAGACTTTAAGACTTTTAGTTTCATTATAATTATTTAGTAGACTCCGATTTTCTCTTCCAATTGGTTTTTAAAATTTTTTTGTTCCAGGTTTAATAATTTTGAAAAATTGAAGTAGATGACATGTCATAGACATGAGTGAGTACAAGTTGTGTAAAATAGTTGTAAATATATGTCAGCTAAACTAGTATCCATCATGACTTTGAAAACTTATGTTTTTAGTTTGGAGAAGCCCACTAGGTTAGATTAGTTTTAAGCTGTAGGAAATAGTATTAGATAAGTTATTATATATTTTATGGTATGTGTTTGTGTTAAAAATATTTTCAAAGGCATGATGGAATATAAATTATTGTATTTTTTTTTTTTGAGAAACACGAGCATTGTTTGTGCACATTTAATAATTAAACAATGCAAGTCATTACATATTATATGCTAACTAGTTTAGCTGACATATTTATTTGATAAGTTGTTGAATCCATTACAGCCTCAAGAATGAAGATTAGATCTGCATCATTGATGAACTTCATAAGGATCATGATCCCTCCCTTATAAATCAAACAGAAATCAATTCAGTTTTTTTAGATGTAAAAATTAAAATTAAAAATTTTAAAATATTAAAGAAATATGTATATAATTAATGTTTTTCGTTTTATATTTAATAAATAATCAGATTAATTTTTTTTTTTTTTTTTTTTTTTTACTTTTTCAGCTTTGAATCTTTTTGAATAATATCAGTCATCATACTTAGGTCCTTTTTGAAATATTTAATTTTGTTAGATTATTTTTCTTGTTTTCTTTCAGTTTTGAATCTTTTTAAAAAATAATATTTTAACTTTAGGATTTAAAAAACAATAATATATCTTAATACAATTTTGGTCCTTTATATTAGTTCAGCTTCTTAGACTATTTTTTATTTTATTTTTTTCATTTTCGGTTTCAGGTCCCTATCATTCTACATAATATAATTAATCCATGTGTATTTATTTCAGGCCAATTACACACCCGACCAACAAAAGGGTGAGTATAATCTTTTGTTGAGTCCATCGCACTTACAACACCTAGACTTAACAAAATGTTAATGTCTAGTTACAACAAAGATCACACACTTGTACAAATTGTCCAAGTGTACACCACTATTGTTACACTTCTTCAGGCATAAGTCCTCGACTCATTAGAGGCAGCATTAGATTTGGTAGGAAATTGAGATAGTTTGTAAGAATATTTTCGGTATTCCGCAGTCCCTGTTAGGTTTTTAGTTTTACGGGAGTTTTATTTTTCAGGTTTTATTATGTGTTGTTGTGTATATATGTTATTGTTTTTCATATTTTTTATGTACTTTTTTAGGTTGTATTTTATGTGTTTTTCAGGGTTTTTTTTATTGTATTGTTTCTATATAAATAATATTTTTGTATGTATTTCAAAGTAGTATTTTATTTCCATGTATTTTCAGGTGTGGGCTCTTTTAGTTTAGTATGAATGTTTTGTTTCATGATTTAATTTACAGCAAAGAAACTCTACATTTAAAAATTTTGTTGTTATCTAAAGTTCTACCTTCGAATTGCTGATCACCATCTTAAAAAGGTAAGCTACTTCAATTCAATTTTTTTTTTTTTTTTTTTTTTTTTTAATGTAGAATATCAATCTAATTTTACTTGGAAACTTGTTAGTAGGCATTCGTTTGAGTTTTCTTCAGAATCATAACTGTGTTCTTCTAAAGCATGTCGATCTACTAGAACATACAAAGAGAACTTTTAGATTTTGGGCACCAAGAACTTCTCACAAATCATCCTGGATCAAGAGATTTACTTAAATAAATTGATACTGAACATAGAGAAATGAGGTAGATATGTAGATTCTTATAGGCAAACCATTTGAAATGTGTTTGTGAATTTATAGTAACTGAAAACTTAGAACTGTGAACATTTTCATAACTGTGACTTAGAACTGTTACATATTATGAAATGGGGGTTTATTTTAAACTTTTTTAAACATATCTGTTAATGCAGCATAAACTAGAGTAGAACTGTGTTCTAACCAAGAGAGCTCTTTGGAAAGTAAGTTCCTTTTCATTATAAAAACCAATACAATTTGAGGTTTTTTATTATACACAAATTAGTTATAACTCTTACCTATTTTCCCACATTACCACCTACATTAAGGCACTTGTTATATCAGTAAACTAGTTCTTTATTACCCCCATCATAGACACCTGTTAGTTATAAGACATGAATTTACACTGTCCTTCAAATCCTCATTGTTTTCAAACCACTGTGACCCTAGATATTTTTAAATGATAGGAAGTGATAATCACTAGGAGCCAAATCAGTGCTGTATGTCATTTGAAACTGTCCAGTATGTTATGTATGTGTCCAACAATTGTCACTAAATATGCCATACCATTTTTTCTGAATGGTTTTTACCATCCTTAAAATGTCTCGGTAGTGATTCATTCTACAAATCTTACCAGGAGTATTTCTCAAAAGACATTTGCCATGAGTTTTCTTGTATAGAATGTTTCCAAGTACTTATGAACTTTAAGGGGTTTTCACAGTGAGCTGTAGCCCTACTCCATCGACTGACTTTGTCTCCACATTGACATACAACAGCAAAGTCTCACCATCTATAACTGAGATAAAGGTACAATAATTCAGTAATTTTGAAATTTCATTTTTTTCAGATTTTATCATTCGCTTTTCAAAAGTTCAACTGTCACAACAGATGGTCGTCTATTTCTTTATTTATCATGAGAAATTCCCCAACAAACTTACACTTTAAACACAAAATGGAAATTTTGTGTTTAAAGTGTAAGTTTGTTGGGGAATTTCTATAATTTGTTTTTACTTAACACATCTACAAACATTTGCTATGTACTAGATACGCTAAATGATCATAAAAACCTCTGAAATAAAACACACCTCTGAAATTAACAAGTTCTATTCATATTAGATACATACAAAATCTAGTCAAGCCGTTTTGCTTAACTATCTTTGAAATCGTACAGTAAATAAATAACATGACAAATTATTAGACACTAATTTCATAAATATTAAACATAAGTTCATGTTACAAGTATTCTTAATGATCAAATTCAAAATCAAAGTTCATGCAATTCAGTTAGCTATTAATTAGCCAATGTTTTTCATTATGTTACAACACAATTATTTAAACTAATTGCCTATACTTTTTTAAGACATAAATTACCAATTATATTGTTCTTTTTTACGCTATACCAAGGCGTAACTTTGCACTGAATTTAGTTTTAACAAACAACTCTATGCTAATCAATAAATAATTGAGAAAAAACGTACCAGGGGTTAAGAATATTAAAATGCATGCTTAAGTTCCAATAAAAACCTTATTGTGTTCGTGTGAACAAGTAACATGTTCCTCAGGAGCTCAATATAAGTGAGTATTGGCTTTGGCTGTCCCAAGGGGCCTAGCTGGATCTAGACATTTTTTCATGTAGTCCTGGGCTAGACCCATTATTTCATCTTTCCTATCACGTCTCTCTTTATCAACTTTTGATATTTTCCGACTATTGGAGTAAGGAAGCTTTTATGGAGGTCTTTATTTTATGTTCTTTTCTTAATTTTTTTATAAGGCGTTGAAAACTCAAGAGGTTTTTCTGTTTAAACAATAAGACAAAACATGTAATAGATACATAAGTGGTGGATGGGAGGTGTATATCCAAAAACACTGCATAAACTTTATTATTAACAAATCCCCCAAAACCAAGTAAAAACCAACCAAAATTATTCAATACCGAAAATGTCAAATCGATACTTGGCAGTCATAAATTGAAAATAAACCATACCGTCTTTGAAAAAAATATTTATAAATATAAATAAGGCTTAAAGTTGATTCTTTTGTGCCCATAATGTAAATATTATTGATTGAAATGCTGGCAATCTAGGTTCATTTATTTTTGTTTATTGGAAATTATTTCTGAACCATAATAATATTTTCAAAATGTATTACAATTTTGCATACAGGTTTAGGTAATCTTACACATTTTACTACCTGAGTCAGGTAGAGCTGATTTTCAGAAAATTTTAATTTTGTGTTTTTTTCTTATGAAAGTTGTTCAAGTTTTTGGTTAAAGATAAAATGTTATAAAAATGTCCTAAGATATGACAAATTTGATTAAAATCAATCCACTTTTTTTTCTGGCCCATTGCCTAGAAAACACAAATTAAACAGATGAACATCATTCCATTCATTTTTTTGATCCTCTACATTAATTTTGATTACTATGTAATGAGAAAATGAAACTATTAACTACAACGTTTTGAAGACTAATATAACCTAAATTTTTTACAGCTTCTGAGTTCAGTTCCACAGTCCTACAATTTTAAAGAACATGACAGGATGAAATGCTTGAAATTTGAAATACCGGTATGTAAGTTCATTGTTCTTTTATAGTTTATTTAATTTGGTTTTAATTTAAGTTCACTCTTCTAATGTTTGATAATGGAAAGTGAGTGTTAAACTTGTTAAGTATTAAGAATCTGGTTTGACTTTGGTTTTGTGATTTTAGAGATTGTTAAATTTTTTTCAACTTGAGCCAATGAAACGGGTAATATTAAAAATTGAATTTTTAATATTAATTTTTAATACTACAATTCTCCCCCCCTCCCAAAATGTACATTAATGTATAAATTGGTTATACATACTGTCAAACATTAAAATTTTTATTTTACACATGTATAGCAGTAAATAGCATATCTACCAGTTTTTAATTACTTAATAAAACTTTTGTAACTCTAACCATAATAATCTCATTTGGTTTTAGAGTTTGTTTTTGAGTTTACTCGAATTTAAGTGCAAGACACCTTCATCGTTCTTCCCCCACACTCCTCATTTGGTTTTAATTTAAGTTCACTCTTCTAATGTTTGATAATGGAAAGTGAGTGTTAAACTTGTTAAGTGTTAAGAATCTGGTTTGACTTTGGTTTTGTGATTTTAGAGATTGTTAAATTTTTTTCAACTTGAGCCAATGAAACGGGTAATATTAAAAATTAAATAATTTTGTATTGATATGTTTAAATGGGAACTGGTATTACAAATCGACAGGATATTTAATAAGCATATAATTGTATCCAAAAACATTTTAGGTTTTTAACATTAATGTTAAATTTCCAGACTATGTTTATCCGAATATTTGTAGATGGTATTGGATATGTTGTTAGCATGCAATGAGTTTATCGAGATACAATATGGCAAAAATATTCAAGCTTTGAAAAAACATCCAACAAACTCACTGTATGCTGACCACATATCCAATACCGCTCACAAATGTTCGGATGTACATAGTTTAGAAATTTCGTACAAGTGTAGGGAAGGTAGAAAAAAGGATAATTGGAAAAAGTTGAGATTTACAATAGTTTAAGAAATGAGCCTTCAAACATAGCTAACCCCATCTATGAAGAAATAATTAAAACTATTATATTGAGTATTCTAGCAGAGAGGGAATTTCATCCTAACAGTTGTGGCAACACTACTAATTATTCACAAAACAACTGTCAACGATAGAAAAAAAAAGGAAAAAAAATTAGGATACATAAATGTGCCAGTAAAACACATATATAAAAATAATTGTATATCTTATCCTGAATCTATAATATATAAATTTTTAACATTACTTTCTGATGATGGCCAGATACTCTTGAAAACCAAATACTGTTTTCTATTAAATGATATGCCCACGAATTGCTGCAACTTAATAACTAATTCTGTCTGCTTCGAGATGTTCAATACTTTTCATGGGTGGGTCTTTGAATACTTTACTCTTCAAATATCCTCACAAGAAAAAAATGACATACTGCCACTTCTGGTGATCTCGCAAATTAAAGAATATCTCCATATTTAGACAGAGCGTGACCTTGAAAATAAATACTAAACTGTACTCATTGATTGCAGTTGAGAGTCTCATCTTGAAAACAAACGCCTAACTATATTAATTAATTTTAGTTTTCTCCGCTATGTGAGGAAACTAAATTCTTCAATCATTCGGAGGTATCGCTGGGACATGACTGTAACAGCATTCCTACTATCGTATTTAAAGAGATATTGACACATTATTCCTGAAGATGATATTGCACATCATACAGTGACTTTAACACTGTTGCAGAGTTTCTTAATGCATTTTATTAGGATTTACTGTTGACAATACCGGAAATATTTTTTATACACATATTATACTCACTCAAGTGGAAACATATTTTGTCTACAGTTGTTGACAAAGTGGCATTTTGTTCATTTAAATTAGTTTGCAAAATAGCTGATTTCTCAACAGTTTCATTTTGCCCACTACTTTGCACACTAATTTGCTCACTTTGATGGCAACCGAACAAAACGAAATTTAGGTTAAGTATATTTGAATTCATTTATAATATACAGGAAATGTCCTGTATGTAGGTTATATTAATTCTTACATGTAAAATAACATAAATAAACAACAAAACAACGTTTTAAAGTCGAAAAAGGAAGTAATTATTCATGAAGATGATTGACAGTGTATGTACACGGAGAGTATTTTTCGTTTGCCGAGTTTTGAAGTTGGCAATCCCGTTTCCTCAACAATACACCTAAGTTATTTGTAATATTAATAAATAACCTCAGTTTTGACTTGAGAACTTCAACTCAGTGTTGATGTGTTGATTAGCACTACTGCTATATTTTGTGTAGTTAGTTGTAAAATATGGACAGTTCAGAAGATGAAAACCTGTCAAATACCCCGCCTAAATTAGCGGAAAAAGCTAACAACGTTGTACTAAATCTCCTTCCTGTCAAATCAAGGAAAAAGTACGACCGCCAGTATGAACTGTTTTTATCACAAAATAACAACTGTAGACAAAGTATAATGTGCAATTCGTGAGCAAAGTGTCTTTTTTAAACTTGATAAAATTGACGCACTCGGCAAGCCTTGTGCGTCAACATTTTTCTCTCGTTTAAAAAAGTGCCATTTTGCTCACTAGTTGCACAAATAACTATTGTCACTCATTAGGACAATGTAAACGCTGTCTTCATTATCATTTATAAAATGGTGGCAAAAATTTCACACATTTAATTTAATCTGTGTCTTTTCATGCCTGTATTACTTGAATTTTATATGGATACATGTATAAATCCTTGTAGAGAATTGTAGGCGGCAAACCAAGTGTAACTGCATTGGGACGGGCAGAGCATTTACGCCTATGTAACAAAGCAACTCTTATGATGTCAAGGATAAAATAAAGCAAAAGCTTAAAAGTTTCAAATATTTAATAGTATAAATTTTATTTTATCCTTGAATATGGAGTTTCAACAAGAAATATCTGCTATTACATTAAAGTTTCTTATGATGTCAATGCTTTCAGACTTACACACATTCTTTTGTATACAATTAGGCTTCTTTTTTTAAGCATGCTTCAAAATTATGTACCCAAGTCTTATTACGATCTGCTGATGGCACCACATAATTCCTATGGATATTAAAATGGCATTGAAACATCTGTTGTGCAACCACATAACTATCATAATTTTTGTAGAACACCTTAATCCTCAACATATGTAGTTCACTTGTCCAATGCTTTATCTCAACTAAGTGATACATAAGGAAGAAACTGTTGTTACTGTTCATACTTGTCTATTACTGAACAATATGTAAATATATGCTATTGCATTGACTGTTAAATAGTAAAGATCTTTGTAAAAATAAAATATTCAATTTGTTAAAGTCACCTGTTTCATTGGCTCACACTATATTAAAACAATAAAATAGACTTTGACTATTTAATATTGTATGGGTATGCAAGTTTTTAGAGGATGGATGAATTTTTTACTAGACTTACATATTTGTCATTTGCCGTTCTTGAAACATACAACTTAGTTCATTTGCTTATTGTGTTTCCCTGTTTAGATTGAGAATATAAACTATGTCATTTTACAAAACCAACAATTTTTATATACAAACCATCATGTACATCTAGCCCCATCATACAATGTAATATAACAGATGTATATAATGCCCATAAGTTGGTTTCTTAAGCTATGTAGAAATTGTTAATGTATTTTTAGATCAGGAGGCCTACATAAAAAGGTAAATTTGTTTAAAACAGTGTTGTTACACAGGTTTTCTGAACCTCAATTGTGTATATTATTACTTTCTTGATATACAGCTAACAGGTTTCGTAGATATGAATATATTAGAAAGTCTCCACTTGCTTTGCTCGCATCTGTGACCTCTCCCTTGCTGCTTCTTATAACTATATGAATATCAAATTTTCTTTGTAGTTCACTGTTCAAAATTATATTTTTGGCCATAAGTTTGGCATTTGTCATTGTAGAGAGTTCAATTACATACTGAATTGAAATTTTAGTATTTTGATCTAATTTAATGTGTTACAAGTTGTATACCACACAAGATATAAACAAAAACACTATTTATAACAGCCGTCATTTTGCTTTTTCAATTTGATTTTTCTGAATTTTAATAGGGTTCTATAGCATACTGTAGTCCGCTGTACCAAATTATATTTCATGTTTCTACCTTAGTTTTTATGACTACTATCATGTTTACATACAGACAACAACAACAACAACAACATTAGGCGGAAGGCATGTCAAAATCACTTTCTGTTTCCAGAGGCTGTGATACATGAAGATAGAGGTCATATCTTTTTACAATTACAAATCGTACCTTATGAACTTTGTAAGTAAAATGAAGTTGTGAAAGGAAAATTACGTTCGGCTTATTGTATAAAATAACAGCACATAAGCATTATCATCTGTCAGAGTTTTCAAATATAATTGTTAGTTATATATATTTAATTCTTAGTTATGGGATAAATTGGTCATTAGTTTTGTGAAAATGATGCAGTTTATCCAAATACAAAAGCCATTTTGTACATAAATGTCCAGTATAGATTATTAATCATTTTGTTAGTAAAAACAAAAAGACAAGACACATTCGTTCACCCGTCACTAAACATCTGGCCCTTAAAGGAGAACAATTTCTCTATGAACCTCAGCAATAGTTTTTGATACACAAAAAATGTATCACGACATGAGTCTAACAGTGACAGGAATATTGCTTGTAGTATCCATTTTACATCACTGATATATCACAATAATTATTTGAACTTCATATTCCGACAAAATGGTTAACAATTGGTTATTATATTAAATTAAAATACAGTGTGTGTAAGATGACTCATTGCCATAGTCATTTCAAATTGACTTTACTTTAAAGTTGGGCCTCTTATTTCACATTGTAGGATCAACAAAAAGTTATACACAGAAAAACAATTTTTGAAATTTGGATTAGTGGTTTACCATTGATATTTACTAACAATTATTCTCGTTAACAAATTTTCTCAACCTTTAAATAAAATTCATTTGAGTAAAACTGAACCCAGTGAAAGCATTTACACTCATATATATATATATATATATATATATATATATATATTATATACAAGGCCCGTTCAGAAAGTAACCTCTGTTTGAGTATAAATAATCGGAGACTAGATACAGAAATATTTATGTCTTAAAACTACAACTCTTCCACTATTTTTCGACATAATTTCCATATAAATTTAGGCAATTATCATTGCGATTGACCAGTTTGGAAATCCCTTCTTCATGAAATTTTGCCGCTTGTAATTTTAGTCAACCTGGTCAGGATCTTGAAGTTTTTTATCATCATCCAAGCACTGGTACTCATATCATTGGTCCATGATAGGTAAAAATCACTGGGAGTCATAACCGGACTATATGCATTTGAATTGATGGATCATAATATGTTTTGTTTGCCAAGTGGTATGACGGTTGACAGACATAAATAGGAAACCAGAAGTCTGCAAACCAAGGCGTTTGTTCTAAATGGGCTTTTTTAGTTATTGAAGTCTCACATAGAAATGATAGTTGTTCCACAATTCGTAAACACTGAGATAATGTTCACATGGTTCAAAGATTGCAAACAGCGGTTTTCAAAGATTGCAAACAGCGGTTTTCAAAGATTTTTTCATGAATTTTCTGAAGCGATTCATCACTGACTACAGATTGCTCTTCATTTCTCATCATGAATGTTTGTTCTCTCACTTTTAAACAAACACTGATGCACAACACATTGTGTGTTAAATAGGTATCTCTCAATCGTAGGTGTACTAAGCATGAGGATGCTTATTCAGCCTTGGTGCTATTTGAGTATTCGAGGGTTAGGGGTCTTTATTTTATGTTATTTTTTCCTTTGTAGGGTCCAAAGTTAAAATCAATGATAATTATTTTTCATGTGTGTCTCTAATTTGGCGGACAGTCTATACAACTGTCTGTAAGTCGCAACCAGTCAACACAGACAAGATAATAAATTCTAAATATTTCAAACTTTGTATTTAAATTATTTGTATTGTCCCACATATAGGAAAATAATAGTACTGTAGTAACCAAAAAAAATCGAGAAACTATAAAGATGAAATATTTTGAAATATGTGTGGGTTATCAAATAAAACTAGATTATATTCTGATTATGAATATGTATGCTTATTTGTTGAAAAATTAATATGTTGGCGCTAAACTAAATTTCAATTGTCAGATATCATGTTCATTCTCCCCCCCTCAACTAAAACACAGTTTTTGCTACAAAGTAAAAAAAGAAAATACTAATGAACATCTACAATTCTGAAAAAAAAATGTTGGTTTTGAAATTAAATTGCAGTTTGAAATCATCTATTATAGTTTTTTGTACGACAAATAGAACTTCATTTAACCACACAATGAGAAATTCATAGCTTATAAATTTTAAAAACAGTTTTTATGACATGTGAGACAAACACTTGAATAGCCATTAAAATATGGATTCCATTTTCATTTATTTCTCTTTATTATGATCCGTAGTTAAAACCAAGGACCTGTATAATTTTATTGCATATCTGTCTGTACAATTTAAACTGTCACTTAAGACATAAAATATTTTGGTTGTCTCTTCAAAATAAATAAAAAGAAGAAGAGATGAACATAAAATGAAGACCCTTATCCCTCGAATACTCTAATAGCGTTAGGGTCAGAAAAGAACAAGAGTTAGTCAAGAGAGACCTGATAGGAAAGATGAAAGAAAGGGATCTAAACTAAGACTACATGAAGGAAGGTGTACATTCATCTAGGTCCCTCAGGATTGCCAAGCCCATACTCAATAAATTGAGCCCATGAGAGTCCAAGTTGTTGGAAAGTTATACTTATTGTATTTCGCCTTTTACGACTAATTATGCCGCATTATAGTACAGAACATCTCGTAAAAAGAACAAAAACTTTAAATAATTGGATTTTAAACCTAAATAAATTAAATTAATCAAGTTTTCAAAACAAGAAAATATTCTGTATTTTATATGAAAATTGATGTACACTACGAAATATTAGTCAAAACATGCTGCAAAATTTGGAATTGATTTATGAATCTGTTTTTGAGTTTTATCTTGTTTTTAAAAAAAGACAGATTGACGAATTTTTTTTTTTTGATATGCCCAACTGCGAAACATATGTCTCTCAATAAAGCTCTTTTGTGGAATTAAATAATTATTTCTATTAATATTGAATTCTATCAAACACAGACTGTTGTCACATTAAATTAACATTCACAAAGCCAGAAAGGACAATTATGTTTTATAATAAATTAGGATATTATTTATAGTTATTTGAAAACAATAAAACAATAATTGTGTGGTGTGATGTGTGACATTGTAAAATGTTTATGAAAGATTCCAGTCTTTATTATAATTCAAATTTTGAAAATGTTGCCAAAATTAAACTGATCTCCAGTGACTGAGAGAACTAGATATATTTTCTGTTTGAAAATTCACTGATACCCTGATGAGAGGTATATCTTAAAAACTACATGAGACGACAATTAAAGTTTATATAAAACCAAATTGATCTTTTTATTCCACTAATTTTATTACATTACAGTTTAATTAAATCTATTCATTGAATAAAAAATATATTTATAAATGTTATAAAATACTGTATTATATATGTCAGCTGATCTACACTGTATTGCAACCAGTAATTAAAGTTATGCATTTCCTGGAAATAATATTTATGGAAAACTGGGAAATATTTAATTCAAAGTCAATAATAGTTTATTTTAATCGCAATATAAATTATAACATTTAATTTTAATCATTATTATATCTCGGTTCACATCATATTTTATTGTCAAAATACGGCAGTTGCTCTGCGCTCACTCGATCAAGAAAGCTGACATGCGCAGAATGATTTGCGCATTTCATTTCATGTTCTTCTTCACCATTTTGAAATTGTATTAATTTAGGAGGTGGTTTTGTAATTAGTAAGGTAAGTTTTCTTTCCTATTATAGGAAATATTTTCTTCAAAGAACTATGAAATTTTGGAATTATTTTCTTGTAACTCTGCCCAATATGTAAACATTAACTTCATTATCAAATTTGATTTTTTGAACGTGTAAACTAATGAAAAATCTTTGTGGATATTGGAAGTAAGGAAGCATAAATCCAGTTGGGGCTTCTACATTTAAAAATTATTAACAATTTGTTTATAGCAGTAAGTTAAACTATTTGAAGTGATTTTCCTAACCAACTGATGTTGTTGACAGTGTGTAGAATTTGTAATGTATGTTATTTATATCGTTGTAATTTGCCTTTGTCAGTTCCACCATTTTTTATTTATTTTTATTTTTTAAAGGCACAATTAGCTAATCTTATTGTCAACAGTTTAAAAAAAAGGATTTATGATGGTAAGTATTATACAAGTTAAAGAGAGGAGAGAAATCATGTTATGAACTGAAATTTGAACATCTATAAAAAGTTGGGTAAATGTTTACTTTAAGGTGGCACTGTATTTTTTGGATTTTATTTTTTTTATCAGCTACTACATACCTTACTTCATAATGATCTAATTTAAAATAATTAACTTCAATAAACTTATGAAATGTTAGGCCAGGTGGTTATATATATAGCTACCTGGCCAAACCTGCCGGAGTAAAACAAATAAGCAAATTATTAACTTCAATAAACGTACGAAAGGTTTAGTCAAGTAATAGTGATCTAGCTTAGTCATTGTATAAGGTGCATGCATCAAACCATAGGATATTCTTATTCCTTTATGTCTTGCAATTAAGTGTAACCCCTCAATTTGATAGTTTTTAAATTGTGATTTTTCAGTGAAAAATAGTGATCGGCGCAAGGAAAACATTATTTATTCTTATGAAGGTATGTAGTAGACGATAAAAAACTTTAATCCGAAAAATATGGCGCCACCTTAAAGTAAACATTTACCAAAAGTTGGACTTTGTTTAATATCAGAGACTTTAACACAGGTATAGGTCAATAACTTATGAAATTATATTTAACTTTTTTATTAAAATTATTCTTTCAAATGATATTAGCTTAGATCTTTATTATTATTTGTTTTATGTAGTTTCATTGTAAATAACTCATTAAAGTATTAATTTTTCTTTTATTGTATTTCTTGAGATCCCATAGCGATTTAATATTGAAATTTAATGAAATCGTGTTTTACCTATCTCATTATTAAACAATTGGATCATCCTTCAGCTGGGAAGACCCTTTTCAAGTATCAAAATCCATTATTTCTGTCTAAAATAGCAAATCTTAGACTTATGTGGTTAAGGCATCTGTCTACATTAATTCCAATGGCAACAGTGGTGAATATTTGAGTATCTCATCGCTCTATGTTAATGTTCATCCCTGTAAATAGGTCTGGTTAGGTAAATTATATATAGCCTATATTTTCCCTGACCTGTAGTTCTTTTACTAGATCTGGTTAGGTCAATATATATATATTGACTTGCCAAGACAGAGTTCACATGATTCTGAAATCATAGAGCCCATTAATATTTACCTGTTAGAAAACAATTAATGCGCATATCTAAAGACACACTATTCTATTACCTATAACTTACGAAACTTAGACGCATAGGCTCATTATATATTCTAAACATCGAATGCAAACTTGTAAATTGTTTATTTTTGACAGTAATATTGGATTTTGATACTTTAAAAAGGTCCTCCCAGCTAAAGGATGATCCAATTGTTTAACAATGAAGTATATTAAACACGATTTCATTAAATTTCAATATTAAATTGCTACATGATCTCAACTGGACATTTACCAATTTATTTAGCCTACCTTGTTTGTCATTAATGAGATATTTTTTGACAATGCTAGACGAATTTCAAGTCTTAAAATCCATTAATATTTTAATAAACTGATGCTTTTAGACGTAAGGATTCAAGGGTTATTTGGGTTATTATGAATTACATTATTATTATTATTATTTGGTTTACATCATTTTTTTCAAAGGGGGCTGAGAAAGAGAAAGTAGCTCATTTTTAGTACTTTGTTTATTTACTATGAGAATTTATTGATTTTGTGAATAATTACCTAAATTTATTTATTTTCATATGAAGTAAAAATTGTGAAAAAATATAAGAAACTAATTAAAAAAGTAATCAGTTAAGGCCTATAGTATTATTCATTTCAAGTTCATTAGACAATATACGTGAATGTGGTAATTGCTAATTTCAGTACTAGAAGCAATAATAAAAACTGAATCGATGTACAATCCTATGTTTACTTATAAAGAGAAAGGTTTCACTTTTATTATATATTCATAACCTTATTCAACACATAAATTAGGTGAGTTATTTTATTAATACAGTTTGTTCAATTAATACGAGAGTTCATTTATTAAGTTAGAACCGTTTGCGCATAGCAACCACACAGGCTGTCACGTGACGCCTGCTCTAGGTTAGCAACTCTTGCCCAGTCCCCATCTATTCAGTCAGTTGATTTCATGTCTGCGACTGTTGGTTCTATCGTAACACTGCTTTGTTTATCTCCATGTTAATCAATAAACCCGCCGATTGTGACTTTCAGCCAAGAGGAATGACCATAAATGCTTAGAGATATTGCGAAACACTAACCAAGCTTAGGTGCGCTATTCGAACAGCATTGCTCTATAGTATATTTTAATCCTAAAAAATAGAATGTGTAATTTGTAATTATTTAAATTTTATATATTGTAAGTTGAATATGGAATATGCATGGAACATATATTGCAATTATTCATCTATCTAAAAAAATATATTTTAGGCTATTACAAGTTGTTAAATGTGAGGTGGCTACATTTATGACTGCTTTGTTCAATATTGCATGAAGTATTGATTTTGCTACACTATGGAATTTTCTAAGTATTTCTGGTAAAATCAGGGATATCTCAGGTAATTTTATCTTTTACTCCTGGTAGACACCGTGTTAAACTATCCATAGATTTGAGCTGAAGAACACACAACAGATGATGGACAGTCAGCATTCCTAAAACCACTTTTTAAACTTGGATTTCAAAAAGGATATTTCTGTGAAAACTTGTCATTAGTTTTTTTTAAATCTTTAGATCAACTTGATTAACTTAAATATAATAGCTCACTTTACCAGGGTCCTGGTCATTAAAGAAATTAGCATCTTGTATAAGCAGTGTGTGGGGGGGGGGAATAAAAATGTTTATTTATGTAAAAGTTTATTGGTATTGATAGTAGGCTTGTTGTAGATTCATCTTAAAAATGTGCGCTTTTTAGTTTCAGGATACACAACCTGTAATTTTGAAACAAACTGACAAAAGATAGAAGGCTATTTACTACAAGACACAAACTTACAATGACAGCAATACATTGGATCAACTAACATTTGGTAAGAGCACAGTTGAATTTTTTTTTTATTAGATCATATTTATTTTAGTTGATTTGTTTATCAGACGCAGGTAGATAACCATTTTAAAGTGCTAGAAGTTTAACGAAATCAATAAATCTTTTCATTACTCATCACATTATACTTGTCAGGATATTTTGGATAAGTCCTGATCTGAAACTTTTACTTTTAGCTACTAAAATGTTATGAAAATTAAAAAGAATGGGTAAGTTTTAATAAATGATGCATAAACTTACCAAAGGTATAGAATGAGCACTGATCATAATCCATAAATCACGTTTTCAGAGTTTGATCAATTATATATATTTGTAAATGTGTGCTATTAAGTTACTGTAGAAGTCTTTAATTTTATTTCATTTTGTTCCAGTCTACTTTTCTACAATAACTACAGATTTTGAGGAATAATGTTGTAGGCTTTATATGTTCATAATATTACAGCTTTGAGGAAAGGGGGGGGGGGAATCTATCTATTGGTACCAATCATATTTCTGGTAGCCTAATTTGAAGTCTGATATCAGTCATATTAACCATAGGAGTATTATAATCTTGTACGGTTTTGTTTAGTCAATGTTGGATGCTATGTTTAAATAAATATGATATCAATTGAAAGATTTCTTATATTTAACTACAGGTTTAAGATTTTATTAAAACAATCATGATTTTTGAAACTACAAATATATTTTTGATTTTGTTGAATTTATTCATTGTTATAACATTTCATTCTTTACATTAATGTTATCATTTTTTTCCTCTAGAAAAGAACTTCAGCATCAGTCTCAAGACATCTATAAACCATCTCTAATACATCATCAATCACCACCTACCATCTTGACATCCAACCCATCTCACCACCATCATCAGTGTCTTTGCCACCAAATCAGGTAGGCTATGGTTGATATTGTTCAGCTATTTTTCTATTTGAAGTATGAACAATATTTCTTATTGATTTTTATTAAAGCCTAAAAAGTAGTTAGACTTTTTTTTTTTAACACCTAGTGTCATCTATGTCGTCTTTTTAATGCAGTACTTTATTTTTATGTTCAAAGCTTCATACTATCATGAGAAAGATCATTTTTATAATAATAAAAATGTTGAGTTTTTATTAACCCTCGAACTACCCTATATATTACTCAAGTGGTAGGCCTTTTTAGTGCATTTTGCAAGTAATTTTTTTTTCTACTAAAAATAGTAATTTAATCCTAAACCTAACTTTGTAACATATCATTTTTTATAGAAAGGTCCATAGAATTTACCTATGTAATAAGAACGGTTAGATGTAAACACTTTGGAGTTAATATTGACTGGAATGAAAAACATTGCTCTTAACAGAAGGAAAAATTCCATATAAATATACAATACAAAAAATTTGGAGTTAGTTGATATGTCGGTAATATATTTAAAAAAAGGTAAAACTTCAGATAAACACCAAAATTTTCTAATTTTTAAAATAGTTTTCTGGTTTATATGTAAATATAAGTGTGTAAACAAATATAAACATTTTTATTTGACAAAAACGATTTTTACGAGAAAAAATTGCAAAATGGCAACAGGAAAATGGTTGGGCTTGTTTTTCAAAATTCACCAAAACCTATAAATAAAAAAGTAAATATAAAAATTTTGATGTTAATTGTGATGAAAATAAAAAAATAATATCGAATAACTCGAGATCAACTTACTTCTCGGTGTACGAAAAAATGGCGATGTATAAACGATTGGATATCCATATATTACTAATTCGTATTTGACAACTTCTAACGTCCTTAAAAAAATGCTAGTTTCCCTTCGATTTCAGTGACATTTGTTAGACCCATAGAAGAATGTCTATGACTTTGACTATATTTTTGAAAACATATATCAAAAGAGTAAAAAAATACTCTCTTTGAAATGGTGTGAATGCCAACTTAATTGAAAAGAATATCCTTTGAAAACAAATAGACAAAAATAACATATTTTGTCGTCTGCTTCGACTGAATTTGGTGTTTCAAACTGATCTGGCAAGACAATAATTTATCGATTTTAATCATGTGACATATTACTTTTTTTGGTACTTCAGTTATATGAAAATGAAAGTTCAGATCATTATCTTTACAATAGTGACAAATGTATTGCGATTGAGCTTTTTTTAGTAGCCGAAATGTTGGAATTATAAAATCTGTTTAGCGTAGTTCATTACAGTGGAATAACACATGTGAGACAGATACTGAATGAAGTTCTATATCTCAATAAGTATAAAAACCACGATAATTTGGAATACATTGGTCGAAAAGTGAAGAAAAATACTATAACAGAGTGTCATTTTAAAGTATTTAGCCTGAATTTCTGACTTGTTAAAAATAAACAAAAGTGACATCTGTTTCGGACAAAATGATTATAGAAAATGGTGCTAGTAAAGTGACGTGTCGAGAAATGCTAAATTTATCTAATTTAATAATTTTACATATTACTATGTTTATATGAAAATGAAAGATCAGATCATTAGCTTTACATTGATGCCAAATTTATTACATTTGGATTACTTGAGTTTGAGCCGAGTCTCAGTAAATCGAGCTTGAGCTTTAATCGAGCTCAAACATTTTAATTAATACAAGCTTTTAATTTTCGGGCTTGAACTTTTATCAAGCCTTTTAAAGAGCTCTTATCTAGCTCAAGTTTTTTAAAGCTTCCTATAAATTTTACATTAAGTAATAATCAGTATAATGTCGATCTTTTATTTTAGTGGATTGTCAAACTGGGAACCAAATGTCATATCTACATTTTGCTTTAATTACTTACACAATAAAAATCTGTGCGTATAGTTTACGGTAATGTAACTATGGCTAGTCTTATGTTTTTAGAAAGGCTATAATATTGCGAGTTAAAATAAAATCCACCAATAATTATGGGAAGGTCAGACACAAACTACCTGAGCTTTAGATTAAACTCTGCCTTATCTTACTAATAGTTTCCTTCTTTACAAGTTAAACAATGCACACCTTTGGAAGGAGAAAACTCAAAATCAATACAGTCGTGTATTTTGTCATTTAATTCATTTAAATTTTACGAGACATTTTATTATTACGATAAACGGAAAATAATTTGCCGCTGGTTACAATAATATGTCAAACCGATATTATTACTTGTCATTGTGGACTGCTGTGTGTGTGTGTTTGTGGGAATGAATCGAACTTAGGCCTAGAACTGATTGATGTACTTGCACAGTTTGAATTTTACAACTCAAGCAAGTTATCTAGACAAAAGACACAGTGTTTCTCTAGTTTCCATGAACTCGAAATTAGTAGCAAATGATTGGTTGAATAGCCTTGCATTTTGTAAATGTAAATAATTATAATAGGAAACAATTGAACTAAGTTTAGTTTATTTAAAAATTATAACTTTGTGATTGTGTTTTCGTTGAGATTTTGCAAAACATTAAAACGATAAAGTTTTGGACTGGACTTTTATTTTTGAATGGTTGATCTGGGAAAACAATTGTTCGGGGAACTTTGAATCCTGTAGAAATATGCATTGTTTAAATGGGTTTCCAACCTCTACTGCAGAATCTGAACAATAAATGAAGGAAATGAATGAATTGAGTTTCATTATTTTCATAGTGGAGAGGGGTTCTTTCTCGTATTAAAAATTAGTAATTTCTTAATTATTTTATAAATTTATTATTTTCCCTTTTTTTGTACTAAATAATATGTGCGAGAAATTAAAATGTGAGAAAATTGCAAGTTTTTGTGGCAATAAGATGTATAATATGGGAAATACAGCAAATATGTTCCAGGCCAATTATTTTTCCCAACACCTTATTATATTCACACTTAGTTTAGTATATTATCAATGTTGGTATTAGGCTAGATGCATTGGACCATTGACAGTCTGTTTTAAACCTTGTCTGCGCTCTCTCTCTCTCTGTCACACACAAATACCCAACTTTGCACATCTTTCGAATCAAAGCTATATTAAAATAGGGAATAAGATTATAGTACAACAAAGTTAACTTCGAGCAAGGCTGTGCAGGTTGATGAAATGAGGGGCATGTAGTGGAGGTAAACAGGCTGCTAGTAGATACGCTAGTGTGTGAAGGAGAATTTATGTCTTCCTTAACCTTTCCTTTAAAATTTATTTTATAACCACTTTTTGAGTTGTCAGATTATGAAAGACATTTAATGTGAGTAGTGTGAAGAACGTAGATTTCGCCAGGAAAAATTATTGGTCACTCTTTAAGTTTACTTACTTTAAATTCGTAATTATACTCCCTCGCCTAGTCGAATAATTGATCTACGTTAAGGCATTTATAAACAAACCTAGAATGTAACAAAAGACCAAAACTATTTTGACTCTATAATGTAAAGATCAGATTGCAACTGTTGTGATATAGGAGTGAGTCATGTGTTGCTAAGTTATACCATTAGACTTGCCCAACTCCTTGTATACACAAACATAATAACTGCACATCTCGATATTGCTCAAAGTTAAAACTTTATTCTACTCTAAATAGAGCATATCCTTACTCCTTACAATATTTTTTCTTGTCAATTAGCTAACAATTTACTTTATTCTCCCTATTCTCAATCGATAATTTTACTCTAGTATGATATTTTGAATTATTTGTTATCTAATATGTCTTATAAAATATTATACCACAATTCACACTCAGTAGTTCAACATTTTCACAAAAAGTTTTTTTCTTCATAGTAAAGTACGAGTTTAGTTTAGTTTTGTTTAAAATTTTTATTTTTTACCTTACTGATTTTCTTTTATTTACCCAAACAAATAAATCACTACTCCCAGACACCGAATAATTTGTTTGTAGTGAAATATAAAAATACTAAGAGTTAAAAGTATAACTTAAGAATTCAATTTTATTTTCTTAAGTAAAGCTTTGTACTAAGTGTTTACACTGGGAAAGGTATTGGGGTTTTGAGCTTTATATTTCAATTTCTGTAATTATAGTGTCATATAATGTGTTGAATCGAAAAGTAATTTTTCATTAAGTATGGTATCGGGATTAGTTTTGACCATCTTGTATATTTCAAATTGTTCCACAATTAAATTTCCTTTTTTTGCAATGATGAATTTTTTTTAAGGAATCTTGAATTGCAGAGTTTTTGTAGTTGTTTACAGTCAGGTGTTCTGTGTATTTGGATTTGATTTTGTTGTTGACAAAGTGTTTGTTTGGCTGTCGGGATGTGCTCTTTGAATCATACCTTTTATAACTTTCCCATTAGCCAGGGATAGTGAAACACATGTCATAATATAAAATGATAAAGGTGTCGACAAAGTTTAAAATACAATTAAAATTTATTTTTTACAGGTTTTTATTAAATTTTTGTCCTATATAGTAAGTAGTGTAAATATCTTCTTTTTTTCCCCCTGTCATAGCTGTCATGTTGGTGTTTGATAATATAGCATCCATAAAAGTTCTGCTATTTCGTAAACTATTTGTTTATTTGTCTGATTAACAAATTTAACCAAGGTAATGGTAAAATCAACCTATTTCCAAATTTGGTCTGTAATTACTAAAAATTCTTGCTAAAAATACAACAGTAAAAATGTATTTAGAACCTAATATTTGATTGTATTGTACATATCTTAACATTACATTTCTTTTGTCTTTCTACATCCAATAACCTCCTCGACCCATCTCATCCTTTATATTTATCCAACTGGACTCTTTCATTATCCGAAACTTCATTATTTCTATCCTGTATTCCTAATAATTCCTCTCGTGTCATTTCTATTTTCATCGGTATTATTTTGAAAATGATTCAATTTATTTTCCAGATTGCTACCATTGGTGTTATTGTGCAGTTTATCAACAATTATAACCGACACTGAATTTTGTGTATAATTTAGGCCTAGTAGCAACTGCTTTGAATTATTAAAAAAAATATATATTGATTTGTAATATAGCAAGGATTTAATGGTTCACACTGTTTTTATAAATAAATAACGAAGTTTTGGTTGTAAGAAGTTATGTCGTTGTTATTTCTAATACAACTCTTCCGTCCTTATACTTTATCCTTTGTTCCTAATCTATCTTGGCTTGACACTAGTATTAATAAAATTCATCTGCTGTACCATACTCCACTTGGTTTATAAAATAATAGGTTAATATGTCCCTTATAATAAAGTCTGTAAGCAATATTTTTGTTTGTTTTTATACTCGTATTGGCATTATGTTAACATCAGTTGAATTTAAAACACTCTCCAGTTGAGTTAGAGAAGAGTCTGAAACCTAAAAGATTGCTGAAAGATCATTATTTGGTATTTATAAATCAATTATTATTAAAATCATTTAATCAGGAAAGGTTTCATTTTCAGATAACTAAGACAAGTTTTTATTACATCTAGAATGAATGTGCCCAAACTTAGGGTGCTAAAAAAATAGTTTTGACCTTATGTGTATGAATGGGAAAAAAAATTATCATTCAAATTCAAGGAATAAAAGAAGATTTGTCATTGTTTGTTTACAGAGAGAACAGCTGTCAGATTATTAATTTTGAGTGAGTCTGTTATTAACCCTGCAACTGTGAATTGACCAATGATTATGATTTTGAACAATAGACTTCCACGGTCACAAACATCATTATGATCTTGTTCTTCGGGGTTCGAACGCATCAATATTGTCTGCACGTTGAGTACAGCCGACGTTTCGGTCCCTTTACAGATGTCCATTTTCTAGGCTTAACAAATGTCAAGTCACTTCAAGAATTATTGAAGAATCATTGAAGAATTATTTTTCCCTTTATCAAAACATAGCCATTAAATGAGAGTATGCTTTTATATATTAGGCTACATGTCCCATTTTGACAAACAAATGTGAGGTTTGCGAATGGGATATATTTGTATTTGTTACACTTTTTAAACAAAACTATAAAAGCATAGGTTCTAAACAATAAGTTTTTTTTTAATTCTATGGACTTTTCTGAACACAATAACGTATATTTATAGCTTTCCAAATATTTTATAATTAAGCCTACAAATGGGAAACTATAAATGGTGCAAAATACTACAGCTTAGAAGAAGAAAGGGAAAAGTTTTCTCAAGTATCAAGTTTAGATGTTTAAAGTTGTGTCTAGCATTGGAGGAAATGGAAGATTGAAACCAAATCTTTTTTATTGATAAATGATGTACGGGAATAAATGACACAAATTGGACAGCAATTTGTGTAATTCTAAACATATTTGTTTGGGCAAAAATCAGTAGCGGCCGATGGTTAAGGGCAATGGGAGGGCTCTGTTTTATTTTATACATGTAAGGGAAGGCATGTTATCATTCACTTAACATTCACAATCACAAAGGGTTAAACTTAAAAACATAAACAAACAACTCGTGTGAGTGGCGAGACACTATTTAGAACAGTTGCGCCAACTTATTTTGCCCATCGAAAACAAGGTTTTTAGTAATGCGGAACATCTAATTTATGGTGGCTTCACTGACTGATGTCTGCGCGCGCAGCTTCGGACTCTGCCCTAGAAGCCCATTACACGCTGTGTAAATGACGTCACGGCACCCTCAGCTCTGTCTGCTGCTTGCCCCATATGACTAAATGCAATGAAACTGGGACGCTCTGGCTACCGTCCGAACTCCAGAATACATTCATCAAATATTTTATATTGTAAAACTTCCGCTACAAATGATGGTGAAATCCATAGCGGCAATTTATAATTCATTTATCTCAACAGAATTAAATACATATAGGTATTTACATTATTAAAATAATATTATCATTTGGGGGGGGGCGTCCGAGAGTCCTTATGAGTACACCGCCACCTCGTTTATCCGTACTAACTGGGACTGGAAGAGGTCCAGAAAATAGAAAATCCAGATAAACAGGAAACAGTAGGAAAATATAATAAAATAATTTGTAGTGATAAAACGTAATGTTTATTTCCTTGTACATAAACGCAACAACATATTTATACAAAACTTGTGATATCAATATCAACATCTGAGTATATATCTATTTGGAACAACTGTTTCACTTGTTGATGTGTGGGAGATCTCTTCAGGCGTTATTTCACAAAGAGCAGGGCTAATTTTTTCCATGGCTTCAAAGTGCCTTTTGTTACATGATCCTACCATCTAAATAATGTCTTTAATATTTATTGCTTTTAATAAATCAATGAGACTTTCTTCTCCTTCTTCCTTGATTATCTTGCTCAGAAGCTCTTTGTGATAAACAATCTTGATATTTCCAAACATCCTCTTGCTTGATCCATAGGTTGCGTGTCAACTATGTGTAGTGTTATACAACCAACAAATGCTTGGACAAATTCTAATCAAATTTGGTTTGTGGACATATTTTGGTCATGACTCAGGGCGTTTAAAAATGTTTTTGAATACCGTACCTTAAAATGTGGATGTAGCTGCTATAAGAAGAAATGAAAAATTAAGGTTTTTCTCAAAATCAGTTTTAACAATTTTGCTCATGTGTAGCCTCTAAGAATACTAACAAAACTTATTGGTAAAAATGTGTTGCGTAGCTGTTATCAAATTTGTAATTCTTTAAAATCGACTATCCCGATTTCCTTCAATTGTGAAATGTGAAGGTTAATGACCCAAACCCTTGTGCAAAATAAAAATTATGGTTTAATAAGAATTGACAAAAAAAACCTTGGACTGCCGCCATTGAAAACTCTACTGTAATTAAATATGATTTACAGTATGGACATGTTTATAGCACAAGGCCCTTATTTAAATAGCTAAGTATTTTTAAAAGATGCTGTCTGGTTCATTTCCACTATTTTCTTCAACGTAAATTGAGCTTTTAATGATGGCAGTAATTTTTTGTTTTTTTTGACAATTATTTCTGAAGTGTTAACACCTAACTGAAATTTTGGTTAGTTTTTATTTGGTTTGGGGGATAGACGAGTGAGAAAGTATAGTCTGAACTTATGGAATTCAGCTGTGGGACCGCTCCAAACATACTAAAATACAAACAATTTATAGATTTCAAAATAAATTCTTGAGAACCATATCAAATGCTGTATGATACATCAGAAATAGTGACCTCCATAATTTACAAACACCTACAGTTGAAGAAGAAATCAATCTATTTGCTCAAAACCACCAACAACGGCTTCAAAGCCATGTTAACGAGGAAGCATCATACCTACTCGATAATGTTGAATTACTGAGGAGACTCAAACGGACAAAGCCTTTTGATCTTCTCTAGAAATAACTAGGACCACCTGGACTGTAAACACCATTTTGTTAGATTTAAATTTATTGTTAGTTTATGTAACTAGTTTCAGTATTATTTATGTACCGTTTATCTAATAAAATTAAAGAAATCACTACCACATTTGACGAGAACTTGTGATATTTATTGCCAATGTCAACCAGGAATTATCAGTTTCACAATTAAGTTTTCTACAAATGAGTGCTGCCTTTCCACCACTCGTAACTTATTATTTTTTATGGAGTATTTATTTCCTATCTTTATTTGGTAATCTTACAGCTTTCCTTATGTCTCTTAATACTTTATCATGTTCCATCTTGGAATGCTCGAGAACAGTCTTTTTAGAATATTATTAGAGAAAAATAATAATTTCCAACAACAATTACAGTTTTCACTAAGTAAAACAGAAAAAGATCTTGACTACATGCGGATGACAGTTTTTGAAGAATCTTCTTTGTTCATGGTAGAATGAAATGGATTCATAACATTAAATTATACTCAGAATATCGGTCTTTATGTCTATCGCTGTATATATTATTCAAATTTGTTGTACGGCTACCTTCAATCTAGAATAAGTGTCTGGGATTTCCAGAGTTTTAAACATCAGAAGGTAATTTAAATGTACAATCGCGGGCTTCATATAGAGAGATCGTGAAAAAATTAAACAATTTTTCATCATTATGATTAACGGAAACCATTTTATTATTGTTTTCGGATAAATTTATTTCAGTTTTTAACAAAGAAATTAAAACCTTTCAACAAAAAGAGATGACTTTCTTGTGTGTAAGCATGAGACATCTCCAACCAATAATAAATCTGTAGTTGGTAATTGTAATAATTAAATAGTTAAATTAGGAAATAGAGAGACAATTAATTGTTAAAAAATAATAACTTAAAATAGAATTTTTAAATAATGGTAAAAGGAGAAAACTCTTTTTATAATTACGAATAAAAATGTGAAATTAAATTAATGTAAGCAGGAAAGATGGCTTTCATGTGAAACAAAGACTTAACATCATATCATTAATGCCATGGTGTGTGAGAAAGTTAGTGCAATATATGGATTTGGTTTTAGATAGGTTTGAATTATAAGGTTTAAAGTACACCCATTTAGGTATATTTTCATTAAAGTCAGAAGCCTATAAACAAAAGTGTTAATTAATTGCCTTCTTTTGAGTCTACAAATAGCCCATCATTGGTGTTGCTTGCAGCTTTCTCCTTTGTGTTCTACAAATCCTTATTATTTATAAAGACTCCAGGAATAGAACTTGTCTTTACTGAAGCGGCTATTTTTTCTAACGAATCTGAGGACAAACTTTTTCACTCTTTTACTCCGATCAGGTTTCTTTTTTGATATTTTTCAAATTACTCACGAAAAGTAAATTTGTTTTATTTGACGTTGGGTTAGATTTATATTGCGAGGTAAGGGCTCCAAAGAGGTGTAGTCAATAATACTGTAAGGGACCCGTCGGTGGTGCCTACCCAGAGTCGTGGATCACTTTGTCAGATTGATAATTCACAGTAATACTCTTGATCTTAGGTTAGTCTACTACACTGGCCATCTTAGATACACACTATTTAAATATAAAGGACACTTTAAATTTACGAGATTAGCGAAATCAGTTTAGTTGAACTTAATGCAAGACATAATACGCTATTTATAGATCTAGTGCATGTGTTTGCTACCACATTGTGATTCTACTGCGCTGAGCGTTTGCGCCCTTTTCCATTTCAAGATATTTCTCAGCTGTGAGATACAGGGCAAGGTATACAACTCACAACACACCTATGTAGGAATAGAAGTCTACGAAATAGGGGTTTGATATATCACCACAATATCGATTATTAGTAAAAATTCCTGCCTTTAGTTTTGAGATATTACGATTTAATTTTTAACAGATATCAAATACAAATTTTGAGAAATTTACAATATGTTTTAAATTTGAATTTTAGGAAAATTGTTTTGAGGAAATCGAATGTTTGCTATTTCCCCTCTCCCTCCCTTGTTGTCTCAGTCATCATCTTCTTACAAAAGAAAACAAGGTAGAAAACCTCTAACCTCCGAATACTCTAATAGTGTGGGAGTCGGAAAAGACGAGAGAGCCCTGATAGGAATGTTGAAAGAAAGGGATCTAATCCAATATTACATGAACAAAGTTATAGATCCAGCTAGGGTTTACCAAATTGACATGCACGTACTCACTAAAGTGGCCTCTTATGGCAGCAATTTGCACAATTTTGATTTTAAACATGACATTTGGTATAGGAAACTATTATGCATTCATTAAAAACTGTATTCAAATTCAGTATCGTCGAATTGAAAATGTAAAAGTGGTGGTCATTTTAAACAGTTTTTTGTTCATATCTTGTGTGTATTCTACTTATAACACAATAAATTAAATTTAAATGTTCAGATTTCAATTCTGCATGTAATGGTACCAACCCTACATCTCTACGATAAAATATAGCGAAGTTATTGTCAAAAATGTTATTTGGAAGCCTGACCTCCCCCAAAATGTGATATTTGTATAGTTATGAAATCCAGGACTGAGTCACTGGACTCGAGCGTAGCGAGTGGAGGCTCCATTACATGTGTACAGCTACGTTGCTGAGACACTGACACTAGGGAAACGTCCCTCGATCTACCAATAAAATTTAACATTTCCTACAAGGCCCAATCAACCAACTTTTAGAATTGTCCTTAAATTAAAAAAAAATCTTTTCTAGGCCATCTTGGTCTTTATCACTTTTTTATGGGAATGATTTTTACTCTTGTAATGTTGTGTATTTGTTTTTATATAACCAAATATTTGATTAAACCATATAAATAATTGATTTTATTATAGCCGGTGCTTAACAAATCGTATAGTCCACAGAAACTGGGTCTTGCACAAATTAAAGATATGCATACAAAACTTGATGCCCTGGCTCCATGATCACAGCTAATATAACAATAAACTAGTATTTATTTAAATTATTTGTGTCCGTTTCAATATAGCTACCTATATTTATAGTTGCAAAACTTTGAGAATGTTTCTGCTATATTTAATTATAATGTAGTTATTGTAGATACTGTCTAGAAAGCCTACAAGTGTTCTTAAATTTTAAAAATACCGTTCTTTCATTGCCATACTTTGTTGAAACCAGTTTTTCTTCACCTATCTTCATTCATTTTCTACCAAAGTAGTTGCTTCTTCGTTCCATTCCTAACCTCCAGTAGTCCTTTCCTTCAATCATCAGTTTATCTTCACGTTTCTTATACTATATCTTATTTACAGAAGCAAAAAGCTGAAAAACTTGGACAAAAATTGGAAGCATCAAAAGTAGTTAAACCTGAGATTACCGTCTCTCAATGTAAGTTTAGTAACGGAATTGAAGTGCTTGTGAGCAGTAAGCACGAGTTACCAGTCTTGCCTCAAAAACCTCGCTTTACTGGCGGTGGTTTCAATATGGGAGTAGCTGCCTTGTGATGAGCTTTATACTCTTCAATACTGACTTTGATATTTTGTTACATTTATACTAAAAATCTTTGATAATAAATTTATTATATTGTTTTAAATATTTTATCTTTTCTAGTCCTAAACAATTTATTTACCACCATATGGAAAAAAATTCCACAACACTTTATTTGAAATAAGCATGTGATTCAGTAATCAAGCCATCATTGACAGTTGTTACAAGTACACAAATCTTTGATGATAATGCTAATTATGATATATTATATTTGAAGTAGAAATTAAAGATTGAATGGGTTATATCGGCAGTGAAAAAATGTGTTAACACTTACAGCTTTGTTTACAAACATTTGTAAAACTAGGTTTAAGTCGAGTTCAGTAACAAACTCTTAATCATTTTGTATTACTCTTAGTATTTAGCTTTAGTAATAAGTGAAGGATTAACTTTCATATTCACAATTAAGATTAGTATGATTTAATACAGGTTTTAATTAAGTCAAACGACTAAGGAAATATATCAGAACACTGTAAAAATATGGTTACATAAGCGTTTAGCGCTTTAAATTACAGAGGTTACTTTTGAAGAGGAAAGGTTTATAACCTAGTCCAGTGTTTCTCAACCTGTGGCTACTTGTTGGTACGCGGGGTAATTTTTGTTCTAGATAGAGCCCAGTGCATGCATTGTGTGCTAGACTGGCGAAGCAGGGCACAAGCTCACCAGGTTAGTCTAGTCATCTACTGTCACTTTATCTATTACTCTTTCATTGTGGTTTTATTGTGTTGTTTTGGTTGTCAAACTCAATTATGGATTAGTGGTTAAGACGTTCCTTGCCAGGTCCTAGTACAAGTGCTTCAAAATAGCCAAAAACTGTAAACAAAGATTCATAACAACATTCTGTCCAGCTACCATCGAGTACCAACTAAAACAAGAATACATAAAACTCAAATATGATTCTATCTTCTAGCTTTTTGGTTTTAGTTTTACAGGAGGTGAAAATGAACCTACCCCACAATGTATGATTTGTTTTGAAACTTTCTTTGGACAAAGTATGAGATCATCTCTTTTAATGAGTTATTTTAATACGAAGCACACCAGTTCTAAAATAAGCCATTGATTCTTTTTTAAATAAGGAAACTGAACTTAAGGGAAGTAAACAAACAAAAGTTGGTCATTTACAACACTAAATACAAGATTAATGAAATGAGTTAGTTTAAGAATTGTCCAGGAAGCTATTAGGAATAGGTTTCTTGATACTAATTTCTACTGGTTCATTGGATAATCAAAAACATAGCTGATTTATTATTAATTTCCCTATTGGTTTTCGTTTTCTTTAGGCTATCAAACAATTCTGAGTTTATTATTCTACAACAGTTTGGGATATTATAACCCTTTCTAATACTTAATTATTCAAATACAACATAAAACACAATCTCTCCTATTCAGATCTTTATACCTTCAATCCAGAGCAAAGACAAATTATTGAATTTAATAACTCTTGTTTTCCAAACGCATGTATCTGCTCACCTTCTCAACATAGACGGGAATATCTATAAACTGCCAGTGAGTCCCTTTTTTGTGTATATATCTCTCTGGTAACCAGCAGTGTTTTCTCATCCTTACCAATGTCTCTGATCCAACTGACCCTCTTTCTAGGTCACTAGCAGTTTATATAGAGCTTCACTATCCATGTCATGTTAATGATCTGAAAGCTAGGCAGTTGTTGGTACACCAAGTTTTTGCTAAACTTAATAAAAGTTTTAGGTTTACGGTTTCACTCTGCTCTCGCAGTTATTTTATGTGAAGTTCTTAAGTGTGTGAAAATTCCTTGTTGTGAAGACAGACTTGGTTCTGGGATTCTGAACTCCAGCTAAGTACAGTGGAAATTTATGTGTCAATGTCATACCTGAACATATATGAAATATTGTTGGGATTTCTAATTTTTGTTTTTGAAGAAGATTAAAGATTAATTCCAGTATAAACTTTAGAAAAATTATTTATGAAATTACCAGTTATCTTTGTCGATCATTCTAAAAGAAAATATACAAAAACGAATATTACACAGTCTTTTACGACACTAATAATGTTTTGTTGGCTTGAACATTTGAGTGATACCTCCTGACTCAAGAGTTTTGTGGAAATAGTAAGGTTTTTGTTAGTTTAGGTTTTGGTAAGGTTATGATAGTGTAAGAAAGTTAGTGCTTTGGTATCTTGTGAGAGTCACTTCTGTGGTGGTACACTAAGTTTTTGCTTCCAGTTCTTTGATGCATTCTTGCAATTCACTGCAACTTTTTTCAAGTCAAATACTCTAATAACATTGGGGTTGGAAAAAATTTTGCCAAGAGAAACTAGATAGGAAAGTATAAAAATAGAAGGGATCCGGCTCAAGACTAGATGAAGAAAAGCTAAGATCCAGCATAGATAACCTCAGGGATGCCATCCAAAACCTACAAGATGTGAGATCATCAAGGTTATTTTATATCAGGGTTTACTCCTTTAAACGGTTCTGTCTAGACCAGATCTGTTAAGATCAGCAGTCTAGTGCAGGGCCACCACAAGCAGGATGCAGCTCTTCACTACACTTCATTCATGAGTACCATTACAATTGGTCTTGAGTACAGGTGTGTTCCTGAGACCAGAGCAGCGTCCAGACATTTAACTACATAGACGCCCCAAAGTTAAGATGTTTTTTAAATGACTTCGACTTTATAAAAATAATTTTCCCTATATGCCTACTGAGCCTAAGATGTGTGGTTTTAGAACACGTTTGACTTTTTTATTTTTAAGATGATGGTGACCTAAAGGTTATTTACCTTTTAAAACAATAAATAATTTTAAAAAAAAGTGTGATATTTATTCAGGTGTTGCTGTGACCATTTATACATGTTTATTTGTTCAGGCATTGCGACCGAGTAAAGGAAACACATTTTGCCATGCACAAACAATGTATTAGCAAGGATTACAGCCATATTACAGTCCACCAATGAAATCAAAATACTGTACTCGAACAATAAGTTATATAGGTATGTATAGCTTTAGTAGTGTATTGTTGGATTAACAATTTGTTTTTATTTTGTGTGTGATATATGTATATGTGACTGAGATTAAATAGCATTAGTAACTTTTCAACACTACTGTATACAAGTGCTAATTAAAGCACTGCAGCGATAGAACAGTGTAACTTTTCACTGAAGTAATTGTTCCAATGATACTTTACTATTGCAATATTTTTACATGCTCAGAGTATATGTAGATGGAGTAAGTGTGACAATCGTAATAGCATTGAACTTGTGTTACTGTCTTTGGATTTCATTGTCTAAAGAAAAAGTAATCTTCTTCATTCTTGTTATGTGACCTTCAGGGGCTCACTATAGCGAGTAGCAAACTCGAGGAATCCTAGCTGAATCTTCGCATTTTTTTTCCATGTAATCTTGGGATAGATCCTTCTCTTGACCCAATTCTTGTTCTTTTGCAATGCAAACACTATTAAATTATTCTAGGACAAGGAATATTTATTTGATCTTCTTTTAGTTATAAGGTGACGATGACAGAGGTTTTCATCATACGTCATCATAAAAACTGGATTTTATCTCTTACAGATGTCGAAACTTTCTCAAAATTATTAAAACATTTCATTAAACTTTTTAGTATCTTAGTTTCAATGTAAAATACAAAAATTACTTACTTTTTTAAGTGAATTTTGTATGTGGAAATTTTAAATAAGGAAGTAGGACTCCAATAAACTCTTCAAATGTCGAATTAAAATTTAATATTTCCTACAAGGATCTAAGAAACCAACTTTTGGATAGTAATTTATAGGATCCATTTGTATTACATTGTATGATGTGGCTGAATAAGTTATCTTGTGGCTCATTAATTTGTTTTTAAATTCCGTTTTTAAATCTGTTGGTTAATAACCATGAAACATGAAGATTGGTTAAAAAATTGAGGTTGGAATGTTAACTTATCATATACTTTGTAAATAAAAAAACAAAATCATATTATAATCCGGATTTAATCCTTTTCATATAGGGACATTTTAAGGACATACTTAAAGAAAATTCAACAACCTCTTCGATATCAAAAGGTTACAATTTTATATAGGCATATTATTAAAATTGTACCAATGAATTTTGTGACACCTAATTGTAGTTATGTTCTGAATATTTTTTAATGGTTTATTTAATCAATGTTTCTTGAAATCTCTGCATTCTATTTTCATTCCTTTTTAAATGATTATATATTTTATAACTGAATATATTATGAAATTGTTTGTATTAGAATTACAGTGATCTTCATTCGTCATCAACAACAAACAGATCATCCATCATTTTCAACAGCATCCAGAAAATTCACCATCAAGCTACTTATAGAACATCAGTCATCACAGCAGCATCTAGTACATCCCATCAATATCAACATAATTACAGATTTTGATCTACAACTGGTAAGGTAAGGTAAGTTATAATAGTTAGTGAATTTGGAGTCCGAGGGTATACAATCTCTTGTCACTGCGAACCAAATGGATCTTTTGTGACTACCCTACTAATTATGTTTTATACCCAGCCAAGATTTGAGCTTCTTAAGAATTTTTAAATGATTTTGGGTGATATTGTAGTTATCTCTGCAGCCATGGGGAAAGGAAGTGCTGAAATAAAGTAGTCTTTTGTAGGATAGAGATTCACACTCACTCAACCAGTGTTCGGCTGTCTCTTTAAGTGTCAGGCAGAAGCGGCACGAATCCACTTCTCCCTTCCCTTTACATTTTTGGGTTGGGAGTCCTCTGATGATTACTCCATTGACCCATGGCTCTTGGATTAGAGCTATATCTTCAGTAAATCACATGACGAGGACAGCCAAAACCGTCCTGTCATTGTTGAGATTTATTGAAAGCATTTTACTTCTTCACATTAGAAACTTGGTTTGTCCCTGATGTGGTAGGGTTCTGTATTAGTCCATTCCTTCTGGCGAGTCCTTTTTTCCTAGATCTTTCCTTTGCGGCTGTTGATGACCTTTTAGGTTTTTGTTTCTTTTGAAGGAAAGAACTGCTAGATGCCAACACCCACTCTTAAGACATACTATCCAAGGCTGTAATAGCCTCCTGCCAGCATGACTTTGGACGGAGCTTTAGCCTCTGACACAGCAACAGCTGTCTTATCCTTTCTTTGTGGTATAGAACTAGGCTGACTAGAAGTTTCAGCTCGCTTATTATAATGTTTGCTGATGTTTAGATCTAAGTAATTCAGATTTCCGTCCTCTTTTGTGCAATTGTTTATTGTCTGTGCTAGCTTGAAGCGCTTACGTTCACATTGTAGGTGGATTAAGTGTTACTTTTATTTCTCATTTTCTTATACTTTTTTTAATGTATACGTAGTTTAGAGAATGTTACATTGTGATTCATGGAAATATCCTTTTTGAGTTGCTCAGAGCCCATAACTTTTTTTTGGTATAAATTATGTCTGATAAATGTTTCCACTGTCTGTTTTAATGAAACTTGGTATAAAATTTTGTTTGATTTATAGATGATATAATACACAATTTTACAAACTGAGTAATAATGAGGGGGGGATGAATGAATGAAATGTCTAAAATAGCTCTTTAAGACTTTAAGACTTTTAGTTTCATTATAATTATTTAGTAGACTCCGATTTTCTCTTCCAATTGGTTTTTAAAATTTTTTTGTTCCAGGTTTAATAATTTTGAAAAATTGAAGTAGATGACATGTCATAGACATGAGTGAGTACAAGTTGTGTAAAATAGTTGTAAATATATGTCAGCTAAACTAGTATCCATCATGACTTTGAAAACTTATGTTTTTAGTTTGGAGAAGCCCACTAGGTTAGATTAGTTTTAAGCTGTAGGAAATAGTATTAGATAAGTTATTATATATTTTATGGTATGTGTTTGTGTTAAAAATATTTTCAAAGGCATGATGGAATATAAATTATTGTATTTTTTTTTTTTTGAGAAACACGAGCATTGTTTGTGCACTTCTAATAATTAAACAATGCAAGTCATTACATATTATATGCTAACTAGTTTAGCTGACATATTTATTTGATAAGTTGTTGAATCCATTACAGCCTCAAGAATGAAGATTAGATCTGCATCATTGATGAACTTCATAAGGATCATGATCCCTCCCTTATAAATCAAACAGAAATCAATTCAGTTTTTTTAGATGTAAAAATTAAAATTAAAAATTTTAAAATATTAAAGAAATATGTATATAATTAATGTTTTTCGTTTTATATTTAATAAATAATCAGATTAATTTTTTTTTTTTTTTTTTTTTTTTTACTTTTTCAGCTTTGAATCTTTTTGAATAATATCAGTCATCATACTTAGGTCCTTTTTGAAATATTTAATTTTGTTAGATTATTTTTCTTGTTTTCTTTCAGTTTTGAATCTTTTTAAAAAATAATATTTTAACTTTAGGATTTAAAAAACAATAATATATCTTAATAAAATTTTGGTCCTTTATATTAGTTCAGCTTCTTAGACTATTTTTTATTTTATTTTTTTCATTTTCGGTTTCAGGTCCCTATCATTCTACATAATATAATTAATCCATGTGTATTTATTTCAGGCCAATTACACACCCGACCAACAAAAGGGTGAGCATAATCTTTTGTTGAGTCCATCGCACTTACACACCTAGACTTAACAAAATGTTAATGTCTAGTTACAACAAAGATCACACACTTGTACAAATTGTCCAAGTGTACACCACTATTGTTACACTTCTTCAGGCATAAGTCCTCGACACATTAGAGGCAGCATTAGATTTGGTAGGAAATTGAGATAGTTTGTAAGAATATTTTCGGTATTCCGCGGTCCCTGTTAGGTTTTTAATTTTTACGGGAGTTTTATTTTTCAGGTTTTATTATGTGTTGTTGTGTATATATGTTATTGTTTTTCATATTTTTTATGTACTTTTTTAGGTTGTATTTTATGTGTTTTTCAGGGTTTTTTTTATTGTATTGTTTCTATATAAATAATATTTTTGTATGTATTTCAAAGTAGTATTTTATTTCCATGTATTTTCAGGTGTGGGCTCTTTTAGTTTAGTATGAATGTTTTGTTTCATGATTTAATTTACAGCAAAGAAACTCTACATTTTAAAATTTTGTTGTTATCTAAAGTTCTACCTTCGAATTGCTGATCACCATCTTAAAAAGGTAAGCTACTTCAATTCAAATTTTTTTTTTTTTTTTTTTTTTTTAATGTAGAATATCAATCTAATTTTACTTGGAAACTTGTTAGTAGGCATTCGTTTGAGTTTTCTTCAGAATCATAACTGTGTTCTTCTAAAGCATGTCGATCTACTAGAACATACAAAGAGAACTTTTAGATTTTGGGCACCAAGAACTTCTCACAAATCATCCTGGATCAAGAGATTTACTTAAATAAATTGATACTGAACATAGAGAAATGAGGTAGATATGTAGATTCTTATAGGCAAACCATTTGAAATGTGTTTGTGAATTTGTAGTAACTGAAAACTTAGAACTGTGAACATTTTCATAACTGTGACTTAGAACTGTTACATATTATGAAATGGGGGTTTATTTTAAACTTTTTTAAACATATCTGTTAATGCAGCATAAACTAGAGTAGAACTGTGTTCTAACCAAGAGAGCTCTTTGGAAAGTAAGTTCCTTTTCATTATAAAAACCAATACAATTTGAGGTTTTTTATTATACACAAATTAGTTACAACTCTTACCTATTTTCCCACATTACCACCTACATTAAGGCACTTGTTATATCAGTAAACTAGTTCTTTATTACCCTCATCATAGACACCTGTTAGTTATAAGACATGAATTTACACTGTCCTTCAAATCCTCATTGTTTTCAAACCACTGTGACCCTAGATATTTTTAAATGATAGGAAGTGATAATCACTAGGAGCCAAATCAGTGCTGTATGTCATTTGAAACTGTCCAGTATGTTATGTATGTGTCCAACAATTGTCACTAAATATGCCATACCATTTTTTCTGAATGGTTTTTACCATCCTTAAAATGTCTCGGTAGTGATTCATTCTACAAATCTTACCAGGAGTATTTCTCAAAAGACATTTGCCATGAGTTTTCTTGTATAGAATGTTTCCAAGTACTTATGAACTTTAAGGGGTTTTCACAGTGAGCTGTAGCCCTACTCCATCGACTGACTTTGTCTCCACATTGACATACAACAGCAAAGTCTCACCATCTATAACTGAGATAAAGGTACAATAATTCAGTAATTTTGAAATTTCATTTTTTTCAGATTTTATCATTCGCTTTTCAAAAGTTCAACTGTCACAACAGATGGTCGTCTATTTCTTTATTTATCATGAGAAATTCCCCAACAAACTTACACTTTAAACACAAAATGGAAATTTTGTGTTTAAAGTGTAAGTTTGTTGGGGAATTTCTATAATTTGTTTTTACTTAACACATCTACAAACATTTGCTATGTACTAGATACGCTAAATGATCATAAAAACCTCTGAAATAAAACACACCTCTGAAATTAACAAGTTCTATTCATATTAGATACATACAAAATCTAGCAAACCGTTTTGCTTAACTATCATTGAAATCGTACAGTAAATAAATAACATGACAAATTATTAGACACTAATTTCATAAATATTAAACATAAGTTCATGTTACAAGTATTCTTAATGATCAAATTCAAAATCAAAGTTCATGCAATTCAGTTAGCTATTAATTAGCCAATGTTTTTCATTATGTTACAACACAATTATTTAAACTAATTGCCTATACTTTTTTAAGACATAAATTACCAATTATATTGTTCTTTTTTACGCTATACCAAGGCGTAACTTTGCACTGAATTTAGTTTTAACAAACAACTCTATGCTAATCAATAAATAATTGAGAAAAAACGTACCAGGGGTTAAGAATATTAAAATGCATGCTTAAGTTCCAATAAAAACCTTATTGTGTTCGTGTGAACAAGTAACATGTTCCTCAGGAGCTCAATATAAGTGAGTATTGGCTTTGGCTGTCCCAAGGGGCCTAGCTGGATCTAGACATTTTTTCATGTAGTCCTGGGCTAGACCCATTATTTCATCTTTCCTATCACGTCTCTCTTTATCAACTTTTGATATTTTCCGACTATTGGAGTAAGGAAGCTTTTATGGAGGTCTTTATTTTATGTTCTTTTCTTAATTGTTTTATAAGGCGTTGAAAACTCAAGAGGTTTTTCTGTTTAAACAATAAGACAAAACATGTAATAGATACATAAGTGGTGGATGGGAGGTGTATATCCAAAAACACTGCATAAACTTTCTTATTAACAAATCCCCCAAAACCAAGTAAAAACCAACCAAAATTATTCAATACCGAAAATGTCACATCGATAGTTGGCAGTCATAAATTGAAAATAAACCATACCGTCTTTGAAAAAAATATTTATAAATATAAATAAGGGTTAAAGTTGATTCTTTTGTGCCCATAATGTAAATATTATTGATTGAAATGCTGGCAATCTAGGTTCATTTATTTTTGTTTATTGGAAATTATTTCTGAACCATAATAATATTTTCAAAATGTATTACAATTTTGCATACAGGTTTAGGTAATCTTACACATTTTACTACCTGAGTCAGGTAGAGCTGATTTTCAGAAAATTTTAATTTTGTGTTTTTTTCTTATGAAAGTTGTTCAAGTTTTTGGTTAAAGATAAAATGTTATAAAAATGTCCTAAGATATGACAAATTTGATTAAAATCAATCCACTTTTTTTTCTGGCCCATTGCCTAGAAAACACAAATTAAACAGATGAACATCATTCCATTCATTTTTTGATCCTCTACATTAATTTTGATTACTATGTAATGAGAAAATGAAACTATTAACTACAACGTTTTGAAGACTAATATAACTTAAATTTTTTACAGCTTCTGAGTTCAGTTCCACAGTCCTACAATTTTAAAGAACATGACAGGATGAAATGCTTGAAATTTAAAATACCGGTATGTAAGTTCATTGTTCTTTTATAGTTTATTTAATTTGGTTTTAATTTAAGTTCACTCTTCTAATGTTTGATAATGGAAAGTGAGTGTTAAACTTGTTAAGTATTAAGAATCTGGTTTGACTTTGGTTTTGTGATTTTAGAGATTGTTAAATTTTTTTCAACTTGAGCCAATGAAACGGGTAATATTAAAAATTGAATTTTTAATATTAATTTTTAATACTACAATTCTCCCCCCTCCCAAAATGTACATTAATGTATAAATTGGTTATACATACTGTCAAACATTAAAATTTTTATTTTACACATGTATAGCAGTAAATAGCATATCTACCAGTTTTTAATTACTTAATAAAACTTTTGTAACTCTAACCATAATAATCTCATTTGGTTTTAGAGTTTGTTTTTGAGTTTACTCGAATTTAAGTGCAAGACACCTTCATCGTTCTTCCCGCACACTCCTCATTTGGTTTTAATTTAAGTTCACTCTTCTAATGTTTGATAATGGAAAGTGAGTGTTAAACTTGTTAAGTGTTAAGAATCTGGTTTGACTTTGGTTTTGTGATTTTAGAGATTGTTAAATTTTTTTCAACTTGAGCCAATGAAACGGGTAATATTAAAAATTAAATAATTTTGTATTGATATGTTTAAATGGGAACTGGTATTACAAATTGACAGGATATTTAATAAGCATATAATTGTATCCAAAAACATTTTAGGTTTTTAACATTAATGTTAAATTTCCAGACTATGTTTATCCGAATATTTGTAGATGGTATTGGATATGTTGTTAGCATGCAATGAGTTTATCGAGATACAATATGGCAAAAATATTCAAGCTTTGAAAAAACATCCAACAAACTCACTGTATGCTGACCACATATCCAATACCGCTCACAAATGTTCGGATGTACATAGTTTAGAAATTTCGTACAAGTGTAGGGAAGGTAGAAAAAAGGATAATTGGAAAAAGTTGAGATTTACAATAGTTTAAGAAATGAGCCTTCAAACATAGCTAACCCCATCTATGAAGAAATAATTAAAACTATTATATTGAGTATTCTAGCAGAGAGGGAATTTCATCCTAACAGTTGTGGCAACACTACTAATTATTCACAAAACAACTGTCAACGATAGAAAAAAAAAGGAAAAAAAATTAGGATACATAAATGTGCCAGTAAAACACATATATAAAAATAATTGTATATCTTATCCTGAATCTATAATATATAAATTTTTAACATTACTTTCTGATGATGGCCAGATACTCTTGAAAACCAAATACTGTTTTCTATTAAATGATATGCCCACGAATTGCAGCAACTTAATAACTAATTCTGTCTGCTTCGAGATGTTCAATACTTTTCATGGGTGGGTCTTTGAATACTTTACTCTTCAAATATCCTCACAAGAAAAAAATGACATACTGCCACTTCTGGTGATCTCGCAAATTAAAGAATATCGCCATATTTAGACAGAGCGTGACCTTGAAAATAAATACTAAACTGTACTCATTGATTGCAGTTGAGAGTCTGATCTTGAAAACAAACGCCTAACTGTATTAATTAATTTTAGTTTTCTCCGCTATGTGAGGAAACTAAATTCTTCAATCATTCGGAGGTATCGCTGGGACATGACTGTAACAGCATTCCTACTATCGTATTTAAAGAGATATTGACACATTATTCCTGAAGATGATATTGCACATCATACAGTGACTTTAACACTGTTGCAGAGTTTCTTAATGCATTTTATTAGGATTTACTGTTGACAATACCGGAAATATTTTTTATACACATATTATACTCACTCAAGTGGAAACATATTTTGTCTACAGTTGTTGACAAAGTGGCATTTTGTTCATTTAAATTAGTTTGCAAAATAGCTGATTTCTCAACAGTTTCACTTTGCCCACTACTTTGCACATTACTTTGCTCACTTTGATGGCAACCGAACAAAACGAAATTTAGGTTAAGTATATTTGAATTCATTTATAATATACAGGAAATGTCCTGTATGTAGGTTATATTAATTCTTACATGTAAAATAACATAAATAAACAACAAAACAACGTTTTAAAGTCGAAAAAGGAAGTAATTATTCATGAAGATGATTGACAGTGTATGTACACGGAGAGTATTTTTCGTTTGCCGAGTTTTGAAGTTGGCAATCCCGTTTCCTCAACAATACACCTAAGTTATTTGTAATATTAATAAATAACCTCAGTTTTGACTTGAGAACTTCAACTCAGTGTTGATGTGTTGATTAGCACTACTGCTATATTTTGTGTAGTTAGTTGTAAAATATGGACAGTTCAGAAGATGAAAACCTGTCAAATACCCCGCCTAAATTAGCGGAAAAAGCTAACAACGTTGTACTAAATCTCCTTCCTGTCAAATCAAGGAAAAAGTACGACCGCCAGTATGAACTGTTTTTATCACAAAATAACAACTGTAGACAAAGTATAATGTGCAATTCGTGAGCAAAGTGTCTTTTTTAAACTTGATAAAATTGACGCACTCGGCAAGCCTTGTGCGTCAACATTTTTCTCTCGTTTAAAAAAGTGCCATTTTGCTCACTAGTTGCACAAATAACTATTGTCACTCATTAGGACAATGTAAACGCTGTCTTCATTATCATTTATAAAATGGTGGCAAAAATTTCACACATTTAATTTAATCTGTGTCTTTTCATGCCTGTATTACTTGAATTTTATATGGATACATGTATAAATCCTTGTAGAGAATTGTAGGCGGCAAACCAAGTGTAACTGCATTGGGACGGGCAGAGCATTTACGCCTATGTAACAAAGCAACTCTTATGATGTCAAGGATAAAATAAAGCAAAAGCTTAAAAGTTTCAAATATTTAATAGTATAAATTTTATTTTATCCTTGAATATGGAGTTTCAACAAGAAATATCTGCTATTACATTAAAGTTTCTTATGATGTCAATGCTTTCAGACTTACACACATTCTTTTGTATACAATTAGGCTTCTTTTTTTAAGCATGCTTCAAAATTATGTACCCAAGTCTTATTACGATCTGCTGATGGCACCACATAATTCCTATGGATATTAAAATGGCATTGAAACAGCTGTTGTGCAACCACATAACTATCATAATTTTTGTAGAACACCTTAATCCTCAACATATGTAGTTCACTTGTCCAATGCTTTATCTCAACTAAGTGATACATAAGGAAGAAACTGTTGTTACTGTTCATACTTGTCTATTACTGAACAATATGTAAATATATGCTATTGCATTGACTGTTAAATAGTAAAGATCTTTGTAAAAATAAAATATTCAATTTGTTAAAGTCACCTGTTTCATTGGCTCACACTATATTAAAACAATAAAATAGACTTTGACTATTTAATATTGTATGGGTATGCAAGTTTTTAGAGGATGGATGAATTTTTTACTAGACTTACATATTTGTCATTTGCCGTTCTTGAAACATACAACTTAGTTCATTTGCTTATTGTGTTTCCCTGTTTAGATTGAGAATATAAACTATGTCATTTTACAAAACCAACAATTTTTATATACAAACCATCATGTACATCTAGCCCCATCATACAATGTAATATAACAGATGTATATAATGCCCATAAGTTGGTTTCTTAAGCTATGTAGAAATTGTTAATGTATTTTTAGATCAGGAGGCCTACATAAAAAGGTAAATTTGTTTAAAACAGTGTTGTTACACAGGTTTTCTGAACCTCAATTGTGTATATTATTACTTTCTTGATATACAGCTAACAGGTTTCATAGATATGAATATATTAGAAAGTCTCCACTTGCTTTGCTCGCATCTGTGACCTCTCCCTTGCTGCTTCTTATAACTATATGAATATCAAATTTTCTTCGTAGTTCACTGTTCAAAATTATATTTTTGGCCATAAGTTTGGCATTTGTCATTGTAGAGAGTTCAATTACATACTGAATTGAAATTTTAGTATTTTGATCTAATTTAATGTGTTACAAGTTGTATACCACACAAGATATAAACAAAAACACTATTTATAACAGCCGTCATTTTGCTTTTTCAATTTGATTTTTCTGAATTTTAATAGGGTTCTATAGCATACTGTAGTCCGCTGTACCAAATTATATTTCATGTTTCTACCTTAGTTTTTATGACTACTATCATGTTTACATACAGACAACAACAACAACAACAACATTAGGCGGAAGGCATGTCAAAATCACTTTCTGTTTCCAGAGGCTGTGATACATGAAGATAGAGGTCATATCTTTTTACAATTACAAATCGTACCTTATGAACTTTGTAAGTAAAATGAAGTTGTGAAAGGAAAATTACGTTCGGCTTATTGTATAAAATAACAGCACATAAGCATTATCATCTGTCAGAGTTTTCAAATATAATTGTTAGTTATATATATTTAATTCTTAGTTATGGGATAAATTGGTCATTAGTTTTGTGAAAATGATGCAGTTTATCCAAATACAAAAGCCATTTTGTACATAAATGTCCAGTATAGATTATTAATCATTTTGTTAGTAAAAACAAAAAGACAAGACACATTCGTTCACCCGTCACTAAACATCTGGCCCTTAAAGGAGAAAAATTTCTCTATGAACCTCAGCAATAGTTTTTGATACACAAAAAATGTATCACGACATGAGTCTAACAGTGACAGGAATATTGCTTGTAGTATCCATTTTACATCACTGATATATCACAATAATTATTTGAACTTCATATTCCGACAAAATGGTTAACAATTGGTTATTATATTAAATTAAAATACAGTGTGTGTAAGATGACTCATTGCCATAGTCATTTCAAATTGACTTTACTTTAAAGTTGGGCCTCTTATTTCACATTGTAGGATCAACAAAAAGTTATACACAGAAAAACAATTTTTGAAATTTGGATTAGTGGTTTACCATTGATATTTACTAACAATTATTCTCGTTAACAAATTTTCTCAACCATTAAATAAAATTCATTTGAGTAAAACTGAACCCAGTGAAAGCATTTACACTCATATATATATATATATATATATATATATATATATATATATATATATATATATATATATATTATATACAAGGCCCGTTCAGAAAGTAACCTCTGTTTGAGTATAAATAATCGGAGACTAGATACAGAAATATTTATGTCTTAAAACTACAACTCTTCCACTATTTTTCGACATAATTTCCATATAAATTTAGGCAATTATCATTGCGATTGACCAGTTTGGAAATCCCTTCTTCATGAAATTTTGCCGCTTGTAATTTTAGTCAACCTGGTCAGGATCTTGAAGTTTTTTATCATCATCCAAGCACTGGTACTCATATCATTGGTCCATGATAGGTAAAAATCACTGGGAGTCATAACCGGACTATATGCATTTGAATTGATGGATCATAATATGTTTTGTTTGCCAAGTGGTATGACGGTTGACAGACATAAATAGGAAACCAGAAGTCTGCAAACCAAGGCGTTTGTTCTAAATGGGCTTTTTTAGTTATTGAAGTCTCACATAGAAATGATAGTTGTTCCACAATTCGTAAACACTGAGATAATGTTCACATGGTTCAAAGATTGCAAACAGCGGTTTTCAAAGATTTTTTCGTGAATTTTCTGAAGCGATTCATCACTGACTACAGATTGCTCTTCATTTCTCATCATGAATGTTTGTTCTCTCACTTTTAAACAAACACTGATGCACAACACATTGTGTGTTAAATAGGTATCTCTCAATCGTAGGTGTACTAAGCATGAGGATGCTTATTCAGCCTTGGTGCTATTTGAGTATTCGAGGGTTAGGGGTCTTTATTTTATGTTATTTTTTCCTTTGTAGGGTCCAAAGTTAAAATCAATGATAATTATTTTTCATGTGTGTCTCTAATTTGGCGGACAGTCTATACAACTGTCTGTAAGTCGCAACCAGTCAACACAGACAAGATAATAAATTCTAAATATTTCAAACTTTGTATTTAAATTATTTGTATTGTCCCACATATAGGAAAATAATAGTACTGTAGTAACCAAAAAAAATCGAGAAACTATAAAGATGAAATATTTTGAAATATGTGTGGGTTATCAAATAAAACTAGATTATATTCTGATTATGAATATGTATGCTTATTTGTTGAAAAATTAATATGTTGGCGCTAAACTAAATTTCAATTGTCAGATATCATGTTCATTCTCCCCCCCTCAACTAAAACACAGTTTTTGCTACAAAGTAAAAAAAGAAAATACTAATGAACATCTACAATTCTGAAAAAAAAATGTTGGTTTTGAAATTAAATTGCAGTTTGAAATCATCTATTATAGTTTTTTGTACGACAAATAGAACTTCATTTAACCACACAATGAGAAATTCATAGCTTATAAATTTTAAAAACAGTTTTTATGACATGTGAGACAAACACTACAATAGCCATTAAAATATGGATTCCATTTTCATTTATTTCTCTTTATTATGATCCGTAGTTAAAACCAAGGACCTGTATAATTTTATTGCATATCTGTCTGTACAATTTAAACTGTCACTTAAGACATAAAATATTTTGGTTGTCTCTTCAAAATAAATAAAAAGAAGAAGAGATGAACATAAAATGAAGACCCTTATCCCTCGAATACTCTAATAGCGTTAGGGTCAGAAAAGAACAAGAGTTAGTCAAGAGAGACCTGATAGGAAAGATGAAAGAAAGGGATCTAAACTAAGACTACATGAAGGAAGGTGTACATTCATCTAGGTCCCTCAGGATTGCCAAGCCCATACTCAATAAATTGAGCCCATGAGAGTCCAAGTTGTTGGAAAGTTATACTTATTGTATTTCGCCTTTTACGACTAATTATGCCGCATTATAGTACAGAACATCTCGTAAAAAGAACAAAAACTTTAAATAATTGGATTTTAAACCTAAATAAATTAAATTAATCAAGTTTTCAAAACAAGAAAATATTCTGTATTTTATATGAAAATTGATGTACACTACGAAATATTAGTCAAAACATGCTGCAAAATTTGGAATTAATTTATGAATCTGTTTTTGAGTTTTATCTTGTTTTTAAAAAAAGACAGATTGACGAATTTTTTTTTTTGATATGCCCAACTGCGAAACATATGTCTCTCAATAAAGCTCTTTTGTGGAATTAAATAATTATTTCTATTAATATTGAATTCTATCAAACACAGACTGTTGTCACATTAAATTAACATTCACAAAGCCAGAAAGGACAATTATGTTTTATAATAAATTAGGATATTCTTTATAGTTATTTGAAAACAATAAAACAATAATTGTGTGGTGTGATGTGTGACATTGTAAAATGTTTATGAAAGATTCCAGTCTTTATTATAATTCAAATTTTGAAAATGTTGCCAAAATTAAACTGATCTCCAGTGACTGAGAGAACTAGATATATTTTCTGTTTGAAAATTCACTGATACCCTGATGAGAGGTATATCTTAAAAACTACATGAGACGACAATTAAAGTTTATATAAAACCAAATTGATCTTTTTATTCCACTAATTTTATTACATTACAGTTTAATTAAATCTATTCATTGAATAAAAAATATATTTATAAATGTTATAAAATACTGTATTATATATGTCAGCTGATCTACACTGTATTGCAACCAGTAATTAAAGTTATGCATTTCCTGGAAATAATATTTATGGAAAACTGAAAATATTTAATTCAAAGTCAATAATAGTTTATTTTAATCGCAATATAAATTATAACATTTAATTTTAATCATTATTATATCTCGGTTCACATCATATTTTATTGTCAAAATACGGCAGTTGCTCTGCGCTCACTCGATCAAGAAAGCTGACATGCGCAGAATGATTTGCGCATTTCATTTCATGTTCTTCTTCACCATTTTGGAATTGTATTAATTTAGGAGGTGGTTTTGTAATTAGTAAGGTAAGTTTTCTTTCCTATTATAGGAAATATTTTCTTCAAAGAACTATGAAATTTTGGAATTATTTTCTTGTTACTCTGCCTAATATGTAAACATTAACTTCATTATCAAATTTGATTTTTTGAACGTGTAAACTAATGAAAAATCTTTGTGGATATTGGAAGTAAGTGAAGCATAAATCCCGTTGGGGCTTGTACATTTAAAAATTATTAACAATTTGTTTATAGCAGTAAGTTAAACTATTTGAAGTGATTTTCCTAACCAACTGATGTTGTTGACAGTGTGTAGAATTTGTAATGTATGTTATTTATATCGTTGTAATTTGCCTAAGTCAGTTCCACCATTTTTTTTTTTTTTTTTTTTAAAGGCACAATTAGCTAATCTTATTGTCAACAGTTTAAAAAAAAGGATTTATGATGGTAAGTATTATACAAGTTAAAGAGAGGAGAGAAATCATGTTATGAACTGAAATTTGAACATCTATAAAAAGTTGGGTAAATGTTTACTTTAAGGTGGCACTGTATTTTTTGGATTTTATTTTTTTTAACAGCTACTACATACCTTACTTCATAATGATCTAATTTAAAATAATTAACTTCAATAAACTTATGAAATGTTAGGCCAGGTGGTTATATATATAGCTACCTGGCCAAACCTGCCGGAGTAAAACAAATAAGCAAATTATTAACTTCAATAAACGTATGAAAGGTTTAGTCAAGTAATAGTGATCTAGCTTAGTCATTGTATAAGGTGCATGCATCAAACCATAGGATATTCTTATTCCTTTATGTCTTGCAATTAAGTGTAACCCCTCAATTTGATAGTTTTTAAATTGTGATTTTTCAGTGAAAAATAGTGATCGGCGCAAGGAAAACATTATTTATTCTTATGAAGGTATGTAGTAGACGATAAAAAACTTTAATCCGAAAAATATGGCGCCACCTTAAAGTAAACATTTACCAAAAGTTCGACTTTGTTTAATATCAGAGACTTTAACACAGGTATAGGTCAATAACTTATGAAATTATATTTAACTTTTTTATTAAAATTATTCTTTCAAATGATATTAGCTTAGATCTTTATTATTATTTGTTTTGTGTAGTTTCATTGTAAATAACTCATTAAAGTATTAATTTTTCTTTTATTGTATTTCTTGAGATCCCATAGCGATTTAATATTGAAATTTAATGAAATCGTGTTTTACCTATCTCATTATTAAACAATTGGATCATCCTTCAGCTGGGAAGACCCTTTTCAAGTATCAAAATCCATTATTTCTGTCTAAAATAGCAAATCTTAGACTTATGTGGTTAAGGCATCTGTCTACATTAATTCCAATGGCAACAGTGGTGAATATTTGAGTATCTCATCGCTCTATGTTAATGTTCATCCCTGTAAATAGGTCTGGTTAGGTAAATTATATATAGCCTATATTTTCCCTGACCTGTAGTTCTTTTACTAGATCTGGTTAGGTCAATATATATATATTGACTTGCCAAGACAGAGTTCACATGATTCTGAAATCATAGAGCCCATTAATATTTACCTGTTAGAAAACAATTAATGCGCATATCTAAAGACACACTATTCTATTACCTATAACTTACGAAACTTAGACGCATAGGCTCATTATATATTCTAAACATCGAATGCAAACTTGTAAATTGTTTATTTTTGACAGTAATATTGGATTTTGATACTTTAAAAAGGTCCTCCCAGCTAAAGGATGATCCAATTGTTTAACAATGAAGTATATTAAACACGATTTCATTAAATTTCAATATTAAATTGCTACATGATCTCAACTGGACATTTACCAATTTATTTAGCCTACCTTGTTTGTCATTAATGAGATATTTTTTGACAATGCTAGACGAATTTCAAGTCTTAAAATCCATTAATATTTTAATAAACTGATGCTTTTAGACGTAAGGATTCAAGGGTTATTTGGGTTATTATGAATTACATTATTATTATTATTATTTGGTTTACATCATTTTTTTCAAAGGGGGCTGAGAAAGAGAAAGTAGCTCATTTTTAGTACTTTGTTTATTTACTATGAGAATTTATTGATTTTGTGAATAATTACCTAAATTTATTTATTTTCATATGAAGTAAAAATTGTGAAAAAATATAAGAAACTAATTAAAAAAGTAATCAGTTAAGGCCTATAGTATTATTCATTTCAAGTTCATTAGACAATATACGTTATAACCTTTATTATTTATTTTTAATTAATTACTTTGATTAAAACACAACTACGTTATCATATTTAAATTATTTATTCTTTAAAATACAATTTGCACCTAAAGTTGGGTGCCAATATATAACAGTTGAATTAATTAAATCTTCAAATTAATTGATGCACATATGAGTATTCAAATTTATTCATCTTATCACTAAATCTCATCCATTCAACTTAAACTAGACATAAACATTTATAACACAATGAAATACTTAATTCTAGAACATAGCAATTTTATTATTATTATTAGGTGCATCAAAATCGTATCATTAATTGTAATTTTAATTTAGTCTTTATATTTTAATATCTCAATTGTTTTATTGATTTGTTGGGCGCCAGGTATAATTTACCAATTATATCATGAAGTTACTTTGATTGCTCTTTGAAAATTTAAGTTTAAATGGCTCTCGGCCTAGCTCAGATTTTATTTAAAGTGGGGCGTGGTTTCTTTGGTAACCTGAAGTAAAAACTACAATAACTAATCAGATAACTTATCGTGGTTCAGTAGCATGGAATGATGTCTTCTTGGAGTTTTACAGGTGAGATGATCCCTCGAACTTATGGCAGATATCACAAGAAACTTAATCCAATTTATAGGCACTTTGACGATCTCGAAGCTTGAACTACCTCACTCTGTTGCTTGAATTCTTGGTCAATTAATCAAAACTCTTCTTTAACTTTACGATGATTTTAATATAATTCGATGACTTAAAACTTTTCTTCAACTTTACGACGATTTGGCGAACTTCGCCCTGTTCCTAGTTCCTCTCCCTTGCGACGCTCGTTCTTTACTGCTTTTTCTGATTTTTGAATTCTTACCAGAGTTTTCCCGTTTTACCCCTTCTTCGCTTATTTCTGGATGACGCTTCTTTTTGGTTGGTTGGATTTGATTTTTCAAACTCTAACCGTCTTTCAAAGTTCGTTAAATCTTGTTTCTTAGCTGAGTTCAACGTACCTCTGCCTAGTTTTTTGTCTCTTTTTCTTTTGTTAACTTGGGCGTACACAAACTTTCTAATTTCCCATGTTGTCACATTACATAACTCAACTCTTCCTATTTAATTTGTCACGCTGCCCTCGCCCTTTCAATAATTTTGTAGTTTCGAAGTATTGTTTCCTTAGAAATCCTTTAACAAAATTTATTATGTGTTGGAGTGACGTTTATGTTTGACATTTATTTCTAACTGACAAGGTTTAAACATTTTGAATTGGACAAAGCTTTTACTTAGGGCTTCTCAACGTTACATAAGTCCCAAGAAATTTTATGTTAATTGCATAATTAATGATAAAATTTGCTTTTGATACACCTTTACACTAAACTTATTTTAATAATACACATATACATATCGTAACATGGACTATGACCTACTCTTACTCTCATTTAAAAACCCACTAGAATTACTGTCCCTTTAAATGACTTTATGACCTACTCTTACTCTCATTTAAAAACCCACTAGAATTACTGTCCCTTTAAATGACTTTATGACCTAAACTGCGGTCAACCTTTTTTCTTAACAATGGCATTGTCTAGAATCCCACGTCAACAAACCCTTCTTGTAAACCCCAATTAACATTGTTCCCTTGACCCTCTTCAACTGTAGGACATGTGTTTGTTTACATTTTATTTTACAGTTAAATTCATTTATTTTTGTTTACTTAACTCTCTAATTAATTATGAAACCTTTTTAATAATCTACAATTAAATATACCTCGGATGTGAGTTTTATTATTTTTAATACTAGCTAACTTATAAGTAGTTTTTCCTATCTTAGAGATTACGGTGTATGGTCCTTCATATAGTTCACAGAACTTGTGATATCGTTTTTCAATTGTGCTTGACGGAATACAAGCTCTTACTAGTACTAAATCATTTATCTGATATTCGGTTGGTGGATGTAGTTCATTGAACTTCTTAGCGAATTTTTCCCTTTTATTTTTAATTCGTAAGTATATTTCTCCGTGGTCAATGTCGTTTGTTTCTGTGTTGCCTGGATTAATTAAATATTTTTTCCAAATTCGTGTCGGACGTGTATTAAATTGTACTTCTAATGGTGTTGACTCAATTGTATCATGGTATGATTCGTTCATGAAACTTTCCACAGTTTCAAGTAGCCTTCCCCATTCTTGGTGATTGTCAGGTAACAGGATCCTGAAAAGTTGACCTAGATTTCGCATTACTCTCTCCGCCAAGTTGCTTTGTGGATTTCGTATTGCAACGGTTCTTTGTCTAATTCCCAGTTCTTGTAACCCTTCTGTCCATTTTTTGGATGTAAATTGTGTACCATTATCCGAAAGTATGTATTTTGGTAATTGGACTTCTTTAATGTATTTCCTGATTTGATTTAATGTTGTTACGGTTGTTGTGTTTTTTACCTTATACAATTTTGTGTATTTAGAAAATGCGTCAATCACTACTAAGATGTACCTTGACCCGTAGACTGACCGAGGCAATGGTCCGTAATAGTCTACACACACTAGTTCACCCTTACCTTTTGGTATAATAGGCGTAAGTTCTGCGTTTCTACCTTTGTTGTCATGTTTACATTTTTGACATCGTAAACATTTAATTATTATATCCCTGACCTTTTTAGCGACTTTGTCTCCCGTGAAATCTTCCTTAAAATTATGGTAACATTTGCTTATTCCTATATGTCCGCAAATTTCATGAATTTCCTTAATTAATACTTCAATGAATTTTTCTGGAATCATTAATTTCCACATTCCTCTTTCCTTGCGAAATAATTTTTTTTCAAACAATTTATAACATTCTAAAATTTTTGGATCATTTTCTTCTAATTTACCTACTATATTCCTAAATTTTGTATCCTTCTTCTGTAAAACTTCTATATTTTGTAACTGTTCGCCCACTTCTGGATTAAACTTCTGTAACACTAATTGGATTTGTACAAGTCGGTCCTCCCCATTTTCTTGTGAACATTCTCCATCCTCTGGGAATCTGCTCAATGTATCTGCAACAATATTTTCTTTTCCCTTGCAGTGTCGAATTTGGATGTTATACTCCTGAATTAATAAGATCCACCTCGTCATTCTAGCGTTAAGTAGTTTGCATTGGTTAATGAAAGTGATCGCCTTATTGTCAGTTATAACGGTTATTTTTCTCCCTAATAAATAATTCCTAAATTTCCTTAATCCTAATACTACACTATACAATTCTTTTTCGGCAGTGCTATAAAATCTCTCAGCCCCTTTAAATGTTCTGCTTGTAAATCCTACTACAGCAATGTTATTCTGGTCATCGAGTTGGTACAGTTGTGCTCCTGACGCAATATCGGACGCATCTGTCTGTAAGTAAAACATCTTTTCCATATTTGGGTGCTTTAACGTTACAGCCTCAATAAATTCCTCCTTTACAGCTAAAAAACTCTGGTTAATACTATTTGTCCATTTAAATTTTGTTCCTTTCTTCAGTAGTCCTTGTAATGGAGCTGTTGTTTGTGCGTAATTTTTTGAAAACCGGTGGTAGAAATTTGTTAATCCTAAAAAGCTTTTTAATTGTTTTGGTGTCTTAGGACGCGGAAAATTTTGAATTGCCATCATTTTTTGCTCTTGCGGTTTGATACCATCTGTGGTGATAACAAAACCTAGATAATCTATTTCTTTCCTGCAGAACATAGATTTCTCAAAATTTACTGTTAAGTTGGCGTCTTGAAATACCTTTAATATTTTTTCTAATTGGTCCACATGATCTTCCCAGTTTTGCGAAATACATAAACAGTCGTCCACATACATAATTAAATTCCTTTTAACTTCTTCCGTCAGAATTGAGTCCAAACCTCGCGTTAAACTTGCTAAGCTTGTGCTCAACCCAAACGGAACGGTTTTGTACCTGTAGCACAATCCTTTGTACAGAAATGCCGTGAAATCCTTGCAATCTTCGTGCAACGGGATTTGCCAAAAACTGCTAGTTAGGTCTAAACTACTCATCCAACTGATCTTCTTACCGATTGTCAATAACTCTTGGATTGGTCGAATCCCTTCGTAATCCGGTATGGTTCTCGCATTTATAGTCCTGGCGTCTAAACAGATCCTTACGCTCCCATCTTTCTTACATACAGGTACTATAGGATTAATGTATGCGCTGTTTGCTCTCTCGATGATCCCATAACTTAGCATTCTCTGAATCTCTGCATCAACGGCTTCTCTAAACTTAGTTGCTACTGGCCAACTCCTCTGACAGTATGGTGTTCTATCAGTTACTTGAAATTTATGGTAATAAGTTGAAATTAATCCTGGTTTTTTGCTGAAAACTGTTTTATATTTATTAAATATGCTGTATAACCGCTGCCTATTCTCAAGTGGTACATGTTCCAAATTGCTTATTTTGTTTATATCAAATTCATATTTATCCTCTTCAATTTGTAGGCAATTATTCAAACTTTCAATATTAACTTCTGACGAATCCTCGAATTTAATTTCCTTTCTACCAACTCCATAGTTTAATTTATTTCCTATTTCTAACTTATTATTAATAAAATTGACGATTGCATGATTTCTTGATAAAAACTCTAACCCAAGTATACAATCTCGAATTAGTTCTGGTACTATTATAAAATGCACGGCGATTAATTCTGTTCCTAACTTAACTTTAATGAAAATTTGTTTTTTAACACTTTTGGAACGCAGACCTAATGCTCCAATAACTTTTACTCCTGCTACCGGTAATTCTTCAAAAACTCCTAAATTTAATTTATTTGTGTTGTAGAAAGATTCAGATATCGAATTTACCTCACAACCTGTATCGATTAACGCTCTGACCTGTACACACTCATTAAAAACTAACTTAATTTCTGGACATTTATTAATGTCATTAATTATATCGCTTGTGTCGTGATTGTCCTCTAAATAATCTTTTAAATCGGTGAATAAGGTATTTATGGTTGCCTTGTTCTTATCCGCTAGGTCTACATTCCATTCCAACTTTCACTTTTGCCCTCTTCCGTCCCTGTCTGCAGGTTGTCGACCTTCCCAACGGTTCCCTGGTCCATTTTTTATGTCGGCACGCACATCTGGTTTTCTGTAAACATCCCTATTCTGACGTAACGGTAAATGTCTACTGTTGTACCCATTCATTTGTCCCCAAGGCCTGTTTACAACTTCTCCCTCTCTCTCGTCGCGTGGATAGGATGCCTTATAATTACCATTTCTTTCTTCGTAACTATTAATGTGTCGTACATCTGCCTGTCGGAATTCCATCAATAGTTTTACAAATTCCTGCTTTGTTTTCACACCCCTGGTGATAACAGCAATTAGTGTAGTTGGGTGAAAGTGCTTAGCGATTTTTTGGACTAACTGGGCTTCTAAAATCGGCGGTTCTAACTCTGAACATTCCAACATCATGTTCTCCACATATGTGATAGCTTCATCCCCAATTTTTCCTTTAAACTTTCCGAATTCCAACCTGTCTCGGATGTTTGCTTGTATCATTTCGTTAAAATATTTATCCATAAATATTTTTTCAAAATCTTCGAAGTTTTTAACTTCCCTACGGTGTAGAAACCACCATACACATGCTTCATCTTTTAAATATCTATCTAACCAATACATGTTCCCTTGATGTGTGTAACTAACGCTAACTTCTTTTATGATCCTTAAAAATTGCATTGGGAATCTTTCTTTTCCTGTAAAACTAATATCCCTTATCTCTGGTTCCCTTATTATGATACCATCCCTTGTTTTTAAATTACTTAATCTTTCATCTACTTCTGTCACTTTATTTTTCATTTCGTCCGTTTGTTTCTGATATTGGTTAATTTTTTGTGAATTTTCTTGGCATTGTGATTCGATTTCTAGAATTTTATTATTAGATCTAGCTTGACTTTCCTTTACCTTATCAATCTGAGCGTCTACGTTAATTTGATTTTCAGTTAAATTTTTGTTTACGGTGATTTCGATTTCTTTAATGCTCTCTTGCACATCCTTTTCTACTTCCACGACTTTACTTGCAATTTCTTTTAAATTTTCTCTTAAATCTTCGCACCTATTACCTAATTTATCGGTGAAATTTTCTTCAATTTTATTTAATTTATCATTCATTTCCGTCCTAATTGTCTCGGCTGTGGTATCCGATCTTAATTTAATTTCTTCGAGCTTGTTCTCGAATCTCTCCGCAAATTCATTAAATTTTCGGTCCATTGTCTCCGCATTTTGACTAACATTGCCACTAAGTTCTTCTAATTTTTTATTATTTTCCTCGAGCTTTTTATTTTGTTCTGCGAATTTTTTATCGATGCTTGCTTTTAGAATTTCCGCATTTTTATTAATTTCTTCGAAATTTTTTATTAAGGATTTCGATTAATTCGTTTAATCCTACCGTTGGGGTCCCATACACCTTTAAATTTTCACTCTCCCCTGAATTATTACCCTCATTAGTATTACTTTCACTATTATTAATCCCTATAGCTCTATCCATTTCTGATTCTATCCCCATTTGATTATTAATCTCCTCATCAAACCCCATTGTTATTTGGTTATTTGCCATCTTTTTATAATTTTTTATCCTATTACTACGTCTTAACATTAAATTAATTATATCTAATAGTCTTTCTTTCTCTTATCTTATAATGCTACCTTCAGGTTACACCACGTGAACTAAATTTTAATTTTAATTAAACCACGAGTTGGACGCCAATTATAACCTTTATTATTTATTTTTAATTAATTACTTTGATTAAAACACAACTACGTTATCATATTTAAATTATTTATTCTTTAAAATACAATTTGCACCTAAAGTTGGGTGCCAATATATAACAGTTGAATTAATTAAATCTTCAAATTAATTGATGCACATATGAGTATTCAAATTTATTCATCTTATCACTAAATCTCATCCATTCAACTTAAACTAGACATAAACATTTATAACACAATGAAATACTTAATTCTAGAACATAGCAATTTTATTATTATTATTAGGTGCATCAAAATCGTATCATTAATTGTAATTTTAATTTAGTCTTTATATTTTAATATCTCAATTGTTTTATTGATTTGTTGGGCGCCAGGTATAATTTACCAATTATATCATGAAGTTACTTTGATTGCTCTTTGAAAATTTAAGTTTAAATGGCTCTCGGCCTAGCTCAGATTTTATTTAAAGTGGGGCGTGGTTTCTTTGGTAACCTGAAGTAAAAACTACAATAACTAATCAGATAACTTATCGTGGTTCAGTAGCATGGAATGATGTCTTCTTGGAGTTTTACAGGTGAGATGATCCCTCGAACTTATGGCAGATATCACAAGAAACTTAATCCAATTTATAGGCACTTTGACGATCTCGAAGCTTGAACTACCTCACTCTGTTGCTTGAATTCTTGGTCAATTAATCAAAACTCTTCTTTAACTTTACGATGATTTTAATATAATTCGATGACTTAAAACTTTTCTTCAACTTTACGACGATTTGGCGAACTTCGCCCTGTTCCTAGTTCCTCTCCCTTGCGACGCTCGTTCTTTACTGCTTTTTCTGATTTTTGAATTCTTACCAGAGTTTTCCCGTTTTACCCCTTCTTCGCTTATTTCTGGATGACGCTTCTTTTTGGTTGGTTGGATTTGATTTTTCAAACTCTAACCGTCTTTCAAAGTTCGTTAAATCTTGTTTCTTAGCTGAGTTCAACGTACCTCTGCCTAGTTTTTTGTCTCTTTTTCTTTTGTTAACTTGGGCGTACACAAACTTTCTAATTTCCCATGTTGTCACATTACATAACTCAACTCTTCCTATTTAATTTGTCACGCTGCCCTCGCCCTTTCAATAATTTTGTAGTTTCGAAGTATTGTTTCCTTAGAAATCCTTTAACAAAATTTATTATGTGTTGGAGTGACGTTTATGTTTGACATTTATTTCTAACTGACAAGGTTTAAACATTTTGAATTGGACAAAGCTTTTACTTAGGGCTTCTCAACGTTACAACGTGAATGTGGTAATTGCTAATTTCAGAACTAGAAGCAATAATAAAAACTGAATCGATGTACAATCCTATGTTTACTTATAAAGAGAAAGGTTTCACTTTTATTATATATTCATAACCTTATTCAACACATAAATTAGGTGAGTTATTTTATTAATACAGTTTGTTCAATTAATACGAGAGTTCATTTATTAAGTTAGAACCGTTTGCGCATAGCAACCACACAGGCTGTCACGTGACGCCTGCTCTAGGTTAGCAACTCTTGCCCAGTCCCCATCTATTCAGTCAGTTGATTTCATGTCTGCGACTGTTGGTTCTATCGTAACACTGCTTTGTTTATCTCCATGTTAATCAATAAACCCGCCGATTGTGACTTTCAGCCAAGAGGAATGACCATAAATGCTTAGAGATATTGCGAAACACTAACCAAGCTTAGGTGCGCTATTCGAACAGCATTGCTCTATAGTATATTTTAATCCTAAAAAATAGAAAGTGTAATTTGTAATTATTTAAATTTTATATATTGTAAGTTGAATATGGAATATGCATGGAACATATATTGCAATTATTCATCTATCTAAAAAAATATATTTTAGGCTATTACAAGTTGTTAAATGTGAGGTGGCTACATTTATGACTGCTTTGTTCAATATTGCATGAAGTATTGATTTTGCTACACTATGGAATTTTCTAAGTATTTCTGGTAAAATCAGGGATATCTCAGGTAATTTTATCTTTTACTCCTGGTAGACACCGTGTTAAACTATCCACACATTTGAGCTGAAGAACACACCACAGATGATGGACAGTCAGCATTCCTAAAACCACTTTTTAAACTTGGATTTCAAAAAGGATATTTCTGTGAAAACTTGTCATTAGTTTTTTTAAAATCTTTAGATCAACTTGATTAACTTAAATATAATAGCTCACTTTACCAGGGTCCTGGTCATTAAAGAAATGAGCATCTTGTATAAGCAGTGTGTGGGGGGGGGAATAAAAATGTTTATTTATGTAAAAGTTTATTGGTATTGATAGTAGGCTTGTTGTAGATTCATCTTAAAATTGTGCGCTTTTTAGTTTCAGAATACACAACCTGTAATTTTGAAACAAACTGACAAAAGATAGAAGGCTATTTACTACAAGACACAAACTTACAATGACAGCAATACATTGGATCAACTAACATTTGGTAAGAGCACAGTTGAATTTTTTTTTTATTAGATCATATTTATTTTAGTTGATTTGTTTATCAGACGCAGGTAGATAACCATTTTAAAGTGCTAGAAGTTTAACGAAATCAATAAATCTTTTCATTACTCATCACATTATACTTGTCAGGATATTTTGGATAAGTCCTGATCTGAAACTTTTACTTTTAGCTACTAAAATGTTATGAAAATTAAAAAGAATGGGTAAGTTTTAATAAATGATGCATAAACTTACCAAAGGTATAGAATGAGCACTGATCATAATCCATAAATCACGTTTTCAGAGTTTGATCAATTATATATATTTGTAAATGTGTGCTATTAAGTTACTGTAGAAGTCTTTAATTTTATTTCATTTTGTTCCAGTCTACTTTTCTACAATAACTACAGATTTTGAGGAATAATGTTGTAGGCTTTATATGTTCATAATATTACAGCTTTGAGGAAAGGGGGGGGGAATCTATCTATTGGTACCAATCATATTTCTGGTAGCCTAATTTGAAGTCTGATATCAGTCATATTAACCATAGGAGTATTATAATCTTGTACAGTTTTGTTTAGTCAATGTTGGATGCTATGTTTAAATAAATATGATATCAATTGAAAGATTTCTTATATTTAACTACAGGTTTAAGATTTTATTAAAACAATCATGATTTTTGAAACTACAAATATATTTTTGATTTTGTTGAATTTATTCATTGTTATAACATTTCATTCTTTACATTAATGTTATCATTTTTTTCCTCTAGAAAAGAACTTCAGCATCAGTCTCAAGACATCTATAAACCATCTCTAATACATCATCAATCACCACCTACCATCTTGACATCCAACCCATCTCACCACCATCATCAGTGTCTTTGCCACCAAATCAGGTAGGCTATGGTTGATATTGTTCAGCTATTTTTCTATTTGAAGTATGAACAATATTTCTTATTGATTTTTATTAAAGCCTAAAAAGTAGTTAGACTTTTTTTTTTAACACCTAGTGTCATCTATGTCGTCTTTTTAATGCAGTACTTTATTTTTATGTTCAAAGCTTCATACTATCATGAGAAAGATCATTTTTATAATAATAAAAATGTTGAGTTTTTATTAACCCTCGAACTACCCTATATATTACTCAAGTGGTAGGCCTTTTTAGTGCATTTTGCAAGTAATTTTTTTTTCTACTAAAAATAGTAATTTAATCCTAAACCTAACTTTGTAACATATCATTTTTTATAGAAAGGTCCATAGAATTTACCTATGTAATAAGAACGGTTAGATGTAAACACTTTGGAGTTAATATTGACTGGAATGAAAAACATTGCTCTTAACAGAAGGAAAAATTCCATATAAATATACAATACAAAAAATTTGGAGTTAGTTGATATGTCGGTAATATATTTAAAAAAAGGTAAAACTTCAGATAAACACCAAAATTTTCTAATTTTTAAAATAGTTTTCTGGTTTATATGTAAATATAAGTGTGTAAACAAATATAAACATTTTTATTTGACAAAAACAATTTTTACGAGAAAAAATTGCAAAATGGCAACAGGAAAATGGTTGGGCTTGTTTTTCAAAATTCACCAAAACCTATAAATAAAAAAGTAAATATAAAAATTTTGATGTTAATTGTGATGAAAATAAAAAAATAATATCGAATAACTCGAGATCAACTTACTTCTCGGTGTACGAAAAAATGGCGATGTATAAACGATTGGATATCCATATATTACTAATTCGTATTTGACAACTTCTAACGTCCTTAAAAAAATGCTAGTTTCCCTTCGATTTCAGTGACATTTGTTAGACCCATAGAAGAATGTCTATGACTTTGACTATATTTTTGAAAACATATATCAAAAGAGTAAAAAAATACTCTCTTTGAAATGGTGTGAATGCCAACTTAATTGAAAAGAATATCCTTTGAAAACAAATAGACAAAAATAACATATTTTGTCGTCTGCTTCGACTGAATTTGGTGTTTCAAACTGATCTGGCAAGACAATAATTTATCGATTTTAATCATGTGACATATTACTTTTTTTGGTACTTCAGTTATATGAAAATGAAAGTTCAGATCATTATCTTTACAATAGTGACAAATGTATTGCGATTGAGCTTTTTTTAGTAGCCGAAATGTTGGAATTATAAAATCTGTTTAGCGTAGTTCATTACAGTGGAATAACACATGTGAGACAGATACTGAATGAAGTTCTATATCTCAATAAGTATAAAAACCACGATAATTTGGAATACATTGGTCGAAAAGTGAAGAAAAATACTATAACAGAGTGTCATTTTAAAGTATTTAGCCTGAATTTCTGACTTGTTAAAAATAAACAAAAGTGACATCTGTTTCGGACAAAATGATTATAGAAAATGGTGCTAGTAAAGTGACGTGTCGAGAAATGCTAAATTTATCTAATTTAATAATTTTACATATTACTATGTTTATATGAAAATGAAAGATCAGATCATTAGCTTTACATTGATGCCAAATTTATTACATTTGGATTACTTGAGTTTGAGCCGAGTCTCAGTAAATCGAGCTTGAGCTTTAATCGAGCTCAAACATTTTAATTAATACAAGCTTTTAATTTTCGGGCTTGAACTTTTATCAAGCCTTTTAAAGAGCTCTTATCTAGCTCAAGTTTTTTAAAGCTTCCTATAAATTTTACATTAAGTAATAATCAGTATAATGTCGATCTTTTATTTTAGTGGATTGTCAAACTGGGAACCAAATGTCATATCTACATTTTGCTTTAATGTCTTACACAATAAAAATCTGTGCGTATAGTTTACGGTAATGTAACTATGGCTACTCTTATGTTTTTAGAAAGGCTATAATATTGCGAGTTAAAATAAAATCCACCAATAATTATGGGAAGGTCAGACACAAACTACCTGAGCTTTAGATGTAACTCTGCCTTATCTTACTAATAGTTTCCTTCTTTACAAGTTAAACATGCACACCTTTGGAAGGAGAAAACTCAAAATCAATACAGTCGTGTATTTTGTCATTTAATTCATTTAAATTTTACGAGACATTTTATTATTACGATAAACGGAAAATAATTTGCCGCTGGTTACAATAATATGTCAAACCGATATTATTACTTGTCATTGTGGACTGCTGTGTGTGTGTGTTTGTGGGAATGAATCGAACTTAGGCCTAGAACTGATTGATGCACTTGCACAGTTTGAATTTTACAACTCAAGCAAGTTATCTAGACAAAAGACACAGTGTTTCTCTAGTTTCCATGAACTCGAAATTAGTAGCAAATGATTGGTTGAATAGCCTTGCATTTTGTAAATGTAAATAATTATAATAGGAAACAATTGAACTAAGTTTAGTTTATTTAAAAATTATAACTTTGTGATTGTGTTTTCGTTGAGATTTTGCAAAACATTAAAACGATAAAGTTTTGGACTGGACTTTTATTTTTGAATGGTTGATCTGGGAAAACAATTGTTCGGGGAACTTTGAATCCTGTAGAAATATGCATTGTTTAAATGGGTTTCCAACCTCTACTGCAGAATCTGAACAATAAATGAAGGAAATGAATGAATTGAGTTTCATTATTTTCATAGTGGAGAGGGGTTCTTTCTCGTATTAAAAATTAGTAATTTCTTAATTATTTTATAAATTTATTATTTTCCCTTTTTTTGTACTAAATAATATGTGCGAGAAATTAAAATGTGAGAAAATTGCAAGTTTTTGTGGCAATAAGATGTATAATATGGGAAATACAGCAAATATGTTCCAGGCCAATTATTTTTCCCAACACCTTATTATATTCACACTTAGTTTAGTATATTATCAATGTTGGTATTAGGCTAGATGCATTGGACCATTGACAGTCTGTTTTAAACCTTGTCTGCGCTCTCTCTCTCTCTGTCACACACAAATACCCAACTTTGCACATCTTTCGAATCAAAGCTATATTAAAATAGGGAATAAGATTATAGTACAACAAAGTTAACTTCGAGCAAGGCTGTGCAGGTTGATGAAATGAGGGGCATGTAGTGGAGGTAAACAGGCTGCTAGTAGATACGCTAGTGTGTGAAGGAGAATTTATGTCTTCCTTAACCTTTCCTTTAAAATTTATTTTATAACCACTTTTTGAGTTGTCAGATTATGAAAGACATTTAATGTGAGTAGTGTGAAGAACGTAGATTTCGCCAGGAAAAATTATTGGTCACTCTTTAAGTGTTTCTCATTTATTCGTATTATAGATAATAAATCAAAATTAGAACACGCTTTACCTATTTATAGAAAACTTGAGATTCTACCTATAAAGAATTTGTATATTTATAAGGTATTAAAAGTTTATTATAATAAGAGTAACAAACAAAGAGAAGATATTCGAAATCCTACTGTAATCCTTAGAAATAGATTGAATGCGTATGTTCCAAGACCTAGACTTACTTTATATAAAAGGTTTTTCACCTATCTTGCTCCGAAATTTTATAATTACTTGCCATGTCAAATTAAAATTGTTAAAAAGTTAAGTAAATTCTTAAGAGTGTTAAAAACATATCTTCTGTTTCATGATAATATTTCTATGTTTTATGACTGTTTAGAATAAGATATGACTTATAAGGAATATTTTTTGTGTTGTTTTATTGTTAGGTTTAAGAATAGCCTACTTAATTGTTTAGGGTAGGATTTTTTTTTTGTTTTTTTTGTGTTAACTAAGATATATATTTTCTATTTTGGCATAATTAATATTATTTATATATTAAAAAATAAAATAAAATTGTTTGTCCTGTATAAATAATAAGTAGCCTTTGTCTTTTGTTGTTTCTTCCATGTTGAGAGATGTAATTTTAACAAAGTTCGGTGAATCATCAAATGTAACCGATCAGCCGCCACCTTTATCTCTAGCTCTTGTCATAGATTGTAAGTTTCATGTGTATCACCCCAAACAGGTTTTTTTATAAACCTCGGGGTCAGACTTTATTAGTCTTAAGTTTGTTAAGTGTGTAATCTGAACATGTATATATATGACTAATAAAGATATTTCATTTCATTTCAAGTTTACTTACTTTAAATTCGTAATTATACTCCCTCGCCTAGTCGAATAATTGATCTACGTTAAGGCATTTATAAACAAACCTAGAATGTAACAAAAGACCAAAACTATTTTGACTCTATAATGTAAAGATCAGATTGCAACTGTTGTGATATAGGAGTGAGTCATGTGTTGCTAAGTTATACCATTAGACTTGCCCAACTCCTTGTATACACAAACATAATAACTGCACATCTCGATATTGCTCAAAGTTAAAACTTTATTCTACTCTAAATAGAGCATATCCTTACTCCTTACAATATTTTTTCTTGTCAATTAGCTAACAATTTACTTTATTCTCCCTATTCTCAATCGATAATTTTACTCTAGTATGATATTTTGAATTATTTGTTATCTAATATGTCTTATAAAATATTATACCACAATTCACACTCAGTAGTTCAACATTTTCACAAAAAGTTTTTTTCTTCTTCATAGTAAAGTACGAGTTTAGTTTAGTTTTGTTTAAAATTTTTATTTTTTACCTTACTGATTTTCTTTTATTTACCCAAACAAATAAATCACTACTCCCAGACACCGAATAATTTGTTTGTAGTGAAATATAAAAATACTAAGAGTTAAAAGTATAACTTAAGAATTCAATTTTATTTTCTTAAGTAAAGCTTTGTACTAAGTGTTTACACTGGGAAAGGTATTGGGGTTTTGAGCTTTATATTTCAATTTCTGTAATTATAGTGTCATATAATGTGTTGAATCGAAAAGTAATTTTTCATTAAGTATGGTATCGGGATTAGTTTTGACCATCTTGTATATTTCAAATTGTTCCACAATTAAATTTCCTTTTTTTGCAAAGATGAATTGTTTTTAAGGAATCTTGAATTGCAGAGTTTTTGTAGTTGTTTACAGTCAGGTGTTCTGTGTATTTGGATTTGATTTTGTTGTTGACAAAGTGTTTGTTTGGCTGTCGGGATGTGCTCTTTGAATCATACCTTTTATAACTTTCCCATTAGCCAGGGATAGTGAAACACATGTCATAATATAAAATGATAAAGGTGTCGACAAAGTTTAAAATACAATTAAAATTTATTTTTTACAGGTTTTTATTAAATTTTTGTCCTATATAGTAAGTAGTGTAAATATCTTCTTTTTTTTTCCCCTGTCATAGCTGTCATGTTGGTGTTTGATAATATAGCATCCATAAAAGTTCTGCTATTTCGTAAACTATTTGTTTATTTGTCTGATTAACAAATTTAACCAAGGTAATGGTAAAATCAACCTATTTCCAAATTTGGTCTGTAATTACTAAAAATTCTTGCTAAAAATACAACAGTAAAAATGTATTTAGAACCTAATATTTGATTGTATTGTACATATCTTAACATTACATTTCTTTTGTCTTTCTACATCCAATAACCTCCTCGACCCATCTCATCCTTTATATTTATCCAACTGGACTCTTTCATTATCCGAAACTTCATTATTTCTATCCTGTATTCCTAATAATTCCTCTCGTGTCATTTCTATTTTCATCGGTATTATTTTGAAAATGATTCAATTTATTTTCCAGATTGCTACCATTGGTGTTATTGTGCAGTTTATCAACAATTATAACCGACACTGAATTTTGTGTATAATTTAGGCCTAGTAGCAACTGCTTTGAATTATTAAAAAAAATATATATTGATTTGTAATATAGCAAGGATTTAATGGTTCACACTGTTTTTATAAATAAATAACGAAGTTTTGGTTGTAAGAAGTTATGTCGTTGTTATTTCTAATACAACTCTTCCGTCCTTATACTTTATCCTTTGTTCCTAATCTATCTTGGTTTGACACTAGTATTAATAAAATTCATCTGCTGTACCATACTCCACTTGGTTTATAAAATAATAGGTTAATATGTCCCTTATAATAAAGTCTGTAAGCAATATTTTTGTTTGTTTTTATACTCGTATTGGCATTATGTTAACATCAGTTGAATTTAAAACACTCTCCAGTTGAGTTAGAGAAGAGTCTGAAACCTAAAAGATTGCTGAAAGATCATTATTTGGTATTTATAAATCAATTATTATTAAAATCATTTAATCAGGAAAGGTTTCATTTTCAGATAACTAAGACAAGTTTTTATTACATCTAGAATGAATGTGCCCAAACTTAGGGTGCTAAAAAAATAGTTTTGACCTTATGTGTATGAATGGGAAAAAAAATTATCATTCAAATTCAAGGAATAAAAGAAGATTTGTCATTGTTTGTTTACAGAGAGAACAGCTGTCAGATTATTAATTTTGAGTGAGTCTGTTATTAACCCTGCAACTGTGAATTGACCAATGATTATGATTTTGAACAATAGACTTCCACGGTCACAAACATCATTATGATCTTGTTCTTCGGGGTTCGAACGCATCAATATTGTCTGCACGTTGAGTACAGCCGACGTTTCGGTCCCTTTACAGATGTCCATTTTCTAGGCTTAACAAATGTCAAGTCACTTCAAGAATTATTGAAGAATCATTGAAGAATTATTTTTCCCTTTATCAAAACATAGCCATTAAATGAGAGTATGCTTTTATATATTAGGCTACATGTCCCATTTTGACAAACAAATGTGAGGTTTGCGAATGGGATATATTTGTATTTGTTACACTTTTTAAACAAAACTATAAAAGCATAGGTTCTAAACAATAAGTTTTTTTTTAATTCTATGGACTTTTCTGAACACAATAACGTATATTTATAGCTTTCCAAATATTTTATAATTAAGCCTACAAATGGGAAACTATAAATGGTGCAAAATACTACAGCTTAGAAGAAGAAAGGGAAAAGTTTTCTCAAGTATCAAGTTTAGATGTTTAAAGTTGTGTCTAGCATTGGAGGAAATGGAAGATTGAAACCAAATCTTTTTTATTGATAAATGATGTACGGGAATAAATGACACAAATTGGACAGCAATTTTTGTAATTATAAACATATTTGTTTGGGCAAAAATCAGTAGCGGCCGATGGTTAAGGGCAATGGGAGGGCTCTGTTTTATTTTATACATGTAAGGGAAGGCATGTTATCATTCACTTAACATTCACAATCACAAAGGGTTAAACTTAAAAACATAAACAAACAACTCGTGTGAGTGGCGAGACACTATTTAGAACAGTTGCGCCAACTTATTTTGCCCATCGAAAACAAGGTTTTTAGTAATGCGGAACATCTAATTTATGGTGGCTTCACTGACTGATGTTTGCGCGCGCAGCTTCGGACTCTGCCCTAGAAGCCCATTACACGCTGTGTAAATGACGTCACGGCACCCTCAGCTCTGTCTGCTGCTTGCCCCATATGACTAAATGCAATGAAACTGGGACGCTCTGGCCACCGTCCGAACTCCAGAATACATTCATCAAATATTTTATATTGTAAAACTTCCGCTACAAATGATGGTGAAATCCATAGCGGCAATTTATAATTCATTTATCTCAACAGAATTAAATACATATAGGTATTTACATTATTAAAATAATATTATCATTTGGGGGGGGGGGGGCATCCGAGAGTCCTTATGAGTACACCGCCACCTCGTTTATCCGTACTAACTGGGACTGGAAGAGGTCCAGAAAATAGAAAATCCAGATAAACAGGAAACAGTAGGAAAATATAATAAAATAATTTGTAGTGATAAAACGTAATGTTTATTTCCTTGTACATAAACGCAACAACATATTTATACAAAACTTGTGATATCAATATCAACATCTGAGTATATATCTATTTGGAACAACTGTTTCACTTGTTGATGTGTGGGAGATCTCTTCAGGCGTTATTTCACAAAGAGCAGGGCTAATTTTTTCCATGGCTTCAAAGTGCCTTTTGTTACATGATCCTACCATCTAAATAATGTCTTTAATATTTATTGCTTTTAATAAATCAATGAGACTTTCTTCTCCTTCTTCCTTGATTATCTTGCTCAGAAGCTCTTTGTGATAAACACACTTGATATTTCCAAACATCCTCTTGCTTGATCCATAGGTTGCGTGTCAACTATGTGTAGTGTTATACAACCAACAAATGCTTGGACAAATTCTAATCAAATTTGGTTTGTGGACATATTTTGGTCATGACTCAGGGCGTTTAAAAATGTTTTTGAATACCGTACCTTAAAATGTGGATGTAGCTGCTATAAGAAGAAATGAAAAATTAAGGTTTTTCTCAAAATCAGTTTTAACAATTTTGCTCATGTGTAGCCTCTAAGAATACTAACAAAACTTATTGGTAAAAATGTGTTGCGTAGCTGTTATCAAATTTGTAATTCTTTAAAATCGACTATCCCGATTTCCTTCAATTGTGAAATGTGAAGGTTAATGACCCAAACCCTTGTGCAAAATAAAAATTATGGTTTAATAAGAATTGACAAAAAAACCTTGGACTGCCGCCATTGAAAACTCTACTGTAATTAAATATGATTTACAGTATGGACATGTTTATAGCACAAGGTCCTTATTTAAATAGCTAAGTATTTTTAAAAGATGCTGTCTGGTTCATTTCCACTATTTTCTTCAACGTAAATTGAGCTTTTAATGATGGCAGTAATTTTTTGTTTTTTTTGACAATTATTTCTGAAGTGTTAACACCTAACTGAAATTTTGGTTAGTTTTTATTTGGTTTGGGGGATAGACGAGTGAGAAAGTATAGTCTGAACTTATGGAATTCAGCTGTGGGACCGCTCCAAACATACTAAAATACAAACAATTTATAGATTTCAAAATAAATTCTTGAGAACCATATCAAATGCTGTATGATACATCAGAAATAGTGACCTCCATAATTTACAAACACCTACAGTTGAAGAAGAAATCAATCTATTTGCTCAAAACCACCAACAACGGCTTCAAAGCCATGTTAACGAGGAAGCATCATACCTACTCGATAATGTTGAATTACTGAGGAGACTCAAACGGACAAAGCCTTTTGATCTTCTCTAGAAATAACTAGGACCACCTGGACTGTAAACACCATTTTGTTAGATTTAAATTTATTGTTAGTTTATGTAACTAGTTTCAGTATTATTTATGTACCGTTTATCTAATAAAATTAAAGAAATCACTACCACATTTGACGAGAACTTGTGATATTTATTGCCAATGTCAACCAGGAATTATCAGTTTCACAATTAAGTTTTCTACAAATGAGTGCTGCCTTTCCACCACTCGTAACTTATTATTTTTTATGGAGTATTTATTTCCTATCTTTATTTGGTAATCTTACAGCTTTCCTTATGTCTCTTAATACTTTATCATGTTCCATCTTGGAATGCTCGAGAACAGTCTTTTTAGAATATTATTAGAGAAAAATAATAATTTCCAACAACAATTACAGTTTTCACTAAGTAAAACAGAAAAAGATCTTGACTACATGCGGATGACAGTTTTTGAAGAAACTTCTTTGTTCATGGTAGAATGAAATGGATTCATAACATTAAATTATACTCAGAATATCGGTCTTTATGTCTATCGCTGTATATATTATTCAAATTTGTTGTACGGCTACCTTCAATCTAGAATAAGTGTCTGGGATTTCCAGAGTTTTAAACATCAGAAGGTAATTTAAATGTACAATCGCGGGCTTCATATAGAGAGATCGTGAAAAAATTAAACAATTTTTCATCATTATGATTAACGGAAACCATTTTATTATTGTTTTCGGATAAATTTATTTCAGTTTTTAACAAAGAAATTAAAACCTTTCAACAAAAAGAGATGACTTTCTTGTGTGTAAGCATGAGACATCTCCAACCAATAATAAATCTGTAGTTGGTAATTGTAATAATTAAATAGTTAAATTAGGAAATAGAGAGACAATTAATTGTTAAAAAATAATAACTTAAAATAGAATTTTTAAATAATGGTAAAAGGAGAAAACTCTTTTTATAATTACGAATAAAAATGTGAAATTAAATTAATGTAAGCAGGAAAGATGGCTTTCATGTGAAACAAAGACTTAACATCATATCATTAATGCCATGGTGTGTGAGAAAGTTAGTGCAATATATGGATTTGGTTTTAGATAGGTTTGAATTATAAGGTTTAAAGTACACCCATTTAGGTATATTTTCATTAAAGTCAGAAGCCTATAAACAAAAGTGTTAATTAATTGCCTTCTTTTGAGTCTACAAATAGCCCATCATTGGTGTTGCTTGCAGCTTTCTCCTTTGTGTTCTACAAATCCTTATTATTTATAAAGACTCCAGGAATAGAACTTGTCTTTACTGAAGCGGCTATTTTTTCTAACGAATCTGAGGACAAACTTTTTCACTCTTTTACTCCGATCAGGTTTCTTTTTTGATATTTTTCAAATTACTCACGAAAAGTAAATTTGTTTTATTTGATGTTGGGTTAGATTTATATTGCGAGGTAAGGGCTCCAAAGAGGTGTAGTCAATAATACTGTAAGGGACCCGTCGGTGGTGCCTACCCAGAGTCGTGGATCACTTTGTCAGATTGATAATTCACAGTAATACTCTTGATCTAAGGTTAGTCTACTACACTGGCCATCTTAGATACACACTATTTAAATATAAAGGACACTTTAAATTTACGAGATTAGCGAAATCAGTTTAGTTGAACTTAATGCAAGACATAATACGCTATTTATAGATCTAGTGCATGTGTTTGCTACCACATTGTGATTCTACTGCGCTGAGCGTTTGCGCCCTTTTCCATTTCAAGATATTTCTCAGCTGTGAGATACAGGGCAAGGTATACAACTCACAACACACCTATGTAGGAATAGAAGTCTACGAAATAGGGGTTTGATATATCACCACAATATCGATTATTAGTAAAAATTCCTGCCTTTAGTTTTGAGATATTACGATTTAATTTTTAACAGATATCAAATACAAATTTTGAGAAATTTACAATATGTTTTAAATTTGAATTTTAGGAAAATTGTTTTGAGGAAATCGAATGTTTGCTATTTCCCCTCTCCCTCCCTTGTTGTCTCAGTCATCATCTTCTTACAAAAGAAAACAAGGTAGAAAACCTCTAACCTCCGAATACTCTAATAGTGTGGGAGTCGGAAAAGACGAGAGAGCCCTGATAGGAATGTTGAAAGAAAGGGATCTAATCCAATATTACATGAACAAAGTTATAGATCCAGCTAGGGTTTACCAAATTGACATGCACGTACTCACTAAAGTGGCCTCTTATGGCAGCAATTTGCACAATTTTGATTTTAAACATGACATTTGGTATAGGAAACTATTATGCATTCATTAAAAACTGTATTCAAATTCAGTATCGTCGAATTGAAAATGTAAAAGTGGTGGTCATTTTAAACAGTTTTTTGTTCATATCTTGTGTGTATTCTACTTATAACACAATAAATTAAATTTAAATGTTCAGATTTCAATTCTGCATGTAATGGTACCAACCCTACATCTCTACGATAAAATATAGCGAAGTTATTGTCAAAAATGTTATTTGGAAGCCTGACCTCCCCCAAAATGTGATATTTGTATAGTTATGAAATCCAGGACTGAGTCACTGGACTCGAGCGTAGCGAGTGGAGGCTCCATCACATGTGTACAGCTACGTTGCTGAGACACTGACACTAGGGAAACGTCCCTCGATCTACCAATAAAATTTAACATTTCCTACAAGGCCCAATCAACCAACTTTTAGAATTGTCCTTAAATTTAAAAAAATTCTTTTCTAGGCCATCTTGGTCTTTATCACTTTTTTTATGGGAATGATTTTTACTCTTGTAATGTTGTGTATTTGTTTTTATATAACCAAATATTTGATTAAACCATATAAATAATTGATTTTATTATAGCCGGTGCTTAACAAATCGTATAGTCCACAGAAACTGGGTCTTGCACAAATTAAAGATATGCATACAAAACTTGATGCCCTGGCTCCATGATCACAGCTAATATAACAATAAACTAGTATTTATTTAAATTATTTGTGTCCGTTTCAATATAGCTACCTATATTTATAGTTGCAAAACTTTGAGAATGTTTCTGCTATATTTAATTATAATGTAGTTATTGTAGATACTGTCTAGAAAGCCTACAAGTGTTCTTAAATTTTAAAAATACCCTTCTTTCATTGCCATACTTTGTTGAAACCAGTTTTTCTTCACCTATCTTCATTCATTTTCTACCAAAGTAGTTGCTTCTTCGTTCCATTCCTAACCTCCAGTAGTCCTTTCCTTCAATCATCAGTTTATCTTCACGTTTCTTATACTATATCTTATTTACAGAAGCAAAAAGCTGAAAAACTTGGACAAAAATTGGAAGCATCAAAAGTAGTTAAACCTGAGATTACCGTCTCTCAATGTAAGTTTAGTAACGGAATTGAAGTGCTTGTGAGCAGTAAGCACGAGTTACCAGTCTTGCCTCAAAAACCTCGCTTTACTGGCGGTGGTTTCAATATGGGAGTAGCTGCCTTGTGATGAGCTTTATACTCTTCAATACTGACTTTGATATTTTGTTACATTTATACTAAAAATCTTTGATAATAAATTTATTATATTGTTTTAAATATTTTATCTTTTCTAGTCCTAAACAATTTATTTACCACCATATGGAAAAAAATTCCACAACACTTTATTTGAAATAAGCATGTGATTCAGTAATCAAGCCATCATTGACAGTTGTTACAAGTACACAAATCTTTGATGATAATGCTAATTATGATATATTATATTTGAAGTAGAAATTAAAGATTGAATGGGTTATATCGGCAGTGAAAAAATGTGTTAACACTTACAGCTTTGTTTACAAACATTTGTAAAACTAGGTTTAAGTCGAGTTCAGTAACAAACTCTTAATCATTTTGTATTACTCTTAGTATTTAGCTTTAGTAATAAGTGAAGGATTAACTTTCATATTCACAATTAAGATTAGTATGATTTAATACAGGTTTTAATTAAGTCAAACGACTAAGGAAATATATCAGAACACTGTAAAAATATGGTTACATAAGCGTTTAACGCTTTAAATTACAGATGTTACTTTTGAAGAGGAAAGGTTTATAACCTAGTCCAGTGTTTCTCAACCTGTGGCTACTTGTTGGTACGCGGGGTAATTTTTGTTCTAGATAGAGCCCAGTGCATGCATTGTGTGCTAGACTGGCGAAGCAGGGCACAAGCTCACCAGGTTAGTCTAGTCATCTACTGTCACTTTATCTATTACTCTTTCATTGTGGTTTTATTGTGTTGTTTTGGTTGTCAAACTCAATTATGGATTAGTGGTTAAAACGTTCTTTGCCAGGTCCTAGTACAAGTGCTTCAAAATAGCCAAAAACTGTAAACAAAGATTCATAACAACATTCTGTCCCTCTACCATCGAGTACCAACTAAAACAAGAATACATAAAACTCAAATATGATTCTATCTTCTAGCTTTTTGGTTTTAGTTTTACAGGAGGTGAAAATGAACCTACCCCACAATGTATGATTTGTTTTGAAACTTTCTTTGGACAAAGTATGAGATCATCTCTTTTAATGAGTTATTTTAATACGAAGCACACCAGTTCTAAAATAAGCCATTGATTCTTTTTTAAATAAGGAAACTGAACTTAAGGGAAGTAAACAAACAAAAGTTGGTCATTTACAACACTAAATACAAGATTAATGAAATGAGTTAGTTTAAGAATTGTCCAGGAAGCTATTAGGAATAGGTTTCTTGATACTAATTTCTACTGGTTCATTGGATAATCAAAAACATAGCTGATTTATTATTAATTTCCCTATTGGTTTTCGTTTTCTTTAGGCTATCAAACAATTCTGAGTTTATTATTCTACAACAGTTTGGGATATTATAACCCTTTCTAATACTTAATTATTCAAATACAACATAAAACACAATCTCTCCTATTCAGATCTTTATACCTTCAATCCAGAGCAAAGACAAATTATTGAATTTAATAACTCTTGTTTTCCAAACGCATGTATCTGCTCACCTTCTCAACATAGACGGGAATATCTATAAACTGCCAGTGAGTCCCTTTTTTGTGTATATATCTCTCTGGTAACCAGCAGTGTTTTCTCATCCTTACCAATGTCTCTGATCCAACTGACCCTCTTTCTAGGTCACTAGCAGTTTATATAGAGCTTCACTATCCATGTCATGTTAATGATCTGAAAGCTAGGCAGTTGTTGGTACACCAAGTTTTTGCTAAACTTAATAAAAGTTTTAGGTTTACGGTTTCACTCTGCTCTCGCAGTTATTTTATGTGAAGTTCTTAAGTGTGTGAAAATTCCTTGTTGTGAAGACAGACTTGGTTCTGGGATTCTGAACTCCAGCTAAGTACAGTGGAAATTTATGTGTCAATGTCATACCTGAACATATATGAAATATTGTTGGGATTTCTAATTTTTGTTTTTGAAGAAGATTAAAGATTAATTCCAGTATAAACTTTAGAAAAATTATTTATGAAATTACCAGTTATCTTTGTCGATCATTCTAAAAGAAAATATACAAAAACGAATATTACACAGTCTTTTACGACACTAATAATGTTTTGTTGGCTTGAACATTTGAGTGATACCTCCTGACTCAAGAGTTTTGTGGAAATAGTAAGGTTTTTGTTAGTTTAGGTTTTGGTAAGGTTATGATAGTGTAAGAAAGTTAGTGCTTTGGTATCTTGTGAGAGTCACTTCTGTGGTGGTACACTAAGTTTTTGCTTCCAGTTCTTTGATGCATTCTTGCAATTCACTGCAACTTTTTTCAAGTCAAATACTCTAATAACATTGGGGTTGGAAAAAATTTTGCCAAGAGAAACTAGATAGGAAAGTATAAAAATAGAAGGGATCCGGCTCAAGACTAGATGAAGAAAAGCTAAGATCCAGCATAGATAACCTCAGGGATGCCATCCAAAACCTACAAGATGTGAGATCATCAAGGTTATTTTATATCAGGGTTTACTCCTTTAAACGGTTCTGTCTAGACCAGATCCGTTAGGATCAGCAGTCTAGTGCAGGGCCACCACAAGCAGGATGCAGCTCTTCACTACACTTCATTCATGAGTACCATTACAATTGGTCTTGAGTACAGGTGTGTTCCTGAGACCAGAGCAGCGTCCAGACATTTAACTACATAGACGCCCCAAAGTTAAGATGTTTTTTAAATGACTTCGACTTTATAAAAATAATTTTCCCTATATGCCTACTGAGCCTAAGATGTGTGGTTTTAGAACACATTTGACTTTTTTATTTTTAAGATGATGGTGACCTAAAGGTTATTTACCTTTTAAAACAATAAATAATTTAAAAAAAAAAAGTGTGATATTTATTCAGGTGTTGCTGTGACCATTTATACATGTTTATTTGTTCAGGCATTGCGACCGAGTAAAGGAAACACATTTTGCCATGCACAAACAATGTATGAGCAAGGATTACAGCCATATTACAGTCCACCAATGAAATCAAAATACTGTACTCGAACAATAAGTTATATAGGTATGTATAGCTTTAGTAGTGTATTGTTGGATTAACAATTTGTTTTTATTTTGTGTGTGATATATGTATATGTGACTGAGATTAAATAGCATTAGTAACTTTTCAACACTACTGTATACAAGTGCTAATTAAAGCACTGCAGCGATAGAACAGTGTAACTTTTCACTGAAGTAATTGTTCCAATGATACTTTACTATTGCAATATTTTTACATGCTCAGAGTATATGTAGATGGAGTAAGTGTGACAATCGTAATAGCATTGAACTTGTGTTACTGTCTTTGGATTTCATTGTCTAAAGAAAAAGTAATCTTCTTCATTCTTGTTATGTGACCTTCAGGGGCTCACTATAGCGAGTAGCAAACTCGAGGAATCCTAGCTGAATCTTCGCATTTTTTTTCCATGTAATCTTGGGATAGATCCTTCTCTTGACCCAATTCTTGTTCTTTTGCAATGCAAACACTATTAAATTATTCTAGGACAAGGAATATTTATTTGATCTTCTTTTAGTTATAAGGTGACGATGACAGAGGTTTTCATCATACGTCATCATAAAAACTGGATTTTATCTCTTACAGATGTCGAAACTTTCTCAAAATTATTAAAACATTTCATTAAACTTTTTAGTATCTTAGTTTCAATGTAAAATACAAAAATTACTTACTTTTTTAAGTGAATTTTGTATGTGGAAATTTTAAATAAGGAAGTAGGACTCCAATAAACTCTTCAAATGTCGAATTAAAATTTAATATTTCCTACAAGGATCTAAGAAACCAACTTTTGGATAGTAATTTATAGGATCCATTTGTATTACATTGTATGATGTGGCTGAATAAGTTATCTTGTGGCTCATTAATTTGTTTTTAAATTCCGTTTTTAAATCTGTTGGTTAATAACCATGAAACATGAAGATTGGTTAAAAAATTGAGGTTGGAATGTTAACTTATCATATACTTTGTAAATAAAAAAACAAAATCATATTATAATCCGGATTTAATCCTTTTCATATTTGGACATTTTAAGGACATACTTAAAGAAAATTCAACAACCTCTTCGATATCAAAAGGTTACAATTTTATATAGGCATATTATTAAAATTGTACCAATGAATTTTGTGACACCTAATTGTAGTTATGTTCTGAATATTTTTTAATGGTTTATTTAATCAATGTTTCTTGAAATCTCTGCATTCTATTTTCATTCCTTTTTAAATGATTATATATTTTATAACTGAATATATTATGAAATTGTTTGTATTAGAATTACAGTGATCTTCATTCGTCATCAACAACAAACAGATCATCCATCATTTTCAACAGCATCCAGAAAATTCACCATCAAGCTACTTATAGAACATCAGTCATCACAGCAGCATCTAGTACATCCCATCAATATCAACATAATTACAGATTTTGATCTACAACTGGTAAGGTAAGGTAAGTTATAATAGTTAGTGAATTTGGAGTCCGAGGGTATACAATCTCTTGTCACTGCGAACCAAATGGATCTTTTGTGACTACCCTACTAATTATGTTTTATACCCAGCCAAGATTTGAGCTTCTTAAGAATTTTTAAATGATTTTGGGTGATATTGTAGTTATCTCTGCAGCCATGGGGAAAGGAAGTGCTGAAATAAAGTAGTCTTTTGTAGGATAGAGATTCACACTCACTCAACCAGTGTTCGGCTGTCTCTTTAAGTGTCAGGCAGAAGCGGCACGAATCCACTTCTCCCTTCCCTTTACATTTTTGGGTTGGGAGTCCTCTGATGATTACTCCATTGACCCATGGCTCTTGGATTAGAGCTATATCTTCAGTAAATCACATGACGAGGACAGCCAAAACCGTCCTGTCATTGTTGAGATTTATTGAAAGCATTTTACTTCTTCACATTAGAAACTTGGTTTGTCCCTGATGTGGTAGGGTTCTGTATTAGTCCATTCCTTCTGGCGAGTCCTTTTTTCCTAGATCTTTCCTTTGCGGCTGTTGATGACCTTTTAGGTTTTTGTTTCTTTTGAAGGAAAGAACTGCTAGATGCCACCCCCACTCTTAAGACTATCCAAAGCTGTAATAGTCTCCTGCCAGCATGACTTTGGACGGAGCTTTAGCCTCTGACACAGCAACAGCTGTCTTATCCTTTCTTTGTGGTATAGAACTAGGCTGACTAGAAGTTTCAGCTCGCTTATTATAATGTTTGCTGATGTTTAGATATAAGTAATTCAGATTTCCGTCCTCTTTTGTGCAATTGTTTATTGTCTGTGCTAGCTTGAAGCGCTTACGTTCACATTGTAGGTGGATTAAGTGTTACTTTTATTTCTCATTTTCTTATACTTTTTTTAATGTATACGTAGTTTAGAGAATGTTACATTGTGATTCATGGAAATATCCTTTTTGAGTTGCTCAGAGCCCATAACTTTTTTTTGGTATAAATTATGTCTGATAAATGTTTCCACTGTCTGTTTTAATGAAACTTGGTATAAAATTTTGTTTGATTTATAGATGATATAATACACAATTTTACAAACTGAGTAATAATGAGGGGGGGATGAATGAATGAAATGTCTAAAATAGCTCTTTAAGACTTTAAGACTTTTAGTTTCATTATAATTATTTAGTAGACTCCGATTTTCTCTTCCAATTGGTTTTTAAAATTTTTTTGTTCCAGGTTTAATAATTTTGAAAAATTGAAGTAGATGACATGTCATAGACATGAGTGAGTACAAGTTGTGTAAAATAGTTGTAAATATATGTCAGCTAAACTAGTATCCATCATGACTTTGAAAACTTATGTTTTTAGTTTGGAGAAGCCCACTAGGTTAGATTAGTTTTAAGCTGTAGGAAATAGTATTAGATAAGTTATTATATATTTTATGGTATGTGTTTGTGTTAAAAATATTTTCAAAGGCATGATGGAATATAAATTATTGTATTTTTTTTTTTTTGAGAAACACGAGCATTGTTTGTGCACTTCTAATAATTAAACAATGCAAGTCATTACATATTATATGCTAACTAGTTTAGCTGACATATTTATTTGATAAGTTGTTGAATCCATTACAGCCTCAAGAATGAAGATTAGATCTGCATCATTGATGAACTTCATAAGGATCATGATCCCTCCCTTATAAATCAAACAGAAATCAATTCAGTTTTTTTAGATGTAAAAATTAAAATTAAAAATTTTAAAATATTAAAGAAATATGTATATAATTAATGTTTTTCGTTTTATATTTAATAAATAATCAGATTAATTTTTTTTTTTTTTTTTTTTTTTTTACTTTTTCAGCTTTGAATCTTTTTGAATAATATCAGTCATCATACTTAGGTCCTTTTTGAAATATTTAATTTTGTTAGATTATTTTTCTTGTTTTCTTTCAGTTTTGAATCTTTTTAAAAAATAATATTTTAACTTTAGGATTTAAAAAACAATAATATATCTTAATAAAATTTTGGTCCTTTATATTAGTTCAGCTTCTTAGACTATTTTTTATTTTATTTTTTTCATTTTCGGTTTCAGGTCCCTATCATTCTACATAATATAATTAATCCATGTGTATTTATTTCAGGCCAATTACACACCCGACCAACAAAAGGGTGAGCATAATCTTTTGTTGAGTCCATCGCACTTACACACCTAGACTTAACAAAATGTTAATGTCTAGTTACAACAAAGATCACACACTTGTACAAATTGTCCAAGTGTACACCACTATTGTTACACTTCTTCAGGCATAAGTCCTCGACACATTAGAGGCAGCATTAGATTTGGTAGGAAATTGAGATAGTTTGTAAGAATATTTTCGGTATTCCGCGGTCCCTGTTAGGTTTTTAGTTTTACGGGAGTTTTATTTTTCAGGTTTTATTATGTGTTGTTGTGTATATATGTTATTGTTTTTCATATTTTTTATGTACTTTTTTAGGTTGTATTTTATGTGTTTTTCAGGGTTTTTTTTATTGTATTGTTTCTATATAAATAATATTTTTGTATGTATTTCAAAGTAGTATTTTATTTCCATGTATTTTCAGGTGTGGGCTCTTTTAGTTTAGTATGAATGTTTTGTTTCATGATTTAATTTACAGCAAAGAAACTCTACATTTTAAAATTTTGTTGTTATCTAAAGTTCTACCTTCGAATTGCTGATCACCATCTTAAAAAGGTAAGCTACTTCAATTCAAATTTTTTTTTTTTTTTTTTTTTTTTTTTTTTTTTTTTTAATGTAGAATATCAATCTAATTTTACTTGGAAACTTGTTAGTAGGCATTCGTCTGAGTTTTCTTCAGAATCATAACTGTGTTCTTCTAAAGCATGTCGATCTACTAGAACATACAAAGAGAACTTTTAGATTTTGGGCACCAAGAACTTCTCACAAATCATCCTGGATCAAGAGATTTACGTACATAAATTGATACTGAACATAGAGAAATGAGGTAGATATGTAGATTCTTATAGGCAAACCATTTGAAATGTGTTTGTGAATTTGTAGTAACTGAAAACTTAGAACTGTGAACATTTTCATAACTGTGACTTAGAACTGTTACATATTATGAAATGGGGGTTTATTTTAAACTTTTTTAAACATATCTGTTAATGCAGCATAAACTAGAGTAGAACTGTGTTCTAACCAAGAGAGCTCTTTGGAAAGTAAGTTCCTTTTCATTATAAAAACCAATACAATTTGAGGTTTTTTATTATACACAAATTAGTTACAACTCTTACCTATTTTCCCACATTACCACCTACATTAAGGCACTTGTTATATCAGTAAACTAGTTCTTTATTACCCTCATCATAGACACCTGTTAGTTATAAGACATGAATTTACACTGTCCTTCAAATCCTCATTGTTTTCAAACCACTGTGACCCTAGATATTTTTAAATGATAGGAAGTGATAATCACTAGGAGCCAAATCAGTGCTGTATGTCATTTGAAACTGTCCAGTATGTTATGTATGTGTCCAACAATTGTCACTAAATATGCCATACCATTTTTTCTGAATGGTTTTTACCATCCTTAAAATGTCTCGGTAGTGATTCATTCTACAAATCTTACCAGGAGTATTTCTCAAAAGACATTTGCCATGAGTTTTCTTGTATAGAATGTTTCCAAGTACTTATGAACTTTAAGGGGTTTTCACAGTGAGCTGTAGCCCTACTCCATCGACTGACTTTGTCTCCACATTGACATACAACAGCAAAGTCTCACCATCTATAACTGAGATAAAGGTACAATAATTCAGTAATTTTGAAATTTCATTTTTTTCAGATTTTATCATTCGCTTTTCAAAAGTTCAACTGTCACAACAGATGGTCGTCTATTTCTTTATTTATCATGAGAAATTCCCCAACAAACTTACACTTTAAACACAAAATGGAAATTTTGTGTTTAAAGTGTAAGTTTGTTGGGGAATTTCTATAATTTGTTTTTACTTAACACATCTAGAAACATTTGCTATGTACTAGATACGCTAAATGATCCTAAAAACCTCTGAAATAAAACACACCTCTGAAATTAACAAGTTCTATTCATATTAGATACATACAAAATCTAGTCAAGCCGTTTTGCTTAACTATCTTTGAAATCGTACAGTAAATAAATAACATGACAAATTATTAGACACTAATTTCATAAATATTAAACATAAGTTCATGTTAGAAGTATTCTTAATGATCAAATTCAAAATCAAAGTTCATGCAATTCAGTTAGCTAATAATTAGCCAATGTTTTTCATTATGTTACAACACAATTATTTAAACTAATTGCCTATACTTTTTTAAGACATAAATTACCAATTATATTGTTCTTTTTTACGCTATACCAAGGCGTAACTTTGCACTGAATTTAGTTTTAACAAACAACTCTATGCTAATCAATAAATAATTGAGAAAAAACGTACCAGGGGTTAAGAATATTAAAATGCATGCTTAAGTTCCAATAAAAACCTTATTGTGTTCGTGTGAACAAGTAACATGTTCCTCAGGAGCTCAATATAAGTGAGTATTGGCTTTGGCTGTCCCAAGGGGCCTAGCTGGATCTAGACATTTTTTCATGTAGTCCTGGGCTAGACCCATTATTTCATCTTTCCTATCATGTCTCTCTTTATCAACTTTTGATATTTTCCGACTATTGGAGTAAGGAAGCTTTTATGGAGGTCTTTATTTTATGTTCTTTTCTTAATTGTTTTATAAGGCGTTGAAAACTCAAGAGGTTTTTCTGTTTAAACAATAAGACAAAACATGTAATAGATACATAAGTGGTGGATGGGAGGTGTATATCCAAAAACACTGCATAAACTTTCTTATTAACAAATCCCCCAAAACCAAGTAAAAACCAACCAAAATTATTCAATACCGAAAATGTCACATCGATAGTTGGCAGTCATAAATTGAAAATAAACCATACCGTCTTTGAAAAAAATATTTATAAATATAAATAAGGGTTAAAGTTGATTCTTTTGTGCCCATAATGTAAATATTATTGATTGAAATGCTGGCAATCTAGGTTCATTTATTTTTGTTTATTGGAAATTATTTCTGAACCATAATAATATTTTCAAAATGTATTACAATTTTGCATACAGGTTTAGGTAATCTTACACATTTTACTACCTGAGTCAGGTAGAGCTGATTTTCAGAAAATTTTAATTTTGTGTTTTTTTCTTATGAAAGTTGTTCAAGTTTTTGGTTAAAGATAAAATGTTATAAAAATGTCCTAAGATATGACAAATTTGATTAAAATCAATCCACTTTTTTTTCTGGCCCATTGCCTAGAAAACACAAATTAAACAGATGAACATCATTCCATTCATTTTTTGATCCTCTACATTAATTTTGATTACTATGTAATGAGAAAATGAAACTATTAACTACAACGTTTTGAAGACTAATATAACTTAAATTTTTTACAGCTTCTGAGTTCAGTTCCACAGTCCTACAATTTTAAAGAACATGACAGGATGAAATGCTTGAAATTTAAAATACCGGTATGTAAGTTCATTGTTCTTTTATAGTTTATTTAATTTGGTTTTAATTTAAGTTCACTCTTCTAATGTTTGATAATGGAAAGTGAGTGTTAAACTTGTTAAGTATTAAGAATCTGGTTTGACTTTGGTTTTGTGATTTTAGAGATTGTTAAATTTTTTTCAACTTGAGCCAATGAAACGGGTAATATTAAAAATTGAATTTTTAATATTAATTTTTAATACTACAATTCTCCCCCCTCCCAAAATGTACATTAATGTATAAATTGGTTATACATACTGTCAAACATTAAAATTTTTATTTTACACATGTATAGCAGTAAATAGCATATCTACCAGTTTTTAATTACTTAATAAAACTTTTGTAACTCTAACCATAATAATCTCATTTGGTTTTAGAGTTTGTTTTTGAGTTTACTCGAATTTAAGTGCAAGACACCTTCATCGTTCTTCCCGCACACTCCTCATTTGGTTTTAATTTAAGTTCACTCTTCTAATGTTTGATAATGGAAAGTGAGTGTTAAACTTGTTAAGTGTTAAGAATCTGGTTTGACTTTGGTTTTGTGATTTTAGAGATTGTTAAATTTTTTTCAACTTGAGCCAATGAAACGGGTAATATTAAAAATTAAATAATTTTGTATTGATATGTTTAAATGGGAACTGGTATTACAAATTGACAGGATATTTAATAAGCATATAATTGTATCCAAAAACATTTTAGGTTTTTAACATTAATGTTAAATTTCCAGACTATGTTTATCCGAATATTTGTAGATGGTATTGGATATGTTGTTAGCATGCAATGAGTTTATCGAGATACAATATGGCAAAAATATTCAAGCTTTGAAAAAACATCCAACAAACTCACTGTATGCTGACCACATATCCAATACCGCTCACAAATGTTCGGATGTACATAGTTTAGAAATTTCGTACAAGTGTAGGGAAGGTAGAAAAAAGGATAATTGGAAAAAGTTGAGATTTACAATAGTTTAAGAAATGAGCCTTCAAACATAGCTAACCCCATCTATGAAGAAATAATTAAAACTATTATATTGAGTATTCTAGCAGAGAGGGAATTTCATCCTAACAGTTGTGGCAACACTACTAATTATTCACAAAACAACTGTCAACGATAGAAAAAAAAAGGAAAAAAAATTAGGATACATAAATGTGCCAGTAAAACACATATATAAAAATAATTGTATATCTTATCCTGAATCTATAATATATAAATTTTTAACATTACTTTCTGATGATGGCCAGATACTCTTGAAAACCAAATACTGTTTTCTATTAAATGATATGCCCACGAATTGCAGCAACTTAATAACTAATTCTGTCTGCTTCGAGATGTTCAATACTTTTCATGGGTGGGTCTTTGAATACTTTACTCTTCAAATATCCTCACAAGAAAAAAATGACATACTGCCACTTCTGGTGATCTCGCAAATTAAAGAATATCGCCATATTTAGACAGAGCGTGACCTTGAAAATAAATACTAAACTGTACTCATTGATTGCAGTTGAGAGTCTGATCTTGAAAACAAACGCCTAACTGTATTAATTAATTTTAGTTTTCTCCGCTATGTGAGGAAACTAAATTCTTCAATCATTCGGAGGTATCGCTGGGACATGACTGTAACAGCATTCCTACTATCGTATTTAAAGAGATATTGACACATTATTCCTGAAGATGATATTGCACATCATACAGTGACTTTAACACTGTTGCAGAGTTTCTTAATGCATTTTATTAGGATTTACTGTTGACAATACCGGAAATATTTTTTATACACATATTATACTCACTCAAGTGGAAACATATTTTGTCTACAGTTGTTGACAAAGTGGCATTTTGTTCATTTAAATTAGTTTGCAAAATAGCTGATTTCTCAACAGTTTCACTTTGCCCACTACTTTGCACATTACTTTGCTCACTTTGATGGCAACCGAACAAAACGAAATTTAGGTTAAGTATATTTGAATTCATTTATAATATACAGGAAATGTCCTGTATGTAGGTTATATTAATTCTTACATGTAAAATAACATAAATAAACAACAAAACAACGTTTTAAAGTCGAAAAAGGAAGTAATTATTCATGAAGATGATTGACAGTGTATGTACACGGAGAGTATTTTTCGTTTGCCGAGTTTTGAAGTTGGCAATCCCGTTTCCTCAACAATACACCTAAGTTATTTGTAATATTAATAAATAACCTCAGTTTTGACTTGAGAACTTCAACTCAGTGTTGATGTGTTGATTAGCACTACTGCTATATTTTGTGTAGTTAGTTGTAAAATATGGACAGTTCAGAAGATGAAAACCTGTCAAATACCCCGCCTAAATTAGCGGAAAAAGCTAACAACGTTGTACTAAATCTCCTTCCTGTCAAATCAAGGAAAAAGTACGACCGCCAGTATGAACTGTTTTTATCACAAAATAACAACTGTAGACAAAGTATAATGTGCAATTCGTGAGCAAAGTGTCTTTTTTAAACTTGATAAAATTGACGCACTCGGCAAGCCTTGTGCGTCAACATTTTTCTCTCGTTTAAAAAAGTGCCATTTTGCTCACTAGTTGCACAAATAACTATTGTCACTCATTAGGACAATGTAAACGCTGTCTTCATTATCATTTATAAAATGGTGGCAAAAATTTCACACATTTAATTTAATCTGTGTCTTTTCATGCCTGTATTACTTGAATTTTATATGGATACATGTATAAATCCTTGTAGAGAATTGTAGGCGGCAAACCAAGTGTAACTGCATTGGGACGGGCAGAGCATTTACGCCTATGTAACAAAGCAACTCTTATGATGTCAAGGATAAAATAAAGCAAAAGCTTAAAAGTTTCAAATATTTAATAGTATAAATTTTATTTTATCCTTGAATATGGAGTTTCAACAAGAAATATCTGCTATTACATTAAAGTTTCTTATGATGTCAATGCTTTCAGACTTACACACATTCTTTTGTATACAATTAGGCTTCTTTTTTTAAGCATGCTTCAAAATTATGTACCCAAGTCTTATTACGATCTGCTGATGGCACCACATAATTCCTATGGATATTAAAATGGCATTGAAACAGCTGTTGTGCAACCACATAACTATCATAATTTTTGTAGAACACCTTAATCCTCAACATATGTAGTTCACTTGTCCAATGCTTTATCTCAACTAAGTGATACATAAGGAAGAAACTGTTGTTACTGTTCATACTTGTCTATTACTGAACAATATGTAAATATATGCTATTGCATTGACTGTTAAATAGTAAAGATCTTTGTAAAAATAAAATATTCAATTTGTTAAAGTCACCTGTTTCATTGGCTCACACTATATTAAAACAATAAAATAGACTTTGACTATTTAATATTGTATGGGTATGCAAGTTTTTAGAGGATGGATGAATTTTTTACTAGACTTACATATTTGTCATTTGCCGCTCTTGAAACATACAACTTAGTTCATTTGCTTATTGTGTTTCCCTGTTTAGATTGAGAATATAAACTATGTCATTTTACAAAACCAACAATTTTTATATACAAACCATCATGTACATCTAGCCCCATCATACAATGTAATATAACGGATGTATATAATGCCCATAAGTTGGTTTCTTAAGCTATGTAGAAATTGTTAATGTATTTTTAGATCAGGAGGCCTACATAAAAAGGTAAATTTGTTTAAAACAGTGTTGTTACACAGGTTTTCTGAAACTCAATTGTGTATATTATTACTTTCTTGATATACAGCTAACAGGTTTCGTAGATATGAATATATTAGAAAGTCTCCACTTGCTTTGCTCGCATCTGTGACCTCTCCCTTGCTGCTTCTTATAACTATATGAATATCAAATTTTCTTCGTAGTTCACTGTTCAAAATTATATTTTTGGCCATAAGTTTGGCATTTGTCATTGTAGAGAGTTCAATTACATACTGAATTGAAATTTTAGTATTTTGATCTAATTTAATGTGTTACAAGTTGTATACCACACAAGATATAAACAAAAACACTATTTATAACAGCCGTCATTTTGCTTTTTCAATTTGATTTTTCTGAATTTTAATAGGGTTCTATAGCATACTGTAGTCCGCTGTACCAAATTATATTTCATGTTTCTACCTTAGTTTTTATGACTACTATCATGTTTACATACAGACAACAACAACAACAACAACATTAGGCGGAAGGCATGTCAAAATCACTTTCTGTTTCCAGAGGCTGTGATACATGAAGATAGAGGTCATATTTTTTTACAATTACAAATCGTACCTTATGAACTTTGTAAGTAAAATGAAGTTGTGAAAGGAAAATTACGTTCGGCTTATTGTATAAAATAACAGCACATAAGCATTATCATCTGTCAGAGTTTTCAAATATAATTGTTAGTTATATATATTTAATTCTTAGTTATGGGATAAATTGGTCATTAGTTTTGTGAAAATGATGCAGTTTATCCAAATACAAAAGCCATTTTGTACATAAATGTCCAGTATAGATTATTAATCATTTTGTTAGTAAAAACAAAAAGACAAGACACATTCGTTCACCCGTCACTAAACATCTGGCCCTTAAAGGAGAACAATTTCTCTATGAACCTCAGCAATAGTTTTTGATACACAAAAAATGTATCACGACATGAGTCTAACAGTGACAGGAATATTGCTTGTAGTATCCATTTTACATCACTGATATATCACAATAATTATTTGAACTTCATACTCCGACAAAATGGTTAACAATTGGTTATTATATTAAATTAAAATACAGTGTGTGTAAGATGACTCATTGCCATAGTCATTTCAAATTGACTTTACTTTAAAGTTGGGCCTCTTATTTCACATTGTAGGATCAACAAAAAGTTATACATAGAAAAACAATTTTTGAAATTTGGATTAGTGGTTTACCATTGATATTTACTAACAATTATTCTCGTTAACAAATTTTCTCAACCTTTAAATAAAATTCATTTGAGTAAAACTGAACCCAGTGAAAGCATTTACACTCATATATATATATATATATTATATACAAGGCCCGTTCAGAAAGTAACCTCTGTTTGAGTATAAATAATCGGAGACTAGATACAGAAATATTTATGTCTTAAAACTACAACTCTTCCACTATTTTTCGACATAATTTCCATATAAATTTAGGCAATTATCATTGCGATTGACCAGTTTGGAAATCCCTTCTTCATGAAATTTTGCCGCTTGTAATTTTAGTCAACCTGGTCAGGATCTTGAAGTTTTTTATCATCATCCAAGCACTGGTACTCATATCATTTGTCCATGATAGGTAAAAATCACTGGGAGTCATAACCGGACTATATGCATTTGAATTGATGGATCATAATATGTTTTGTTTGCCAAGTGGTATGACGGTTGACAGACATAAATAGGAAACCAGAAGTCTGCAAACCAAGGCGTTTGTTCTAAATGGGCTTTTTTAGTTATTGAAGTCTCACATAGAAATGATAGTTGTTCCACAATTCGTAAACACTGAGATAATGTTCACATGGTTCAAAGATTGCAAACAGCGGTTTTCAAAGATTTTTTCATGAATTTTCTGAAGCGATTCATCACTGACTACAGATTGCTCTTCATTTCTCATCATGAATGTTTGTTCTCTCACTTTTAAACAAACACTGATGCACAACACATTGTGTGTTAAATAGGTATCTCTCAATCGTAGGTGTACTAAGCATGAGGATGCTTATTCAGCCTTGGTGCTATTTGAGTATTCGAGGGTTAGGGGTCTTTATTTTATGTTATTTTTTCCTTTGTAGGGTCCAAAGTTAAAATCAATGATAATTATTTTTCATGTGTGTCTCTAATTTGGCGGACAGTCTATACAACTGTCTGTAAGTCGCAACCAGTCAACACAGACAAGATAATAAATTCTAAATATTTCAAACTTTGTATTTAAATTATTTGTATTGTCCCACATATAGGAAAATAATAGTACTGTAGTAACCAAAAAAAATCGAGAAACTATAAAGATGAAATATTTTGAAATATGTGTGGGTTATCAAATAAAACTAGATTATATTCTGATTATGAATATGTATGCTTATTTGTTGAAAAATTAATATGTTGGCGCTAAACTAAATTTCAATTGTCAGATATCATGTTCATTCTCCCCCCCTCAACTAAAACACAGTTTTTGCTACAAAGTAAAAAAAGAAAATACTAATGAACATCTACAATTCTGAAAAAAAAATGTTGGTTTTGAAATTAAATTGCAGTTTGAAATCATCTATTATAGTTTTTTGTACGACAAATAGAACTTCATTTAACCACACAATGAGAAATTCATAGCTTATAAATTTTAAAAACAGTTTTTATGACATGTGAGACAAACACTTCAATAGCCATTAAAATATGGATTCCATTTTCATTTATTTCTCTTTATTATGATCCGTAGTTAAAACCAAGGACCTGTATAATTTTATTGCATATCTGTCTGTACAATTTAAACTGTCACTTAAGACATAAAATATTTTGGTTGTCTCTTCAAAATAAATAAAAAGAAGAAGAGATGAACATAAAATGAAGACCCTTATCCCTCGAATACTCTAATAGCGTTAGGGTCAGAAAAGAACAAGAGTTAGTCAAGAGAGACCTGATAGGAAAGATGAAAGAAAGGGATCTAAACTAAGACTACATGAAGGAAGGTGTACATTCATCTAGGTCCCTCAGGATTGCCAAGCCCATACTCAATAAATTGAGCCCATGAGAGTCCAAGTTGTTGGAAAGTTATACTTATTGTATTTCGCCTTTTACGACTAATTATGCCGCATTATAGTACAGAACATCTCGTAAAAAGAACAAAAACTTTAAATAATTGGATTTTAAACCTAAATAAATTAAATTAATCAAGTTTTCAAAACAAGAAAATATTCTGTATTTTATATGAAAATTGATGTACACTACGAAATATTAGTCAAAACATGCTGCAAAATTTGGAATTGATTTATGAATCTGTTTTTGACTTTTATCTTGTTTTTAAAAAAATACAGATTGACGAATTTTTTTTTTTTGATATGCCCAACTGCGAAACATATGTCTCTCAATAAAGCTCTTTTGTGGAATTAAATAATTATTTCTATTAATATTGAATTCTATCAAACACAGACTGTTGTCACATTAAATTAACATTCACAAAGCCAGAAAGGACAATTATGTTTTATAATAAATTAGGATATTCTTTATAGTTATTTGAAAACAATAAAACAATAATTGTGTGGTGTGATGTGTGACATTGTAAAATGTTTATGAAAGATTCCAGTCTTTATTATAATTCAAATTTTGAAAATGTTGCCAAAATTAAACTGATCTCCAGTGACTGAGAGAACTAGATATATTTTCTGTTTGAAAATTCACTGATACCCTGATGAGAGGTATATCTTAAAAACTACATGAGACGACAATTAAAGTTTATATAAAACCAAATTGATCTTTTTATTCCACTAATTTTATTACATTACAGTTTAATTAAATCTATTCATTGAATAAAAAATATTTATAAATGTTATAAAATACTGTATTATATATGTCAGCTGATCTACACTGTATTGCAACCAGTAATTAAAGTTATGCATTTCCTGGAAATAATATTTATGGAAAACTGGGAAATATTTAATTCAAAGTCAATAATAGTTTATTTTAATCGCAATATAAATTATAACATTTAATTTTAATCATTATTATATCTCGGTTCACATCATATTTTATTGTCAAAATACGGCAGTTGCTCTGCGCTCACTCGATCAAGAAAGCTGACATGCGCAGAATGATTTGCGCATTTCATTTCATGTTCTTCTTCACCATTTTGAAATTGTATTAATTTAGGAGGTGGTTTTGTAATTAGTAAGGTAAGTTTTCTTTCCTATTATAGGAAATATTTTCTTCAAAGAACTATGAAATTTTGGAATTATTTTCTTGTTACTCTGCCTAATATGTAAACATTAACTTCATTATCAAATTTGATTTTTTGAACGTGTAAACTAATGAAAAATCTTTGTGGATATTGGAAGTAAGGGAAGCATAAATCCAGTTGGGGCTTGTATATTTAAAAATTATTAACAATTTGTTTATAGCAGTAAGTTAAACTATTTGAAGTGATTTTCCTAACCTACTGATGTTGTTGACAGTGTGTAGAATTTGTAATGTATGTTATTTATATCGTTGTAATTTGCCTAAGTCAGTTCCACCATTTTATTTATTATTTTTTTTTAAAGGCACAATTAGCTAATCTTATTGTCAACAGTTTAAAAAAAAGGATTTATGATGGTAAGTATTATACAAGTTAAAGAGAGGAGAGAAATCATGTTATGAACTGAAATTTGAACATCTATAAAAAGTTGGGTAAATGTTTACTTTAAGGTGGCACTGTATTTTTTGGATTTTATTTTTTTTATCAGCTACTACATACCTTACTTCATAATGATCTAATTTAAAATAATTAACTTCAATAAACTTATGAAATGTTAGGCCAGGTGGTTATATATATAGCTACCTGGCCAAACCTGCCGGAGTAAAACAAATAAGCAAATTATTAACTTCAATAAACGTACGAAAGGTTTAGTCAAGTAATAGTGATCTAGCTTAGTCATTGTATAAGGTGCATGCATCAAACCATAGGATATTCTTATTCCTTTATGTCTTGCAATTAAGTGTAACCCCTCAATTTGATAGTTTTTAAATTGTGATTTTTCAGTGAAAAATAGTGATCGGCGCAAGGAAAACATTATTTATTCTTATGAAGGTATGTAGTAGACGATAAAAAACTTTAATCCGAAAAATATGGCGCCACCTTAAAGTAAACATTTACCAAAAGTTGGACTTTGTTTAATATCAGAGACTTTAACACAGGTATAGGTCAATAACTTATGAAATTATATTTAACTTTTTTATTAAAATTATTCTTTCAAATGATATTAGCTTAGATCTTTATTATTATTTGTTTTGTGTAGTTTCATTGTAAATAACTCATTAAAGTATTAATTTTTCTTTTATTGTATTTCTTGATATCCCATAGCGATTTAATATTGAAATTTAATGAAATCGTGTTTTACCTATCTCATTATTAAACAATTGGATCATCCTTCAGCTGGGAAGACCCTTTTCAAGTATCAAAATCCATTATTTCTGTCTAAAATAGCAAATCTTAGACTTATGTGGTTAAGGCATCTGTCTACATTAATTCCAATGGCAACAGTGGTGAATATTTGAGTATCTCATCGCTCTATGTTAATGTTGCCATCGCCCTTTACATTGGAACTAATTTACCCGACTCACTCAATCCAACATTTCTCAGCGTTTGGTCACACCAAACACTGAGAACACTTCCCCGAACTTCTCCCGGACCTCTGTGCCGGAAACTCTGGGCCAAACAAACACCTACATCTCCCTTACTGTCGAACAGTAAAGGGCAGCTCGTGATTGGTCCAGACTCAACTCGCGAGAGGCCGCGGACGGTCTCTCGCCGAACACATAAACTTCAGATTCTCCGACCCAATCACAGCACGCTAAGCCACCCACGCCTCTAGCCGGCCTGTGATTGGATCGCAGAATAGTGAAAGTCGCACAATGGCTTCTCCATTGTTCGACTGTAGGAAAACATATAAAACCAGACGTTTTCCTAACCAACACACACTTCTTCTTCAGTCTCTCATCCGAGAGACTAAGACAGACCAACTACACTTCATCCTCTGTCTCTCATCCGAGAGACACGATACTCACTTCATCTGACTCTCTCCTTAGAGACGTCCAGACACACTCTTCTCTCAAGAGACACGACCACACTGCATCTGACGTTCTACAACACTTCTCACACACCAGCCGTGAAGGGAAGCCCACAGAGCAGCAATCTACCTTGAAATGTACTTCTGTGTTTATCATTCATTCTCTACCACCGACCACTCGCCTCCCGTCAGGGAAAGAGCTAAATAGGGGAAACCCGGCGAGCTACTACCTTACCGCCTCCCGACAGGGAAATTTAATAGGGTAGTGGTGACCCGGCGGACCCCTGTGCTACATGCCAGGGAGACGGAGCAACATGGAACGACGGGCTGTACGCCGTCTCCAGCGAAGGGCCAGCAGAGCGTTGAGGAACTCCACAAACCGAGCCAACAGGACCAAGCCTGAGAACGGTCGTTCTCAGGGCCAACAAGGCCACTCTACCTCAACACTCTAAGGCCCTTTCAAGGGCCAAGCTCCTGCTCCTTGCCTGACGTGGCGACCTCCCGTCCCCTTACCTGAAGCACCTCGCCCTTACTCCTACAGTGTCCCCGGACTTCCACATTTTGACCCCCGAGCATCTTACTACCTGTATTTCTAACCGCCTAACCAACCCGCTCCACCATTCCCCGACACAAAAACCTATCCCCGGCTAGACAGCCGCATACCACCTTCACCGACATTTACTCTGCCCAACAGCTTAGCCGACGTCATTTGGCGGCCACAACGAGGGGCAACTCGATCCACGACCGGACCGAGGATCTCTGGACAGAGAACACCACCCACGACCCAACACCAACACCAGCACCAGCATCATCCACTTCTGGGAGTGAAAAACCCAGTGGCGCCCAAGACCAGACGACAACACCTACAGAGATGGCACCAACACTCAGGTCGCAGGGGAGGACATGCGCAAAAGAGGACTGCCACAGCCAGAGCGATCTCTACGCTGCCTGCTGCCGATGTCAACAGTACCAGCACCACAGCTGCATCGGATGGCCGGAAGTCGAGATACCTTCGGCAACCTTCACCTGCCAACCCTGCGCCGATACCATCCTTCCTTCCACAAACCCGCCCTCTGTATCCCAGTCAACAACCTCAGCCCCATTACCCCCCACAACACCAGATTTGTTTTACACTTATTTGCAGATGCTAGCGCAGAATTCAACTACTACACCTCTACCGGACTTCACGGGAGATGGAGCCGAAGACCCGGAAGACTTCCTTAGACAGGTAGAGGAAATCCTGATACAAAGAAAGACCCCAAGGACACAATGGGCCAAGACAACTGCGGCACAACTAAGAGGAGTCGCCGAGAAGTGGCATCGCCTCTACAGCGACCACGGACTCAGCTGGGAGGAATTCACCGAAAGACTTCGGGCCCGTTTCAACTCCCCAGCCGTCGTAGCCGAGCTTCAGGCAGAGCTCTACGGACGAAAACAGAACTCCGGCAAGCCTGTGGACTCCTTCCTCCTCCGCAAGACGCGACTGATGCGACGCCTCCAACCACAATCCTCGGAGATGACGAGACTCCAGACCTTCTTGGAGCTACTCCTTCCCGGCCTAAGGTCTAGGCTAAGGGGGAGCAACGTAGCAACAACGCAGGAGCTGATGGACCAATCACGCGCCGTGGAGAGAGACCTCGCCGAGGAGAACCGGACCACCACCACCAGACCAGCTCGGGAAGAAAAGTACCGCCCAGCCGCCCAGCCAGCTGCAGCCAGACCACCACCAGCAAGAGACCCTAAGTGCCGGTACTGCCCGGACTATCACTTTCACCGGGAGTGCCCGGTACTCAAGAAAAAGCAAAACGAAACGGCGGAAAACTGGAGAGGGACAGGGAGCGCGCCGAAACCTGCCCAGCACTAAGAGATGGCGCCACCTGCAACGCTGCCCCAGGGAACCAACTGCCTCGGATCCACCTCCAGATAGGCTCGAGAACCATCCTCGCCCTCGTGGACTCCGCAGCCAGCCACAACTTCCTGAGGACCGACCAACTGAGCCCCGACGCCCACCTGCAAGCAGCTCCAGCCACCGCCCAACTCGCCGACCGAGACGCCCACCTACACATCCGAGGAGAGATCTGCATGGACATCAGCGTCCAAGGACAACCTACGCCAGTCAACTTCTTGGTCGCTGATCAACTACAGGAACCTGCGCTCCTCGGATATCCATGGCTGAAGGAACAACGCGCTGTCTGCGACTTCCACGCAGGGACCTTGACCTTCGGTCTGCAGGATCGACACGATCTACAATGGACGACCACCACGCCCCAAGAAAGGACAGCGCCCGCCATCGAAGTAGGAGAGATCGACCACGGACTGCCCAAGCCTCAACAAGACCAGTTCTTCGCCATGCTGCAACACCACGCCTCCGCCTTCCACACCAACGGACCCCTGGGGAAAACCAACAGCCTCCGCCACGAGATCCAGCTGAAAGATGACACACCGATCCGCCAGACGCCCTACCGATGTTCCCCGCAGAAACGACAGGTGATCTCCGACCAGATCCAGGAGATGCTCGCCGCAGGGATCATCGAGCCGTCCACATCGCCTTACAGCTCCCCGATCGTGATCGTCAGGAAGAAAGATGGCCAGCCTCGATTCTGCGTCGACTACCGGCGACTAAACGAGCGGACGATCGACGCCCCACAGAACCTCCCTGTCATCCACCAGGCCTTAAAGGACATCGGTAGCGCCAAGATCTTCACTACGCTGGACCTCAAAAGCGGCTATTGGCAGATCCCCATGGACCCGAGCTCCAAACCCTACACCGCCTTCACCACCCCGGAGGGACGCCACTACCAGTTCTCCGTCATGCCCTTCGGGCTGAAAAACGCTCCCAGCACGTTCCAACGCCTCATGACGGAGAAGGTATTACCACACTGCGACCGAGACGCCTGCATCGCCTACCTGGACGACATAATCGTATTCTCCAAGGACTGGGACAGCCACCGCCACCACGTTGACCGGGTGCTTGAAGAACTAGAGCGCCAAGGACTCACCTGTCACTTGGAGAAATGCCGCTTCGGGAAGGCGAACTTGGACTACCTCGGTCACACCATCACCAGCCACGGGAACCAACCTCAGGACCACCACATCTCAGCAATACAAGAGGCAGCCCCACCGAAGACGCGGAAGGAGGCCCGACAGTTCGTGGGTATCTGCAACTGGCTCCGAGAATACGTGCCAAACTTCGCGGAGACCATTGCACCCATAACAGACACTATCGCCTCCAAGAAGCCCTTCAAATGGACACCAGCCGCCGACACTGCCTTCGCTCAAACAAAAGAAGTCCTGAGGCAACCCCTGCTTCTCCACCGCCCTGCCGACAACCTGCCCTTCATCCTACAGACGGACGCCAGCAAGGTAGGAATGGGCGCAGTGCTCTACCAAGAGACACCGCAGAAGGAGCGCCGCATCATCAGCTATGCCAGTGCCAAGTTTACTCCGACGGAGCAACGCTACCACAGCAACGAGCAGGAGTGTCTCGCTGTTGTGTGGGCTATCAAACGATACAGACCCTACCTCGAAGATAGGACCTTCGTGCTCCGGACGGACAATAAAAGCCTGACGTGGTTACATCAAATGCAAGACCATAGGTCAAAACTCACCAGATGGGCGTTACTTCTGCAAGAATATTCTTTCACTATAGAGCACTGCCCAGGCCGCACCAACGAGCTACCCGACGCCCTGTCCCGGCAACCACAAGAGGAAACGACCCCGGAAGAAGCTGGCCACTCAGAACGCCTACTGCCCCCTACTGTAAAGGAGTACCAACAGGAAGCCGGAGAGCCAGACATCAACCAAGCGGAGCCTCACACGTTGTCAGACCAGCCGAAGGAAACCAGCACCCAAGCCCGCCCCGGAAAACCACCCAGACTAAAGTGAGTGTAGTGATTTTTGTTTTACCCGCCCAAAAGTTTAGACTTTGTGATCAGACACTTTCAATATATCTTCTCCTCCCATATAAACAATGCCTAAGGGCCCAAAAACAATTTATTTCATGTCTCGTAATTATTTCTGTATTTCATGTCATGTAATTATTTCTGTATTGTAATTATTTCTGTTTGTTTCATGTCTTATTGTTGTAATTATGTCCTTGTCTCACCACTTTCTTGTCTGTATTAAATATCATGTGCTAACTATTTCATTGTGTTTTCTGTGACAATATAAAAATAATATGTGTATGTTACTCCTCCCATGAACACTGCCTAAGGGCCAAAAGACTATATTTCCCCAAGTGTATAAACTATTCAATCCCTACTTTGAAAGTAGGGACATTTGTGTAATTAACTAAATATTAAATTGTCTTGTATTCTTTTTCTATTTATTTTTTTTTCTCTCTGTAAGACTCCCAAATAATTTTTTCGTTTTTTGTCCTTACCTTGAAGGTAGATATAATTCATGTTAAAATCAAATTGTTAGTTTTAAGATTTTGCTTTGTGTAACTTCTCCTTTTCTGTTCCCTACCTTGAAGGTAGATTCAGTGCAATGTACAAACAAATAAAATAACTTACTATGTTTTTATGTTTAGAAAATATATTAAAACAACTGTATTGTTAGTTATAGTGGAAAAGACCAATAAAAACCATTTTTGATGTTTCTTTGGGTAACCTTTCTCTGCTGGTATACTACACACACACCCATCTAGACTCTCACAACATCGGAACAACTCTCTAGGGTAAATCAGTTCCACAAGTGAGGGGGGACTTGCCATCGCCCTTTACATTGGAACTAATTTACCCGACTCACTCAATCCAACATTTCTCAGCGTTTGGTCACACCAAACACTGAGAACACTTCCCCGAACTTCTCCCGGACCTCTGTGCCGGAAACTCTGGGCCAAACAAACACCTACATCTCCCTTACTGTCGAACAGTAAAGGGCAGCTCGTGATTGGTCCAGACTCAACTCGCGAGAGGCCGCGGACGGTCTCTCGCCGAACACATAAACTTCAGATTCTCCGACCCAATCACAGCACGCTAAGCCACCCACGCCTCTAGCCGGCCTGTGATTGGATCGCAGAATAGTGAAAGTCGCACAATGGCTTCTCCATTGTTCGACTGTAGGAAAACGTATAAAACCAGACGTTTTCCTAACCAACACACACTTCTTCTTCAGTCTCTCATCCGAGAGACTAAGACAGACCAACTACACTTCATCCTCTGTCTCTCATCCGAGAGACACGATACTCACTTCATCTGACTCTCTCCTTAGAGACGTCCAGACACACTCTTCTCTCAAGAGACACGACCACACTGCATCTGACATTCTACAACACTTCTCACACACCAGCCGTGAAGGGAAGCCCACAGAGCAGCAATCTACCTTGAAAAGTACTTCTGTGTTTATCATTCATTCTCTACCACCGACCACTCGCCTCCCGTCAGGGAAAGAGCTAAATAGGGGAAACCCGGCGAGCTACTACCTTACCGCCTCCCGACAGGGAAATTTAATAGGGTAGTGGTGACCCGGCGGACCCCTGTGCTACATGCCAGGGAGACGGAGCAACAAGGAACGACGGGCTGTACGCCGTCTCCAGCGAAGGGCCAGCAGAGCGTTGAGGAACTCCACAACCCGAGCCAACAGGACCAAGCCTGAGAACGGTCGTTCTCAGGGCCAACAAGGCCACTCTACCTCAACACTCCAAGGCCCTTTCAAGGGCCAAGCTCCTGCTCCTTGCCTGACGTGGCGACCTCCCGTCCCCTTACCTGAAGCACCTCGCCCTTACTCCTACAGTGTCCCCGGACTTCCACATTTTGACCCCCGAGCATCTTACTACCTGTATTTCTAACCGCCTAACCAACCCGCTCCACCATTCCCCGACACAAAAACCTATCCCCGGCTAGACAGCCGCATACCACCTTCACCGACATTTACTCTGCCCAACAGCTTAGCCGACGTCAATGTTCATCCCTGTAAATAGGTCTGGTTAGGTAAATTATATATAGCCTATATTTTCCCTGACCTGTAGTTCTTTTACTAGATCTGGTTAGGTCAATATATATAATTATATTGACTTGCCAAGACAGAGTTCACATGATTCTGAAATCATAGAGCCCATTAATATTTACCTGTTAGAAAACAATTAATGCGCATATCTAAAGACACACTATTCTATTACCTATAACTTACGAAACTTAGACGCATAGGCTCATTATATATTCTAAACATCGAATGCAAACTTGTAAATTGTTTATTTTTGACAGTAATATTGGATTTTGATACTTTAAAAAGGTCCTCCCAGCTAAAGGATGATCCAATTGTTTAACAATGAAGTATATTAAACACGATTTCATTAAATTTCAATATTAAATTGCTACATGATCTCAACTGGACATTTACCAATTTATTTAGCCTACCTTGTTTGTCATTAATGAGATATTTTTTGACAATGCTAGACGAATTTCAAGTCTTAAAATCCATTAATATTTTAATAAACTGATGCTTTTAGACGTAAGGATTCAAGGGTTATTTGGGTTATTATGAATTACATTATTATTATTATTATTTGGTTTACATCATTTTTTTCAAAGGGGGCTGAGAAAGAGAAAGTAGCTCATTTTTAGTACTTTGTTTATTTACTATGAGAATTTATTGATTTTGTGAATAATTACCTAAATTTATTTATTTTCATATGAAGTAAAAATTGTGAAAAAATATAAGAAACTAATTAAAAAAGTAATCAGTTAAGGCCTATAGTATTATTCATTTCAAGTTCATTAGACAATATACGTGAATGTGGTAATTGCTAATTTCAGAACTAGAAGCAATAATAAAAACTGAATCGATGTACAATCCTATGTTTACTTATAAAGAGAAAGGTTTCACTTTTATTATATATTCATAACCTTATTCAACACATAAATTAGGTGAGTTATTTTATTAATACAGTTTGTTCAATTAATACGAGAGTTCATTTATTAAGTTAGAACCGTTTGCGCATAGCAACCACACAGGCTGTCACGTGACGCCTGCTCTAGGTTAGCAACTCTTGCCCAGTCCCCATCTATTCAGTCAGTTGATTTCATGTCTGCGACTGTTGGTTCTATCGTAACACTGCTTTGTTTATCTCCATGTTAATCAATAAACCCGCCGATTGTGACTTTCAGCCAAGAGGAATGACCATAAATGCTTAGAGATATTGCGAAACACTAACCAAGCTTAGGTGCGCTATTCGAACAGCATTGCTCTATAGTATATTTTAATCCTAAAAAATAGAAAGTGTAATTTGTAATTATTTAAATTTTATATATTGTAAGTTGAATATGGAATATGCATGGAACATATATTGCAATTATTCATCTATCTAAAAAAATATATTTTAGGCTATTACAAGTTGTTAAATGTGAGGTGGCTACATTTATGACTGCTTTGTTCAATATTGCATGAAGTATTGATTTTGCTACACTATGGAATTTTCTAAGTATTTCTGGTAAAATCAGGGATATCTCAGGTAATTTTATCTTTTACTCCTGGTAGACACCGTGTTAAACTATCCATAGATTTGAGCTGAAGAACACACCACAGATGATGGACAGTCAGCATTCCTAAAACCACTTTTTAAACTTGGATTTCAAAAAGGATATTTCTGTGAAAACTTGTCATTAGTTTTTTTTAAATCTTTAGATCAACTTGATTAACTTAAATATAATAGCTCACTTTACCAGGGTCCTGGTCATTAAAGAAATTAGCATCTTGTATAAGCAGTGTGTGGGGGGGGGGGAATAAAAATGTTTATTTATGTAAAAGTTTATTGGTATTGATAGTAGGCTTGTTGTAGATTCATCTTAAAAATGTGCGCTTTTTAGTTTCAGGATACACAACCTGTAATTTTGAAACAAACTGACAAAAGATAGAAGGCTATTTACTACAAGACACAAACTTACAATGACAGCAATACATTGGATCAACTAACATTTGGTAAGAGCACAGTTGAATTTTTTTTTTATTAGATCATATTTATTTTAGTTGATTTGTTTATCAGACGCAGGTAGATAACCATTTTAAAGTGCTAGAAGTTTAACGAAATCAATAAATCTTTTCATTACTCATCACATTATACTTGTCAGGATATTTTGGATAAGTCCTGATCTGAAACTTTTACTTTTAGCTACTAAAATGTTATGAAAATTAAAAAGAATGGGTAAGTTTTAATAAATGATGCATAAACTTACCAAAGGTATAGAATGAGCACTGATCATAATCCATAAATCACGTTTTCAGAGTTTGATCAATTATATATATTTGTAAATGTGTGCTATTAAGTTACTGTAGAAGTCTTTAATTTTATTTCATTTTGTTCCAGTCTACTTTTCTACAATAACTACAGATTTTGAGGAATAATGTTGTAGGCTTTATATGTTCATAATATTACAGCTTTGAGGAAAGGGGGGGGGAATCTATCTATTGGTACCAATCATATTTCTGGTAGCCTAATTTGAAGTCTGATATCAGTCATATTAACCATAGGAGTATTATAATCTTGTACAGTTTTGTTTAGTCAATGTTGGATGCTATGTTTAAATAAATATGATATCAATTGAAAGATTTCTTATATTTAACTACAGGTTTAAGATTTTATTAAAACAATCATGATTTTTGAAACTACAAATATATTTTTGATTTTGTTGAATTTATTCATTGTTATAACATTTCATTCTTTACATTAATGTTATCATTTTTTTCCTCTAGAAAAGAACTTCAGCATCAGTCTCAAGACATCTATAAACCATCTCTAATACATCATCAATCACCACCTACCATCTTGACATCCAACCCATCTCACCACCATCATCAGTGTCTTTGCCACCAAATCAGGTAGGCTATGGTTGATATTGTTCAGCTATTTTTCTATTTGAAGTATGAACAATATTTCTTATTGATTTTTATTAAAGCCTAAAAAGTAGTTAGACTTTTTTTTTTAACACCTAGTGTCATCTATGTCGTCTTTTTAATGCAGTACTTTATTTTTATGTTCAAAGCTTCATACTATCATGAGAAAGATCATTTTTATAATAATAAAAATGTTGAGTTTTTATTAACCCTCGAACTACCCTATATATTACTCAAGTGGTAGGCCTTTTTAGTGCATTTTGCAAGTAATTTTTTTTTCTACTAAAAATAGTAATTTAATCCTAAACCTAACTTTGTAACATATCATTTTTTATAGAAAGGTCCATAGAATTTACCTATGTAATAAGAACGGTTAGATGTAAACACTTTGGAGTTAATATTGACTGGAATGAAAAACATTGCTCTTAACAGAAGGAAAAATTCCATATAAATATACAATACAAAAAATTTGGAGTTAGTTGATATGTCGGTAATATATTTAAAAAAAGGTAAAACTTCAGATAAACACCAAAATTTTCTAATTTTTAAAATAGTTTTCTGGTTTATATGTAAATATAAGTGTGTAAACAAATATAAACATTTTTATTTGACAAAAACAATTTTTACGAGAAAAAATTGCAAAATGGCAACAGGAAAATGGTTGGGCTTGTTTTTCAAAATTCACCAAAACCTATAAATAAAAAAGTAAATATAAAAATTTTGATGTTAATTGTGATGAAAATAAAAAAATAATATCGAATAACTCGAGATCAACTTACTTCTCGGTGTACGAAAAAATGGCGATGTATAAACGATTGGATATCCATATATTACTAATTCGTATTTGACAACTTCTAACGTCCTTAAAAAAATGCTAGTTTCCCTTCGATTTCAGTGACATTTGTTAGACCCATAGAAGAATGTCTATGACTTTGACTATATTTTTGAAAACATATATCAAAAGAGTAAAAAAATACTCTCTTTGAAATGGTGTGAATGCCAACTTAATTGAAAAGAATATCCTTTGAAAACAAATAGACAAAAATAACATATTTTGTCGTCTGCTTCGACTGAATTTGGTGTTTCAAACTGATCTGGCAAGACAATAATTTATCGATTTTAATCATGTGACATATTACTTTTTTTGGTACTTCAGTTATATGAAAATGAAAGTTCAGATCATTATCTTTACAATAGTGACAAATGTATTGCGATTGAGCTTTTTTTAGTAGCCGAAATGTTGGAATTATAAAATCTGTTTAGCGTAGTTCATTACAGTGGAATAACACATGTGAGACAGATACTGAATGAAGTTCTATATCTCAATAAGTATAAAAACCACGATAATTTGGAATACATTGGTCGAAAAGTGAAGAAAAATACTATAACAGAGTGTCATTTTAAAGTATTTAGCCTGAATTTCTGACTTGTTAAAAATAAACAAAAGTGACATCTGTTTCGGACAAAATGATTATAGAAAATGGTGCTAGTAAAGTGACGTGTCGAGAAATGCTAAATTTATCTAATTTAATAATTTTACATATTACTATGTTTATATGAAAATGAAAGATCAGATCATTAGCTTTACATTGATGCCAAATTTATTACATTTGGATTACTTGAGTTTGAGCCGAGTCTCAGTAAATCGAGCTTGAGCTTTAATCGAGCTCAAACATTTTAATTAATACAAGCTTTTAATTTTCGGGCTTGAACTTTTATCAAGCCTTTTAAAGAGCTCTTATCTAGCTCAAGTTTTTTAAAGCTTCCTATAAATTTTACATTAAGTAATAATCAGTATAATGTCGATCTTTTATTTTAGTGGATTGTCAAACTGGGAACCAAATGTCATATCTACATTTTGTTTTAATGTCTTACACAATAAAAATCTGTGCGTATAGTTTACGGTAATGTAACTATGGCTAGTCTTATGTTTTTAGAAAGGCTATAATATTGCGAGTTAAAATAAAATCCACCAATAATTATGGGAAGGTCAGACACAAACTACCTGAGCTTTAGATTAAACTCTGCCTTATCTTACTAATAGTTTCCTTCTTTACAAGTTAAACAATGCACACCTTTGGAAGGAGAAAACTCAAAATCAATACAGTCGTGTATTTTGTCATTTAATTCATTTAAATTTTACGAGACATTTTATTATTACGATAAACGGAAAATAATTTGCCGCTGGTTACAATAATATGTCAAACCGATATTATTACTTGTCATTGTGGACTGCTGTGTGTGTGTGTTTGTGGGAATGAATCGAACTTAGGCCTAGAACTGATTGATGCACTTGCACAGTTTGAATTTTACAACTCAAGCAAGTTATCTAGACAAAAGACACAGTGTTTCTCTAGTTTCCATGAACTCGAAATTAGTAGCAAATGATTGGTTGAATAGCCTTGCATTTTGTAAATGTAAATAATTATAATAGGAAACAATTGAACTAAGTTTAGTTTATTTAAAAATTATAACTTTGTGATTGTGTTTTCGTTGAGATTTTGCAAAACATTAAAACGATAAAGTTTTGGACTGGACTTTTATTTTTGAATGGTTGATCTGGGAAAACAATTGTTCGGGGAACTTTGAATCCTGTAGAAATATGCATTGTTTAAATGGGTTTCCAACCTCTACTGCAGAATCTGAACAATAAATGAAGGAAATGAATGAATTGAGTTTCATTATTTTCATAGTGGAGAGGGGTTCTTTCTCGTATTAAAAATTAGTAATTTCTTAATTATTTTATAAATTTATTATTTTCCCTTTTTTTGTACTAAATAATATGTGCGAGAAATTAAAATGTGAGAAAATTGCAAGTTTTTGTGGCAATAAGATGTATAATATGGGAAATACAGCAAATATGTTCCAGGCCAATTATTTTTCCCAACACCTTATTATATTCACACTTAGTTTAGTATATTATCAATGTTGGTATTAGGCTAGATGCATTGGACCATTGACAGTCTGTTTTAAACCTTGTCTGCGCTCTCTCTCTCTCTGTCACACACAAATACCCAACTTTGCACATCTTTCGAATCAAAGCTATATTAAAATAGGGAATAAGATTATAGTACAACAAAGTTAACTTCGAGCAAGGCTGTGCAGGTTGATGAAATGAGGGGCATGTAGTGGAGGTAAACAGGCTGCTAGTAGATACGCTAGTGTGTGAAGGAGAATTTATGTCTTCCTTAACCTTTCCTTTAAAATTTATTTTATAACCACTTTTTGAGTTGTCAGATTATGAAAGACATTTAATGTGAGTAGTGTGAAGAACGTAGATTTCGCCAGGAAAAATTATTGGTCACTCTTTAAGTTTACTTACTTTAAATTCGTAATTATACTCCCTCGCCTAGTCGAATAATTGATCTACGTTAAGGCATTTATAAACAAACCTAGAATGTAACAAAAGACCAAAACTATTTTGACTCTATAATGTAAAGATCAGATTGCAACTGTTGTGATATAGGAGTGAGTCATGTGTTGCTAAGTTATACCATTAGACTTGCCCAACTCCTTGTATACACAAACATAATAACTGCACATCTCGATATTGCTCAAAGTTAAAACTTTATTCTACTCTAAATAGAGCATATCCTTACTCCTTACAATATTTTTTCTTGTCAATTAGCTAACAATTTACTTTATTCTCCCTATTCTCAATCGATAATTTTACTCTAGTATGATATTTTGAATTATTTGTTATCTAATATGTCTTATAAAATATTATACCACAATTCACACTCAGTAGTTCAACATTTTCACAAAAAGTTTTTTTCTTCTTCATAGTAAAGTACGAGTTTAGTTTAGTTTTGTTTAAAATTTTTATTTTTTACCTTACTGATTTTCTTTTATTTACCCAAACAAATAAATCACTACTCCCAGACACCGAATAATTTGTTTGTAGTGAAATATAAAAATACTAAGAGTTAAAAGTATAACTTAAGAATTCAATTTTATTTTCTTAAGTAAAGCTTTGTACTAAGTGTTTACACTGGGAAAGGTATTGGGGTTTTGAGCTTTATATTTCAATTTCTGTAATTATAGTGTCATATAATGTGTTGAATCGAAAAGTAATTTTTCATTAAGTATGGTATCGGGATTAGTTTTGACCATCTTGTATATTTCAAATTGTTCCACAATTAAATTTCCTTTTTTTGCAATGATGAATTTTTTTTAAGGAATCTTGAATTGCAGAGTTTTTGTAGTTGTTTACAGTCAGGTGTTCTGTATATTTGGATTTGATTTTGTTGTTGACAAAGTGTTTGTTTGGCTGTCGGGATGTGCTCTTTGAATCATACCTTTTATAACTTTCCCATTAGCCAGGGATAGTGAAACACATGTCATAATATAAAATGATAAAGGTGTCGACTGTATTTTATCCTGTATTTCTATCCTGTATTCCTAATAATTCCTCTCGTGTCATTTCTATTTTCATCGGTATTATTTTGAAAATGATTCAATTTATTTTCCAGATTGCTACCATTGGTGTTATTGTGCAGTTTATCAACAATTATAACCGACACTGAATTTTGTGTATAATTTAGGCCTAGTAGCAACTGCTTTGAATTATTAAAAAAAATATATATTGATTTGTAATATAGCAAGGATTTAATGGTTCACACTGTTTTTATAAATAAATAACGAAGTTTTGGTTGTAAGAAGTTATGTCGTTGTTATTTCTAATACAACTCTTCCGTCCTTATACTTTATCCTTTGTTCCTAATCTATCTTGGCTTGACACTAGTATTAATAAAATTCATCTGCTGTACCATACTCCACTTGGTTTATAAAATAATAGGTTAATATGTCCCTTATAATAAAGTCTGTAAGCAATATTTTTGTTTGTTTTTATACTCGTATTGGCATTATGTTAACATCAGTTGAATTTAAAACACTCTCCAGTTGAGTTAGAGAAGAGTCTGAAACCTAAAAGATTGCTGAAAGATCATTATTTGGTATTTATAAATCAATTATTATTAAAATCATTTAATCAGGAAAGGTTTCATTTTCAGATAACTGAGACAAGTTTTTATTACATCTAGAATGAATGTGCCCAAACTTAGGGTGCTAAAAAAATAGTTTTGACCTTATGTGTATGAATGGGAAAAAAAATTATCATTCAAATTCAAGGAATAAAAGAAGATTTGTCATTGTTTGTTTACAGAGAGAACAGCTGTCAGATTATTAATTTTGAGTGAGTCTGTTATTAACCCTGCAACTGTGAATTGACCAATGATTATGATTTTGAACAATAGACTTCCACGGTCACAAACATCATTATGATCTTGTTCTTCGGGGTTCGAACGCATCAATATTGTCTGCACGTTGAGTACAGCCGACGTTTCGGTCCCTTTACAGATGTCCATTTTCTAGGCTTAACAAATGTCAAGTCACTTCAAGAATTATTGAAGAATCATTGAAGAATTATTTTTCCCTTTATCAAAACATAGCCATTAAATGAGAGTATGCTTTTATATATTAGGCTACATGTCCCATTTTAACAAACAAATGTGAGGTTTGCGAATGGGATATATTTGTATTTGTTACACTTTTTAAACAAAACTATAAAAGCATAGGTTCTAAACAATAAGTTTTTTTTAAATTCTATGGACTTTTCTGAACACAATAACGTATATTTATAGCTTTCCAAATATTTTATAATTAAGCCTACAAATGGGAAACTATAAATGGTGCAAAATACTACAGCTTAGAAGAAGAAAGGGAAAAGTTTTCTCAAGTATCAAGTTTAGATGTTTAAAGTTGTGTCTAGCATTGGAGGAAATGGAAGATTGAAACCAAATCTTTTTTATTGATAAATGATGTACGGGAATAAATGACACAAATTGGACAGCAATTTTTGTAATTATAAACATATTTGTTTGGGCAAAAATCAGTAGCGGCCGATGGTTAAGGGCAATGGGAGGGCTCTGTTTTATTTTATACATGTAAGGGAAGGCATGTTATCATTCACTTAACATTCACAATCACAAAGGGTTAAACTTAAAAACATAAACAAACAACTCGTGTGAGTGGCGAGACACTATTTAGAACAGTTGTGCCAACTTATTTTGCCCATCGAAAACAAGGTTTTTAGTAATGCGGAACATCTAATTTATGGTGGCTTCACTGACTGATGTCTGCGCGCGCAGCTTCGGACTCTGCCCTAGAAGCCCATTACACGCTGTGTAAATGACGTCACGGCACCCTCAGCTCTGTCTGCTGCTTGCCCCATATGACTAAATGCAATGAAACTGGGACGCTCTGGCCACCGTCCGAACTCCAGAATACATTCATCAAATATTTTATATTGTAAAACTTCTGCTACAAATGATGGTGAAATCCATAGCGGCAATTTATAATTCATTTATCTCAACAGAATTAAATACATATAGGTATTTACATTATTAAAATAATATTATCATTTGGGGGGGGGCGTCCGAGAGTCCTTATGAGTACACCGCCACCTCGTTTATCCGTACTAACTGGGACTGGAAGAGGTCCAGAAAATAGAAAATCCAGATAAACAGGAAACAGTAGGAAAATATAATAAAATAATTTGTAGTGATAAAACGTAATGTTTATTTCCTTGTACATAAACGCAACAACATATTTATACAAAACTTGTGATATCAATATCAACATCTGAGTATATATCTATTTGGAACAACTGTTTCACTTGTTGATGTGTGGGAGATCTCTTCAGGCGTTATTTCACAAAGAGCAGGGCTAATTTTTTCCATGGCTTCAAAGTGCCTTTTGTTACATGATCCTACCATCTAAATAATGTCTTTAATATTTATTGCTTTTAATAAATCAATGAGACTTTCTTCTCCTTCTTCCTTGATTATCTTGCTCAGAAGCTCTTTGTGATAAACAATCTTGATATTTCCAAACATCCTCTTGCTTGATCCATAGGTTGCGTGTCAACTATGTGTAGTGTTATACAACCAACAAATGCTTGGACAAATTCTAATCAAATTTGGTTTGTGGACATATTTTGGTCATGACTCAGGGCGTTTAAAAATGTTTTTGAATACCGTACCTTAAAATGTGGATGTAGCTGCTATAAGAAGAAATGAAAAATTAAGGTTTTTCTCAAAATCAGTTTTAACAATTTTGCTCATGTGTAGCCTCTAAGAATACTAACAAAACTTATTGGTAAAAATGTGTTGCGTAGCTGTTATCAAATTTGTAATTCTTTAAAATCGACTATCCCGATTTCCTTCAATTGTGAAATGTGAAGGTTAATGACCCAAACCCTTGTGCAAAATAAAAATTATGGTTTAATAAGAATTGACAAAAAAACCTTGGACTGCCGCCATTGAAAACTCTACTGTAATTAAATATGATTTACAGTATGGACATGTTTATAGCACAAGGCCCTTATTTAAATAGCTAAGTATTTTTAAAAGATGCTGTCTGGTTCATTTCCACTATTTTCTTCAACGTAAATTGAGCTTTTAATGATGGCAGTAATTTTTTGTTTTTTTTGACAATTATTTCTGAAGTGTTAACACCTAACTGAAATTTTGGTTAGTTTTTATTTGGTTTGGGGGATAGACGAGTGAGAAAGTATAGTCTGAACTTATGGAATTCAGCTGTGGGACCGCTCCAAACATACTAAAATACAAACAATTTATAGATTTCAAAATAAATTCTTGAGAACCATATCAAATGCTGTATGATACATCAGAAATAGTGACCTCCATAATTTACAAACACCTACAGTTGAAGAAGAAATCAATCTATTTGCTCAAAACCACCAACAACGGCTTCAAAGCCATGTTAACGAGGAAGCATCATACCTACTCGATAATGTTGAATTACTGAGGAGACTCAAATGGACAAAGCCTTTTGATCTTCTCTAGAAATAACTAGGACCACCTGGACTGTAAACACCATTTTGTTAGATTTAAATTTATTGTTAGTTTATGTAACTAGTTTCAGTATTATTTATGTACCGTTTATCTAATAAAATTAAAGAAATCACTACCACATTTGACGAGAACTTGTGATATTTATTGCCAATGTCAACCAGGAATTATCAGTTTCACAATTAAGTTTTCTACAAATGAGTGCTGCCTTTCCACCACTCGTAACTTATTATTTTTTATGGAGTATTTATTTCCTATCTTTATTTGGTAATCTTACAGCTTTCCTTATGTCTCTTAATACTTTATCATGTTCCATCTTGGAATGCTCGAGAACAGTCTTTTTAGAATATTATTAGAGAAAAATAATAATTTCCAACAACAATTACAGTTTTCACTAAGTAAAACAGAAAAAGATCTTGACTACATGCGGATGACAGTTTTTGAAGAAACTTCTTTGTTCATGGTAGAATGAAATGGATTCATAACATTTAATTATACTCAGAATATCGGTCTTTATGTCTATCGCTGTATATATTATTCAAATTTGTTGTACGGCTACCTTCAATCTAGAATAAGTGTCTGGGATTTCCAGAGTTTTAAACATCAGAAGGTAATTTAAATGTACAATCGCGGGCTTCATATAGAGAGATCGTGAAAAAATTAAACAATTTTTCATCATTATGATTAACGGAAACCATTTTATTATTGTTTTCGGATAAATTTATTTCAGTTTTTAACAAAGAAATTAAAACCTTTCAACAAAAAGAGATGACTTTCTTGTGTGTAAGCATGAGACATCTCCAACCAATAATAAATCTGTAGTTGGTAATTGTAATAATTAAATAGTTAAATTAGGAAATAGAGAGACAATTAATTGTTAAAAAATAATAACTTAAAATAGAATTTTTAAATAATGGTAAAAGGAGAAAACTCTTTTTATAATTACGAATAAAAATGTGAAATTAAATTAATGTAAGCAGGAAAGATGGCTTTCATGTGAAACAAAGACTTAACATCATATCATTAATGCCATGGTGTGTGAGAAAGTTAGTGCAATATATGGATTTGGTTTTAGATAGGTTTGAATTATAAGGTTTAAAGTACACCCATTTAGGTATATTTTCATTAAAGTCAGAAGCCTATAAACAAAAGTGTTAATTAATTGCCTTCTTTTGAGTCTACAAATAGCCCATCATTGGTGTTGCTTGCAGCTTTCTCCTTTGTGTTCTACAAATCCTTATTATTTATAAAGACTCCAGGAATAGAACTTGTCTTTACTGAAGCGGCTATTTTTTCTAACGAATCTGAGGACAAACTTTTTCACTCTTTTACTCCGATCAGGTTTCTTTTTTGATATTTTTCAAATTACTCACGAAAAGTAAATTTGTTTTATTTGACGTTGGGTTAGATTTATATTGCGAGGTAAGGGCTCCAAAGAGGTGTAGTCAATAATACTGTAAGGGACCCGTCGGTGGTGCCTACCCAGAGTCGTGGATCACTTTGTCAGATTGATAATTCACAGTAATACTCTTGATCTTAGGTTAGTCTACTACACTGGCCATCTTAGATACACACTATTTAAATATAAAGGACACTTTAAATTTACGAGATTAGCGAAATCAGTTTAGTTGAACTTAATGCAAGACATAATACGCTATTTATAGATCTAGTGCATGTGTTTGCTACCACATTGTGATTCTACTGCGCTGAGCGTTTGCGCCCTTTTCCATTTCAAGATATTTCTCAGCTGTGAGATACAGGGCAAGGTATACAACTCACAACACACCTATGTAGGAATAGAAGTCTACGAAATAGGGGTTTGATATATCACCACAATATCGATTATTAGTAAAAATTCCTGCCTTTAGTTTTGAGATATTACGATTTAATTTTTAACAGATATCAAATACAAATTTTGAGAAATTTACAATATGTTTTAAATTTGAATTTTAGGAAAATTGTTTTGAGGAAATCGAATGTTTGCTATTTCCCCTCTCCCTCCCTTGTTGTCTCAGTCATCATCTTCTTACAAAAGAAAACAAGGTAGAAAACCTCTAACCTCCGAATACTCTAATAGTGTGGGAGTCGGAAAAGACGAGAGAGCCCTGATAGGAATGTTGAAAGAAAGGGATCTAATCCAATATACATGAACAAAGTTATAGATCCAGCTAGGGTTTACCAAATTGACATGCACGTACTCACTAAAGTGGCCTCTTATGGCAGCAATTTGCACAATTTTGATTTTAAACATGACATTTGGTATAGGAAACTATTATGCATTCATTAAAAACTGTATTCAAATTCAGTATCGTCGAATTGAAAATGTAAAAGTGGTGGTCATTTTAAACAGTTTTTTGTTCATATCTTGTGTGTATTCTACTTATAACACAATAAATTAAATTTAAATGTTCAGATTTCAATTCTGCATGTAATGGTACCAACCCTACATCCCTACGATAAAATATAGCGAAGTTATTGTCAAAAATGTTATTTGGAAGCCTGACCTCCCCCAAAATGTGATATTTGTATAGTTATGAAATCCAGGACTGAGTCACTGGACTCGAGCGTAGCGAGTGGAGGCTCCATTACATGTGTACAGCTACGTTGCTGAGACACTGACACTAGGGAAACGTCCCTCGATCTACCAATAAAATTTAACATTTCCTACAAGGCCCAATCAACCAACATTTGGAATTGTCCTTAAATTAAAAAAAAATCTTTTCTAGGCCATCTTGGTCTTTATCACTTTTTTATGGGAATGATTTTTACTCTTGTAATGTTGTGTATTTGTTTTTATATAACCAAATATTTGATTAAACCATATAAATAATTGATTTTATTATAGCCGGTGCTTAACAAATCGTATAGTCCACAGAAACTGGGTCTTGCACAAATTAAATATATGCATACAAAACTTGATGCCCTGGCTCCATGATCACAGCTAATATAACAATAAACTAGTATTTATTTAAATTATTTGTGTCCGTTTCAATATAGCTACCTATATTTATAGTTGCAAAACTTTGAGAATGTTTCTGCTATATTTAATTATAATGTAGTTATTGTAGATACTGTCTAGAAAGCCTACAAGTGTTCTTAAATTTTAAAAATACCCTTCTTTCATTGCCATACTTTGTTGAAACCAGTTTTTCTTCACCTATCTTCATTCATTTTCTACCAAAGTAGTTGCTTCTTCGTTCCATTCCTAACCTCCAGTAGTCCTTTCCTTCAATCATCAGTTTATCTTCACGTTTCTTATACTATATCTTATTTACAGAAGCAAAAAGCTGAAAAACTTGGACAAAAATTGGAAGCATCAAAAGTAGTTAAACCTGAGATTACCGTCTCTCAATGTAAGTTTAGTAACGGAATTGAAGTGCTTGTGAGCAGTAAGCACGAGTTACCAGTCTTGCCTCAAAAACCTCGCTTTACTGGCGGTGGTTTCAATATGGGAGTAGCTGCCTTGTGATGAGCTTTATACTCTTCAATACTGACTTTGATATTTTGTTACATTTATACTAAAAATCTTTGATAATAAATTTATTATATTGTTTTAAATATTTTATCTTTTCTAGTCCTAAACAATTTATTTACCACCATATGGAAAAAAATTCCACAACACTTTATTTGAAATAAGCATGTGATTCAGTAATCAAGCCATCATTGACAGTTGTTACAAGTACACAAATCTTTGATGATAATGCTAATTATGATATATTATATTTGAAGTAGAAATTAAAGATTGAATGGGTTATATCGGCAGTGAAAAAATGTGTTAACACTTACAGCTTTGTTTACAAACATTTGTAAAACTAGGTTTAAGTCGAGTTCAGTAACAAACTCTTAATCATTTTGTATTACTCTTAGTATTTAGCTTTAGTAATAAGTGAAGGATTAACTTTCATATTCACAATTAAGATTAGTATGATTTAATACAGGTTTTAATTAAGTCAAACGACTAAGGAAATATATCAGAACACTGTAAAAATATGGTTACATAAGCGTTTAGCGCTTTAAATTACAGATGTTACTTTTGAAGAGGAAAGGTTTATAACCTAGTCCAGTGTTTCTCAACCTGTGGCTACTTGTTGGTACGCGGGGTAATTTTTGTTCTAGATAGAGCCCAGTGCATGCATTGTGTGCTAGACTGGCGAAGCAGGGCACAAGCTCACCAGGTTAGTCTAGTCATCTACTGTCACTTTATCTATTACTCTTTCATTGTGGTTTTATTGTGTTGTTTTGGTTGTCAAACTCAATTATGGATTAGTGGTTAAGACGTTCCTTGCCAGGTCCTAGTACAAGTGCTTCAAAATAGCCAAAAACTGTAAACAAAGATTCATAACAACATTCTGTCCAGCTACCATCGAGTACCAACTAAAACAAGAATACATAAAACTCAAATATGATTCTATCTTCTAGCTTTTTGGTTTTAGTTTTACAGGAGGTGAAAATGAACCTACCCCACAATGTATGATTTGTTTTGAAACTTTCTTTGGACAAAGTATGAGATCATCTCTTTTAATGAGTTATTTTAATACGAAGCACACCAGTTCTAAAATAAGCCATTGATTCTTTTTTAAATAAGGAAACTGAACTTAAGGGAAGTAAACAAACAAAAGTTGGTCATTTACAACACTAAATACAAGATTAATGAAATGAGTTAGTTTAAGAATTGTCCAGGAAGCTATTAGGAATAGGTTTCTTGATACTAATTTCTACTGGTTCATTGGATAATCAAAAACATAGCTGATTTATTATTAATTTCCCTATTGGTTTTCGTTTTCTTTAGGCTATCAAACAATTCTGAGTTTATTATTCTACAACAGTTTGGGATATTATAACCCTTTCTAATACTTAATTATTCAAATACAACATAAAACACAATCTCTCCTATTCAGATCTTTATACCTTCAATCCAGAGCAAAGACAAATTATTGAATTTAATAACTCTTGTTTTCCAAACGCATGTATCTGCTCACCTTCTCAACATAGACGGGAATATCTATAAACTGCCAGTGAGTCCCTTTTTTGTGTATATATCTCTCTGGTAACCAGCAGTGTTTTCTCATCCTTACCAATGTCTCTGATCCAACTGACCCTCTTTCTAGGTCACTAGCAGTTTATATAGAGCTTCACTATCCATGTCATGTTAATGATCTGAAAGCTAGGCAGTTGTTGGTACACCAAGTTTTTGCTAAACTTAATAAAAGTTTTAGGTTTACGGTTTCACTCTGCTCTCGCAGTTATTTTATGTGAAGTTCTTAAGTGTGTGAAAATTCCTTGTTGTGAAGACAGACTTGGTTCTGGGATTCTGAACTCCAGCTAAGTACAGTGGAAATTTATGTGTCAATGTCATACCTGAACATATATGAAATATTGTTGGGATTTCTAATTTTTGTTTTTGAAGAAGATTAAAGATTAATTCCAGTATAAACTTTAGAAAAATTATTTATGAAATTACCAGTTATCTTTGTCGATCATTCTAAAAGAAAATATACAAAAACGAATATTACACAGTCTTTTACGACACTAATAATGTTTTGTTGGCTTGAACATTTGAGTGATACCTCCTGACTCAAGAGTTTTGTGGAAATAGTAAGGTTTTTGTTAGTTTAGGTTTTGGTAAGGTTATGATAGTGTAAGAAAGTTAGTGCTTTGGTATCTTGTGAGAGTCACTTCTGTGGTGGTACACTAAGTTTTTGCTTCCAGTTCTTTGATGCATTCTTGCAATTCACTGCAACTTTTTTCAAGTCAAATACTCTAATAACATTGGGGTTGGAAAAAATTTTGCCAAGAGAAACTAGATAGGAAAGTATAAAAATAGAAGGGATCCGGCTCAAGACTAGATGAAGAAAAGCTAAGATCCAGCATAGATAACCTCAGGGATGCCATCCAAAACCTACAAGATGTGAGATCATCAAGGTTATTTTATATCAGGGTTTACTCCTTTAAACGGTTCTGTCTAGACCAGATCTGTTAGGATCAGCAGTCTAGTGCAGGGCCACCACAAGCAGGATGCAGCTCTTCACTACACTTCATTCATGAGTACCATTACAATTGGTCTTGAGTACAGGTGTGTTCCTGAGACCAGAGCAGCGTCCAGACATTTAACTACATAGACGCCCCAAAGTTAAGATGTTTTTTAAATGACTTCGACTTTATAAAAATAATTTTTCCTATATGCCTACTGAGCCTAAGATGTGTGGTTTTAGAACACGTTTGACTTTTTTATTTTTAAGATGATGTGACCTAAAGGTTATTTACCTTTTAAAACAATAAATAATTTTTAAAAAAAGTGTGATATTTATTCAGGTGTTGCTGTGACCATTTATACATGTTTATTTGTTCAGGCATTGCGACCGAGTAAAGGAAACACATTTTGCCATGCACAAACAATGTATGAGCAAGGATTACAGCCATATTACAGTCCACCAATGAAATCAAAATACTGTACTCGAACAATAAGTTATATAGGTATGTATAGCTTTAGTAGTGTATTGTTGGATTAACAATTTGTTTTTATTTTGTGTGTGATATATGTATATGTGACTGAGATTAAATAGCATTAGTAACTTTTCAACACTACTGTATACAAGTGCTAATTAAAGCACTGCAGCGATAGAACAGTGTAACTTTTTACTGAAGTAATTGTTCCAATGATACTTTACTATTGCAATATTTTTACATGCTCAGAGTATATGTAGATGGAGTAAGTGTGACAATCGTAATAGCATTGAACTTGTGTTACTGTCTTTGGATTTCATTATCTAAAGAAAAAGTAATCTTCTTCATTCTTGTTATGTGACCTTCAGGGGCTCACTATAGCGAGTAGCAAACTCGAGGAATCCTAGCTGAATCTTCGCATTTTTTTTCCATGTAATCTTGGGATAGATCCTTCTCTTGACCCAATTCTTGTTCTTTTGCAATGCAAACACTATTAAATTATTCTAGGACAAGGAATATTTATTTGATCTTCTTTTAGTTATAAGATGACGATGACAGAGGTTTTCATCATACGTCATCATAAAAACTGGATTTTATCTCTTACAGATGTCGAAACTTTCTCAAAATTATTAAAACATTTCATTAAACTTTTTAGTATCTTAGTTTCAATGTAAAATACAAAAATTACTTACTTTTTTAAGTGAATTTTGTATGTGGAAATTTTAAATAAGGAAGTAAATAAAAAAACAAAATCATATTATAATCCGGATTTAATCCTTTTCATATAGGGACATTTTAAGGACATACTTAAAGAAAATTCAACAACCTCTTCGATATCAAAAGGTTACAATTTTATATAGGCATATTATTAAAATTGTACCAATGAATTTTGTGACACCTAATTGTAGTTATGTTCTGAATATTTTTTAATGGTTTATTTAATCAATGTTTCTTGAAATCTCTGCATTCTATTTTCATTCCTTTTTAAATGATTATATATTTTATAACTGAATATATTATGAAATTGTTTGTATTAGAATTACAGTGATCTTCATTCGTCATCAACAACAAACAGATCATCCATCATTTTCAACAGCATCCAGAAAATTCACCATCAAGCTACTTATAGAACATCAGTCATCACAGCAGCATCTAGTACATCCCATCAATATCAACATAATTACAGATTTTGATCTACAACTGGTAAGGTAAGGTAAGTTATAATAGTTAGTGAATTTGGAGTCCGAGGGTATACAATCTCTTGTCACTGCGAACCAAATGGATCTTTTGTGACTACCCTACTAATTATGTTTTATACCCAGCCAAGATTTGAGCTTCTTAAGAATTTTTAAATGATTTTGGGTGATATTGTAGTTATCTCTGCAGCCATGGGGAAAGGAAGTGCTGAAATAAAGTAGTCTTTTGTAGGATAGAGATTCACACTCACTCAACCAGTGTTCGGCTGTCTCTTTAAGTGTCAGGCAGAAGCGGCACGAATCCACTTCTCCCTTCCCTTTACATTTTTGGGTTGGGAGTCCTCTGATGATTACTCCATTGACCCATGGCTCTTGGATTAGAGCTATATCTTCAGTAAATCACATGACGAGGACAGCCAAAACCGTCCTGTCATTGTTGAGATTTATTGAAATCATTTTACTTCTTCACATTAGAAACTTGGTTTGTCCCTGATGTGGTAGGGTTCTGTATTAGTCCATTCCTTCTGGCGAGTCCTTTTTTCCTAGATCTTTCCTTTGCGGCTGTTGATGACCTTTTAGGTTTTTGTTTCTTTTGAAGGAAAGAACTGCTAGATGCCAACACCCACTCTTAAGACATACTATCCAAGGCTGTAATAGCCTCCTGCCAGCATGACTTTGGACGGAGCTTTAGCCTCTGACACAGCAACAGCTGTCTTATCCTTTCTTTGTGGTATAGAACTAGGCTGACTAGAAGTTTCAGCTCGCTTATTATAATGTTTGCTGATGTTTAGATCTAAGTAATTCAGATTTCCGTCCTCTTTTGTGCAATTGTTTATTGTCTGTGCTAGCTTGAAGCGCTTACGTTCACATTGTAGGTGGATTAAGTGTTACTTTTATTTCTCATTTTCTTATACTTTTTTTAATGTATACGTAGTTTAGAGAATGTTACATTGTGATTCATGGAAATATCCTTTTTGAGTTGCTCAGAGCCCATAACTTTTTTTTGGTATAAATTATGTCTGATAAATGTTTCCACTGTCTGTTTTAATGAAACTTGGTATAAAATTTTGTTTGATTTATAGATGATATAATACACAATTTTACAAACTGAGTAATAATGAGGGGGGGATGAATGAATGAAATGTCTAAAATAGCTCTTTAAGACTTTAAGACTTTTAGTTTCATTATAATTATTTAGTAGACTCCGATTTTCTCTTCCAATTGGTTTTTAAAATTTTTTTGTTCCAGGTTTAATAATTTTGAAAAATTGAAGTAGATGACATGTCATAGACATGAGTGAGTACAAGTTGTGTAAAATAGTTGTAAATATATGTCAGCTAAACTAGTATCCATCATGACTTTGAAAACTTATGTTTTTAGTTTGGAGAAGCCCACTAGGTTAGATTAGTTTTAAGCTGTAGGAAATAGTATTAGATAAGTTATTATATATTTTATGGTATGTGTTTGTGTTAAAAATATTTTCAAAGGCATGATGGAATATAAATTATTGTATTTTTTTTTTTTTGAGAAACACGAGCATTGTTTGTGCACTTTTAATAATTAAACAATGCAAGTCATTACATATTATATGCTAACTAGTTTAGCTGACATATTTATTTGATAAGTTGTTGAATCCATTACAGCCTCAAGAATGAAGATTAGATCTGCATCATTGATGAACTTCATAAGGATCATGATCCCTCCCTTATAAATCAAACAGAAATCAATTCAGTTTTTTTAGATGTAAAAATTAAAATTAAAAATTTTAAAATATTAAAGAAATATGTATATAATTAATGTTTTTCGTTTTATATTTAATAAATAATCAGATTAATTTTTTTTTTTTTTTTTTTTTTTTTACTTTTTCAGCTTTGAATCTTTTTGAATAATATCAGTCATCATACTTAGGTCCTTTTTGAAATATTTAATTTTGTTAGATTATTTTTCTTGTTTTCTTTCAGTTTTGAATCTTTTTAAAAAATAATATTTTAACTTTAGGATTTAAAAAACAATAATATATCTTAATAAAATTTTGGTCCTTTATATTAGTTCAGCTTCTTAGACTATTTTTTATTTTATTTTTTTCATTTTCGGTTTCAGGTCCCTATCATTCTACATAATATAATTAATCCATGTGTATTTATTTCAGGCCAATTACACACCCGACCAACAAAAGGGTGAGCATAATCTTTTGTTGAGTCCATCGCACTTACACACCTAGACTTAACAAAATGTTAATGTCTAGTTACAACAAAGATCACACACTTGTACAAATTGTCCAAGTGTACACCACTATTGTTACACTTCTTCAGGCATAAGTCCTCGACACATTAGAGGCAGCATTAGATTTGGTAGGAAATTGAGATAGTTTGTAAGAATATTTTCGGTATTCCGCGGTCCCTGTTAGGTTTTTAGTTTTACGGGAGTTTTATTTTTCAGGTTTTATTATGTGTTGTTGTGTATATATGTTATTGTTTTTCATATTTTTTATGTACTTTTTTAGGTTGTATTTTATGTGTTTTTCAGGGTTTTTTTTATTGTATTGTTTCTATATAAATAATATTTTTGTATGTATTTCAAAGTAGTATTTTATTTCCATGTATTTTCAGGTGTGGGCTCTTTTAGTTTAGTATGAATGTTTTGTTTCATGATTTAATTTACAGCAAAGAAACTCTACATTTTAAAATTTTGTTGTTATCTAAAGTTCTACCTTCGAATTGCTGATCACCATCTTAAAAAGGTAAGCTACTTCAATTCAAATTTTTTTTTTTTTTTTTTTTTTTTTAATGTAGAATATCAATCTAATTTTACTTGGAAACTTGTTAGTAGGCATTCGTTTGAGTTTTCTTCAGAATCATAACTGTGTTCTTCTAAAGCATGTCGATCTACTAGAACATACAAAGAGAACTTTTAGATTTTGGGCACCAAGAACTTCTCACAAATCATCCTGGATCAAGAGATTTACTTAAATAAATTGATACTGAACATAGAGAAATGAGGTAGATATGTAGATTCTTATAGGCAAACCATTTGAAATGTGTTTGTGAATTTGTAGTAACTGAAAACTTAGAACTGTGAACATTTTCATAACTGTGACTTAGAACTGTTACATATTATGAAATGGGGGTTTATTTTAAACTTTTTTAAACATATCTGTTAATGCAGCATAAACTAGAGTAGAACTGTGTTCTAACCAAGAGAGCTCTTTGGAAAGTAAGTTCCTTTTCATTATAAAAACCAATACAATTTGAGGTTTTTTATTATACACAAATTAGTTACAACTCTTACCTATTTTCCCACATTACCACCTACATTAAGGCACTTGTTATATCAGTAAACTAGTTCTTTATTACCCTCATCATAGACACCTGTTAGTTATAAGACATGAATTTACACTGTCCTTCAAATCCTCATTGTTTTCAAACCACTGTGACCCTAGATATTTTTAAATGATAGGAAGTGATAATCACTAGGAGCCAAATCAGTGCTGTATGTCATTTGAAACTGTCCAGTATGTTATGTATGTGTCCAACAATTGTCACTAAATATGCCATACCATTTTTTCTGAATGGTTTTTACCATCCTTAAAATGTCTCGGTAGTGATTCATTCTACAAATCTTACCAGGAGTATTTCTCAAAAGACATTTGCCATGAGTTTTCTTGTATAGAATGTTTCCAAGTACTTATGAACTTTAAGGGGTTTTCACAGTGAGCTGTAGCCCTACTCCATCGACTGACTTTGTCTCCACATTGACATACAACAGCAAAGTCTCACCATCTATAACTGAGATAAAGGTACAATAATTCAGTAATTTTGAAATTTCATTTTTTTCAGATTTTATCATTCGCTTTTCAAAAGTTCAACTGTCACAACAGATGGTCGTCTATTTCTTTATTTATCATGAGAAATTCCCCAACAAACTTACACTTTAAACACAAAATGGAAATTTTGTGTTTAAAGTGTAAGTTTGTTGGGGAATTTCTATAATTTGTTTTTACTTAACACATCTACAAACATTTGCTATGTACTAGATACGCTAAATGATCATAAAAACCTCTGAAATAAAACACACCTCTGAAATTAACAAGTTCTATTCATATTAGATACATACAAAATCTAGCAAACCGTTTTGCTTAACTATCATTGAAATCGTACAGTAAATAAATAACATGACAAATTATTAGACACTAATTTCATAAATATTAAACATAAGTTCATGTTACAAGTATTCTTAATGATCAAATTCAAAATCAAAGTTCATGCAATTCAGTTAGCTATTAATTAGCCAATGTTTTTCATTATGTTACAACACAATTATTTAAACTAATTGCCTATACTTTTTTAAGACATAAATTACCAATTATATTGTTCTTTTTTACGCTATACCAAGGCGTAACTTTGCACTGAATTTAGTTTTAACAAACAACTCTATGCTAATCAATAAATAATTGAGAAAAAACGTACCAGGGGTTAAGAATATTAAAATGCATGCTTAAGTTCCAATAAAAACCTTATTGTGTTCGTGTGAACAAGTAACATGTTCCTCAGGAGCTCAATATAAGTGAGTATTGGCTTTGGCTGTCCCAAGGGGCCTAGCTGGATCTAGACATTTTTTCATGTAGTCCTGGGCTAGACCCATTATTTCATCTTTCCTATCACGTCTCTCTTTATCAACTTTTGATATTTTCCGACTATTGGAGTAAGGAAGCTTTTATGGAGGTCTTTATTTTATGTTCTTTTCTTAATTGTTTTATAAGGCGTTGAAAACTCAAGAGGTTTTTCTGTTTAAACAATAAGACAAAACATGTAATAGATACATAAGTGGTGGATGGGAGGTGTATATCCAAAAACACTGCATAAACTTTCTTATTAACAAATCCCCCAAAACCAAGTAAAAACCAACCAAAATTATTCAATACCGAAAATGTCACATCGATAGTTGGCAGTCATAAATTGAAAATAAACCATACCGTCTTTGAAAAAAATATTTATAAATATAAATAAGGGTTAAAGTTGATTCTTTTGTGCCCATAATGTAAATATTATTGATTGAAATGCTGGCAATCTAGGTTCATTTATTTTTGTTTATTGGAAATTATTTCTGAACCATAATAATATTTTCAAAATGTATTACAATTTTGCATACAGGTTTAGGTAATCTTACACATTTTACTACCTGAGTCAGGTAGAGCTGATTTTCAGAAAATTTTAATTTTGTGTTTTTTTCTTATGAAAGTTGTTCAAGTTTTTGGTTAAAGATAAAATGTTATAAAAATGTCCTAAGATATGACAAATTTGATTAAAATCAATCCACTTTTTTTTCTGGCCCATTGCCTAGAAAACACAAATTAAACAGATGAACATCATTCCATTCATTTTTTTGATCCTCTACATTAATTTTGATTACTATGTAATGAGAAAATGAAACTATTAACTACAACGTTTTGAAGACTAATATAACTTAAATTTTTTACAGCTTCTGAGTTCAGTTCCACAGTCCTACAATTTTAAAGAACATGACAGGATGAAATGCTTGAAATTTAAAATACCGGTATGTAAGTTCATTGTTCTTTTATAGTTTATTTAATTTGGTTTTAATTTAAGTTCACTCTTCTAATGTTTGATAATGGAAAGTGAGTGTTAAACTTGTTAAGTATTAAGAATCTGGTTTGACTTTGGTTTTGTGATTTTAGAGATTGTTAAATTTTTTTCAACTTGAGCCAATGAAACGGGTAATATTAAAAATTGAATTTTTAATACTACAATTCTCCCCCCTCCCAAAATGTACATTAATGTATAAATTGGTTATACATACTGTCAAACATTAAAATTTTTATTTTACACATGTATAGCAGTAAATAGCATATCTACCAGTTTTTAATTACTTAATAAAACTTTTGTAACTCTAACCATAATAATCTCATTTGGTTTTAGAGTTTGTTTTTGAGTTTACTCGAATTTAAGTGCAAGACACCTTCATCGTTCTTCCCCCACACTCCTCATTTGGTTTTAATTTAAGTTCACTCTTCTAATGTTTGATAATGGAAAGTGAGTGTTAAACTTGTTAAGTGTTAAGAATCTGGTTTGACTTTGGTTTTGTGATTTTAGAGATTGTTAAATTTTTTTCAACTTGAGCCAATGAAACGGGTAATATTAAAAATTAAATAATTTTGTATTGATATGTTTAAATGGGAACTGGTATTACAAATTGACAGGATATTTAATAAGCATATAATTGTATCCAAAAACATTTTAGGTTTTTAACATTAATGTTAAATTTCCAGACTATGTTTATCCGAATATTTGTAGATGGTATTGGATATGTTGTTAGCATGCAATGAGTTTATCGAGATACAATATGGCAAAAATATTCAAGCTTTGAAAAAACATCCAACAAACTCACTGTATGCTGACCACATATCCAATACCGCTCACAAATGTTCGGATGTACATAGTTTAGAAATTTCGTACAAGTGTAGGGAAGGTAGAAAAAAGGATAATTGGAAAAAGTTGAGATTTACAATAGTTTAAGAAATGAGCCTTCAAACATAGCTAACCCCATCTATGAAGAAATAATTAAAACTATTATATTGAGTATTCTAGCAGAGAGGGAATTTCATCCTAACAGTTGTGGCAACACTACTAATTATTCACAAAACAACTGTCAACGATAGAAAAAAAAAGGGAAAAAAAATTAGGATACATAAATGTGCCAGTAAAACACATATATAAAAATAATTGTATATCTTATCCTGAATCTATAATATATAAATTTTTAACATTACTTTCTGATGATGGCCAGATACTCTTGAAAACCAAATACTGTTTTCTATTAAATGATATGCCCACGAATTGCAGCAACTTAATAACTAATTCTGTCTGCTTCGAGATGTTCAATACTTTTCATGGGTGGGTCTTTGAATACTTTACTCTTCAAATATCCTCACAAGAAAAAAATGACATACTGCCACTTCTGGTGATCTCGCAAATTAAAGAATATCGCCATATTTAGACAGAGCGTGACCTTGAAAATAAATACTAAACTGTACTCATTGATTGCAGTTGAGAGTCTGATCTTGAAAACAAACGCCTAACTGTATTAATTAATTTTAGTTTTCTCCGCTATGTGAGGAAACTAAATTCTTCAATCATTCGGAGGTATCGCTGGGACATGACTGTAACAGCATTCCTACTATCGTATTTAAAGAGATATTGACACATTATTCCTGAAGATGATATTGCACATCATACAGTGACTTTAACACTGTTGCAGAGTTTCTTAATGCATTTTATTAGGATTTACTGTTGACAATACCGGAAATATTTTTTATACACATATTATACTCACTCAAGTGGAAACATATTTTGTCTACAGTTGTTGACAAAGTGGCATTTTGTTCATTTAAATTAGTTTGCAAAATAGCTGATTTCTCAACAGTTTCACTTTGCCCACTACTTTGCACATTACTTTGCTCACTTTGATGGCAACCGAACGAAACGAAATTTAGGTTAAGTATATTTGAATTCATTTATAATATACAGGAAATGTCCTGTATGTAGGTTATATTAATTCTTACATGTAAAATAACATAAATAAACAACAAAACAACGTTTTAAAGTCGAAAAAGGAAGTAATTATTCATGAAGATGATTGACAGTGTATGTACACGGAGAGTATTTTTCGTTTGCCGAGTTTTGAAGTTGGCAATCCCGTTTCCTCAACAATACACCTAAGTTATTTGTAATATTAATAAATAACCTCAGTTTTGACTTGAGAACTTCAACTCAGTGTTGATGTGTTGATTAGCACTACTGCTATATTTTGTGTAGTTAGTTGTAAAATATGGACAGTTCAGAAGATGAAAACCTGTCAAATACCCCGCCTAAATTAGCGGAAAAAGCTAACAACGTTGTACTAAATCTCCTTCCTGTCAAATCAAGGAAAAAGTACGACCGCCAGTATGAACTGTTTTTATCACAAAATAACAACTGTAGACAAAGTATAATGTGCAATTCGTGAGCAAAGTGTCTTTTTTAAACTTGATAAAATTGACGCACTCGGCAAGCCTTGTGCGTCAACATTTTTCTCTCGTTTAAAAAAGTGCCATTTTGCTCACTAGTTGCACAAATAACTATTGTCACTCATTAGGACAATGTAAACGCTGTCTTCATTATCATTTATAAAATGGTGGCAAAAATTTCACACATTTAATTTAATCTGTGTCTTTTCATGCCTGTATTACTTGAATTTTATATGGATACATGTATAAATCCTTGTAGAGAATTGTAGGCGGCAAACCAAGTGTAACTGCATTGGGAAGGGCAGAGCATTTACGCCTATGTAACAAAGCAACTCTTATGATGTCAAGGATAAAATAAAGCAAAAGCTTAAAAGTTTCAAATATTTAATAGTATAAATTTTATTTTATCCTTGAATATGGAGTTTCAACAAGAAATATCTGCTATTACATTAAAGTTTCTTATGATGTCAATGCTTTCAGACTTACACACATTCTTTTGTATACAATTAGGCTTCTTTTTTTAAGCATGCTTCAAAATTATGTACCCAAGTCTTATTACGATCTGCTGATGGCACCACATAATTCCTATGGATATTAAAATGGCATTGAAACAGCTGTTGTGCAACCACATAACTATCATAATTTTTGTAGAACACCTTAATCCTCAACATATGTAGTTCACTTGTCCAATGCTTTATCTCAACTAAGTGATACATAAGGAAGAAACTGTTGTTACTGTTCATACTTGTCTATTACTGAACAATATGTAAATATATGCTATTGCATTGACTGTTAAATAGTAAAGATCTTTGTAAAAATAAAATATTCAATTTGTTAAAGTCACCTGTTTCATTGGCTCACACTATATTAAAACAATAAAATAGACTTTGACTATTTAATATTGTATGGGTATGCAAGTTTTTAGAGGATGGATGAATTTTTTACTAGACTTACATATTTGTCATTTGCCGTTCTTGAAACATACAACTTAGTTCATTTGCTTATTGTGTTTCCCTGTTTAGATTGAGAATATAAACTATGTCTTATGTAACAACAATTTTTATATACAAACCATCATGTACATCTAGCCCCATCATACAATGTAATATAACAGATGTATATAATGCCCATAAGTTGGTTTCTTAAGCTATGTAGAAATTGTTAATGTATTTTTAGATCAGGAGGCCTACATAAAAAGGTAAATTTGTTTAAAACAGTGTTGTTACACAGGTTTTCTGAACCTCAATTGTGTATATTATTACTTTCTTGATATACAGCTAACAGGTTTCATAGATATGAATATATTAGAAAGTCTCCACTTGCTTTGCTCGCATCTGTGACCTCTCCCTTGCTGCTTCTTATAACTATATGAATATCAAATTTTCTTCGTAGTTCACTGTTCAAAATTATATTTTTGGCCATAAGTTTGGCATTTGTCATTGTAGAGAGTTCAATTACATACTGAATTGAAATTTTAGTATTTTGATCTAATTTAATGTGTTACAAGTTGTATACCACACAAGATATAAACAAAAACACTATTTATAACAGCCGTCATTTTGCTTTTTCAATTTGATTTTTCTGAATTTTAATAGGGTTCTATAGCATACTGTAGTCCGCTGTACCAAATTATATTTCATGTTTCTACCTTAGTTTTTATGACTACTATCATGTTTACATACAGACAACAACAACAACAACAACATTAGGCGGAAGGCATGTCAAAATCACTTTCTGTTTCCAGAGGCTGTGATACATTGCTACGCACCCCCCCGCTCTTTACCAGACAGACTCTCCACGGGGACAGCACTCGCTGCAAGACCTTACCCCAACTACAACCCCGCGATCTACTTACTAATAGAGAGTGATTCTTTTGCAGTTTAATAGTTTTGATAAGGCTCTTGATTCCTTATGTCACACAAGAATAATTTATTTTAATCAACTTATGCTAACACAGGAAATTTTACTATATTAATATATTCACTTCTTATACTAGCTTACCTTTCTTAAAACTCCAGACTCTTTTTCAAAGGGTGTGCCCTTTGGAGCTCTTTAATTCATTAACACCAAAATTTGCTCTGTTTTGAAATTTTAACTTTATACTTGGTGAGCACTTACTTTTTCTTCTTTCTAATGTAATGAGTTTCTTTGAATGGGTTAGATTTAATTAAATTATTCAACAATGAAATTTAACAAATTTATTTAAGAGTCTACAATTTAATTTTTATTTTGAGAAACAATGGATTTCTTTCGAATCTTTTACAACAATTAATGTCGCCTTTTCTGACAATTTATATTAAATGCTTTCTCTTTTAACAAACTGAAAATCTACTATATTAAACAATTTTAACAATAACTAAAACTAACAAATTGATATTCTTATTCTAATACACATAAATATGAATCCTATTATTTATTCCTTTCCAATCTGTTACTTTTGCTTTATTATTGGACTCGAATTTTATTGTATTTTATATCTCTTTATTTGAATGAATTTAAAATTGGCTTTATTTTGACTTTACTTTGTCTTTAAAATGTTATTATTTAACTTTATTGAGTTTAATAATTTTGGACGTAATTCAAGTTTATTAAAAAATATTTTATTTATTAAAAAAGCTTGATTTATGCAGTACCTTGTTTTGTGGAGTGCACAAGTCCGCTCGTCCTGATTCTGAGAGTGTTTGAGGATCTTGGAGATGTTTTCTGAGAGTTGTCTAGAATATCTCGAAGTCCAGTTCTCGAAGAATCTGTTGATGACGACAAATTCTAGAAGAATGTTTGCCGGAGTCCGTAGTGAAGATCTCTTCTACTAAGCTGTTGTAGGATGTCACGTTGTCTCCTGCAAGGCCGATCCTTTCTGTAGGCACCGTTATTAACCTGGCGAAGTACAGAGCGTTGACAATATTTTCACGACGATTTCCTGTTCAGACTTGAGTAAAGTTGGTGATCTTTCCTGGAGCTGCTATTAGAAGACTTCCCTGGAGCTGGTACTAAACGAGACTGTCGAATTAACTTGAAGAAAGTTAACTCGTCGAATTTTAGGCCTTTCAGTGTGGCCAACCTTCACTGATTATTGTTACTGTTTTATTTCACAATTTAATTAATTTTATTTATTTATTTGCACTACGATGAACTTTCCTTGGCTTATTCTTCTATTGTTTGTCTATTTTTCTTATTTTATATTATCTATTCCTATTATTATTTGTTATAATTAGTTTAATTTCTTATGGTGGATTTGTGTTGAAGTTGGTAACTTTCCCTTTCCATGCGTCTACTGCCTACTATGCGCACGACGTTCAAGACAAGTTGATTCCTGAAATTCATAATTTTTTACTTGCGAATTCTTCTTTTCTTCATATATCCCGTTCGCTTCGCTCGATCTTCTTCTGGGTGATTTCATTTTGAAGCCCTTCTTTCCCTGATGATTTTCCATCTTCATTTGTAGCGATACGACATATATTTTTTCTTTTACGGAGATTTGAAAATTTCGTAAGTTTTCAAAATTTAGTTTTTCCATTTTTGGAAATTTTGAAAATCTTCTTTTTGCAAGTTGTTCCTCTGATGCTGAAAGTTCCAAAACTGCTTTCCTCTTCTTCCTCGCTTCTGGGTTTCACAAGTTACGGTACTTTCTGCATTTTTGGTTATTTATTATTTAATTACTTTATGGTCTTTTATTAAATTTTGATTTCGAGTCTTATTTATTTCTAGTTTATATTATGGTTATGCGTTGTTATTATTAGATTTTGGAATTTCTTTATTTTAAGGGTTTTTTATGTTTTATGACGTTTTATTATGGCTATAACTTTTTTATTATTAATTTGACGAGTTTATTCTCTTATTATTTATTATTAGGTTTTCCTAGCTCTATACGATTATATCATTTTAATTTAAGTTTTCGGATTTTGATGTTTTTTGCATTAGAAACATATGGACGAATTCATGTTCAATCCGGAACGCTAGATATTTCCTGTCAAGGCGCGTGACCTTGGCTTGGCTAACTTACATATTCCCTTTAACTTTACATGTGTTATTTTATTTTTAGAAATGTTTTTGTCATTTCTACAATTATTATTTGATTTAATTGAAATTTTGGAATTTAGCTCTTTTCCAAAATTGCTCCTTGCAGGCGGTTCAATTAAACCGTTGCAAATTCCCCTCTCAAAAACTTAAAATTTTGACATTAAAATCCCTTTTTTAGATTTTAAAATTTTATGTTCCTTAAATTTTTCTATTCTCTTTACATATTTACTTCCTTTCTATTTAAAAAACATAATTATCTATATAACATGAAAACTTACTATCTATAAAACAATCCTATTTCTAACATAAATGATTAATTGGTGACATATATAATTTTCAAAAACATGGTAATAAACATGACATATTCATATGAAAACAATCCTTATTTTATACAAATACCTATATATTTTTCATGTTCGATAGTTCATTTCGTCTCTCTTTCATCTGAAACAGTCTATTTAGCATGATTATACATAGTTATACACATTTACACTTTATCCTAACTTTTTTAAAATTATAAATTTTGACACAAATTTAATCACTTTTGCACTATGGTAAGTTACATAAATCAAGCCATCCTTACTTTTAATTGATTTCGCGCTAGGTTAGATTACGCCAAGTAACAGATTGAAATTCCTTTGAATGTTGACATTTCTTATTTCCGTTATCGCTATAACGAAAGAACCCCTCTCTACCTTAATTACTGTACAATTTTCATGTCTTCCGGATGCTTGTTTATTTATTAACTGACCTACGCAACTTGTCCCAATTCTCCCCCTCGCTTTTATCGAAACAGCTGGTTTTTATCTACCGTTATGATTTATTCTGAACTTTATTCTTTTTGGATTTATTACATATTATTATGGACGATGTTTATGATTATGAATTTACGAATTTACCTATTCTACTTTATGTTTACTATTTCTTTACTATTCTAACCTTTATTTCTAGTTTTTTAATTTTACCGTTGGTTTATTTTTGATTTTTAGTTTTACGAATACGTTTCCCTTCCTTTTTAACTTAAATTTATTTTTCCCCTTCCTTTTTTGACTATGCTTTACTTTTGTTTTGAATTTAACCTTTTTGGTTACGTCTCGATTTTTGAACTTTTTTGTTTCGTTCGCTCCTAACTTATTCAGGTTTGGGTTTGATTGACTACTGGACTCCCCTTTTGGAATTAAGCTCATTTCGAACTTAGGTATGTTTACCAGTGATCCCTTCATTTTTGCGTGGTCTCCATTTTGTATTTGGTGCTTAAGACTTACTTCTTTATTTACGACGACTTTGCTTAGCCCTTGTACGAATAACTCACGACTTTGAAGCTTTTTTGGATATAGTTCTTCCCTTTTCTCGCTCGCTTCGCTCTTCTTCCTGCTTCTTCTTGGATAGGTTGCTCCACTTTTAATCTCTTTTTGGATTTTAAAGTTCCTTCCTTGAATTGGCATCTTCCTTTCGACCGTGTTTTGGTTTCTAAGGTTTATCTCCTGTTTTCCTTTGAGTTCAAACTCCCTTCCCCTCTCTAAGTTTTCCCTTCTCCTGTTCCTTCCTGTATTGTCTCGTTCGGTGTTGTCGGCTTCGGTTTTTTCTTTCCTCCCGTCACGTTTGTTGTTTACACGTCCTGTTTGGTCAATTCTGGTATTTTCTCCCCTTTTGTCACGTTCGGCTTGGTCACGTTCGGTACCCTCGTTTTTTACTTCTACACTGGGTAATGTAGTAACATATAACGCCCCATTCGCTCGCATTATAGTATTTGGACCTCCTATATTGCTAATTTGATTTCGCAATTTCCGTACACAGATTTTAGCTGACGGTTGTTCTATGTCCAATCTATTTAATAGATTGGTTTTTGAAGTTACTTTTTTAGCTTCTTCGATGAAATTTATTTTTCTGTTTTCCCCTTCTACATTTATTATTACGTATTTTTCCTCCATATTAATTTTCGCGTTTAACTCGAATAGGCTATTACATCCTAATATACCGAAACTAGTTAACTTTGGTACTACCAGAAAATTTATATCTACTACTCTGTCGTTAAATTGCACGGGTATTGATACTTGTTTTGAAACTCTTTGTTTTTTCTGTTTAATGGCTGTTACTACTTCGACGTTATAAACTGGTAATTCTAAAATTTTGTTTCCCCGTCTTTTTAACTCCTCCAAATACTCAGCTTGTATACACGTCCACTGCGCTCCCGTGTCTACTAAAACTTTTATATTTGTTTGATGAATTTTGACGTTTATTTCCGGACATTTTTCTAATAATTTTGTTTGAATGTTGATATTTTCGCCTTCTGTCATTAACTCTTCCCTAATATCGCATGAAATGTTTTGTAATTTCCCTACTGATTTTAATGTTGGATTTTTAATTTTTGAAAAGTTTTCTAAAGGTTTCTCTGTTTTGATTTTATTTTTTACATTTTGATCTGCGGCCCCGAATCCTGTCTTTGCCTGTAACCGTTTTCTTTTGCTTTTTTCCGGGACCTTATAACCTAGTTTTTTGGACTGGGTCTCGGATTGTTAGGTAGTGTAGGATTGGGTTTTTGGTTACTTTGGTTTTGGTTTGTTTGCGGTCTATTCCCATAGGATCTAAGGTTAGGTGTTCTAGGATAGGTTTGAGAGTCCATGGCTCCTGCCATTTTCCTATCAAGGTTCCCCTTATACGCTGGTCTTTCTTCTCGATTTTCCCTACGTGGTTCGCCTTCCATCGTTTCAAACGTTCTAAGAAATTCTATCGCGCTTTCAACGGTTTCGCTATGACTTCCTATACTCGCAAATTGTACCTTTTGTTCAAAATGTCGCATGATTCTATTAATCATAAATTTTTCTGGGATTGGTGGATCAAGATATTGTCCTTTAGCCACCATTTTGCAAAAATAATTAACTCTTGACATATATCCTGTATCACGATATTGTCCGTTTTCAATTAAATTTCGGATATGTTGCTGGGCTTGATATCCCCAATAATTTTTTATAAATTTAACCCTAAATTGTCCGTATCTATCTTTATTATCTTTTATTACGTTCCACCATTCTATTACCGGCCCTTTTATGTGTCGTTCCACGATTTTTAATTTCTCCCCTTCGTCTAATTGTGGATCGATTTCCATGAAAATCTCTTCTATTTCGGCTAGAAATTTCATTGGACTTTCTTTAGAACTTCCCCAAAATTCGACAGTTTTATTTCCTGCTGCACCGGGTTGTACGTATACTACGCTTCTCCCAGCCCCTACTAAATTTTGCCCTATACTTGTCTGTCTCATTTTGGTTTCTAACGATTTTATATTTTTGCTTAACGTTTCGCAATTAACTTTATTTTGTTTAATTTTGTCATCCTGACCTTTAATTGTTTCCCCTATTTCCTGAATTTCCCCTTTCAAAACGACTATTTCGTCTTCGCAATTTCCGTCTCTATTTTGAATTGCTTCAAAATTTTTCTTTACGTCTTCTCCTAACCCGCCTACAGCTTGTAAGAGTTCTTCCCTACTCGCTTGTTCGCTTTCTTTGCGTGCTAATTCCCTAGCTTCGCGTTCTCTTTTTTCCTCTAACTCCCTTGCTTCGCGTTCTCTTTCTTTCGCTTCGCGTTCCCTTTTCTCTTCGTTTTCCCTAGTCTCCCTTTCTAATTCCCTAGCTTCGCGTTCTTTTTTCTCTTTTTTCCTCTCCGATTCGCGTGCTTTTTCTCTCTCCTCGCGTTCTTTTTTATCTGCCTCTTCCCTAGCTTCGCGTTCTTTTTCTTTCGCCTGGAAATATCTCATGAACTTCTGCATTTCCGTTTCTGTTTCTTTCGGAGCTGCCATTTTTTTATTTAGATTTATTTATTAGGTTTACTACTGTTTATTTATTTAAGTTTTAAGTTTTAAGTTTTAATTTTGATTTTAATGAATTTAAGCTGTTCGTTTTCAACCCTAAAGTAATTTTAACAATTTTTTGTTTGGTTACTTTCGAGCCTACGCTGTTGGACGCCACTTGCAACGCACCCCCCCCGCTCTTTACCAGACAGACTCTCCACGGGGACAGCACTCGCTGCAAGACCTTACCCCAACTACAACCCCGCGATCTACTTACTAATAGAGAGTGATTCTTTCGCAGTTTAATAGTTTTGATAAGGCTCTTGATTCCTTATGTCACACAAGAATAATTTATTTTAATCAACTTATGCTAACACAGGAAATTTTACTATATTAATATATTCACTTCTTATACTAGCTTACCTTTCTTAAAACTCCAGACTCTTTTTCAAAGGGTGTGCCCTTTGGAGCTCTTTAATTCATTAACACCAAAATTTGCTCTGTTTTGAAATTTTAACTTTATACTTGGTGAGCACTTACTTTTTCTTCTTTCTAATGTAATGAGTTTCTTTGAATGGGTTAGATTTAATTAAAATATTCAACAATGAAATTTAACAAATTTATTTAAGAGTCTACAATTTAATTTTTATTTTGAGAAACAATGGATTTCTTTCGAATCTTTTACAACAATTAATGTCGCCTTTTCTGACAATTTATATTAAATGCTTTCTCTTTTAACAAACTGAAAATCTACTATATTAAACAATTTTAACAATAACTAAAACTAACAAATTGATATTCTTATTCTAATACACATAAATATGAATCCTATTATTTATTCCTTTCCAATCTGTTACTTTTGCTTTATTATTGGACTCGAATTTTATTGTATTTTATATCTCTTTATTTGAATGAATTTAAAATTGGCTTTATTTTGACTTTACTTTGTCTTTAAAATGTTATTATTTAACTTTATTGAGTTTAATAATTTTGGACGTAATTCAAGTTTATTAAAAAATATTTTATTTATTAAAAAAGCTTGATTTATGCAGTACCTTGTTTTGTGGAGTGCACAAGTCCGCTCGTCCTGATTCTGAGAGTGTTTGAGGATCTTGGAGATGTTTTCTGAGAGTTGTCTAGAATATCTCGAAGTCCAGTTCTCGAAGAATCTGTTGATGACGACAAATTCTAGAAGAATGTTTGCCGGAGTCCGTAGTGAAGATCTCTTCTACTAAGCTGTTGTAGGATGTCACGTTGTCTCCTGCAAGGCCGATCCTTTCTGTAGGCACCGTTATTAACCTGGCGAAGTACAGAGCGTTGACAATATTTTCACGACGATTTCCTGTTCAGACTTGAGTAAAGTTGGTGATCTTTCCTGGAGCTGCTATTAGAAGACTTCCCTGGAGCTGGTACTAAACGAGACTGTCGAATTAACTTGAAGAAAGTTAACTCGTCGAATTTTAGGCCTTTCAGTGTGGCCAACCTTCACTGATTATTGTTACTGTTTTATTTCACAATTTAATTAATTTTATTTATTTATTTGCACTACGATGAACTTTCCTTGGCTTATTATTCTATTGTTTGTCTATTTTTCTTATTTTATATTATCTATTCCTATTATTATTTGTTATAATTAGTTTAATTTCTTATGGTGGATTTGTGTTGAAGTTGGTAACTTTCCCTTTCCATGCGTCTACTGCCTACTATGCGCACGACGTTCAAGACAAGTTGATTCCTGAAATTCATAATTTTTTACTTGCGAATTCTTCTTTTCTTCATATATCCCGTTCGCTTCGCTCGATCTTCTTCTGGGTGATTTCATTTTGAAGCCCTTCTTTCCCTGATGATTTTCCATCTTCATTTGTAGCGATACGACATATATTTTTTCTTTTACGGAGATTTGAAAATTTCGTAAGTTTTCAAAATTTAGTTTTTCCATTTTTGGAAATTTTGAAAATCTTCTTTTTGCAAGTTGTTCCTCTGATGCTGAAAGTTCCAAAACTGCTTTCCTCTTCTTCCTCGCTTCTGGGTTTCACAAGTTACGGTACTTTCTGCATTTTTGGTTATTTATTATTTAATTACTTTATGGTCTTTTATTAAATTTTGATTTCGAGTCTTATTTATTTCTAGTTTATATTATGGTTATGCGTTGTTATTATTAGATTTTGGAATTTCTTTATTTTAAGGGTTTTTTATGTTTTATGACGTTTTATTATGGCTATAACTTTTTTATTATTAATTTGACGAGTTTATTCTCTTATTATTTATTATTAGGTTTTCCTAGCTCTATACGATTATATCATTTTAATTTAAGTTTTCGGATTTTGATGTTTTTTGCATTAGAAACATATGGACGAATTCATGTTCAATCCGGAACGCTAGATATTTCCTGTCAAGGCGCGTGACCTTGGCTTGGCTAACTTACATATTCCCTTTAACTTTACATGTGTTATTTTATTTTTAGAAATGTTTTTGTCATTTCTACAATTATTATTTGATTTAATTGAAATTTTGGAATTTAGCTCTTTTCCAAAATTGCTCCTTGCAGGCGGTTCAATTAAACCGTTGCAACATGAAGATAGAGGTCATATCTTTTTACAATTACAAATCGTACCTTATGAACTTTGTAAGTAAAATGAAGTTGTGAAAGGAAAATTACGTTCGGCTTATTGTATAAAATAACAGCACATAAGCATTATCATCTGTCAGAGTTTTCAAATATAATTGTTAGTTATATATATTTAATTCTTAGTTATGGGATAAATTGGTCATTAGTTTTGTGAAAATGATGCAGTTTATCCAAATACAAAAGCCATTTTGTACATAAATGTCCAGTATAGATTATTAATCATTTTGTTAGTAAAAACAAAAAGACAAGACACATTCGTTCACCCGTCACTAAACATCTGGCCCTTAAAGGAGAAAAATTTCTCTATGAACCTCAGCAATAGTTTTTGATACACAAAAAATGTATCACGACATGAGTCTAACAGTGACAGGAATATTGCTTGTAGTATCCATTTTACATCACTGATATATCACAATAATTATTTGAACTTCATATTCCGACAAAATGGTTAACAATTGGTTATTATATTAAATTAAAATACAGTGTGTGTAAGATGACTCATTGCCATAGTCATTTCAAATTGACTTTACTTTAAAGTTGGGCCTCTTATTTCACATTGTAGGATCAACAAAAAGTTATACACAGAAAAACAATTTTTGAAATTTGGATTAGTGGTTTACCATTGATATTTACTAACAATTATTCTCGTTAACAAATTTTCTCAACCTTTAAATAAAATTCATTTGAGTAAAACTGAACCCAGTGAAAGCATTTACACTCATATATATATATATATATATATATATATATATATATATTATATACAAGGCCCGTTCAGAAAGTAACCTCTGTTTGAGTATAAATAATCGGAGACTAGATACAGAAATATTTATGTCTTAAAACTACAACTCTTCCACTATTTTTCGACATAATTTCCATATAAATTTAGGCAATTATCATTGCGATTGACCAGTTTGGAAATCCCTTCTTCATGAAATTTTGCCGCTTGTAATTTTAGTCAACCTGGTCAGGATCTTGAAGTTTTTTATCATCATCCAAGCACTGGTACTCATATCATTGGTCCATGATAGGTAAAAATCACTGGGAGTCATAACCGGACTATATGCATTTGAATTGATGGATCATAATATGTTTTGTTTGCCAAGTGGTATGACGGTTGACAGACATAAATAGGAAACCAGAAGTCTGCAAACCAAGGCGTTTGTTCTAAATGGGCTTTTTTAGTTATTGAAGTCTCACATAGAAATGATAGTTGTTCCACAATTCGTAAACACTGAGATAATGTTCACATGGTTCAAAGATTGCAAACAGCGGTTTTCAAAGATTTTTTCATGAATTTTCTGAAGCGATTCATCACTGACTACAGATTGCTCTTCATTTCTCATCATGAATGTTTGTTCTCTCACTTTTAAACAAACACTGATGCACAACACATTGTGTGTTAAATAGGTATCTCTCAATCGTAGGTGTACTAAGCATGAGGATGCTTATTCAGCCTTGGTGCTATTTGAGTATTCGAGGGTTAGGGGTCTTTATTTTATGTTATTTTTTCCTTTGTAGGGTCCAAAGTTAAAATCAATGATAATTATTTTTCATGTGTGTCTCTAATTTGGCGGACAGTCTATACAACTGTCTGTAAGTCGCAACCAGTCAACACAGACAAGATAATAAATTCTAAATATTTCAAACTTTGTATTTAAATTATTTGTATTGTCCCACATATAGGAAAATAATAGTACTGTAGTAACCAAAAAAAATCGAGAAACTATAAAGATGAAATATTTTGAAATATGTGTGGGTTATCAAATAAAACTAGATTATATTCTGATTATGAATATGTATGCTTATTTGTTGAAAAATTAATATGTTGGCGCTAAACTAAATTTCAATTGTCAGATATCATGTTCATTCTCCCCCCCTCAACTAAAACACAGTTTTTGCTACAAAGTAAAAAAAGAAAATACTAATGAACATCTACAATTCTGAAAAAAAAATGTTGGTTTTGAAATTAAATTGCAGTTTGAAATCATCTATTATAGTTTTTTGTACGACAAATAGAACTTCATTTAACCACACAATGAGAAATTCATAGCTTATAAATTTTAAAAACAGTTTTTATGACATGTGAGACAAACACTTCAATAGCCATTAAAATATGGATTCCATTTTCATTTATTTCTCTTTATTATGATCCGTAGTTAAAACCAAGGACCTGTATAATTTTATTGCATATCTGTCTGTACAATTTAAACTGTCACTTAAGACATAAAATATTTTGGTTGTCTCTTCAAAATAAATAAAAAGAAGAAGAGATGAACATAAAATGAAGACCCTTATCCCTCGAATACTCTAATAGCGTTAGGGTCAGAAAAGAACAAGAGTTAGTCAAGAGAGACCTGATAGGAAAGATGAAAGAAAGGGATCTAAACTAAGACTACATGAAGGAAGGTGTACATTCATCTAGGTCCCTCAGGATTGCCAAGCCCATACTCAATAAATTGAGCCCATGAGAGTCCAAGTTGTTGGAAAGTTATACTTATTGTATTTCGCCTTTTACGACTAATTATGCCGCATTATAGTACAGAACATCTCGTAAAAAGAACAAAAACTTTAAATAATTGGATTTTAAACCTAAATAAATTAAATTAATCAAGTTTTCAAAACAAGAAAATATTCTGTATTTTATATGAAAATTGATGTACACTACGAAATATTAGTCAAAACATGCTGCAAAATTTGGAATTAATTTATGAATCTGTTTTTGAGTTTTATCTTGTTTTTAAAAAAAGACAGATTGACGAATTTTTTTTTTGATATGCCCAACTGCGAAACATAATTATGTCTCTCAATAAAGCTCTTTTGTGGAATTAAATAATTATTTCTATTAATATTGAATTCTATCAAACACAGACTGTTGTCACATTAAATTAACATTCACAAAGCCAGAAAGGACAATTATGTTTTATAATAAATTAGGATATTCTTTATAGTTATTTGAAAACAATAAAACAATAATTGTGTGGTGTGATGTGTGACATTGTAAAATGTTTATGAAAGATTCCAGTCTTTATTATAATTCAAATTTTGAAAATGTTGCCAAAATTAAACTGATCTCCAGTGACTGAGAGAACTAGATATATTTTCTGTTTGAAAATTCACTGATACCCTGATGAGAGGTATATCTTAAAAACTACATGAGACGACAATTAAAGTTTATATAAAACCAAATTGATCTTTTTATTCCACTAATTTTATTACATTACAGTTTAATTAAATCTATTCATTGAATAAAAAATATATTTATAAATGTTATAAAATACTGTATTATATATGTCAGCTGATCTACACTGTATTGCAACCAGTAATTAAAGTTATGCATTTCCTGGAAATAATATTTATGGAAAACTGGGAAATATTTAATTCAAAGTCAATAATAGTTTATTTTAATCGCAATATAAATTATAACATTTAATTTTAATCATTATTATATCTCGGTTCACATCATATTTTATTGTCAAAATACGGCAGTTGCTCTGCGCTCACTCGATCAAGAAAGCTGACATGCGCAGAATGATTTGCGCATTTCATTTCATGTTCTTCACCATTTTGGAATTGTATTAATTTAGGAGGTGGTTTTGTAATTAGTAAGGTAAGTTTTCTTTCCTATTATAGGAAATATTTTCTTCAAAGAACTATGAAATTTTGGAATTATTTTCTTGTTACTCTGCCTAATATGTAAACATTAACTTCATTATCAAATTTGATTTTTTGAACGTGTAAACTAATGAAAAATCTTTGTGGATATTGGAAGTAAGTGAAGCATAAATCCCGTTGGGGCTTGTACATTTAAAAATTATTAACAATTTGTTTATAGCAGTAAGTTAAACTATTTGAAGTGATTTTCCTAACCAACTGATGTTGTTGACAGTGTGTAGAATTTGTAATGTATGTTATTTATATCGTTGTAATTTGCCTAAGTCAGTTCCACCATTTTTTTATTTTTTTTTAAGGCACAATTAGCTAATCTTATTGTCAACAGTTTAAAAAAAAGGATTTATGATGGTAAGTATTATACAAGTTAAAGAGAGGAGAGAAATCATGTTATGAACTGAAATTTGAACATCTATAAAAAGTTGGGTAAATGTTTACTTTAAGGTGGCACTGTATTTTTTGGATTTTATTTTTTTTATCAGCTACTACATACCTTACTTCATAATGATCTAATTTAAAATAATTAACTTCAATAAACTTATGAAATGTTAGGCCAGGTGGTTATATATATAGCTACCTGGCCAAACCTGCCGGAGTAAAACAAATAAGCAAATTATTAACTTCAATAAACGTACGAAAGGTTTAGTCAAGTAATAGTGATCTAGCTTAGTCATTGTATAAGGTGCATGCATCAAACCATAGGATATTCTTATTCCTTTATGTCTTGCAATTAAGTGTAACCCCTCAATTTGATAGTTTTTAAATTGTGATTTTTCAGTGAAAAATAGTGATCGGCGCAAGGAAAACATTATTTATTCTTATGAAGGTATGTAGTAGACGATAAAAAACTTTAATCCGAAAAATATGGCGCCACCTTAAAGTAAACATTTACCAAAAGTTGGACTTTGTTTAATATCAGAGACTTTAACACAGGTATAGGTCAATAACTTATGAAATTATATTTAACTTTTTTATTAAAATTATTCTTTCAAATGATATTAGCTTAGATCTTTATTATTATTTGTTTTATGTAGTTTCATTGTAAATAACTCATTAAAGTATTAATTTTTCTTTTATTGTATTTCTTGAGATCCCATAGCGATTTAATATTGAAATTTAATGAAATCGTGTTTTACCTATCTCATTATTAAACAATTGGATCATCCTTCAGCTGGGAAGACCCTTTTCAAGTATCAAAATCCATTATTTCTGTCTAAAATAGCAAATCTTAGACTTATGTGGTTAAGGCATCTGTCTACATTAATTCCAATGGCAACAGTGGTGAATATTTGAGTATCTCATCGCTCTATGTTAATGTTCATCCCTGTAAATAGGTCTGGTTAGGTAAATTATATATAGCCTATATTTTCCCTGACCTGTAGTTCTTTTACTAGATCTGGTTAGGTCAATATATATATATTGACTTGCCAAGACAGAGTTCACATGATTCTGAAATCATAGAGCCCATTAATATTTACCTGTTAGAAAACAATTAATGCGCATATCTAAAGACACACTATTCTATTACCTATAACTTACGAAACTTAGACGCATAGGCTCATTATATATTCTAAACATCGAATGCAAACTTGTAAATTGTTTATTTTTGACAGTAATATTGGATTTTGATACTTTAAAAAGGTCCTCCCAGCTAAAGGATGATCCAATTGTTTAACAATGAAGTATATTAAACACGATTTCATTAAATTTCAATATTAAATTGCTACATGATCTCAACTGGACATTTACCAATTTATTTAGCCTACCTTGTTTGTCATTAATGAGATATTTTTTGACAATGCTAGACGAATTTCAAGTCTTAAAATCCATTAATATTTTAATAAACTGATGCTTTTAGACGTAAGGATTCAAGGGTTATTTGGGTTATTATGAATTACATTATTATTATTATTATTTGGTTTACATCATTTTTTTCAAAGGGGGCTGAGAAAGAGAAAGTAGCTCATTTTTAGTACTTTGTTTATTTACTATGAGAATTTATTGATTTTGTGAATAATTACCTAAATTTATTTATTTTCATATGAAGTAAAAATTGTGAAAAAATATAAGAAACTAATTAAAAAAGTAATCAGTTAAGGCCTATAGTATTATTCATTTCAAGTTCATTAGACAATATACGTGAATGTGGTAATTGCTAATTTCAGTACTAGAAGCAATAATAAAAACTGAATCGATGTACAATCCTATGTTTACTTATAGGCTAAAGAGAAAGGTTTCACTTTTATTATATAGCCTATTCATAACCTTATTCAACACATAAATTAGGTGAGTTATTTTATTAATACAGTTTGTTCAATTAATACGAGAGTTCATTTATTAAGTTAGAACCGTTTGCGCATAGCAACCACACAGGCTGTCACGTGACGCCTGCTCTAGGTTAGCAACTCTTGCCCAGTCCCCATCTATTCAGTCAGTTGATTTCATGTCTGCGACTGTTGGTTCTATCGTAACACTGCTTTGTTTATCTCCATGTTAATCAATAAACCCGCCGATTGTGACTTTCAGCCAAGAGGAATGACCATAAATGCTTAGAGATATTGCGAAACACTAACCAAGCTTAGGTGCGCTATTCGAACAGCATTGCTCTATAGTATATTTTAATCCTAAAAAATAGAATGTGTAATTTGTAATTATTTAAATTTTATATATTGTAAGTTGAATATGGAATATGCATGGAACATATATTGCAATTATTCATCTATCTAAAAAAATATATTTTAGGCTATTACAAGTTGTTAAATGTGAGGTGGCTACATTTATGACTGCTTTGTTCAATATTGCATGAAGTATTGATTTTGCTACACTATGGAATTTTCTAAGTATTTCTGGTAAAATCAGGGATATCTCAGGTAATTTTATCTTTTACTCCTGGTAGACACCGTGTTAAACTATCCACACATTTGAGCTGAAGAACACACCACAGATGATGGACAGTCAGCATTCCTAAAACCACTTTTTAAACTTGGATTTCAAAAAGGATATTTCTGTGAAAACTTGTCATTAGTTTTTTTAAAATCTTTAGATCAACTTGATTAACTTAAATATAATAGCTCACTTTACCAGGGTCCTGGTCATTAAAGAAATGAGCATCTTGTATAAGCAGTGTGTGGGGGGGGGGAATAAAAATGTTTATTTATGTAAAAGTTTATTGGTATTGATAGTAGGCTTGTTGTAGATTCATCTTAAAATTGTGCGCTTTTTAGTTTCAGAATACACAACCTGTAATTTTGAAACAAACTGACAAAAGATAGAAGGCTATTTACTACAAGACACAAACTTACAATGACAGCAATACATTGGATCAACTAACATTTGGTAAGAGCACAGTTGAATTTTTTTTTTATTAGATCATATTTATTTTAGTTGATTTGTTTATCAGACGCAGGTAGATAACCATTTTAAAGTGCTAGAAGTTTAACGAAATCAATAAATCTTTTCATTACTCATCACATTATACTTGTCAGGATATTTTGGATAAGTCCTGATCTGAAACTTTTACTTTTAGCTACTAAAATGTTATGAAAATTAAAAAGAATGGGTAAGTTTTAATAAATGATGCATAAACTTACCAAAGGTATAGAATGAGCACTGATCATAATCCATAAATCACGTTTTCAGAGTTTGATCAATTATATATATTTGTAAATGTGTGCTATTAAGTTACTGTAGAAGTCTTTAATTTTATTTCATTTTGTTCCAGTCTACTTTTCTACAATAACTACAGATTTTGAGGAATAATGTTGTAGGCTTTATATGTTCATAATATTACAGCTTTGAGGAAAGGGGGGGGGGAATCTATCTATTGGTACCAATCATATTTCTGGTAGCCTAATTTGAAGTCTGATATCAGTCATATTAACCATAGGAGTATTATAATCTTGTACAGTTTTGTTTAGTCAATGTTGGATGCTATGTTTAAATAAATATGATATCAATTGAAAGATTTCTTATATTTAACTACAGGTTTAAGATTTTATTAAAACAATCATGATTTTTGAAACTACAAATATATTTTTGATTTTGTTGAATTTATTCATTGTTATAACATTTCATTCTTTACATTAATGTTATCATTTTTTTCCTCTAGAAAAGAACTTCAGCATCAGTCTCAAGACATCTATAAACCATCTCTAATACATCATCAATCACCACCTACCATCTTGACATCCAACCCATCTCACCACCATCATCAGTGTCTTTGCCACCAAATCAGGTAGGCTATGGTTGATATTGTTCAGCTATTTTTCTATTTGAAGTATGAACAATATTTCTTATTGATTTTTATTAAAGCCTAAAAAGTAGTTAGACTTTTTTTTTTAACACCTAGTGTCATCTATGTCGTCTTTTTAATGCAGTACTTTATTTTTATGTTCAAAGCTTCATACTATCATGAGAAAGATCATTTTTATAATAATAAAAATGTTGAGTTTTTATTAACCCTCGAACTACCCTATATATTACTCAAGTGGTAGGCCTTTTTAGTGCATTTTGCAAGTAATTTTTTTTTCTACTAAAAATAGTAATTTAATCCTAAACCTAACTTTGTAACATATCATTTTTTATAGAAAGGTCCATAGAATTTACCTATGTAATAAGAACGGTTAGATGTAAACACTTTGGAGTTAATATTGACTGGAATGAAAAACATTGCTCTTAACAGAAGGAAAAATTCCATATAAATATACAATACAAAAAATTTGGAGTTAGTTGATATGTCGGTAATATATTTAAAAAAAGGTAAAACTTCAGATAAACACCAAAATTTTCTAATTTTTAAAATAGTTTTCTGGTTTATATGTAAATATAAGTGTGTAAACAAATATAAACATTTTTATTTGACAAAAACAATTTTTACGAGAAAAAATTGCAAAATGGCAACAGGAAAATGGTTGGGCTTGTTTTTCAAAATTCACCAAAACCTATAAATAAAAAAGTAAATATAAAAATTTTGATGTTAATTGTGATGAAAATAAAAAAATAATATCGAATAACTCGAGATCAACTTACTTCTCGGTGTACGAAAAAATGGCGATGTATAAACGATTGGATATCCATATATTACTAATTCGTATTTGACAACTTCTAACGTCCTTAAAAAAATGCTAGTTTCCCTTCGATTTCAGTGACATTTGTTAGACCCATAGAAGAATGTCTATGACTTTGACTATATTTTTGAAAACATATATCAAAAGAGTAAAAAAATACTCTCTTTGAAATGGTGTGAATGCCAACTTAATTGAAAAGAATATCCTTTGAAAACAAATAGACAAAAATAACATATTTTGTCGTCTGCTTCGACTGAATTTGGTGTTTCAAACTGATCTGGCAAGACAATAATTTATCGATTTTAATCATGTGACATATTACTTTTTTTGGTACTTCAGTTATATGAAAATGAAAGTTCAGATCATTATCTTTACAATAGTGACAAATGTATTGCGATTGAGCTTTTTTTAGTAGCCGAAATGTTGGAATTATAAAATCTGTTTAGCGTAGTTCATTACAGTGGAATAACACATGTGAGACAGATACTGAATGAAGTTCTATATCTCAATAAGTATAAAAACCACGATAATTTGGAATACATTGGTCGAAAAGTGAAGAAAAATACTATAACAGAGTGTCATTTTAAAGTATTTAGCCTGAATTTCTGACTTGTTAAAAATAAACAAAAGTGACATCTGTTTCGGACAAAATGATTATAGAAAATGGTGCTAGTAAAGTGACGTGTCGAGAAATGCTAAATTTATCTATTTTAATAATTTTACATATTACTATGTTTATATGAAAATGAAAGATCAGATCATTAGCTTTACATTGATGCCAAATTTATTACATTTGGATTACTTGAGTTTGAGCCGAGTCTCAGTAAATCGAGCTTGAGCTTTAATCGAGCTCAAACATTTTAATTAATACAAGCTTTTAATTTTCGGGCTTGAACTTTTATCAAGCCTTTTAAAGAGCTCTTATCTAGCTCAAGTTTTTTAAAGCTTCCTATAAATTTTACATTAAGTAATAATCAGTATAATGTCGATCTTTTATTTTAGTGGATTGTCAAACTGGGAACCAAATGTCATATCTACATTTTGCTTTAATGTCTTACACAATAAAAATCTGTGCGTATAGTTTACGGTAATGTAACTATGGCTAGTCTTATGTTTTTAGAAAGGCTATAATATTGCGAGTTAAAATAAAATCCACCAATAATTATGGGAAGGTCAGACACAAACTACCTGAGCTTTAGATTAAACTCTGCCTTATCTTACTAATAGTTTCCTTCTTTACAAGTTAAACAATGCACACCTTTGGAAGGAGAAAACTCAAAATCAATACAGTCGTGTATTTTGTCATTTAATTCATTTAAATATTACGAGACATTTTATTATTACGATAAACGGAAAATAATTTGCCGCTGGTTACAATAATATGTCAAACCGATATTATTACTTGTCATTGTGGACTGCTGTGTGTGTGTATTTGTGGGAATGAATTGAACTTAGGCCTAGAACTGATTGATGCACTTGCACAGTTTGAATTTTACAACTCAAGCAAGTTATCTAGACAAAAGACACAGTGTTTCTCTAGTTTCCATGAACTCGAAATTAGTAGCAAATGATTGGTTGAATAGCCTTGCATTTTGTAAATGTAAATAATTATAATAGGAAACAATTGAACTAAGTTTAGTTTATTTAAAAATTATAACTTTGTGATTGTGTTTTCTTTGAGATTTTGCAAAACATTAAAACGATAAAGTTTTGGACTGGACTTTTATTTTTGAATGGTTGATCTGGGAAAACAATTGTTCGGGGAACTTTGAATCCTGTAGAAATATGCATTGTTTAAATGGGTTTCCAACCTCTACTGCACAATCTGAACAATAAATGAAGGAAATGAATGAATTGAGTTTCATTATTTTCATAGTGGAGAGGGGTTCTTTCTCGTATTAAAAATTAGTAATTTCTTAATTATTTTATAAATTTATTATTTTCCCTTTTTTTGTACTAAATAATATGTGCGAGAAATTAAAATGTGAGAAAATTGCAAGTTTTTGTGGCAATAAGATGTATAATATGGGAAATACAGCAAATATGTTCCAGGCCAATTATTTTTCCCAACACCTTATTATATTCACACTTAGTTTAGTATATTATCAATGTTGGTATTAGGCTAGATGCATTGAACCATTGACAGTCTGTTTTAAACCTTGTCTGCGCTCTCTCTCTCTCTGTCACACACAAATACCCAACTTTGCACATCTTTCGAATCAAAGCTATATTAAAATAGGGAATAAGATTATAGTACAACAAAGTTAACTTCGAGCAAGGCTGTGCAGGTTGATGAAATGAGGGGCATGTAGTGGAGGTAAACAGGCTGCTAGTAGATACGCTAGTGTGTGAAGGAGAATTTATGTCTTCCTTAACCTTTCCTTTAAAATTTATTTTATAACCACTTTTTGAGTTGTCAGATTATGAAAGACATTTAATGTGAGTAGTGTGAAGAACGTAGATTTCGCCAGGAAAAATTATTGGTCACTCTTTAAGTTTACTTACTTTAAATTCGTAATTATACTCCCTCGCCTAGTCGAATAATTGATCTACGTTAAGGCATTTATAAACAAACCTAGAATGTAACAAAAGACCAAAACTATTTTGACTCTATAATGTAAAGATCAGATTGCAACTGTTGTGATATAGGAGTGAGTCATGTGTTGCTAAGTTATACCATTAGACTTGCCCAACTCCTTGTATACACAAACATAATAACTGCACATCTCGATATTGCTCAAAGTTAAAACTTTATTCTACTCTAAATAGAGCATATCCTTACTCCTTACAATATTTTTTCTTGTCAATTAGCTAACAATTTACTTTATTCTCCCTATTCTCAATCGATAATTTTACTCTAGTATGATATTTTGAATTATTTGTTATCTAATATGTCTTATAAAATATTATACCACAATTCACACTCAGTAGTTCAACATTTTCACAAAAAGTTTTTTTCTTCTTCATAGTAAAGTACGAGTTTAGTTTAGTTTTGTTTAAAATTTTTATTTTTTACCTTACTGATTTTCTTTTATTTACCCAAACAAATAAATCACTACTCCCAGACACCGAATAATTTGTTTGTAGTGAAATATAAAAATACTAAGAGTTAAAAGTATAACTTAAGAATTCAATTTTATTTTCTTAAGTAAAGCTTTGTACTAAGTGTTTACACTGGGAAAGGTATTGGGGTTTTGAGCTTTATATTTCAATTTCTGTAATTATAGTGTCATATAATGTGTTGAATCGAAAAGTAATTTTTCATTAAGTATGGTATCGGGATTAGTTTTGACCATCTTGTATATTTCAAATTGTTCCACAATTAAATTTCCTTTTTTTGCAATGATGAATTTTTTTTAAGGAATCTTGAATTGCAGAGTTTTTGTAGTTGTTTACAGTCAGGTGTTCTGTGTATTTGGATTTGATTTTGTTGTTGACAAAGTGTTTGTTTGGCTGTCGGGATGTGCTCTTTGAATCATACCTTTTATAACTTTCCCATTAGCCAGGGATAGTGAAACACATGTCATAATATAAAATGATAAAGGTGTCGACAAAGTTTAAAATACAATTAAAATTTATTTTTTACAGGTTTTTATTAAATTTTTGTCCTATATAGTAAGTAGTGTAAATATCTTCTTTTTTTCCCCCTGTCATAGCTGTCATGTTGGTGTTTGATAATATAGCATCCATAAAAGTTCTGCTATTTCGTAAACTATTTGTTTATTTGTCTGATTAACAAATTTAACCAAGGTAATGGTAAAATCAACCTATTTCCAAATTTGGTCTGTAATTACTAAAAATTCTTGCTAAAAATACAACAGTAAAAATGTATTTAGAACCTAATATTTGATTGTATTGTACATATCTTAACATTACATTTCTTTTGTCTTTCTACATCCAATAACCTCCTCGACCCATCTCATCCTTTATATTTATCCAACTGGACTCTTTCATTATCCGAAACTTCATTATTTCTATCCTGTATTCCTAATAATTCCTCTCGTGTCATTTCTATTTTCATCGGTATTATTTTGAAAATGATTCAATTTATTTTCCAGATTGCTACCATTGGTGTTATTGTGCAGTTTATCAACAATTATAACCGACACTGAATTTTGTGTATAATTTAGGCCTAGTAGCAACTGCTTTGAATTATTAAAAAAAATATATATTGATTTGTAATATAGCAAGGATTTAATGGTTCACACTGTTTTTATAAATAAATAACGAAGTTTTGGTTGTAAGAAGTTATGTCGTTGTTATTTCTAATACAACTCTTCCGTCCTTATACTTTATCCTTTGTTCCTAATCTATCTTGGCTTGACACTAGTATTAATAAAATTCATCTGCTGTACCATACTCCACTTGGTTTATAAAATAATAGGTTAATATGTCCCTTATAATAAAGTCTGTAAGCAATATTTTTGTTTGTTTTTATACTCGTATTGGCATTATGTTAACATCAGTTGAATTTAAAACACTCTCCAGTTGAGTTAGAGAAGAGTCTGAAACCTAAAAGATTGCTGAAAGATCATTATTTGGTATTTATAAATCAATTATTATTAAAATCATTTAATCAGGAAAGGTTTCATTTTCAGATAACTAAGACAAGTTTTTATTACATCTAGAATGAATGTGCCCAAACTTAGGGTGCTAAAAAAGTAGTTTTGACCTTATGTGTATGAATGGGAAAAAAAATTATCATTCAAATTCAAGGAATAAAAGAAGATTTGTCATTGTTTGTTTACAGAGAGAACAGCTGTCAGATTATTAATTTTGAGTGAGTCTGTTATTAACCCTGCAACTGTGAATTGACCAATGATTATGATTTTGAACAATAGACTTCCACGGTCACAAACATCATTATGATCTTGTTCTTCGGGGTTCGAACGCATCAATATTGTCTGCACGTTGAGTACAGCCGACGTTTCGGTCCCTTTACAGATGTCCATTTTCTAGGCTTAACAAATGTCAAGTCACTTCAAGAATTATTGAAGAATCATTGAAGAATTATTTTTCCCTTTATCAAAACATAGCCATTAAATGAGAGTATGCTTTTATATATTAGGCTACATGTCCCATTTTGACAAACAAATGTGAGGTTTGCGAATGGGATATATTTGTATTTGTTACACTTTTTAAACAAAACTATAAATGCATAGGTTCTAAACAATAAGTTTTTTTTTAATTCTATGGACTTTTCTGAACACAATAACGTATATTTATAGCTTTCCAAATATTTTATAATTAAGCCTACAAATGGGAAACTATAAATGGTGCAAAATACTACAGCTTAGAAGAAGAAAGGGAAAAGTTTTCTCAAGTATCAAGTTTAGATGTTTAAAGTTGTGTCTAGCATTGGAGGAAATGGAAGATTGAAACCAAATCTTTTTTATTGATAAATGATGTACGGGAATAAATGACACAAATTGGACAGCAATTTTTGTAATTCTAAACATATTTGTTTGGGCAAAAATCAGTAGCGGCCGATGGTTAAGGGCAATGGGAGGGCTCTGTTTTATTTTATACATGTAAGGGAAGGCATGTTATCATTCACTTAACATTCACAATCACAAAGGGTTAAACTTAAAAACATAAACAAACAACTCGTGTGAGTGGCGAGACACTATTTAGAACAGTTGCGCCAACTTATTTTGCCCATCGAAAACAAGGTTTTTAGTAATGCGGAACATCTAATTTATGGTGGCTTCACTGACTGATGTCTGCGCGCGCAGCTTCGGACTCTGCCCTAGAAGCCCATTACACGCTGTGTAAATGACGTCATGGCACCCTCAGCTCTGTCTGCTGCTTGCCCCATATGACTAAATGCAATGAAACTGGGACGCTCTGGCCACCGTCCGAACTCCAGAATACATTCATCAAATATTTTATATTGTAAAACTTCCGCTACAAATGATGGTGAAATCCATAGCGGCAATTTATAATTCATTTATCTCAACAGAATTAAATACATATAGGTATTTACATTATTAAAATAATATTATCATTTGGGGGGGGGGGGCGGCGTCCGAGAGTCCTTATGAGTACACCGCCACCTCGTTTATCCGTACTAACTGGGACTGGAAGAGGTCCAGAAAATAGAAAATCCAGATAAACAGGAAACAGTAGGAAAATATAATAAAATAATTTGTAGTGATAAAACGTAATGTTTATTTCCTTGTACATAAACGCAACAACATATTTATACAAAACTTGTGATATCAATATCAACATCTGAGTATATATCTATTTGGAACAACTGTTTCACTTGTTGATGTGTGGGAGATCTCTTCAGGCGTTATTTCACAAAGAGCAGGGCTAATTTTTTCCATGGCTTCAAAGTGCCTTTTGTTACATGATCCTACCATCTAAATAATGTCTTTAATATTTATTGCTTTTAATAAATCAATGAGACTTTCTTCTCCTTCTTCCTTGATTATCTTGCTCAGAAGCTCTTTGTGATAAACAATCTTGATATTTCCAAACATCCTCTTGCTTGATCCATAGGTTGCGTGTCAACTATGTGTAGTGTTATACAACCAACAAATGCTTGGACAAATTCTAATCAAATTTGGTTTGTGGACATATTTTGGTCATGACTCAGGGCGTTTAAAAATGTTTTTGAATACCGTACCTTAAAATGTGGATGTAGCTGCTATAAGAAGAAATGAAAAATTAAGGTTTTTCTCAAAATCAGTTTTAACAATTTTGCTCATGTGTAGCCTCTAAGAATACTAACAAAACTTATTGGTAAAAATGTGTTGCGTAGCTGTTATCAAATTTGTAATTCTTTAAAATCGACTATCCCGATTTCCTTCAATTGTGAAATGTGAAGGTTAATGACCCAAACCCTTGTGCAAAATAAAAATTATGGTTTAATAAGAATTGACAAAAAAACCTTGGACTGCCGCCATTGAAAACTCTACTGTAATTAAATATGATTTACAGTATGGACATGTTTATAGCACAAGGCCCTTATTTAAATAGCTAAGTATTTTTAAAAGATGCTGTCTGGTTCATTTCCACTATTTTCTTCAACGTAAATTGAGCTTTTAATGATGGCAGTAATTTTTTGTTTTTTTTGATAATTATTTCTGAAGTGTTAACACCTAACTGAAATTTTGGTTAGTTTTTATTTGGTTTGGGGGATAGACGAGTGAGAAAGTATAGTCTGAACTTATGGAATTCAGCTGTGGGACCGCTCCAAACATACTAAAATACAAACAATTTATAGATTTCAAAATAAATTCTTGAGAACCATATCAAATGCTGTATGATACATCAGAAATAGTGACCTCCATAATTTACAAACACCTACAGTTGAAGAAGAAATCAATCTATTTGCTCAAAACCACCAACAACGGCTTCAAAGCCATGTTAACGAGGAAGCATCATACCTACTCGATAATGTTGAATTACTGAGGAGACTCAAACGGACAAAGCCTTTTGATCTTCTCTAGAAATAACTAGGACCACCTGGACTGTAAACACCATTTTGTTAGATTTAAATTTATTGTTAGTTTATGTAACTAGTTTCAGTATTATTTATGTACCGTTTATCTAATAAAATTAAAGAAATCACTACCACATTTGACGAGAACTTGTGATATTTATTGCCAATGTCAACCAGGAATTATCAGTTTCACAATTAAGTTTTCTACAAATGAGTGCTGCCTTTCCACCACTCGTAACTTATTATTTTTTATGGAGTATTTATTTCCTATCTTTATTTGGTAATCTTACAGCTTTCCTTATGTCTCTTAATACTTTATCATGTTCCATCTTGGAATGCTCGAGAACAGTCTTTTTAGAATATTATTAGAGAAAAATAATAATTTCCAACAACAATTACAGTTTTCACTAAGTAAAACAGAAAAAGATCTTGACTACATGCGGATGACAGTTTTTGAAGAAACTTCTTTGTTCATGGTAGAATGAAATGGATTCATAACATTAAATTATACTCAGAATATCGGTCTTTATGTCTATCGCTGTATATATTATTCAAATTTGTTGTACGGCTACCTTCAATCTAGAATAAGTGTCTGGGATTTCCAGAGTTTTAAACATCAGAAGGTAATTTAAATGTACAATCGCGGGCTTCATATAGAGAGATCGTGAAAAAATTAAACAATTTTTCATCATTATGATTAACGGAAACCATTTTATTATTGTTTTCGGATAAATTTATTTCAGTTTTTAACAAAGAAATTAAAACCTTTCAACAAAAAGAGATGACTTTCTTGTGTGTAAGCATGAGACATCTCCAACCAATAATAAATCTGTAGTTGGTAATTGTAATAATTAAATAGTTAAATTAGGAAATAGAGAGACAATTAATTGTTAAAAAATAATAACTTAAAATAGAATTTTTAAATAATGGTAAAAGGAGAAAACTCTTTTTATAATTACGAATAAAAATGTGAAATTAAATTAATGTAAGCAGGAAAGATGGCTTTCATGTGAAACAAAGACTTAACATCATATCATTAATGCCATGGTGTGTGAGAAAGTTAGTGCAATATATGGATTTGGTTTTAGATAGGTTTGAATTATAAGGTTTAAAGTACACCCATTTAGGTATATTTTCATTAAAGTCAGAAGCCTATAAACAAAAGTGTTAATTAATTGCCTTCTTTTGAGTCTACAAATAGCCCATCATTGGTGTTGCTTGCAGCTTTCTCCTTTGTGTTCTACAAATCCTTATTATTTATAAAGACTCCAGGAATAGAACTTGTCTTTACTGAAGCGGCTATTTTTTCTAACGAATCTGAGGACAAACTTTTTCACTCTTTTACTCCGATCAGGTTTCTTTTTTGATATTTTTCAAATTACTCACGAAAAGTAAATTTGTTTTATTTGAGGTTGGGTTAGATTTATATTGCGAGGTAAGGGCTCCAAAGAGGTGTAGTCAATAATACTGTAAGGGACCCGTCGGTGGTGCCTACCCAGAGTCGTGGATCACTTTGTCAGATTGATAATTCACAGTAATACTCTTGATCTAAGGTTAGTCTACTACACTGGCCATCTTAGATACACACTATTTAAATATAAAGGACACTTTAAATTTACGAGATTAGCGAAATCAGTTTAGTTGAACTTAATGCAAGACATAATACGCTATTTATAGATCTAGTGCATGTGTTTGCTACCACATTGTGATTCTACTGCGCTGAGCGTTTGCGCCCTTTTCCATTTCAAGATATTTCTCAGCTGTGAGATACAGGGCAAGGTATACAACTCACAACACACCTATGTAGGAATAGAAGTCTACGAAATAGGGGTTTGATATATCACCACAATATCGATTATTAGTAAAAATTCCTGCCTTTAGTTTTGAGATATTACGATTTAATTTTTAACAGATATCAAATACAAATTTTGAGAAATTTACAATATGTTTTAAATTTGAATTTTAGGAAAATTGTTTTGAGGAAATCGAATGTTTGCTATTTCCCCTCTCCCTCCCTTGTTGTCTCAGTCATCATCTTCTTACAAAAGAAAACAAGGTAGAAAACCTCTAACCTCCGAATACTCTAATAGTGTGGGAGTCGGAAAAGACGAGAGAGCCCTGATAGGAATGTTGAAAGAAAGGGATCTAATCCAATATTACATGAACAAAGTTATAGATCCAGCTAGGGTTTACCAAATTGACATGCACGTACTCACTAAAGTGGCCTCTTATGGCAGCAATTTGCACAATTTTGATTTTAAACATGACATTTGGTATAGGAAACTATTATGCATTCATTAAAAACTGTATTCAAATTCAGTATCGTCGAATTGAAAATGTAAAAGTGGTGGTCATTTTAAACAGTTTTTTGTTCATATCTTGTGTGTATTCTACTTATAACACAATAAATTAAATTTAAATGTTCAGATTTCAATTCTGCATGTAATGGTACCAACACTACATCTCTACGATAAAATATAGCGAAGTTATTGTCAAAAATGTTATTTGGAAGCCTGACCTCCCCCAAAATGTGATATTTGTATAGTTATGAAATCCAGGACTGAGTCACTGGACTCGAGCGTAGCGAGTGGAGGCTCCATCACATGTGTACAGCTACGTTGCTGAGACACTGACACTAGGGAAACGTCCCTCGATCTACCAATAAAATTTAACATTTCCTACAAGGCCCAATCAACCAAATTTTAGAATTGTCCTTAAATTTAAAAAAATTCTTTTCTAGGCCATCTTGGTCTTTATCACTTTTTTTATGGGAATGATTTTTACTCTTGTAATGTTGTGTATTTGTTTTTATATAACCAAATATTTGATTAAACCATATAAATAATTGATTTTATTATAGCCGGTGCTTAACAAATCGTATAGTCCACAGAAACTGGGTCTTGCACAAATTAAAGATATGCATACAAAACTTGATGCCCTGGCTCCATGATCACAGCTAATATAACAATAAACTAGTATTTATTTAAATTATTTGTGTCCGTTTCAATATAGCTACCTATATTTATAGTTGCAAAACTTTGAGAATGTTTCTGCTATATTTAATTATAATGTAGTTATTGTAGATACTGTCTAGAAAGCCTACAAGTGTTCTTAAATTTTAAAAATACCCTTCTTTCATTGCCATACTTTGTTGAAACCAGTTTTTCTTCACCTATCTTCATTCATTTTCTACCAAAGTAGTTGCTTCTTCGTTCCATTCCTAACCTCCAGTAGTCCTTTCCTTCAATCATCAGTTTATCTTCACGTTTCTTATACTATATCTTATTTACAGAAGCAAAAAGCTGAAAAACTTGGACAAAAGATGGAAGCATCAAAAGTAGTTACACCTGAGATTACCGTCTCTCAATGTAAGTTTAGTAACGGAACTGAAGTGCTTGTGAGCAGTAAGCACGAGTTACCAGTCTTGCCTCAAAAACCTCGCTTTACTGGCGGTGGTTTCAATATGGGAGTAGCTGCCTCGTGATGAGCTTTATACTCTTCAATACTGACTTTGATATTTTGTTACATTTATACTAAAAATCTTTGATAATAAATTTATTATATTGTTTTAAATATTTTATCTTTTCTAGTCCTAAACAATTTATTTACCACCATATGGAAAAAAATTCCACAACACTTTATTTGAAATAAGCATGTGATTCAGTAATCAAGCCATCATTGACAGTTGTTACAAGTACACAAATCTTTGATGATAATGCTAATTATGATATATTATATTTGAAGTAGAAATTAAAGATTGAATGGGTTATATCGGCAGTGAAAAAATGTGTTAACACTTACAGCTTTGTTTACAAACATTTGTAAAACTAGGTTTAAGTCGAGTTCAGTAACAAACTCTTAATCATTTTGTATTACTCTTAGTATTTAGCTTTAGTAATAAGTGAAGGATTAACTTTCATATTCACAATTAAGATTAGTATGATTTAATACAGGTTTTAATTAAGTCAAACGACTAAGGAAATATATCAGAACACTGTAAAAATATGGTTACATAAGCGTTTAGCGCTTTAAATTACAGATGTTACTTTTGAAGAGGAAAGGTTTATAACCTAGTCCAGTGTTTCTCAACCTGTGGCTACTTGTTGGTACGCGGGGTAATTTTTGTTCTAGATAGAGCCCAGTGCATGCATTGTGTGCTAGACTGGCGAAGCAGGGCACAAGCTCACCAGGTTAGTCTAGTCATCTACTGTCACTTTATCTATTACTCTTTCATTGTGGTTTTATTGTGTTGTTTTGGTTGTCAAACTCAATTATGGATTAGTGGTTAAAACGTTCTTTGCCAGGTCCTAGTACAAGTGCTTCAAAATAGCCAAAAACTGTAAACAAAGATTCATAACAACATTCTGTCCCTCTACCATCGAGTACCAACTAAAACAAGAATACATAAAACTCAAATATGATTCTATCTTCTAGCTTTTTGGTTTTAGTTTTACAGGAGGTGAAAATGAACCTACCCCACAATGTATGATTTGTTTTGAAACTTTCTTTGGACAAAGTATGAGATCATCTCTTTTAATGAGTTATTTTAATACGAAGCACACCAGTTCTAAAATAAGCCATTGATTCTTTTTTAAATAAGGAAACTGAACTTAAGGGAAGTAAACAAACAAAAGTTGGTCATTTACAACACTAAATACAAGATTAATGAAATGAGTTAGTTTAAGAATTGTCCAGGAAGCTATTAGGAATAGGTTTCTTGATACTAATTTCTACTGGTTCATTGGATAATCAAAAACATAGCTGATTTATTATTAATTTCCCTATTGGTTTTCGTTTTCTTTAGGCTATCAAACAATTCTGAGTTTATTATTCTACAACAGTTTGGGATATTATAACCCTTTCTAATACTTAATTATTCAAATACAACATAAAACACAATCTCTCCTATTCAGATCTTTATACCTTCAATCCAGAGCAAAGACAAATTATTGAATTTAATAACTCTTGTTTTCCAAACGCATGTATCTGCTCACCTTCTCAACATAGACGGGAATATCTATAAACTGCCAGTGAGTCCCTTTTTTGTGTATATGTCTCTCTGGTAACCAGCAGTGTTTTCTCATCCTTACCAATGTCTCTGATCCAACTGACCCTCTTTCTAGGTCACTAGCAGTTTATATAGAGCTTCACTATCCATGTCATGTTAATGATCTGAAAGCTAGGCAGTTGTTGGTACACCAAGTTTTTGCTAAACTTAATAAAAGTTTTAGGTTTACGGTTTCACTCTGCTCTCGCAGTTATTTTATGTGAAGTTCTTAAGTGTGTGAAAATTCCTTGTTGTGAAGACAGACTTGGTTCTGGGATTCTGAACTCCAGCTAAGTACAGTGGAAATTTATGTGTCAATGTCATACCTGAACATATATGAAATATTGTTGGGATTTCTAATTTTTGTTTTTGAAGAAGATTAAAGATTAATTCCAGTATAAACTTTAGAAAAATTATTTATGAAATTACCAGTTATCTTTGTCGATCATTCTAAAAGAAAATATACAAAAACGAATATTACACAGTCTTTTACGACACTAATAATGTTTTGTTGGCTTGAACATTTGAGTGATACCTCCTGACTCAAGAGTTTTGTGGAAATAGTAAGGTTTTTGTTAGTTTAGGTTTTGGTAAGGTTATGATAGTGTAAGAAAGTTAGTGCTTTGGTATCTTGTGAGAGTCACTTCTGTGGTGGTACACTAAGTTTTTGCTTCCAGTTCTTTGATGCATTCTTGCAATTCACTGCAACTTTTTTCAAGTCAAATACTCTAATAACATTGGGGTTGGAAAAAATTTTGCCAAGAGAAACTAGATAGGAAAGTATAAAAATAGAAGGGATCCGGCTCAAGACTAGATGAAGAAAAGCTAAGATCCAGCATAGATAACCTCAGGGATGCCATCCAAAACCTACAAGATGTGAGATCATCAAGGTTATTTTATATCAGGGTTTACTCCTTTAAACGGTTCTGTCTAGACCAGATCTGTTAGGATCAGCAGTCTAGTGCAGGGCCACCACAAGCAGGATGCAGCTCTTCACTACACTTCATTCATGAGTACCATTACAATTGGTCTTGAGTACAGGTGTGTTCCTGAGACCAGAGCAGCGTCCAGACATTTAACTACATAGACGCCCCAAAGTTAAGATGTTTTTTAAATGACTTCGACTTTATAAAAATAATTTTCCCTATATGCCTACTGAGCCTAAGATGTGTGGTTTTAGAACACGTTTGACTTTTTTATTTTTAAGATGATGGTGACCTAAAGGTTATTTACCTTTTAAAACAATAAATAATTTAAAAAAAAAGTGTGATATTTATTCAGGTGTTGCTGTGACCATTTATACATGTTTATTTGTTCAGGCATTGCGACCGAGTAAAGGAAACACATTTTGCCATGCACAAACAATGTATGAGCAAGGATTACAGCCATATTACAGTCCACCAATGAAATCAAAATACTGTACTCGAACAATAAGTTATATAGGTATGTATAGCTTTAGTAGTGTATTGTTGGATTAACAATTTGTTTTTATTTTGTGTGTGATATATGTATATGTGACTGAGATTAAATAGCATTAGTAACTTTTCAACACTACTGTATACAAGTGCTAATTAAAGCACTGCAGCGATAGAACAGTGTAACTTTTCACTGAAGTAATTGTTCCAATGATACTTTACTATTGCAATATTTTTACATGCTCAGAGTATATGTAGATGGAGTAAGTGTGACAATCGTAATAGCATTGAACTTGTGTTACTGTCTTTGGATTTCATTGTCTAAAGAAAAAGTAATATTCATCATTCTTATTATGTGACCTTCAGGGGCTCACTATAGCGAGTAGCAAACTCGAGGAATCCTAGCTGAATCTTCGCATTTTTTTCCCATGTAATCTTGGGATATATCCTTCTCTTGACCCAATTCTTGTTCTTTTGCAATGCAAACACTATTAAATTATTCTAGGACAAGGAATATTTATTTGATCTTCTTTTAGTTATAAGGTGACGATGACAGAGGTTTTCATCATACGTCATCATAAAAACTGGATTTTATCTCTTACAGATGTCGAAACTTTCTCAAAATTATTAAAACATTTCATTAAACTTTTTAGTATCTTAGTTTCAATGTAAAATACAAAAATTACTTACTTTTTTAAGTGAATTTTGTATGTGGAAATTTTAAATAAGGAAGTAGGACTCCAATAAACTATTCAAATGTCGAATTAAAATTTAATATTTCCTACAAGGATCTAAGAAACCAACTTTTGGATAGTAATTTATAGGATCCATTTGTATTACATTGTATGATGTGGCTGAATAAGTTATCTTGTGGCTCATTAATTTGTTTTTAAATTCCGTTTTTAAATCTGTTGGTTAATAACCATGAAACATGAAGATTGGTTAAAAAATTGAGGTTGGAATGTTAACTTATCATATACTTTGTAAATAAAAAAACAAAATCATATTATAATCCTGATTTAATCCTTTTCATATAGGGACATTTTAAGGACATACTTAAAGAAAATTCAACAACCTCTTCGATATCAAAAGGTTACAATTTTATATAGGCATATTATTAAAATTGTACCAATGAATTTTGTGACACCTAATTGTAGTTATGTTCTGAATATTTTTTAATGGTTTATTTAATCAATGTTTCTTGAAATCTCTGCATTCTATTTTCATTCCTTTTTAAATGATTATATATTTTATAACTGAATATATTATGAAATTGTTTGTATTAGAATTACAGTGATCTTCATTCGTCATCAACAACAAACAGATCATCCATCATTTTCAACAGCATCCAGAAAATTCACCATCAAGCTACTTATAGAACATCAGTCATCACAGCAGCATCTAGTACATCCCATCAATATCAACATAATTACAGATTTTGATCTACAACTGGTAAGGTAAGGTAAGTTATAATAGTTAGTGAATTTGGAGTCCGAGGGTATACAATCTCTTGTCACTGCGAACCAAATGGATCTTTTGTGACTACCCTACTAATTATGTTTTATACCCAGCCAAGATTTGAGCTTCTTAAGAATTTTTAAATGATTTTGGGTGATATTGTAGTTATCTCTGCAGCCATGGGGAAAGGAAGTGCTGAAATAAAGTAGTCTTTTGTAGGATAGAGATTCACACTCACTCAACCAGTGTTCGGCTGTCTCTTTAAGTGTCAGGCAGAAGCGGCACGAATCCACTTCTCCCTTCCCTTTACATTTTTGGGTTGGGAGTCCTCTGATGATTACTCCATTGACCCATGGCTCTTGGATTAGAGCTATATCTTCAGTAAATCACATGACGAGGACAGCCAAAACCGTCCTGTCATTGTTGAGATTTATTGAAAGCATTTTACTTCTTCACATTAGAAACTTGGTTTGTCCCTGATGTGGTAGGGTTCTGTATTAGTCCATTCCTTCTGGCGAGTCCTTTTTTCCTAGATCTTTCCTTTGCGGCTGTTGATGACCTTTTAGGTTTTTGTTTCTTTTGAAGGAAAGAACTGCTAGATGCCAACACCCACTCTTAAGACATACTATCCAAGGCTGTAATAGCCTCCTGCCAGCATGACTTTGGACGGAGCTTTAGCCTCTGACACAGCAACAGCTGTCTTATCCTTTCTTTGTGGTATAGAACTAGGCTGACTAGAAGTTTCAGCTCGCTTATTATAATGTTTGCTGATGTTTAGATATAAGTAATTCAGATTTCCGTCCTCTTTTGTGCAATTGTTTATTGTCTGTGCTAGCTTGAAGCGCTTACGTTCACATTGTAGGTGGATTAAGTGTTACTTTTATTTCTCATTTTCTTATACTTTTTTTAATGTATACGTAGTTTAGAGAATGTTACATTGTGATTCATGGAAATATCCTTTTTGAGTTGCTCAGAGCCCATAACTTTTTTTTGGTATAAATTATGTCTGATAAATGTTTCCACTGTCTGTTTTAATGAAACTTGGTATAAAATTTTGTTTGATTTATAGATGATATAATACACAATTTTACAAACTGAGTAATAATGAGGGGGGGGATGAATGAATGAAATGTCTAAAATAGCTCTTTAAGACTTTAAGACTTTTAGTTTCATTATAATTATTTAGTAGACTCCGATTTTCTCTTCCAATTGGTTTTTAAAATTTTTTTGTTCCAGGTTTAATAATTTTGAAAAATTGAAGTAGATGACATGTCATAGACATGAGTGAGTACAAGTTGTGTAAAATAGTTGTAAATATATGTCAGCTAAACTAGTATCCATCATGATTTTGAAAACTTATGTTTTTAGTTTGGAGAAGCCCACTAGGTTAGATTAGTTTTAAGCTGTAGGAAATAGTATTAGATAAGTTATTATATATTTTATGGTATGTGTTTGTGTTAAAAATATTTTCAAAGGCATGATGGAATATAAATTATTGTATTTTTTTTTTTGAGAAACACGAGCATTGTTTGTGCACATTTAATAATTAAACAATGCAAGTCATTACATATTATATGCTAACTAGTTTAGCTGACATATTTATTTGATAAGTTGTTGAATCCATTACAGCCTCAAGAATGAAGATTAGATCTGCATCATTGATGAACTTCATAAGGATCATGATCCCTCCCTTATAAATCAAACAGAAATCAATTCCGTTTTTTTAGATGTAAAAATTAAAATTAAAATTTTTAAAATATTAAAGAAATATGTATATAATTAATGTTTTTCGTTTTATATTTAATAAATAATCAGATTAAATTTATTTTTTTTATTTTTTTTTTTTTTTACTTTTTCAGCTTTGAATCTTTTTGAATAATATCAGTCATCATACTTAGGTCCTTTTTGAAATATTTAATTTTGTTAGATTATTTTTCTTGTTTTCTTTCAGTTTTGAATCTTTTTAAAAAATAATATTTTAACTTTAGGATTTAAAAAACAATAATATATCTTAATAAAATTTTGGTCCTTTATATTAGTTCAGCTTCTTAGACTATTTTTTATTTTATTTTTTTCATTTTCGGTTTCAGGTCCCTATCATTCTACATAATATAATTAATCCATGTGTATTTATTTCAGGCCAATTACACACCCGACCAACAAAAGGGTGAGTATAATCTTTTGTTGAGTCCATCGCACTTACAACACCTAGACTTAACAAAATGTTAATGTCTAGTTACAACAAAGATCACACACTTGTACAAATTGTCCAAGTGTACACCACTATTGTTACACTTCTTCAGGCATAAGTCCTCGACACATTAGAGGCAGCATTAGATTTGGTAGGAAATTGAGATAGTTTGTAAGAATATTTTCGGTATTCCGCGGTCCCTGTTAGGTTTTTAGTTTTACGGGAGTTTTATTTTTCAGGTTTTATTATGTGTTGTTGTGTATATATGTTATTGTTTTTCATATTTTTTATGTACTTTTTTAGGTTGTATTTTATGTGTTTTTCAGGGTTTTTTTTATTGTATTGTTTCTATATAAATAATATTTTTGTATGTATTTCAAAGTAGTATTTTATTTCCATGTATTTTCAGGTGTGGGCTCTTTTAGTTTAGTATGAATGTTTTGTTTCATGATTTAATTTACAGCAAAGAAACTCTACATTTTAAAATTTTGTTGTTATCTAAAGTTCTACCTTCGAATTGCTGATCACCATCTTAAAAAGGTAAGCTACTTCAATTCAAATTATTTATTTATTTATTTATTTTTTTTTTTAATGTAGAATATCAATCTAATTTTACTTGGAAACTTGTTAGTAGGCATTCGTTTGAGTTTTCTTCAGAATCATAACTGTGTTCTTCTAAAGCATGTCGATCTACTAGAACATACAAAGAGAACTTTTAGATTTTGGGCACCAAGAACTTCTCACAAATCATCCTGGATCAAGAGATTTACTTAAATAAATTGATACTGAACATAGAGAAATGAGGTAGATATGTAGATTCTTATAGGCAAACCATTTGAAATGTGTTTGTGAATTTGTAGTAACTGAAAACTTAGAACTGTGAACATTTTCATAACTGTGACTTAGAACTGTTACATATTATGAAATGGGGGTTTATTTTAAACTTTTTTAAACATATCTGTTAATGCAGCATAAACTAGAGTAGAACTGTGTTCTAACCAAGAGAGCTCTTTGGAAAGTAAGTTCCTTTTCATTATAAAAACCAATACAATTTGAGGTTTTTTATTATACACAAATTAGTTACAACTCTTACCTATTTTCCCACATTACCACCTACATTAAGGCACTTGTTATATCAGTAAACTAGTTCTTTATTACCCTCATCATAGACACCTGTTAGTTATAAGACATGAATTTACACTGTCCTTCAAATCCTCATTGTTTTCAAACCACTGTGACCCTAGATATTTTTAAATGATAGGAAGTGATAATCACTAGGAGCCAAATCAGTGCTGTATGTCATTTGAAACTGTCCAGTATGTTATGTATGTGTCCAACAATTGTCACTAAATATGCCATACCATTTTTTCTGAATGGTTTTTACCATCCTTAAAATGTCTCGGTAGTGATTCATTCTACAAATCTTACCAGGAGTATTTCTCAAAAGACATTTGCCATGAGTTTTCTTGTATAGAATGTTTCCAAGTACTTATGAACTTTAAGGGGTTTTCACAGTGAGCTGTAGCCCCACTCCATCGACTGACTTTGTCTCCACATTGACATACAACAGCAAAGTCTCACCATCTATAACTGAGATAAAGGTACAATAATTCAGTAATTTTGAAATTTCATTTTTTTCAGATTTTATCATTCGCTTTTCAAAAGTTCAACTGTCACAACAGATGGTCGTCTATTTCTTTATTTATCATGAGAAATTCCCCAACAAACTTACACTTTAAACACAAAATGGAAATTTTGTGTTTAAAGTGTAAGTTTGTTGGGGAATTTCTATAATTGGTTTTTACTTAACACATCTACAAACATTTGCTATGTACTAGATACGCTAAATGATCATAAAAACCTCTGAAATAAAACACACCTCTGAAATTAACAAGTTCTATTCATATTAGATACATACAAAATCTAGTCAAGCCGTTTTGCTTAACTATCTTTGAAATCGTACAGTAAATAAATAACATGACAAATTATTAGACACTAATTTCATAAATATTAAACATAAGTTCATGTTACAAGTATTCTTAATGATCAAATTCAAAATCAAAGTTCATGCAATTCAGTTAGCTATTAATTAGCCAATGTTTTTCATTACGGTATGTTACAACACAATTATTTAAACTAATTGCCTCTACTTTTTTAAGACATAAATTACCAATTATAATGTTTTTTTTACGCTATACCAAGGCGTAACTTTGCACTGAATTTAGTTTTAACAAACAACTCTATGCTAATCAATAAATAATTAAGAAAAAACGTGCCAGGGGTTAAGAATATTAAAATGCATGCTTAAGTTCCAATAAAAACCTTATTGTGTTCGTGTGAACAAGTAACATGTTCCTCAGGAGCTCAATATAAGTGAGTATTGGCTTTGGCTGTCCCAAGGGGCCTAGCTGGATCTAGACATTTTTTCATGTAGTCCTGGGCTAGACCCATTATTTCATCTTTCCTATCACGTCTCTCTTTATCAACTTTTGATATTTTCCGACTATTGGAGTAAGGAAGCTTTTATGGAGGTCTTTATTTTATGTTCTTTTCTTAATTTTTTTATAAGGCGTTGAAAACTCAAGAGGTTTTTCTGTTTAAACAATAAGACAAAACATGTAATAGATACATAAGTGGTGGATGGGAGGTGTATATCCAAAAACACTGCATAAACTTTCTTATTAACAAATCCCCCAAAACCAAGTAAAAACCAACCAAAATTATTCAATACCGAAAATGTCACATCGATAGTTGGCAGTCATAAATTGAAAATAAACCATACCGTCTTTGAAAAAAATATTTATAAATATAAAATAAGGGTTAAAGTTGATTCTTTTGTGCCCATAATGTAAATATTATTGATTGAAATGCTGGCAATCTAGGTTCATTTATTTTTGTTTATTGGAAATTATTTCTGAACCATAATAATATTTTCAAAATGTATTACAATTTTGCATACAGGTTTAGGTAATCTTACACATTTTACTACCTGAGTCAGGTAGAGCTGATTTTCAGAAAATTTTAATTTTGTGTTTTTTTCTTATGAAAGTTGTTCAAGTTTTTGGTTAAAGATAAAATGTTATAAAAATGTCCTAAGATATGACAAATTTGATTAAAATCAATCCTTTTTTTTTTCTGGCCCATTGCCTAGAAAACACAAATTAAACAGATGAACATCATTCCATTCATTTTTTTGATCCTCTACATTAATTTTGATTACTATGTAATGAGAAAATGAAACTATTAACTACAACGTTTTGAAGACTAATATAACTTAAATTTTTTACAGCTTCTGAGTTCAGTTCCACAGTCCTACAATTTTAAAGAACATGACAGGATGAAATGCTTGAAATTTGAAATACCGGTATGTAAGTTCATTGTTCTTTTATAGTTTATTTAATTTGGTTTTAATTTAAGTTCACTCTTCTAATGTTTGATAATGGAAAGTGAGTGTTAAACTTGTTAAGTATTAAGAATCTGGTTTGACTTTGGTTTTGTGATTTTAGAGATTGTTAAATTTATTTCAACTTGAGCCAATGAAACGGGTAATATTAAAAATTGAATAATTTTGTATTGATACGTTTAAAAGGGAACTGTGTAATAGTTTATAAATATTAGCTTTTGTTTGATTTTAATTATTATTCTTCTGATTTTTTATTTAAGAGAGGAAAATAATTTGCTCGACTATGGGCGCTAGGTAGCGTTAGCTTACCAATTTTGAAAAAGGAAGTTAATTGTTATTGTTAAAATTTCTCAGGGTCGCAAATCCTTTTGAAAGTGTACTTACAGTGGTTCTCGGTGAAATAAAAAAATCTTATTTTGTTGTGCTGAAATTGAACATAATTTATTGAATTAAGTATTAACATTTATACAAGGTTATACATACATGTTCAAATTTATATCTTACTACTATTTGAAATCTCAGTATCCTTTGATTTTAAATTCTGCCTTAGAGGCTTAAATCCTTTTTTATAATTCTAAAATTAATAGTTGCAACTTGAAAGAAAACTATTTTTTATGGTGAGCTTTAAAACTCTCACTTAGCAAAGATGATTATTATTATTATTATTAACATGAAATTAAGTTCTTTAAATGACTAATTATTAAACAAAGATTATACATTTGAATAAATTTAGAAAGTTCATATAAAAAGTTCTTTTTCTTTTACAAAATTATTCCTATAAAAATGTCTCTGATTTTTGTTACCGCATAACCGATCCGGTAGATTGGCAACCTCCACGTGCCGAGTTCCTTCATTCTGTGTTGCAAAGACCTTGCAGACTCAATCTATACACCTGACGATTAATTATCCTTTTAAATTCATGGTATTGTACAAAGATTTTCATCACTTTACCAATAGTTATTGTCCAATACACACTTCAAACACAAACTAAGTCTTACCACGTCAAACTGTCTCTGAACTCACTGAATCTTCACCATTAATGTTCTGAAGCTTCTTTTATTTAAAAACATCTCTCCCTGAGCTAAATGTCACCATAGGACCTTAACTACTTTTTCTACATTTTTGAGAAAGTTTCTCTTCACTGAAAAAAACGTCCTACCAACTCAGACCCCTCTCTAAGACTGACAAACCGCATGGGTATTTTTCACTTCCTTTGCCGTTACCTCCCTTTTTTCTTGCAACGTATGCGAGAATTATTCTCACATAGCAACACAGACTCTGTTCAAATTATTTTGCCTAACACAATACAAATACTACCTAAATATTTATTACAACTTATAATTAATATTTTATACATGACATTATTATTTTGGAAACCTATATTTACTTTTTTATAATCCCTTGTCTTAACAGTCACATTGAGTCATTCTTTTGACTTCTGAAGTCCCCCACCAATTCAATTTCAAATAAATCTCAATATAACCATTTTTGATTATCCTAGTTAAAATTACCATTTTTTGGTATTACAACTGGTATTACAAATTGA